>CM062819.1:1361410270-1362610270 GCA_031772625.1 Pinus tabuliformis
TGTCATTCTTGTTTTCTCAGAAGGTGTCAGACCAACTGCGGGTGTCAGACGTTTAGATTTTGGTGTGCCTATTATGTGTTTCACAATGGGTCCTCCAGAGAATTTGTATACTTCCCATCATAGACGACCAACAGTAGTGGTTCCCACTCCAATTCTCAAACTAGTGTGGATTTGGGTAAGAATCCTTGTCTATATTTAAGTGGCAGGGTCAGTTGTTGTGGGATTGTGCATATATAATAGAGATCCACTCATATTGCAACAACGATGATGTCCTCATCGTGGGGAGGCTATTGGGGCAAGGAGACAGACCTTAAGGAGATCTGCTGGCAAAAGATGGAAATTTGGAACAACCTCTTAGTGGCTCACCTGAGGGGGTTGACTTGCCACCCCCATTTAACAACATATAAGCTCAAATTCGCCTTGGCCAAGAATCAACGGATCAACAAGGCTAAGACCACCATGATGATCACAATGAAGTTATCAATTTTCTTAATGACATTCAATGTAACCAATGAAACATTTTGGACCGACAAGACTCATTGCATCGCAACCAGAAGAGACTGCAAGACCAGATGGATAGTTTTGAAGGGCATATGGCCCATATGGAGTCCCATGTTCATGATTCTTTTCTTTGCTCGAGTGAAGGAGTTAATGCTGCTCAGGATCCTAACAATGATAATGTGTAATGAAGCAGGTGAGATACATTTTTTTATTATTATCAGTTTTGGTCTTGTTGGGCCATTGACATGTGGTCTTATAGTTTTGTTAAGTTAATATCAATCTTATTTTGTATGCACGTGATGTCCAACAAACATGGTAAGGGTGAGGCCTTAGTTTGTTGGCAGATATCTATTGAAAATTTAATCCCTTCTTGAATTAATAGAAATTTATTGACTTACAAAAAAAATGTTCACAATATCTATCTCAATTGAGAATGATATGTTAGTTATCACTTTGTTGGGTTTATAGGGATATAACATTATTAATAGGACTTATATGGTCATATACATTCCTATTCTTTTTTTTGTCAGTTTATGTGAATCCTGAGATGACTGGCTCGACTAACCTGTGGCTTGAGTAGTCATTACCTCGATCATCTAAGTCATAAAAATCACCCTAGGATCACACCCAACTTGGGCCACACCATCCGTTAGCATGGCTAGATTTTTTCCCACAAAGTTTCAAACCAGTTGTTGGTCAGTGGTTGTCATTGATGTCAACCCAAGCAGCACCAGGGGCTACCCCGATCTTACATGGGAATTTTGACTTGACAAATCATCCTATTCTGAGTCAAGTATATTCTAGATGGATTCTACTCATTGAGATGTTTCCATTGATATATGGCACGCCATGTAGTTCTTCACGGTTTGAGAGTTATTCATGTTTGAAGTTAGTAACCCCAATTAGTGGGCTAAAACCCCATGGGGTTGTGGCATGGCACTCATCATTAGTTTTGGTCATTGAATAGTCAATAATTAATAATGCTTTATGCTCCTAAAATCCCTCCAAAATTCACTTGTTGAGGACCCTCTCAACTCAAGATATTTCTATAAATAGTGACCCTCATATCCTCCTCTAGCAAGCACTTTTCAACGAACTATCTTGTGAGATTAATCTTTTGGCCCTCGTGAGCTTCTAACATAGGATCTGTTGCAAAGAGTTAAAGGTTTCGTTAAGGTCTGGTTAGGGCACAAAATTATCATCAAGTTTGAAGGTCTATTTTGAAGCAAGTTTAGAGCCTTGGATTCTAGCATTTCACTACTTCAAACTCGTCATCATGGACTTTTCTCTATAACTTTGTTTCTACGAAGCTTCAGAAGTTGAAGTTAAAACCTATTTGAGCCAAAATATTTCTTAACCGTGTGACCTAATTTCAGATCTTGGTTCGCTATATTTTTGGAGATATGATCTGAGGAAGTTAGGTTTTTTGCAGGCTCCTGAATTCCATGTCAAACAAGTGACCTCGAGAAAATCATCATAACTTTCTCTCTGAGATTTGGATTCAAATTTCGTAAATAGTGGTAGAAAGAGGATGGACTACAGTTTGTTGGGTATCGTTTTCAATGCCGAAGGTCGAAACAGTGACACATGGCACTTTGTATAAATTTTCTCTACTGAACTAGTCTATAATCGGGCAACGTGGGAGATTGGGCATAACACTTTATTGAAGAATTAAATCTCAATCAAACCTATGGGGTTTGAAATAGGATTTAGAGGGCTACCACAGGACAAAATTTCAGACCTTGGAGATTCGAAATTACATACATACAACAAATTCAATATCAAGCTCCTCGAAGGCAAGAAAAATTATGCATTCAAGGATCACTGCAGTAAGGACCACACATCAACAGTCAAGGGTAAGTCTGCTACAACAAGGTATGTATGATTAGTGTTTGCATTTGAATTTTAATTATCATCTCTAACATATGTTTTTGCAGGACAACATAAGTATATTGTTTTGTATTTATTTGGGTCTTTCTTGTTAATGCATGTGCAAGAAGGATGACACTTTAGAACAACTCAGACACATACTAAAAGGACATGCAATGCCAAAGTACCATTACTTGAACCAAAAATAATAGTACCTCAACAACTACAAGTGATCCAAGAATTAATGTCGAGTCAAGTGTCAGTTCTTGTCAAAAATCCAGTGTTGTAAAAGAGTCATCATTGTAAATTTGTAAAAGGGTCATCATTGTAAATTTGTAAAAGAGACATCATTGAAAGAGTCATTATTGTAAAAGAGCCAATCTTCCTGGAGTGAAAGATGTATTGTTGGAAGGTATATGAGTCACTATTGGGATGATGTCATGGTTGGGTTGCTGGTCATAGTGTGATTGGGTGTTTGGTCATCGTGGATCATTGTCCCTGGTACAGAATTCTACACTCTTAATGTCTCACTTCTGATCATTATAGGGTAGCAAGGAGGTGTTAGGCAAGTGCATGAAGTCGTTTAGAGGTTGGAGCCTGTGAACACTTCAGGGTGGTAGGTTGGTCTAAGATGTTTGGGCATCCATTCAATTGACTACTGAAGAAACTAGGGCATTGGGGCGTCCTTCCATTGGGAGATGGAGAAGAATGATTTTCTAGAATTCTAAGAAGTTGTAACTTTCATTTCAGTTGGTGCTAAAGATTAAAGAATTTATTAGAAAAGTGTTAGGTGGTCTTTGACCTGGATGGGGTTTTCCGCCTAAAATTCTTGTGCATATTGTTTTCTTTTTTTTTCTATTGTTACTGGATAAACATTAATAATAATTGAAGATTAACTAAAGCTCTGAAAAGATTTAAAAGTGCTAATTGCTAAGGAATACTGATTCAGCCCCCCTCTCAGTATTTTCAACGTCAATTGGTATCATAGCTTGGTTCCTTCAATAACAACCTAACAACTCGAAGGAGATCATGGAATATACCAAGAATAGAGTTCCTTTGTTCAATGGAAATAACTATGCACTTTGGGGTGGAAGAATGCAGGTTCATTTGTTGGCACAAGGATACGAAGTATGGGAAATCGATGACAAAGGCTTCACATCAACCCTAAAGAACAAGGTAAGAAAAATATGGTATATGGTGCAAAGGCTAAAGGTCTTATTATGAGTGGGCTTATCGAATTTGCCTATTGAGTTGCAAAACTGCTAAAGAGGTATGGGGCAAGCTTGAGAATATATATGTAGGTGACTCACGAGTGAAAGAAGCAAAGCTTCAAATTTTCAAGCCAAAATTTGAGCAAATCAGAATGAAGGAAGATGAAGATATTTCTCCATACTTTTAGCACGTTGATGAAACAACAAATACATTGGAAGGTTTGGGAGAACCTGTCAACACAAAAATTGTTGTCTGAAAGATCCTCAAAACCTTGCTAGCAAGACTCAACCCAAAGGTATCTACCTTGGAAGATAGATCGAATCTGGCCAATATCATCATAGATGAATTGCATGAAATTCTTATGGCATATGAAATGAGGATTGAAGAAGAGGATGGCACATATCACTTAGAAACATCATTTTATGCATCCAAGAAGACTAGTAAGGACAAGCAAACTCCAAAAGAAAAAACTTGTAGTTGTAAAGTTGAAGAAAAGGAAGAAGATGAAGAATAATTTTCAAATAAAGAATTTTCCTACTTCACGTAGAAAATGAGAACATGTATGGGAAAATTCAAAGGTAAAATTCCATTAAAATGTTTTGATTGTGGTGAGGTTGGGCATTTTTCATCCAAGTGTCCTCACAAAAATGAGGTTGTTACGAAGGGAAGGAAAGGTCCTAGGAAGTACAACAAGAAAGGCAAGAAGAAATGGTTTAAGAAGAGTTTCTTCTCCAAAGAAGATAGCTCCTCATCTGATGAAGACAGTGATAACGAAGAAGAAATCAACGGAAGAGTATTGTTTATGGCCAAGCACAATAAGCAAGAGGCATCTGATGAAGAAGGAGAAGAAGAGATGATTGAGGTTGAATTTCAAAACGAAGTGATCAGGGTTATCAAAGAGCTCAAGGACAAAAAGAAGCATGTCAACACTCTTGAAGATGAATTAAAGACAAAAAGGGAACAGGTCCTAAATCTTAAAATCAAGGTTGAAGAATACAAATGAATTGAAGAATTGCTCAGGAAATAATGAAAGGAAAGAGAAGCATCGGAAGCTTAAATAGTCTCCCTACAAAAGGAAGTAAAAAATGGAAAAACTCTTCAAAACTATGCCAACAACTCAAAGGCGTTGGAAGAAATCATCAGCAATCAGTGATCATGCAGTGACAAGAGTGGTATTGGTTACAAACAAAAATCCAAAAAGGAGTTAAGTCCTTATATGGAAACAAAAGAAGATGGATATGCAAAATCTACCAAGCAGGTAGATCTCTTAGCTAAATCAAGAGATCAAGACTCATAGGAAGAACCATGGAAAACAATTCCTTGAAGAAGATTTCGTCCCAGGTATCAAACTATGTTTTATGGTCATTTTTATTCAAGTGGAAGGTTTGGACATAGAGTTTTAGAATGTTGCATGTATGTTTGGAATAAATATAGTTCCAGGAGATCTTTCAGAAATGGATATTCCAAAACTTAGTAGAATATCAATAGATTTGATCATTTGAGAGATGATGTCGAATGTTACAAATGTAACAATTTTGGACATCTGGCTAAAGATTGCAGACTTGGAAGCTCTTCAAAGGAATTCTCACAAAATCAGAATGAACAAGTATGGAAAAAGAAGACTGAAAAATGTGTTATCGCTCTCAAGGCTCAAAGCAACAGAAACATTTGGTATGTTGACAGTGGTTTCTCAATGCATATGACTGGAGATAAAAATAAGTTCATATCCTTGAAGGAAAAGAAGGATGGAACAATGTCTTTTGGAAATGACGGGTCTTCAAACGTCATAGGAGTAGGTACAGTCACACTTGGAAGCAAGGATGCATTAGCGAAGGATGTGTTGTTGGTTGAAAATATGAATCACAATATGCTCAGTGTTGGACAGATGTGCGATCAAGGACACACGATGCTATTCAACTCTAAGAAATGTGAAATCAGGAAAGGAAAATTTGGAAAAATTGTGGCTACAGCAAGCAGAGCTCCAAATGACATATACATTTTGGATGAAACACCTAAAGGGTGCTTTTTGGAAAAAGAAGATGAAATTTGGTTATGGCACAAACAAATGGGACATATAAATTTTGACAATTTGGTTAGGATCAACAAAAAGGAAGCAGTAAGATAAATGCCTAAAATTTCAAAACTTACCAATACAATATGTGAATCTTGTCGGTATGAAAAACAGACAAAAGTTGAGTTCAAGACAATGGAACACTTTGCGTCATGTCCATTGGAATTAATACATACTGATCTATGTGGTCCTATGAAAACAAAAGGTTTAGACGGTGATTAAACTTTATGCTAATGATAGATTATTACACCAAAATGACAATCATCAGCTTCTTAAAGAAAAAATCTGAGGCATTCAAATGTTTCAAAATCTACAAGGAATTGGTCGAAAATGAAACTAATTTGAAGATCAAATGTCTGAGATCATATAATGGCAAAGAATTCATGTCCAAAGCATTTCAACAATACTTTGACGAATATGGAATAAAAAGGAAATTTTCAACAACCAGAACACCACAGCGGAATGGAGTTGCTGAAAGAAAAAAAACAAATTCGTACAGGAAATGGCTAGAAAAATGTTAAATGACTCAAAATTGGATGATAAATTCCGGGTTCAAGCAATTGATATAGCCATATTCATTATAAACAAAGGTCTTCTCAAGAACAATTGTAACATGACTCTGTACGAACTATGCAAGGGAAGACTGGCTAACGTCAAATACTTAAAAATATTTGGAAGTAAATGCTACATCAAAAGAGAAGACCAAAAATTGGGCAAGTTCAATTTTCGTGTTGACGAAGGTATTTTTGTTGGTTATTCACACAAAATAGGCTTATAGATGCTACAATCTGAGGTGAAAACAAATAGTTGAAAGCATAAATGTTACTTTTGATGAAGACTATGTTCTAAAGGATAACAATGAGATAGTCTTCGAGGGGCTTGAGGTAGAATCTGTGAAGGATGAAGAAGAAGCTCCAGAACAAGACCAATCAAATAAGGAAACAACAGTCAACCAAGAGGAAATAAGAAATGATCAGCAGGATGTACAAGAAACTTCTCCAAAAGTTTTAAAACAATGGTGTCAAAAGAATCATCCATTAAATAAAATCATCGGTAACATAAATGAAGGAATTAGAACCAGAATAAGTCGACATCTTCATTCATCACAACAAGCCCACCTTTCTCTTTTAGAAACTTTTGAGCCTAGCAATTTTGAGGAAGCTAGTCAAGACGAACACTGGGTAGCAGCTATGAATGAAGAACTGGATCAAATTGAGAAGAACGACACTTGGGAATTGGTTCCATGACCAAGGGATAAAAATATTATTGGAACTAAATGAGTCTTCAAAAAAAAATTGAATGAGGATAGACAGGTTACCAGGAATAAGGTAATATTTGTCTGCAAAGAATATGCACAAGTAGAAGGAATTGATTTTGAAAAAAACATTTTCTCTCGTTGCCAAGAATATAAGCTATCAAGATGTTTCTCGCTTATGCATGCTCGAGAAAAATCAATGTGTGTCAAATGGATGGTAAGACGGCCTTTCTAAATGGTGAATTGGAAGAAGAAGTTTACATTGAACAACCCAAAGGTTTTCTGATCTCTCACAAGGAAGACTACGTCAGCATATTAAAGAAGGCACTATATGGTCTCAAACAAGCTCCTAGATATTGGTATGCTTGTCTTGATGGATATCTACATCAACAAGGATTCAAGAAAGGAAGCGCCGAAAACAATCTCTATGTGAAAGTGGATCAAGATAACCTAACAATTATCAAGGTATATGTGGAAGATATAATCTTTGGAAGCAATGATGACAGATTAAGTAAAAAAATTTCCACAAAGATGCAAAGTGAGTTTGAAATGTCTCTACTTGGCAAGATGACATACTTTTTAGGGCTTCAGATATCTCAGTAGGATAAAGTAATATTTATATATCAAACCAAGTACATCAAGGAAATGCTCAATAAATTCAAGATGGAAGATTGCAAGCTTGTCCTTACCTCAATGGTAATAGGTTGCAAGTTAAGTTTAGAAGATTCGTCAAAGGATGTGGACTAGAGGTTGTATAGATCTATGATTGGAAGTCTTCTATATGTGACAACTTCTCAACCAAATGTAATGCAGGAAATTGGACAAGTAGCAAGATTCCAAGCAGCACCAAAAGAATCTCATATTATTGTCGTCAAAAGAATTCTTCGATATCTTAAGGGCACAACAGAATATGGTTTATGGTATCCCAAAGGAAATGATCTAGTTAACTAGGCTTATACAAATGTGGATTAGGCCGGAAGTGTTGATGATCGAAAGAGTACCAGTGGAGCAGCATTCTATCTAGGTGGTTGCCTTATTTCATGGTTAAGTAAAAAGCAGTCTTCAATCTCGTTATCCACAGCGGAAGCAGAATATATCGCGACAACAGCTTGTTGTACTCAAGTTCTCTAGATGAAGCAAACTTTGCAAGATCTTCAAGTCAAGTTTGATGAGCCTATTCCCATCTTCTGCGATAACACCAATGCCATAAGTATCTCCAAGAATCTTGTGATGCATTCCAAAACAAAGCACATTCCGATCAAATATCATTTCGTTAAAGAGCGGGTCACCGAATAGAATATGAAGCTTAAATATGTTGGCACAAAGGAACAAATTGCTAACATCTTTACCAAACCATTACCTCATGAAGAATTTGAGTATATTCGCCAAAAGCTTGGGATTCTCCCAAGTTTTCATTAGACTCTTTCTCTTATCTAACTAAGTAGAAAGGGGGAGTGGAGGTGTGTACAGGTCCGCAGGATGACAGTTTGTCAAGGGGAGTTACCGATTTCCATTGATGACAAAGGGGGAGAGAAGGCAGTAGGAAGAGGTGTCATGATTGCAGGGGGAGTACTTGTGTTGCCATCAATGCCAAAGGGGGAGATTGTTGATCAGTGGTTGTCATTGATGTCAACCCAAGCAGCACCAGGGGCTACCCTGATCTTGCATGGGAATTTTGACTTGACAACTCATCCTATTCTGAGTCAAGGATCTTCTAAATGGATTCTACTCGTCGAGATGTTTCCATTTATATATGGCATTCCACCTAGTTCTTCACGGTTTGAGAGTTATCCATGTTTGAAGTTAGTAACCCGAGTCAATGGGCTAAAACCCCATGGGGTTGTGGCATGGCACTTATCATTGGTTGTGGTCATTGAATATTCAATAATTAATAATGTTTTATTTTCCTAAAATCCCTCTGACATTCACTTGTTGAGGACCCTCTCAACTCAAGACATTTCTATAAATAATGACCCTCATATGCTTCTCTAGCAAGCACTTTTCAACAAACTATCTTGTGAGAAGACCTCTGTAATTTTTCGGCCCTCATGAGATTCTAATTCAAGATATTTTGTAGGGAGTTTAAGGTTTCATTGAGGTCTGGTTAGGGCACAAAATTATGATCAAGTTTGAAGGTATGTTTTAAAGAAAATTTAGAGCCTAAGTGGATTCTAGGATTTCGCTGCTTCAAATAGGTCATGAATGTTCGCTATAACTTTTTTTCTACGAAGCTTCAAAATCTGAAATTAAAACCCATTTTATCTTAAACCTTGATGAACCTTTTGATGTAATTTCAGATCTTGGTTCGATGTATTTTCAGAGATATGATATGAGGAAGTCAGGGTTTTTGCAAGCTCTTGAATTCCATGTCAAACAAGTGACCTCGGGAAAATAATCATAACTTTCACTATGCGCATTGGATTCAGTTTTCGTAAACATTAAAAGAAAGAGGATGGACTTTAGTTTGTTGGGTATCATTTTCAGGGATGAAGGTTGAAACAGTGACATGTGGCACTTTGTACAAGTTCGCTCTACTGAACCAATCTATAATCAGGTCATCGTGGGAAATTGGGTATAATGCTTTCTTGAAGAATCCAATCTCGACCATACCTATGGGGTTGGAAAGAGGACTCAAAGGGCTACCACAAGATGAAATTTCAGACCTTGTAGGTCCAAAATTACATAGATATAACAGATTCAATATCGATCTCCTAGAAGGCAAGAAAACATATGCATTCAAGTATCACTGCAGTAAGGACCACACATCAACAATCAAGGGTAAGTCTGCTACATCAAGGTATGTATGATTAGTTTTTGCATTTGAATTTTAAGTATCATCTCTAAAATATGTTTTTGCAAGACAACATAAGTATATTGTTTTGTATTTGTTTGGGTCTTTCTTGTTAATGCATGTGCAGGAAGGATGACACTTTAGAACAACTCGAACACATATTAGAAGGACATGTAATGCCAAAGTACCATTAATTGAAGCAATCACAACAATACCTCAGCGAATGCAAGTGATCCAAGAAGTAATGTCGAGTCAAGTGTTAGGTCTTGTCAAAAATTCAGTGCTGTAAAGAGTCATTATTGTAAAAGAGTCAATCTGCCTAGAGTCGAAGAGGCATTATTGGGAGGTATTGGAGTCACTGTTGGGATGATGTCATGGTTGGGTTTTAGTTGATAGTGTGAATGGGAATTCGATCAAGTACAAGAAAATCATTGTAAATCATATTGTATCGTGGGTCATTGTCCCTGGTACAAGAGTCTACACTCTTGTCTCACTTATGATCATTATAGAGTAGCTGGGAGGTGTTAGGCAGGTGCATGAAGTCGCCTACGGGTTGGAGCCTATGAACACTTCAGGGTGGTAGGTTGGTCTAGGATGTTGGGGAATCCATTAAATTGGCTATTGAAGAAACTAGGGCATTGGGGTGTCTTTCCAGTGGGAGCTGAAGAATAATGTTTTTTCTAGAATTCTATGAAGTTTTAACTTTAATTTCAATTGGGGCTGAAGATTAAATAATTTATTAGAAAATCATTCGATGGTTTTTTACCCGGAAAGGGGTTTTCCACCTAAAATTCTTGTGCCTATTGTGTTCGTTTGTTTTCTGTTGTTACTGGATAAACATTAATAATAATTGAAGATTAACTAATGCTCTGAAAATAGTTAAAAGTGTTAATTGCTAAGGAATATTGATTCACCCCCCCCCCCCCCCCCCTTCTTAGTATTTCCAACACCGTGGCCTTTACACCATATAGTGCCTTAATATAACACCATGTCACCATTTTCGCTATGCCCCGTGGGCTTATATGGTCATATACATTTAGTGTGGGTGGAATTTATTTATTATGTTTCAGTTAATTTTTTAGAATGAACGTTGGTATGTAAAGAGTTTAGTAGAGATTTATAAAGGTACAATTGTTATCATCCTATTTGTCACCCCTTTGATGGAGGAGAGACCTTCTCTTCGCTCACATTAGTTGGGGGTTGAGATACCACTCGCATATCCTTGGATAGCCACACTTTCATGCTTAATCACTCCATCTCCTTAACAAAAGGGAGATGCATATCTTAGTATCATTTACCAAAGGGCAATGGAACTATCAATGTCACTAGTTGCCTTCAACAAGAGAGCGATGAAGAGTAAAATATTCTAAAGTTTGGTTTCCTAAGATGATGAATTTGAATTAGGATAAGATGACTTAGTATGGGGTCAATAATTGAATCATTTAGCCTACTTTTTCTTGGGCTTAGGTGTCCAAATTCATCCTCCTAGATCTATGAGAATCCTATATAATGAGACCCTTTTGGGGGGAAGGGACATATAGAGACATAGTTAACACCCTTATGCTAGTGAATTTCCCAAAACCAATTCCTTGCATTTTTGTGGTGAGCCCGGTCATAGTTAGCGAGTCTAGGTAACTGGGAAGGAATGACCTTACACCAAGGTAAATTTGTAAATGATTGTTATTTTGCTAATATAATCTACAATATATTTCCCCCCAAATTATGTTGTTATGTGTTTCAGATTTGAATACATTTGTATGTTTCTGATTAGATCAATGATTGTGCACTAACAACTCTTCTTTTAGAGACAAGATATTCATTATTTGGTTGTGGTGTGTGTAGGTTATAGGAATTGGTCACAGGAGCGAGATCTCTAGAATTGGAGCATGGTCCTTTGTGGTTGGCCAGGTCAAAAAACAACACCAATTAGTGAAGGAAGAACATATGTCATTTGTTAATCATCTTGTTACCATAACTATGAAGAGATGCTTATGTAATCTCTAGAGGAAAACTATAAGTGGTGTATCATTACTATCTAGTAGATCTAGGGTCATGATCTATGAAGCAACAAATCCTTTTCCAATAGGAAATTTTAGCAAGTAATGGTCAAACTATTCTACATTTTGACCTTTTTTTTCTTCTATAATTTGATAATACAATTTTTGGCAAGATTGTGGTTTTTTGTTGTTTAAAATATGTTTTTAAATGCTTACATGGATTTAACACTTTGAAAAACCCCTAGAACACTTAGATTATACATATTTCACAACTCAAAATTATGATTTCAATCTATCTTTACCAAATTTCGAGCAAAATTATCAAGAAAATATACCCGGAAAAAAATTTAAACATAAAAAATAAATAAATAAAAAAATAAAATTATACCGCCACATTTTACATAATAATAAAAAATTAATTAGATAAAAATATATATATATATATATAATTAAATTATAAAAAAATAAACGTTTATGTATAGTATAACCCAATTCCATATAAATTCAATTAATAAACCTATAAATTTAATTAATAAGAAAACACTTAAAAACCCTTGAAGTGCATAGATATTTGAGAGGGTTATTGGGTGATAATTACAAACCCTCTAAAATCCTTTAAACTGGTAAGTATTGAGAGGGTGATCATAGATAAATGACTACCTAATCATAGTGTAATACCTAATGTTATATCTAATTAATTTAGGCTATTCTCCTATCTTAATATTTTTTTAATCGTAGAATTTAAATGAATTTTCGAATATGATGGTTTATTTTTTCCATAAATTTGGACCATGCAACTATCTTCAAATTTCCATCTAATCACAAACTCATTTTCATAATTTTATTTTCTTGGAAATGCGGGAAATCTAACATTTCCAACTAAGTGCAATATTCACTTTAATGTTTTCCTTATGATAAAGTTTAAATGAATTTTGAATTTTATTTTATGTATATAACAATATAGCCAAAGCAATACGTTTACCACTCTAAGCTAAGGCATTGGGTTTTGTCCATGGTTGAGTATCTTTAGTTATATGCGGCCATGAAAATTTTGTTGAACATCTAATAATTCTGATCATTTTAAATATGTTAAATATGTCTAAGATTAATTGATCATTTTAATTTTAAATTTGCTCAATTACCTCAGTTTGTTGAGATGATAGAGATTGTTAATAACTTAAATGATGAAATAAATATTTTAAATGCAAAGTGACAATGTAACAATGTTGAATGATAGAAAATATGAATAATAAGAATGTAATAAATTACAAATAGTATTCATTGTGATCAATCTCAAACTATTTTCTTCTATTGTTCTTATTATCACACTTGTTAGTTTTTCCATCTTTTCATATTGATCATATGAAAAGGGTGGTTGAAATCGTAGACCATTCAAATATTTAACTTGATCTATTGTAGTAAACGTCATACCTTGTCTCTCCAATATTAATAGTAGCTTTCTCTAATGTCAATCATTGTGACTTATGGAGTGTTAAACCCCAAGTAAATTTCAATGGTAGTTTTTTCTATTACCTCATTTGAATGCAAAGTGACTAACAATGTTGAATGATGAAAATGGGAATAATAAGAATGTAGTCAATTACAAATAGTTTACAGTTTCAAGAAGCAAACATTTTAGGTAAGTGAATGTTTTATTTAAGATTTAAATTCAATTATTTTATCTATAATTGAATTACTGTAATACATAAATCAATGCATGTCATCAATAATTTTTTGTGCTTACACTGAAACCAATGTACACTATTAATCTAATTACTTTGAAATCAATGTACATCATACATCTAGTTACATCAAATCGGAAATCAACATCTACACTGAAATCAATGCATCTAGTGCAAGCAATCAAATATGATTATAAATCAATGCATCTAGTGTAAGAAATCAAATACGATTAAAAATCAACATCTACACTGAAATCAATGCATCTAGTGCAAGTAATCAAATATGATTAGTAATCAACATCTACACTAAAATAAATGAATCTAGTGCAAGCAAGCAAATAGGATTAGAAATCAACAACTACATTGGAATCAATGCATCTAGTGCAATCAATCAAATAGGGTTAGAAATCAACATCAACATTGAAGTCTTGCATTTATTTCAGTGAAAAACCAAAATATTCATGGCTTTTTAAATCTAACTTATTTTACCTTTTGTGAAAGTCTTATTTCCTCTTACTTTGTGGTTAATAATGTTCAATATTATCTCATACTATATAGTACATGTATTTGTCTCTATATATCTCTTTCTTCTTCCCTCTCTCTCCCCCCTCCACCTCTGTGTCTACCTCCCTCCCTTCTCTCTCTCCCCCCCATCTCTCTCTCACTCTCTCTTTGTCTCTCTCCCCCCACCATCTATATCTATATCTCCCCTCATCTCTCTTTCTTTGTATCTCTATCTCACATCCCCAACACATACAGACTCTATCTCCATATATATCTCTCCCTCCCTTCCTATCTATGGCTCCTATTCTTCCCTATCTCCCCCCTCCATATATATCCTTATCTCCCTTTGTCTCTCCTTCTTTGTATCTCTCTCTCACCCCCCAAACATACACACTCTCTTTTCATATCTATTTGTCTCTATCTTCCTCCCTCTTCCTCCCCTCTCTCTCACTTCCCCTTCTCTCCCTCTCTCTCCCCTTCTCTCTCTCTTCCCTCTCACTCTCCTCTCTCCCTCACTCTCTCTTCATCTCTCCCTTGTCATTCCCTCTCTCTCTCCACCATTATCTCTCTATGTATTTCTTCTTCCCTCCCTCTATCTCCCCCTCTAACTCCAACTCTCCCTTCCACCCCCTCTCCTTATATCTCTCTCAAGTCCTCTCTCTCTTCCTTCCTTTCTCTCCCACCTCCCTCTATCTCTCCCCCCATCGCACACCCTCTCTCTCTCTCTCTCTCTACCTCTCCCTCATAACTCTACCACTATCTCCCTCCCTCTCTCCTCTCTCTCTCCCTCTCTCCACCCCCATCTCTATATCTCCCTCTCTCTCTTCCCCTTCTTTTTCTCTCACACTCCACTCCTTCTCTCTCTCTTTCCTCCTTCTCTTCTCTCTCCCTCACTCTCACTCCATCTCTCCCTTTTCACTCCCTCTCTCTCTCCACCTCTATCCCTCTATGTTTTTTTTTCTTCCCTCCCTCTATCTCCCCCTCCCCTCCATATATCTCTCCCTCCCTCTCTCCTTATCTCTCTCAAGTCCTCTCTCTCTCTTCCTTCCTCTCTCCCCCTTTCTCTCCTACCTCCCTCTATCTCCCCCCCATCTCTCTCTCTCTCTCTCTCTCTCTCTCCCTCTCTCCCTCCCCTAACCCTCTCCCACCTCCATCTTTGTGTCTACCTCTCTCTCTCTCTTCCCCTTCTCTCCCTCCCGCCTCCTTCTCCCTCTCCTCCCTCATTCTCTCCTCTCTCCCTCGCTCTCTCTCCTTCTCTCCCCTGTCACTCCCTCTCTCTCTCTCCACCTCTCTCTATCTATGTCTTTGTTCTTCCCTCCCTGATTCTCCCCCTCCAACTCCAGTCTCTCTCTCCCCCTCCAACTTCTCTCTCTCTTTCTTCCTCTCTCTCCCTCTCTCTCTTTATCTCTCTGCCCTCCAACTATGTCAATGTCTCCCTCCCTCTTTCCTTCTCTCTTTCCCCCTCTCTCCCTCACCCCACCCTCTCTCTCTCTTCATATTCCCCCCTCTCTATATCTCTCTTATTTTACCTCTCCTTCCCCTCCTCCATCCATATGATCGAGAGTTGTCACTTTGCATAATCAATAATATATGTAAGGTCTAATATAAAGATTCTTATAATGGAGATCATTGTTATTATAATATATTGGAATAATAATAATCAATATTATTGATTATAATACCAATAATAATATACAAAAAAATAACCTATTAAAGAAACAACATTATGTTAACTTTACATTATAGAGAGACCAATTTCTTCTCATCAAATTGGTAGCTCTGTGCCTTACATTTTACATTATATTACATTTTAATTTTTTATTATGAAATGAGTTGTGGCTTTTGGAACTGTAGTATTGTTAAGCCATGGTTTTGTAACGTAAGCTATTTAAAACTTAATAATATCTATGATAAAGTGAGGGTGAATATCTATGGTTAAAAATCTTGTTATATTGCAAGTATTAAATTTTTATGTGCTTGTTAATCAAATTTAAATATGGTTATAGAATCATTATTAGTCCCTAAGAAGAAAGGACTAGCAATTGACCTTTGCACATTATAATGTCATGTGAATAATTTTACATATTTTATGCCATAACTTATGGATATGTTTGCAATATTCATGCATGAATTTTAGATATTTGCGTAGTGATTTTTTACGGTTAAACTTTAAAACCATCAAAAAATGAAATCCTTGAAAATAGCTCATACTCATGTAAATAACATATTTACCATCAATTACTTCCCACCATAATTAAGCAAGTCTTTGCATAAAATATGGATAAGAATAATATGTAAATAAATATACTTATCACGAGTTACTTCCCACCATTATTTATGTTTTCCTAAACACTTTCTCAAGCATTTAGGTAAAGTTGATCTTGATTTTGGACTTTTCCTTTTTAATATCAAATTGTTAATACATATAAATTATCTTCTAATTTAGATTAATATTTTGGGATGTAAATAATTGTGTACGTTTTAATGTGAAAAATAATTGATTCTCTATAGTTTGGTGCAGGCTGCATAAGAGTCATCAGTGCTCGACCAGTATTAACAAAAGGCTCCCGGGTGGAAAAATTATTCAAAGTTCTAAGATGCCTTTCAAACACACACGTGACGTTTGTCCAATCCCCTTGCAAGATACCCTGCTAGCCCTTTTTTTAACTTCGTTTTCTTTTACAAAACTTTTCCTTTCGTCATCAATCCATTATTTACGTCTCTTCAAAATGTCACATTCCAAACTATGACATTTTAAAATTTATAATTAATGCATAGTTTTATCATGGTCTATATATATATAAACTTTAGTACCAGAAATCTTAAACATCAATATGATGTTTAACTTGTTTTTAATTTTTAATTAGTGTTTACATTTTTATATGAAAAGTTGATTATATTATTACATTTTTAAGTAAATATTTAATTTTTATTAGTTTTTGTTATAAAAATATAATTTTTATTTGTCTTAGTTGTGATGTTTTATAAGTATAGTGGTGTTTTTAGTATTTGGGAATTTGTTCAAGTATAGTTGGTTGAGAGATTCTCTTCAACTAGTTAACTTCTTAGATTGATGTGTGGTTGAAATATTCACTCAATCAAGAGATTGTATGTCCAAGATAGATTAGCTATCTCAAAACATAATTTCTTATATTTATATTGTATTATTATTTAATGTAAATGACAAAATTTTGTGTGCCTTATGCAAATTTGACGTTGTATCCCTGGCCCCTAGTGGGCCGAGGGAGATAAGAGAGTATATGCATTTATTGAGGGTGTATTTTCTTATTTTTTGCAGTAGTGTGTTAATATTTGTTTGACAAGTCCCCGTGGAGCTGATTCTAGAATAATCAAGTTGAGTTGTTGAAAGCACTGAGATTTGAGGCGCACCAGTCCGTACCACATTGGAGTGGACCGCAAACAAGCATATTACAAGTTTGGTGCAGACAACCTGATAGCAATTGACCATCAGGAAGAGGAGAGAGTCGCGCTTTGGCACCAAAGAGCTAGTTGGTGCACATAATTGTTTCCATGTCTTCACGCAACATAGCAATGGGTGGTTGTTTAACAATGCCACACTTGGGAAGTGATTAATGGTCGTTTCTTGTAATGCACGTATTCTCGAAGTTGCAGGGAAGGTTTGTTGTCAAAGATTTCCAACACACTGTAACTTTTTGAAGAATCTTATTAGGTGGAAATTTAAATTAGCTTTGTTTGCCCATCATTGAGTTGGAGCATTGAGCTCTGTGGTGTGAGCCTACCAGTCAATAGTCTTGAAGACTGAATGTGTCAAACTCACTCTAGGACCATTAATATTCTTATTGTTGTGCATGCCCATTTGCGGATTAATTTAGCTACGTTGGAGCCGACTGATGAATTTATCCAGGTTATTTCCAACTTTGCTTGATCTTTAATATCCTTGTCGGCAAGGAGTGGAAGTTGGTTGAGCTCCCCTACAAATGTACATGTCGCTCGATGATAACTTCAATCCACAGTACGAGAAGTTGTTGTACATGTCATCAACAATGACTTTAATCTATTGTATGAGAAATTGTTGGTCCTAATGAGCCATCCAATTCAAAACAATCCAAATCATTAACAATGTGGTTGCCTCCTCTTGCACTCCAATTTTTTATTGTTTGTATGTTCAAAACTATAGCGTAATTCCTTGACCACGAAGTTGTAATGTTGCAAAATTCTTATCTGCATAAGTAATAAGAGTCTGTTTGTGTGCGCAGTGTGAGTTGTGGTTCATGGATTCTGCACAAGGACAACTGGTGTAAAGTCATGTATTGTTGTTGCTAGCTGGGTTGAGGGTTGAACATAGTGCGATGCTTTGAGCATCATGCCTTCTGTGAGCCTAATCTTTTGGTTTTTTTTGGGTGAAGCATCTGGAATGAAATTTAAAGGTGGCAGCTAAAGTGATTTGGTTCATATTGATGACATAGCTTAATAGGTATGATCAGCTTATTGGAGCTACGATGACATGGGGATATTAGGGTTAGAATTTTTTGTCTTTAAATGTATTGAGCCTAGCTAACTCAATATAGGCATAGTTATTTTGTTAGAATTCGCGACTCTAATTGATGACATGTAAAGCATGGAGATCCAAGACTAGTATGCCAAAGTTAAAAATGCAGTTGCCAAAGACTCAAAAGTACAAAGCCTATGATGAGTGAATACCACGATGAGAAGATTCAAGTGAGAAAGTAGTGGTGTGCTCCAACATATGAATGGTGTGGTGTATCCAAGATGAGTGGCAAAGGATCCAAGCAATGAAGGATCGACGTTGGTTGCAACATCGACAACATAGTGAAAGTTTGTTTGTAGAATAGACTCGTGATCGTGATAAAGTATGAGTCACACATTATAATTATACCAAATCTACACGTCATATATTGCTTTGTAATGGTCCGTAGTGGTCCTTGAAATATTTTATGTACCTAGTATCTTCTTAAGCTTGGAGTATATTAAAAGGGCGTACGGCTATAAGACCTAGAGAGGCATGCATACCCCTTTTTTATGTGTTCCCCAATGAAATCAAGTTGTGGAATCAATCACTCTGTAGGTATGAGGGTGGCAGGTGTACTCATATCTAAGCTTGATATATAATTAGAGAATTAGGTCTTCAATTAAGGGGGGGATTGTGAGATGGAATAAACTCAGAGTGTGAAGGACCAAGTTAAAGAGAGTTCATCAAGAAGTTGGATGAACCATGTATGTAAAGGACTTTCTACTAGACCAGTTGTTGTAGCGGTTAGGTGCCAATGCATTCTAGTGGATGGTTTTTCCTCTATATGGACACCGACAATTTGATGATGTCTGCATGAACAAGGTACAAGGTGTAATTTCCAGATTGGACCAGATGTAGATCTTGTTGATTAAGATCGAGGCTAGTAGTTATTAAGGGGGTGACTTGGATAATATAATTCCTACTTGTCTTAGCTGTGATGCTTTCTAAGCATAAGAGTTTGTTCCTAGTATTTGGGACTTTGTTGAGGTCTAGTTGGTTTAGAGATTCTCTCCTACTAGTTAGCTTCCTAGATTGGTGTGTGGTTGATATATTCACTCAATCAAGAGATTGTATGTCCAAGATAGATTATCTATCTCAAGACATAGTTTCTTGTAATTATATTATATTATTATTTGATGTGAATAACAAAATTTTGTGTGCCTTATGCAAATTTAACTCTCGTCTCGCAATAAAAGTGCTTGTCTCTTGTTTATTTTGTCGAGATTCTACAGTTTTAACCAAAGTTTTGGGAAAATGCTAAATATCCCTAATTTTCTATCAATTCAAAAATATTTTTCTAATTTCTAAAAATATTATTTCTAATTTTCCATTGGCTAAGCGAGACTTGATATGACATAATTCCCCTAGTGGAGGGTGATTTATTTTCGGTATTTGTCAATGCTTGACAAATCATTTTAAAGTAAAAAAAGGTTGATTTTGCGAGTGTCCATTTTGTCAGTGAGTGCTCTGACACTAACATTGACACAATTCTCTAGGAAGGTCCCTTACGTGAGTGAGCGGAGGGCGGGGGGGCATAGGGAAAATTTTGGGGGCGAAATTTCACTAGTTCGCTATTTCTTGGACATTTTCTTCAAAAAAATATTCTTCCCTTTGGTTAAAAAATCGCCTATTTTTTACATATATATGATTAAATGGATAACATTCACCAAAAATTTACCAATTTTAATATTAATTACATTATTTTTATTGAATATTCCCCTACATTCTATATGTATGACATTTCAAACCAGAATACTCGTTGATAATGCTATAAATAGGCGTGATATTTGAAACTATAAAAAATACCCTTCCCAGGGGGGGAGGGGGTGTTTTCTCCGTGAGTGCTTTGAACCTGACACTGTTATGCCTAACAAATATCCAAAATTACGTGGAGCGCAGAGGAAGAAACAAGGGGGTGGGGGGTGAACAAACACTGATACATTGGTGCGAAGAGCGTAGGTGCGGAGGAAGAAATCTTCCTCCGCATCTCCACACTTTGCACAATGTATCAACGTTTGTTCAACCCCTCCCCCAACCCCTTATTTCTTCCTCTGAGCACGTGACAACCTATGTTTGCAGTAATGTAAAGCCGAAAGTGTTTCTTTTAGGATATGTACATAATATTTAGAGTGACTATTTTAAAGTGATAAATCTCCTCAAGAGAAATCCATATACACCAGCTAAGCCACTTTTAGAGCATATCAAGGAAACCATTTGTATGCTAGAGACCTATTTCTCTTGATGTCATTCAGATAGAAATGCCTCTTGAAGAGTCAAGAATGTGACTGTGACAAACTAGAGATCTGCAAGAAACGTGGTTGCAAAGAAATATTGGCACGCAAGTGAGAAAGTGAATGAACATTCCATATTTGATTGTGCTCGTTTGCATAACATAAATATATAAATTTTGAGCGACTAATGTGTTACTACATCCTCTAGTGTAGGCCCATTCCCAGTCTCAATCATAGAAAAACCAATGAAATTCTACATAGTGGGGACAACTAAAGTGACAATTGTAATGTAATTGTAATTGTAATTGTCATTTTCATTTTATCCCAATCAATTGATGTAAAACATTGATAGTCACAAATAGCATGGGCTGCAAAGTCACTCTGCGGACTCATTTGTGTAGAAATTTAACTACATCTATGAAAAAAATTGTATGTTACAATTTTATATAAATAAATAAAATTTTATATGTTATATGCTATTTTATTTTATTTTATCAATCTTATCTACATTAACATCGTATTTGAGTAGCAAGGAATCATTTTAATAGTTTCTCCACTTCATACCCAAGCAATAAGGCATCCTTTAAGCACATTTGATGGTTGTGGATGCCCTATTTGTGTGTAAATGGGAAACCAAAGTAAAAAATTTGATGAAACTAAAGAGAAACTCTTCTTTTAAGTTTTATTTAATGTGTAAAAAAATCATAAATCCATGAATTTGGAGGAAACTTTGTTCTAAATTGGAAATTGAAAACATTGTAAATCGAAGTGAAACTTTTACTCTTTAAAAAAATAAATAAAATTTTACCCATTAAAAGTCAAGGATACATAAGATAGCCAAATGGACTAGAGCTTGTTTATTTGTTTGTCATCTTGAAGGCATTGTGCACACCATGAAAAAAAAACCTAACTCCTTTCTCAATCACACGACCTCCTCATTCCTAACTTCAAAAACAAGGAATCACTATATGTAAGGTCCTCTCCTACCATGTATCTATAGATCTCAGCCTTGCATCAACACTACACACCTACCATATATCTATGGATCTCAACCTACATCAACTCTCAACACCCATAGGGAGAACACTTTTTGGTACCAATTCTAAAATTCTTCTATTACAACACCTTTGAAACATAAAGAAACAACACTAACATGCACATGCTCTGGTGGGAATCCCATAAATAGCGAAATGGTGATGACTTGTTGTATAGAATTTTTTGTCTCACACTCTTTGACAACAACAAATTTTGTTGTGCAGAGTACGAAAGTGGCTTCACACCCCTAAATATAGCTTCATCAAGTTTGTCACCAAGTCCTTTGATGGTATTTGCAATCTTGTCTACTCTAAGAAACAAACTTGCTATATTTTCATCTTCATTCATTTTTAAAACTCCAAATTGCATTCTGCGAACTTGGAGTTTTGCACACATTACCTTAATATCTCCTTCACAGTCATTGGGAAGCTTGTGTCACATGTGTTTATCTAAATTGCATCGAATAACCTTAACAAATTATGATTTTGCAAGACCGCGTAGAATAACATTATAAATTTTCCATTATTTTGAGTATTCTTCTTGTGATCTTCAGCAATTGGGGGAGTTGGAAGAGTTTGGTAGCCATCTACCACAATTTTCCAAACATCTGTACCAGGATACATTAGATAGGTCCTCATCCAAATCATCTAGAAGCCATAATTATTTTGGTTGAAAAACAAAGAATTGTTTGAATAAGAACCTTCTTGGCTAGCCATTTTCTTGTAGGATCTTCCTTCTAGCTATTGGATTGTCTTTTAAGGAACCTCCTTTGATACCAATTGTTGAAGGATAAATAATATTGAGAGGAAGGGGTGAATCGGTATTATACAACTTTTAACAATATTTAAAATATTTAAGTTATTTCTAATAATCCATATAGAGACATCATAAATCAAGAATACACACACATAGATCATGAGACTCAAATTTTTACGTGGAAACCTATATGAGGGAAAACCATGAAAAAATTCTTCTTTATAGATGAATGTTTGCACTAACCTACATTTACATTAATTTATTAGAACCAACCACCCATCCATTGACTTGTAGGCACCAACCAAAAGGGGACATCAATCCCCCTAATTTACAAGCACCAAATTGGAGATACCAATTCCCTCACTATTTTATATTTTGAGTTTTAATCTCTGCTAATATAATCAAACCCTTATTCAAGTACATTCAATATGCTTGAGATGTACATATTTCACTTTTTATATGGTTTCTCTTCGGCTCATAGTTTTGATATAACTCAATTTAGCATTCAAACTACAACTATAATTTGCAGTATGATATGTTATGGTTTTTATATCTACATAATTAGCCCTATCACCACAATATATCTGCAATTCAATCTATTCAGGATTTCTCTACTCAAATTTCCTTACTCTCCTTCAATTGGTCAACTATTTCTCTCTTAGTCTCACTAGCTTTAGCGATTATCTTTGAGAATTTACTCTCCCTCACGTATACACCATTGCAATAGCAATTTCAATTCTTTAACCTTGAATTTATAGATTATGGACTCATTTACCATGGGTATCATTCCATGGTATTGACCCATGGTATCATGGGTTGACTAGTTCACTCAATTCAGCTTGCCAACACACTCTCAATAGTTTCTTGACTTCCACAAATCTCAATCATGGCTTTCCCACTGTTATAGTGAAAATCATATTCATAATGGTTCCAAGATTCATTAGCTAATAGCTTTGTTCCATCAAACCTTGCAACACTTGCACTCTTTACATATGCTCATGTTCATGACCACAAGCCTATCATACCGAAACAATGGAATACCATGAACCCTTTTCGCCCTTTACATATCCTACTGTGGTGATGATAGCCCTCAGAAGCTATTCCTTGACACCTCATGACTGAGGGTTGTGACTAAGCATTTATATACCAGGCTACACTATGTCGACGTCATGCCTAGGACTCATATCCCTTAAGTGATAAAAATCAACACCTCATAACTTGGTGTTGTGACTGAGTGCTTATATATTGGATACTAAATACATTTTGTACCAGTTAGCTCTAAGTTATAGGCCATTGAGCACTCATGACCACATGTTGTGACCTTGATCCTAACACACTACTTTTATACTCTCCCTATTGCAAGCATCTTGATACTTGTACTTTAGCTTCAAGGGCTAAAGCATTAAGCACCTATGACCGTGTGTTGTGACCTCAATCCTTTTTTGGAACCATGAATGTTGAAACATTGACCCTTTAGACATGTATCTGTAGCTCTATGATCCCTAAACCTGGTAGGCAGAACTTCAAGTGACAGACATTTTCACCCTTTACTGCAACTAAGGGATTTTTCCCCATCACACTAGACTACTACATACCAAACTTTCTACCTAGTTGGTCACCCTAGTCCCCTAGTATGGGGCCCACAAGGATTGATCCCTTGGCCCTTTGATTTTGGCATGTAACCTTGATTTTTTAATTTTTGTTGTGAAAACTAAATACACAAGAAAACCTTGAAAAACACAATCCTAGTGCGAGTGTTGAGAATTATAGATATTCCATGCCAATCCATTGTGGAGAAATCAGTAACTACCATCTAGTCCTTTTTCCATGTCATTTACACCACATCATCCCTACCATGTCATATTGAATATTATCCTAGACATTTATATACAAATATGGAATCTGGTACTCTGATACATCGGTATGGGACCCACCATTGCTACGACATCTTCCAAGTCACCTACCACTTCACATGTCGACGTCATGTTTTATGACCAATCAACGTCTTCCATGTCTCTGAGTGTTGACATTTACTTTCCAATTTTTACCTACCAATTATCCACTCAACCATCCAAATCATCCAAAAAAGAGTGTCATGTGTCACTCATCATTGTTTCTAGTCACCATATCTACCACCTATGGTCTACATGGTATGCCACATCATTTTGGCCACGTCACACCAGATGCCATCCTCTCCCTTTTTAATATTTATGTCATACACCTGGTGCAAATATACTTAGGCTCTATTAATCTCCATATGGTATGCTTTACCTTAATATAAACAAGGTTTAATGCACAATATTATGTTCATCAGGTGCATCCTCTACTTTAACCATCGTGCATGTGTGAGCATGATATAAATTTGGACCATTAGATTGAAATTTTCTCGTTTGTTAGATCTATTAGGTGCATAAACACACCATAACCTCTACACATGTGTGATCCTAATACAAATTTGGGCCTTTGATATTCTCAAGATCAAACGTCGTAAGAAAATCACCAATTTTTGTCCCACTCCTATGTGGATTCATTGTGAAAGCACCGTTCCATGCCTTGGAAGAATATTGTTGGGGGAGGGGGGGTGGGTGTTGTGGGGGGTTTCAAAGGTGGTTTCCAAAATATTCTAAGGGCCCCTGAATATTCCTATACTGCTACCACATTTCCTATGGTTTTACCACTTAGGTAGCATCTTAGACCACCCTTTCGATTAAGGGTTGAGCAAGTTGGGACCCTTGAAGTGACAAAATTCATTGATCTCATTCCTCTGCCACATTGTGCCTAGAGTTGTCTACTCGTCCTTCTGCTACTCCATTCACCTTACTTGACCTTCTATTGCATGAACTTTAGAACCTCCTTTGACATCAATGACAACATATGTGCAACATGTTATGTCTGATCATAGCCAACTTTTGATATGCATGTTGTACCAACCATTATATTGCTTCTACACATGGAAAAACTAGTACATGTGCTAACACCTTTGGCAACCAATATTTTCTCAGTGCATTGTCAACTTTTGTATTTGGATAATCAATAGGTAGTTCATCTCTATGAAATTCCTGGTAGATCTCCAACGATGTGTGTGAGAGGTGTTTGTCAATGTAGAAGAGGGTATCCCAAAACTCTGGTCTAGAAGAGTTGTTTAGTTCTTCATCATCTGAGGATTCAACCATTGGTGTCTGACTTGTCTCTTGGATTTAAACATGGTTCTTCTGCAAAAAGAAAAAAAGGAAAAAGCACCCAATACAAAAATTAGCTTGATAAATTTGATGCCAGTGATTAAGGCTTTTGGGTTTCTTGGTAAATTGAATTTGAGCAAAAAAAAAACCTTAATGGTGAGGATTTTTTTTTCTAGGTTCACTATCTTTACCATGATGGCTAAGTGACTTTCTCATGGAAAAGACCACTGAGAAACTAGGAAGATAGTTATGATTTAGAGAAAAATGCTAGGTATCATGAGAAAATTCCATGGTTGAGCATTATTGGGCTATGGCAATCCATTTCTTAGAATTTTTTGCAATGAAAAAATTTGATTTCAGCAAAAAAGAAGTTGGTAGGAAGATAGGGTATAACTATAAGTCGACCTCGAAAAAGGATGAGAGAGAAAATCTAAATAATGAGCTAGCTAAGAGGAGAGATGGATCTAGAATCATGTTGAGAGGGTTTGTTTTCAACGATATGGTGTTTTTCATTTTTGGTACAAGCTATAAAAAATGGTAGGAGTGCACAAGGGGCTAGTGAGGGGACAGTTTTGAGAGAAAAGAATATAACACAACATCAAAGAATCATAAAAATCCTTTAAAACATATTTAAAACTTATTTATTAGGTGAAAAATAAACATGAGAGAAGATTTCATCTAGTAAAATTAATTGTTGTGTAAAAAAATGTCGTAAAAATACTGTAAGCAGTAAAAAAGCAAAGTAAAGAGGCATTAAAAGACTTACTTGGGGTTGAGATGACTATAGATAAATATGACCTAACATACTAAGATGGAAAAAAATTAACCTCAAGTAATTCAATCTTGAAATAAGAGAGATAAGATTGTGTGGAAAATAATAAGCTATGGTCTTCTTTTAAAGTGCTTAACTGGGATTTTGCATAAGCAACTTGGGTAATTTCTTAATTACATGATATTTTCTCGTTTTAATATTTTGTTCACTCAAAGTAAAGTAATTAAAAGCTAAAAATATGAATTTAAGGCAAGAGAAAGCTTTAAAAGACTTAAAACTCTAGTTAAAAGGTGTGGCATGTGTTATAACACTAGGATGAAGGCTAATGGAGCCCTATAGTGCTACCTTAGCGCTCAGCAGAGTGTTATGCCACAAAAGGAGGCTCCAAAATTGAGTTAAGAGAGAAAATTTTCTTGTGTGGCATTGGATTGAGGGTTTTTGAAGTGTTATAACTATGGCTAAAGCCTTAGGAGGGCACTATGGAGGCTTAAAAAGAGAAAAAATAAATAAAAAATTAAAGAGCCAAAAAAGGAAGTGTAGCAGTACATAAAAGGTTAGGAGGGCATTATACTAAGTCAAAAAGTTGTGAAGGAGGCTTAAAAAAGGAAAGTCATTATGAACACTTGACTAAGTCAAAAAATTGAGGAGGCTCAGAAAAGGAAAGTCAAGCAGTTGCTATGAAGACTTGACTAAGTCAAGAAGTTAATAAGGAGGCTCAGAAAAGGAAAGCCTTAAACTTATAGTGTTGGAAAATAGCTCAAGGGTGTAGTATAGTGCTCCCTTAAGGTCCAGGAGGGCGCTACAGGGAGGGAGAAGTCTAAAACACTAAGTTTAATGCTCAGTTTTAAGTGTGTAGCACTAATTTGGATGTCAAGAGGGAATTATAGTGAGGCTAGAGGCCCAAGGGAGTGCTACACAAGGTCAAAGAGACTCAATTTTCCAAGAAAAATAAGTGAAATCCTCTCACAAAGGGCTTCCCTGGTAGGATACAACATGAAAGGTTACCTAATGTTTTTTTGACTTACAAACCAAGTTGAATTAGGCTCACAAATATGGCTCCAAAATATCAAGTTAGGAGAGTTGATCAAGGTTCATAGAAGCTTGAAATACTTGAGAATATTTTCTCTGCATTATCTTGAAAAAATGGGCCTCTCAATTCCCTCTAATCATAAGGCATTATGAGGAATTAAGGAGGGTTGTAGTAGCTACAACAATTGGAAAGAAACTAGTTATAGCCCTGAACCTTTAAGACTTATTGTTCTTGCCAAGAAGTTCCCACTACTTATACCTATGTAATGTCGAGTTACATTATTTCACCTTTATTGATTTAGGCTACAACCTTGGGGAAAACCAGAAGGGTATAAATTTTACCAATAGCATATCTCTTCACTGAGAATTTGGTGCAATGAATAGTCATAATTCAAGAGATTATATAGTCAAGCATTAAAGATGAGTTTCTAGTGCTATCTCTGCCTCTAGTTAGCATCCATAGTCCCGTTGGAGTCACTTGGAATCACAAGAATTGCTTTATTTCCAATGAGCATTTATAGCCCTAATGAAGTTGATTGCGTGTTTGAACTACTCAAGAAACCATTATCAATCCTTTACCTTTTATTCATTTACATTTAATTCATTTCTTATACCTTTTCTATATCGAGCTCAATTGGTCACAAGGTGGATGACTACTGGATCTTGAACATAAACTAGAGTGGTCCATGTGAAACTTTTAAGACTAATTGTTGTAAATTTATCTCCCTCACATCATTGCTTCAGCTTGATATTTTAGACTAGAGTGGGCCTCAACTAATATTTCATGGGATGCTTAAGACTTCTTAGTCATATCATTGTTTGGATATGTGTACACTCAACATTTTCATTGTCTGCTGAGTGTTAACATAGTTACCGATTACCCATTTTTCTAAGGTAGCAAAAAAATCACCCGGTTTTGAAAAGTGGTTATTTAGAATACATCTTTTTTTTTTAGCATATTTTTAGCACTTTAAATTTTCTTATGTATCAAGTATGAACATTTTTTTTAAATGTTAGTGATTTTCATGTTGATTTTGAAAAGGTTGATGCAGCATAAACCCTCTTTTTTTAGAGGGATTATTTTTGACACTTTAAATTTTATAATGTATTAAGTGTAAATAATTTTTTTTAAATGTTGATTATTTTACCATTTTTGAAGTTGTCTTATTCATCTTCTTATTTTTCGTCCTAAGATGATTATTTTTTAAGAGTTTTCCAAAAATCTGTTTTTTGTTTTTCTTTGCAATGTTTTTTTATATTGAAATTTTTAATTTGTTTTGCAAAGTTTGAAAAAAATAATAACATTAATATTTTGAGGTTAAGTCTTTTTATATATTTATATATCATTAATTAATACTTCAATACACATTAAAAATACGTATTTTAGGACCTTATGAAAAAACTGAATAAAAAAGTTGAAAAAATAACAAAATTTAGGAATTTTTTATGAATTTTATATTAAAAGATAATGGCATTTTAAGGTTTTTTTTTTCAAAAAAAAAATGATTCAGACAAGATTTAAAGTAAAAAAAAGAAAAAAAGAAAAAAAAAAAAATATATATATATATATATATATATTTAATAAAATTAATTGAACATGCAACTTTAAAAAACTAATAAATTAAAAAATATAATTCCTTAAAAATAAAAATTAGAAAAATAAAAAGTTAAAAAATAAACAATACAATTAAATATTAAAAAAAAACATTGAAAAAAATAATAATATCAATAATTATAGTGGTAAGGATTTGTTGCAGAAGGGATTTACCATTAGCATCATGAGTAACTTCCGTGGGGTATCCTAAGCAACTACTTTTACCCCAACATATACTTTTCCTATAGCTTATGTTTCCATGTCTATAATCCAATCCCAAAGGAAGATGACGGAACCTTTTTTGGTCTCTTCTTTAGCTTGGTTGGGATCCCCTTTTGCTTTTTGGTCAAAGCCATTAGAAAATGATTGTTGGTCCAAAAGTTTATTAATAAATAGGGCCATTGAGTTCATCCACTGCAATTGCATGTTTTCTCTGAATGATTAGCCTCGTGTTATAAACAAAAAATTTCTATACCAAAGTTGTAAAGGTTCAGGTTTAGACTTTAGTTGCATATAGGTTTGGCCTAGTTTTTACTCATCTTCTAGAGTGGGTGGAAATTCTTGTTCCTAGATGAGATTTCTCCAAAAAAAATGCTTCAAGTTGACTACTTCATTTAAGAGCTTCTTGACAAGTTTTAGCACACTCTCTAGATTGATAGGTTCTTTTTCAACAGACTTACTAGGGGTTAGAGGCTTATTTCCACTAGACATAGGTTATCCTTTAGGGTGTTTATAGGTAAAGAAAGCATTTCCTTTCCAACTTTAATAACCTCCTGAAAATTTAAGGATAGGGTATTCCTCTCTTTTATCTTAAAGAACATGGCTATGGATGGGTGTAGGGATGAAATGTAGTACTTGATAGCTAGAGGATCTGCAGGGTGAGAATCAATGGGGACATTATTTAAAAGCATGGTGAAGCACTGATGGAGATATTTGACCTTCTTTCCATTTTAATTCAAATCAACTCTTTTAAAATAGAATCCAGTGTTTTCTCTTCACCAAATTTGTTGAAAAATATCCTTTCAAATGCATCCCAACCAGTTATGGAAATAACAGGAAATTTGTGGTACCAATTCAAGGCCTTATTCTCAATGGTATATGGGAAGAGTTGACATACCACATTTTCACGTTCTATGTTCATCAACTATAGGGCCAAATACAAATTTGTAATGTGAGCTTAAGGGGATTCATCCTTGTCAGGATCAAATTTGGGAAGAAACCGTTCTACTATCTTAGAAAGATCATGCATGATTCCTACAAGGTTTAAGGCTCCTTGTGACATCCACCAAGGTTGAGGTTGGCTAAGTATTATAAATGGTATTCACTAATGGAATTCTTCTTCAAAATATGAGAGGAATCAAGATGATGAATGTGATCAGTTTCACCTTCAATATCAGATGATGCATGAGTGGATGGGGGAGAGCTATAAGTTTTTGGGTCAAAAATACTAGAAATACCTTCAAGGGTGTGTTCAATTAAAACCTTAGCAGGATAAACCGAGATACCATGTTTGGTGATTGATCTTTTTACTACTTTATTCCTAGCGAGAAGAGGAGCTAAAGGAAGTTTTCCAACTTGCTTAGCATAAGCTCAGATGATATGCCTAAGAGCATTTACTTCAACAAGAGAAACAAAGTATAAAGCTCATTAGGAGGACTCTATATTTTCAATATTAGAGAAAATGTCTTTGTATCTTGTCTCTCTCTTGGAATGCTTAGAATGAGTAAATAAAATGTGGGGTGGTTGGATGGGTTTTTATTCACCTGAAATGTTTTCTTGGATAGAAAAAGGAAATTTTCCATCCATGCACCTTGGGGACCACATTCTAGTGCCAATTTAATTGTTAATAAGGGTGAATGACCACGCAATGGTCAAGGTATCATCTCTAGTATGAGGTACCAATTAGACATCACACTATTTGGGATAATCTACCCATTTAGATTCTCGCCCAATAACCATTATTGGTTTTTCAAAAATGTAGTGAGATATGGGACATCATCACAACATAGGGATGTTAATTCAAAGCTAAAATATCTAATGCACTAAGATGAAAAGGTAATTTATCTAGCAATGGAAGACAAAATATAAATAGGAAGCAATGAGCTAGTAAACACACAACTACACAATCAAGGAAATAATTAGTTGTAATCTGTGACAACAATATATGTTTGACTTGCTAAAACAAATGAATAATTGTCAACATTTAGATCTAACAAATGCTCATAAATGGAAGTAATAGTATTGAAATGATAAATATGTGAGCGACACCATCTAATTTATGGAATAGTCCATAATCTAGTACTATACGTCCCACAAGGTACTCACATACATGAATTGTTTATGAATAGTAAAAAACATGAACAAGATTCATCCAAAAATACAACTTCAGCAATGGCCTTTCACAGCGTCTTAATATTAAGCATGAATACAGAAGTACAATCTCCTAACTTTGGCCTACAAATATATAAATTAAACATAAAATAGTAACTATAACAAGTTCCTAAAATAAGAACTGAAATTCAAACCTTAGAAATCCTTTTTACTGAGGGTTTACAATTTTTATAAGTATGATTTTGTAACTACCATTGGTAATTTTTCAGTTTCTTATGAGGTTAGTTACAACTCTTTAAATTCTCCTAAATTAAAAAATACAATAAAATGTTTTATTACATCTCATCATTAAGGCTAATAGTTGTTAGATTTTGATTGGTTCATCAAGTGGGATCTTTAGGATTTCCTAAAGATATGCCATCCAAATTTGATAATATAATGATATCATTAGAATTTGCAGTGCAACAAAATATCCATGGTGACATGATATTTTGTTGTGCTTTGGGAGATTACTAGCACATCTCTCTTCAGTGAGGCTAGAAATTGATTCAGTTTCATATGTTACTTGGCAGGATCCACTAGATGCTAAATAAGGTTGTCCCTAGTGAGTTTAATAGTGAACACACTAAAATAAAACTCTTTTGCATTGAATACTTCATTTAATTTTTCATTCACTTCTTCATATACTCGAGATTTTCCTTGAATCCCAATTGAGGAAAACATATTCATCCTGATAATTCTTCGTTCCAAGGAGTAATGTTATTCATACTGGGCCACTAACCGAGTTATGTATTTTACTAGTTTCTCCTGAATCTTAAGAGCTCAATAGATTTCTATAAAGTCATAGAGTAACTCTCGTGCATCTACTCTAGAATATTCAAGTGGGGCATGAGGATATTCTTTTGGCAATTATTCCAATTGAGTTACAACATTTAATACTCCTTGTAACTTAATTCCTCTCTTTGCAGTGAGTTCCCGCAATGGTAATAGTTTTTTTTTTCTCGGCAAAGACTAAAATCTATTAACTGAAAAGTAAAATAATTTTACAAGGAGTTGAGGCCTCGGATAACAGTACCCGAGAGCACTCAACACAGCAAAACTGCCCCAGTATATAAGGAACCTGGGGAGACCAGTTACAAAAAGCTATAAGACATATATAGAACCCAGAGATAGACCAGTAGAACATAGGAAGAAACATGAAAGCAAGATAGCCAATTTCCTTGGCAAACCAGACAGTAATTAAACTGCCACTGCCCTGGAGGGAAACAAAATCATCAGGTTGAAGATGCTGAACCATGACTGTAAACAGAATGGCCTGGAAGTAGTCATCTGAGCGTCAGCAAAACCAAAAAGAGAGAAAAACAGACCCAGGTGGCCTTAAACTTCCACGTCCTCACCAGGAGTCTTCTCCGCTACCGGACACGCGCTGCCAATCCACAAATCTTCACTGCCATCCTTCTCGCCCACTGGGTTCGCCAAGGGATGATTAGTGGCTCCAAAAATCCCTTCCCCGGCCACTGGGATATTGTCTTCAAGAGGCGGAATAACTCTGGGAACTTCATCCTAGCCAAGCTTATCACCCATACGTTTCTCCTAGCTTCCCCCATCTGTTAATTGCTCACTGCTTTGAGAAGGCTCAGGAGCCATGCACGACAGAGGATAAAGTTGGTTTTCTTCTTCCGAGAGGATAATAGTGATATGAGCAGTGATCAAAGGCCTGTTAAGATTGCTTTGGAATTTGAAGTGAGTGGTTTGGAATGCACTATTTGGAGTTGGCTTGCGAACAGGGCTCAGAGGTGGCACATTCACTTGAGAGGAGGGGAGATTGACAGGAGACTGTTCAGGGTCCACAGAATGGCTAGCCAACGAACGTTTGCCGCTACCTCGTCGCCCCCCGGAGCGATTCCTCCCACTCTGGTGAACCATATTGAGGAGCGAAGGGGAAGGCGCTGAGTAACCAGAAATAACGATAGGAAGACAAAAGTACTGAACCAGAGACCGATACAAGCGCACAGAGAAGGCCTGAGAAGGAGATGAGAGTCACCCAATTCTAAATTCTAGAGCATTAGAAAGCTTACCCCTTAATGCAACGCTTATCCTGCCGTGGGGACCCTTAGCATAGTAATACCACCTCCAGGATAACAGAGAGCCGACACGGAGCTTGCCTCTATTAGCAGAGACCTGCTTGCCACCAAAAACCGCAACAAACCAAGGCCCGGAGCAAGAGGACTGAACGCTAATTGTGAAGGGAATAAACAGGATCGCCATGGTTATAACTACCACAGCTTTGCTTCGAACAGAGCACACCATTAATGCTAAAATCCTACCATATCCACCCTTATTAAAACTATCCTTCTTGTGCGAGGTGAGATCCTGGGAAGCCACGCTGCCCTACAGCTGGCAGTACCTGCTTTTACGATCTGTCATGAATAACATTTAATTCATTTGTGTCACCCGCATCCGGGGTCTGCAATGGTAATAGTTGAGTTAAGGCCTTCCATAAATTTGAAAGAATTCATATACTTGTAAGACAAGAGACTTGTCTGATTCATGCACCTCTATAATCTTCTATTTTGATGCTTTCTTAGAGCTTTGTCCTTGTTTCCTCCTTCATCAAACAAACCTATTGTTGTAACTTAGTTATTTAGGGATCTTTTTTTTCAACTACTCTAGGAGATATTTCACATTTCTCTAAGTGGCATAAGGCAGTGTTATAATTGTTGAGGCCATGGAAAGAGGATCCTTCCTCGTATCCAAAATTATAGGTCTCTCGATAGTGATATGCATCAACAAAAAATGTCAATAACATAAGTTTTATTTGTGTGCTCAACAATTCGATTCGGGATGTGGTCAAGTTTGAACTTATTCAGATTAGTTACCTTCTTATTTTTTGTTGGTTTGATACTCATGTATGTCACTAGAAGATGGCCTTCGGTGATATTTATGATTGTTTATGGTGTAAGGTCAACCTCCATTATAGTTGATTTTAACTAATTCTTTGGATTTAGTTATGCTTATTGAACTTGGAGAGCTTCTTCTTTTTCTTTGTCTTATGCTTCATCTAGTAGTTTCTTCTATTCTCCTTCTAAATGTATTATATTATATTCTTCTTCTTCTTCCTACTTTCTATTTTCGTTCTTAGCCTCCCTTATCTCTTTTTCATTTCTTATTTTCTATCTTTCTCTCTTCATTTCTTGCTCCTTTTTTCTATATGATCACCAACTCTGCAGCTAATTTGGAAACCTCATGTGTTAGTATGAATTATTTCTGCAAGCATGCAAAAATCCCTTCTCTTAAGTTATAGGTGACTTTTAATCCTAACAACAAAAGATGGTTGCTTCTATGCTTCAAATCCGCAATAAAACATGAAGAAAAACCCTGCAACACAATAGATCTAGCAAACAGAAACATATAACAACATAAAATAAAAGTGCAATAACCCAATGGAGGACTTAATCAAATGATAATTTTATTAATACACCTGGTGAGGAGAAATTACAACATGGGTTTGTAGTTCCCCCTCCATGGGATGGTTCCTTTTCTTGTCCTTATGCTTCAACAACGTGCTTCTCTCAATATGCAATGGGAAGAAACAAAAAAGGGTGCTTTAACTCAAGTGGGAGCTCAAATGCTATGAGACGATAATGTTGATGATGAAAATGGTCATGGTGAAGAATGAGTAGAAAACCCTCTATTTATAACAAAGTATTGAGCCAAATTAGGAATCAAAAAATAATAAAATAGTATTGACTAAATCAAAATCTAGCTATTGAGAATACTTTATTATATTTTGGAGAGGGAAAATATATTCAAAATAGTCAAATATCTTTATTTAGAAAGTGGTGGAAGTAATTAACAAATAAAAATGATTTATTAATCACTTTGTGAGAATTAAAAAAAATATGAATTTGAAATAATTATTAAATAATGATTTAATAATTATCTAAAATATGGAAATATGGAATAACTAGGAACAATAATAAATAAATAATGATTTATTTAAATATTCCAAGGTGATTAAGTCAAAGGTAATGAAAAATAATTATCAAATAATTATTTCTAGAGAATATTAAATAAATAATGGTCTATTTAATTATTCTCGTGGGGTTTTTTTATTTTAATGAGAAATAATTTATGAAAAATGGTTTACCAAATTATTTCCTATAGTGAAAGTGGGTTTACCATGGTAAAACCTATCCTACATGGTGTATTTCGATCAACCTAGTAATAAATGGCTAGGTGATCATTTTTTGGTTGATAACAGATTACCCCCTAACATAATCATGTTAGGAGAAAATCGTATGAACGAAATACATTGTAGGTTGCACTTTCATGAGACACCAAAGGGGAGTCATAGAGAGAGAGAGAGAGAGAGAGAGAGAGAGCTGAAGCAAGGCAAGGAAGGACTGAGAATGGAGGGGGTGAGACCTACTTAGTTGATAGAAGTCTCCTTTTATTGGTAAGTACATAATCTCAAATGAGGTGGGGGAGGCATACCCATACCCATCAAGATAACTGAGTACAAATAATAATGATGTGCCCAATAATGTGGGTCTGAGAAACAAAGTACATGATACATGATATGTTGGCATTAATGGGCTAGAAAGTGATACAATGATACAATGAGTCCCATATACATAATGTGCCTAGAAAACAAAGGCCAAGACTGAATACAATACCATTTGCTAACCAAAGAAGCCCTACTGAATAGGAAAGAGCTCAAAAGATTTGAATGGATCATCTGAAGGAGACATGCACACTGTGGGCGCTGCAAATGACTGAAATTGAGCCAGTCAAATCTATATAATTGCAACTGAGGATTGATCATGATATACTGTCATCCAAGAACGTGGGGGGCTACCTGAGGGGCCACCCCATCATGAGGTTTGGAACATCTCACACATACCTGGGAAATTCTGGTACAATCTACTAGATCATTGGACCATCAAGAGTACAATTCTCAATCATGTGGTTATGGGCTGGGGTTAAACACATGAGAACCAATTGAGGTAAATGGAAATGATGATTCCTTTCACTTGATTTGAGACATAGGACAATGATGAAAGCTAGAACCAAGGTACACCTCCCTCTAGACCACTCAACTGGAATAAATGTGTTGAAGTCGACAGAAGACGGCTCGCCAGAGTTGAGGCAATGGTGATTCCTCAACAAAGGCACGAGGGATATAGTAATGTGACTAATAGACTGATACCAGGGATGATGATGGAGGAATAATATGAGTGGTAGACTGATGACTTCTCTTGTTAGAGCATAATATGCATGGTTGGTCTGGTTGCGACTGACTCGATTCCAGAGGGGATGTTCAATTACTCAGACGGAGGCTTTTCAAAGACAAATCAGTATAACTAAAGGTAAAATATAAGTGAAATGGGATGAATGAGATACAACAATGGATGATGTATTGTAACATGACTCAATGGGACTCTGAACGGATTCCATGGATGTAAGGGTGACTCACCTCTCATGCTCTAAACAAGGGTGACTCAATGATGACACATGAGGGAGGCCCAAAGGGGACAATAAAAACATGAATAAATAATGGTTACTCATGACAAAAATCGACACATGAGTCAACAAGTGCAAAGGTAAAGTGGTACCAGGGTACAGGTGACTCATATGAAGAGAATCAATTTTGAAAGGTGACAAAGTGAGACCTCATGGAAAAAATGGCTTCCTGGTGAAGTTTCAAATTACCAGAAACAAAGAGAGACCCATTATAGACATTGATAAGAGCTTTCCAATAGTGTTGATGGTTCACTCATAATGGTCAATGAAAAAACTAGGGTTTTCCCTATAAAATGGCTTGTTGACCCCAAATCCAATTCATTTGCATATTGATATGTTGGAGAATTTTGAGAGGAGTAGAAGGCCCTAAATCTTGGCGAGTTCATAGCGGAAAAACTGACTATCAGAATTCAGATCTGCAAATTTCAGGTAGGTGGCCTAAACCTACTCATTAATTTCATTGAATTAAAATTTCAGATTAGGCCCTCAACTATCTAGGGGAAACCCTTATTCTTCCTCACGATTGAAATTCACATGTTAGGCATTTTCCTATGCCTTAGGGTGAAAAAAAGGGGTTGAAAAGTGTGCCCAACCCAATTTTAAGGGGAAAAACTACGCCCAAAACATGAAGGAGAAACTGGGTTGGGGGTTTCCTGGAAGTTGAGGCTGAGTTATATTATGACTATGAGCTGAAAAAATATAGTGGTATTTTGTAGGTATGGAAGAGTTAAAGTTGGTATGGAAAGAGTGAGATTTTGATGATCTTCCTTTTGAGATTTAGGGGAATTAGCCTGTTAGAGGGGCTCTGGTGCAATATGGGTTGCTCAAGTTCTTGGAGAACCCTTTGATGAGGGCAGGTGAGCCAATTTTATCCCATATTTTGAGTTACTGGGACCAAGATTAGGATTCCTTTGTGATATAGGGGCATAGGATCGAGATCACGATTTAGGACATATATTTTTTGACATGTTTGCCACCCTTGGGGGTGGTGGGAGAGATTCATCTAGTGTTTCCTTGTGGGAGGAATATTGGAGATTTTGTTAACTGTCATTGTGTACCTGATACTCGGGTAAAGAACACAAGCATCCAGATTCATGACTTAGAGAGGCTTGACACATGAGCTACAACCACAACAGTGGTGCAGATCTTGGGTAGTCATTCCTTCCACCGCATTTATAGAGGGAAGGTGATGTTGGTGGAGAGTGTACTGGGAGGTACCTACTATGGGTGGGCCCAGTTTTTGATAATATCATTGAAACATTAGTTGGATCTATGCAGACAGTGGTCCAATGATAACTATTCATTTAAGACAATTTTATGCCCATTCTTCTTTGAGAAGATCCCTACCATCCGACCACATGTATAGATCCATGATGGGGGCCCATAGGAGCCCAGATTGCACCACTGGGGGAAACTGATATGATGGGATAGAGGGGGGGGATTCATATGGGTTTTCTGACCCGAGTTATTTTCTCATTGGGATCAGATGTCGCTTTACATAGACAATTATCCATACAGTGGAATGAACTACCATGGGGGTCCTAATCTACCACTATCACTAGGATGAGCATGGGGACCAGATGGTAAGTGATAATTGTTATATGTTATGCAACCAGCTCACAAAATAGAAGAAAAGATAGATCAACGACTTCAAAATCAGCCTCTTCGAGGGGGAAACCTCCTTTACACTACACAAATGAACAATTCTTGGATGATACAAATGACAAGACCTCATTTCTATATATAGGAGCCTAAGGGGTCATAATATAATTAGAGCCGACATAACAATAATAATGTAAGGGCACAACAATAACAATAGTGGGGTTCCATGGGGCACAATAATAACAATATGGGGACAACATGGGCACACCAATAACAATAAGGGCCTACAATGACAATACTAATAAGGGAAGACACTAGTATTATAGGGATCTAACATGCCCCTCTCCTTCAGAAAAGTGTTGTCCTCAATGCTTGAGTAGTTCTGGATGCTTCTGTATAAAATTTTCATCCTCCCATGTGGAATCTTCAGCGGATAATTTCTTCCACTTGATGAGATACTCTGAAATTGATCGATTTCGTAGCTGTCAAGTTCTTGTTTCTGTGACTGCTTCAGGTTCCATTATGATTTTTCCTTCCTCGTCAAGCTCTGGAAATATTGTTTGAACTGGGAGCTTTTCACCTATAACCTTCTTTAAGCATGAAACATGGAAAACTGGGTGCACTTCGAAAGCTACTGGAAGCTCCAATTTGTATGCCATAGTACTAATCTTTTGCAACGCCTTGTATGGACCATAATACTTTGGTGATAATTTATTATCCTTCTTAGCTTGCTTAAGGGACATTTGTTTGTATGGTTGTAGTCATAGAAATACCCAGTCACCTACATCAAAACTTCTTTTGCCGCGATGTTGATATGCCTATTGTTTCATTCTATTATATGCCAAAGTGAGGTTATCCTTTAAGAGTTGGAGAACTTGTTGTTGATGCTCAATGTGATCTTCCATTGCTTGAACCTTAGAATTTTCTCTTAAATGTGATGTGATGGACGGTGGATGATATCCATAAAGTGCCATAAATGGGATCATTTTTGTTGCAGTATGGAAGGAAGTGTTATACCACCATTCAGCGAGAGGCAACCATTTGACCCATTGTGTATGTTTATCAGATACAAAGCAATGAAGATATCCTTCCAAACATTTGTTTACTATGTCAGTTTTCCCATCAAATTGAGGATGATAAGATGAGCTATGAGCTAACTGAGTACCCAGACAACAAAATAATCTTGTCCAAAAATTTCCAGTGAAAATGGGATCTCCGTCTCTTAAAATAATGTTTGGGTTTCCATGTAGCCTTTGAATTGTTTCCATAAATGCAGTAGCAATTGTATTGGCTTTAAATGGATGATATAATGCACAAAAGTGTGCATACTTGGTAAGTATATAAACTACCACCATGATGAAACTCTTTCCTTCAGACTTGGGTAAACCTGTGATAAAATCCATTAAAACCTCCTCCCAACATTGACTTGGAATGGATAAAGGTTGTAATAGACCTGGGGTCCTAATTGTTTCAACTTTATTTTGTTGGCAAACCAAACTTTCCGCCACAAACTTTTGAATATCAGATTTAAGGCCCTCCCAAAAAAATTCCTTCTTAACCTTGTGGTAAGTTTTTAAAAATCCTGAGTGCCCTCCTAAGGGAGAGGTGTGCAATTCCATAATAATATTTTGTTTGAGTTGGGAATTATTACAAAGGTATAAGCTTTCGTTGGACCATAACAAATCATTTTTCCATCTAAATGTATCAGAGGTACTGGGATCTTGTTGTAACTTTTGAATGAGTTCCCACACTTCTTTGTCATTCTTCCATTCATCCCTTGCTTCGTTTATCCAATCTGGTTGGATAATAAAAATGGTGCAAAGCAATGCTTCCACATCCTCATCCTTTCTTGAGAGTGCATCTGCAACAACATTTTTCTTCCCCTTTTTGTAGATGATTTAAAAGTCATAACCCAACATCTCTGTGACCCATTTTTGCTGCTCTTTTGAAGATAATATTTGTTCTAAAAAGTATTTAAGACTATCATGATCCATTTTTACCTTGAAGTGACTTCCCATTAGGTAAGGTCGTCATTTCATAACATTTCCTTCTCATAAATGGATTTGTGTAAATACTTTCGTTTGATTGGACGACTTTCAAAAGCAATGGGTCTTTCTTCTTGCATTAAAACAACACCAATTCCATTTCCTAGGGCATCACATTCCATGATAAAAGTTTTTGTGCAATCCGACGTAGCTAAGACCGGTGTTTGGCACATTGCCTCTTTAAGATGTTCCTTTCCTTCATTGCTTCTAGAGTCCATGAAAATGCATATTTCTTCAATAATGTTGTTAGAGGTGATGCTATTCTCCCATAATTCTTAAAAACTTGCGATAGTACCTTGTCAACCCAAAAAATCCTCGCAAATGCTTTATGGATGTGGGGATTTTCCATTCTTAATGGATTTAATTTTGCTATGGTATACCTTAAGACCTTCATGAGATATAATATGACCCAGATATTCCATCTCTTGTACTCCAGAGAAACATTTGGAGGTTTTTGCATATAATTGTTTCTCCTCCAATAGTTGGAGCACCCTGTCAACATGTTGAACATGATCCTTCCAAGACTTGTTGTAGATTAGTATATCATCAAAAAATACTAACATGAATTTTCTAAGGAAGGGTTTGAAAATGGAATTCATCAAACCTTGAAATATAGAAGGTGCATTAGTAAGGCCAAAAGGCATGACCAAAAATTCATAATGACACTCATGAGTTCTATATGTTGTTTTCGGATTGTCTTCAGTCTTCATTTTGATTTGATTATATCCTGAATGAAGATCCAACTTGGTGAAGTAAATTGATCCATGCAACTCATCCAATAATTCATTAATAACAAGAATAGGAAATTTATCTTTAATAGTGAGCTTGTTGAGCTCTCTATAATCTGGACACATGCATCATGATCCATCCTTCTTGTGCACCAATACTACTAGAGCAAAGAAAGAACTTTTACTAGGTTGAATTACACCAGCCTAGCATTTCTGTAACCATACGTTCAATTTCACTCTTTTAGGTATAAGGATATCTATAAAGCTTGATTTTTGGAGGAAAACTTCCTGGAATCAAATGAATAGCATGATCATGATGATGAATAGGTGGGAGGCCTTTGGGAGTCTCAAAAACCTTGGAATGATTGTCCAAGACTTTTTGGAGATCTGGAGAAATAGATGATTTCGATGTGGGAACCTCTAGTGAACATAATTATGAAATTACACCTCGTTGTTCTTTCTTTAGAAGCTTTTTCATTCCATTGGAGTTGATTATCTTTCCCGGTTTCCCTATGATACCCCTTAATTCAACTTCCTTTCCTTCCAAAAAAAAATTCAAGAAAAGTTGTTGAAAATTAAAAGCTATCGTACCCAAAGATTATATTCATTGGACTCCTAGTATAACATCAACACCACCCATTGGAATGGAAAGAATTGGACTGTTAAATACATATTCTCCCATGGATAGCTTGATATTATGTCACTTTGCAGAGCAATTTATGGTTCCTCCATTTGCAACCATCACTTGACACGCTGGTGCTAGATATAGGTAGCAATTAAATTCATTGTCTATCTTACAATGAATAAAATTATGGGTACTGCCTAAATCAATTAACGTTATTACCCTTTTCTTCTTGATATGTCCTTCTATCTTGAGACTTTGAGGAGTGGTAATTCCGGCCAATGCATTACAATATATGGTTGGATTCATTTCATATTTCTATAGGGTTTGTTCCTAGTGTATATCCTCTTCTTTTGACATTTCTTATTCCTTTTCCTGCTCCTCTTCACAATCTATGTAAAATAATTTCTTCTCAACACACTTATGACCTTTGGTGTATTTTCTATCACAACTATAACAAAGCCCTTTTTCTCTTTTTTCTTCCAATTGTTGTGGTGTCCACTTTGTAGGTCATGGAAGGCTAGGGGCAACAACGCTTCTATCTTTATAGTTGTGAGTGGTAGGCTTCCTTGTTGCCATAATTTTGCTTTCAAATTTTCTTGCCAACCTAAATGCTTTCTCCAATGAATCAGGCTCCCAAAGGGGAACCTCATGTTGGATGTCATCCTTTAAATTCCCTATGAACACATCAATCATATGCTCCTCTGGAATATCTTTTACCCTTATATTCAATTTTTGGAAGTCCTCAATGTGCTCCACCATTGAACCATTTTGTCTGAGATTTATCAATTGGCTAAAAAGGGTGTTGATTTTTGTATCCTCATAATGAGCTATCATTTCTTCCGTAAAAATTGCCCAAGTGACAATTTGTTTACGAGAGAAAATCCATCGATATCATACAAACTGATTAGGTTCCAAATATAAAGTTTCAACGTATACCTTTTGTGTGTTTTGCACATTATGGAGATCAAAATATTGCTCCATCTATAGTATCCATGTTACAAGATCCTTGCCATCAAACTTTCTCATATCGATCTTTGGAACATGGTGGGTTTTCAATCCAACGTTAGATTTTATGAAATCATGATTAACATTGCTTTCGTTCTCATCATGAGTTTCCTTTACTATCCTTTCACCATCAGTAAGCATTTCTTCTAGCAACTTTGTCAAATCTATCTTCAAATATTCCATGTTGCCTTTAAGTTTTGCTTCTATACCATCCATCTTAGCTTCCATGACATCCATATTAGCTTCCACACCATTCATCTTAGCTTCCATGCCTTTCTTTAAACCATCCATATTAGCTTCTGTTACCTTTTGTGAGAGTGACAATTGTTGCACTTGGTCTCGTAATTTTGATATATCATGTTGCATTTCTTCCTCTTCTTCATGAGTCATGGTAGAGTTTTCAAGTTTTTTACTAGGTGTTTCCATTTTCTTTCTTCGGGGCATCAATTAATGATAATTATGCCTCATTACTCCCTTTGAATCACTTAAAACTAATTTTTCAAGCCAAACTTATGCAAATTTTAAAACGAAACTACACCTTTTTTCGCTTTATATGAGCTCGATATTGAATCTGTTGTATCTCTATAATTTCGAATCTCCAAGGTATGAAATTGCGTCATGTGGTAGCCCTATGAGTCTTGTTTCTAAAACCATCAGTCTGATCAATATTGGATTCTTCAAGAAAGAGTTATGCCAAATATCCCACGATGACCTGATTATAGATTGGTTCAGTAGAGAGGACTTGTATGAACAGCCACATGTCACTGCTTTGACCTTCAGATTTGAACACGATTAAAAAAAACTTCAATCCTTCCTATTTATGTAACTTCTTACGAAATTTCAATCTGATGCTCAAAGAGAAAGTTATGATGATTTTCCCATGGTCACCTGTTTGGGATGTAATTCAGGAACCTGCAAAAAACCCTAACTTCCTTGGATCATATCTTTGACAATATAGTGACAACATATCTAAAATTCAGACCCGAGGTTCCTCAAGATTTTGGCTCAAATGGGTTTTAATTTCAGATTCTGAAGCATGGTATAAAAATAGTTATAGTGAAAATTCCATGATGACCTGTTTGGAGAAGCGAAACCCTAGAATCCAAAGCTCTGATACCAAATGTTATGCAACCAGCTCACAAAATAGAAGAAAATATAGATCAATGACTTCAAAATCAGCCTCTTCTAGGGGGGAAACTCCTTTACATTACATAAATGAACAATCCTTGGATGATACAAATGACAAGACATCATTTCTATATATAGGAGTCTAAGGGGTCACAAAATAATCAGAGTCAACATAACAATAATAATGTAAGGGCACAACAATAACAATAGTGGGCTTCTATGGGGCACAATAATAATAATTTGGGGACAACATGGGCACAACAATAACAATAAGGGGCTACAATGACAATACTAATAAGGGAATGCACTAGTATTATAGGGACCTAACATTATATTTGGTTGCATGTATAGTTTATAAAATATATGTATATGGTACTAATTACTAAACTTGTTACATGCAAATATAGCATTGATGAAGCCGAAAGGATATGTGGGTCAAGTTGTAGCACCTGCGGCTACATATCAAAGGGGAGAAACATCACAATAGAGATCAAATAGTGATGCATTACTAGAGGATATCTGACATAGGTTCGACTTGCAACTAACTGAGGTGAGATAACGTGGGTGGCACAAGCTAGAAGACCATTATATAGATGCATGTACTAGTCTTCCCTCTTAGTGGTGAACTATCACGAGGCACATAGCAATGGCCGGTCAGACAGTTCTAGACTTACAAGCTGGGGGAATGGACCCATTGGCACGGGACGCTCCAGAGGACAATGATTAGTCATAGGGGCATGTATGCACCTATTTTTATATGTAACATGCGACGGGCATGTCAGATGTATTTAGAGTAGTGGACTCCAAACACTAAATGATGGATATTGTTAGGCCCCTATACTACTAGTGTAACCCCTTATTGTTATTAGTATAACCCACTTATTATATTGATGTACCCATGTAGTGCCCATATTGTTACTATTGTGCCCCATAGAAGCCCACTATTGTTATTATTGTGCCCTTACATTATTATTGTTATGTCGGCTCTAATTATGTTATGACCCCTTAGACTCCTATATATAGAAAGGAGGTCTTTTCATTTGTATCATCGAAGAATTGTTCATTTATGTAATGTAAAGGAGGTTGCCCCCTCGAAGAGGCTGAATTCTAAGGCGTTGATCTATCTTTTCTATCTTTTCTTGAGCTAGTTTCATAACATTTCGTATCAGAGCTTTGGATTTAGGGTTTCGCTGCTCCAAACAGATCATCGTGGCATTTTCGCTATAACTTTTTTTCTGTGACGTTTCAGAAGTCGCAAAAAAAACCCATTTGAGACGAAATAGCGCTGAACCTTGGATCTGAATTTCAGAGCTTTTCACGCGATATTCGCGGAGATATGACCTGGGGAAAATCATCATAACTTTCTCTCTGGGGATCAGATTGAAATTTCGTAAGAAGGTGCAGAAAGAGGACAGACTGTAGTTTTTTTTATGCATTTTTCAGATCCAAAGGTTGAAACAGTGACTCGTGGAATGTCGTACAAGTTCGCTCTACTGAACTAGTCTATAATCAGGTAATCTTGGGAGATTGTGCATAACTCTTTCTTGGAGAATTCAATTTGGATCAGACTGGTGGCATTGGAAAGAGGACACAGAGGGCTACTATAGGTCACAATTTCAGAACTTAAAGATCCAAAAGTACATATTTACAGTCATTTCAAGGTAGAGCTCCTAAAATCAAGAAAAAGCAAGATGAGGAAGTTTGATGGCAAGGATCCGGTAAATTGGATACTTCAGATGGAGCAATATTTTGATATACATGGTGTACAACTGTTACAAAAGGTATGTATTGCATCTTCATATTTAGAACCAGATCAATTTTTATGGTACAAAGGGCTTTGTTCTCGTAAACAACTTGTTACGTGGTCAATTTTCACAGAGGAAATGATAGCACATTATGAGGATACAAAGAGCAACACCTTCTTTAGAGCAACACCACAACAATTGGAAAGAGTAAAAGGGCTTTGTGACATAGTGGAAAGCAAAATTATGGAAACCAGGAAGTGTACCCCTCACAACTATAAAGATGGAAGTGTTGTTTCTCCTAGCCTTCCACAACCTACAAGGGTTACACCACAACAATTGGAAGAAAAAAGAGAAAAAGGGCTTTGTTACAATTGTGATAGCAAATGCACTAAAGGTCATAAGTGTGTTGAGAAGAAATTATTTTACATAGAATATGAAGAGGAGGAAGAAAAGGATCAAGAAACAACAAAAGAAGAAGATATACGCTAGGACCCCACCCCAGAGAAAGAAGAAATGAATCAGACCATATCTTGTAAAGCATTGGCAAGAATTACCACTCCTCAAACTCTCAAGATAGAAGGACATATCAAGAAGAAAAAGGTGCAAGAAGTGAAAGATCACATCGAGAAAGAAGAAATGAATCCAACCATATCTTGTAATTCATTGTTCAAAATTACCACTCCTCAAACTATCAAGATAGAAGGACATATAAAGAAGAAAAATGTTCAAGAAGTGAAAGATCACATCGAACATCAAGAAATAAATCTGACCATATCTTGTAAAGGATTGGAAGAAATTACCACTCCTCAAACTCTAGAGATAGAATGACATATCAAGAAGAAAAAGGTTCAAGCAGTGAAAGATCACATCGAGCATCAACAACAAGTTCTCCAACTTTTAAAGGATAACGCCACTTTGGTGCAAAATCAAACGAAACAACAAGCACTTGAAAAATGGTGACCTTACCAAATGGGAAGACTCTTCAAGGATGAGGATGTGGAAGCATTGTTTTGTGCTATTTATATTATCCAACCAGATTGGATAAACAAAGCAAGGGATGAATGGAAGAAGGACGAAGAAGTATGGCCACTTATTCAAAAGTTGCAAAAGATCCCAATTCAAACAATATTGCCAGAAATTAAAGAGGAAGGAAAAATCATATTGGAACCTGGAGCAGTCACAGAAACAAGAACCCGACAGCTACGAAATCGATCAATTTCATAGTATCTCATCAAGTGGAAGAACTTACCCGCTGAATATTCTACATGGGAGGAAAAGAATTTTATATAGAAGCATCAAGAACTACTCAAGCGTTGAGGACAACTCTTTTTTAAGGAGAGGGGCATGTTAGGCCCCTATACTACTAGTGTAACCCCTTATTGTTATTAGTATAACCCACTTATTATATTGATGTACCCATGTATTGCCCATATTGTTACTATTGTGCCCCATAGAAGCCCACTATTGTTATTATTGTGCCCTTACATTATTATTGTTATGTCGGCTCTGATTATGTTATGACCCCTTAGACTCTTATATATAGAAAGGAGGTCTTTTCATTTGTATCATCGAATAATTGTTCATTTATGTAATGTAAAGGAGGTTGCCCCCTCGAAGAGGCTGAATTCTAAGGCGTTGATCTATCTTTTCTATCTTTTCTTGAGCTGGTTTCATAACAGATATTATGATAGATAATGTGGTTTTGTATCTTTTTGTGATGATTTGGTTCGCCATTTGTTTATATATGGATGCGATAAACTCCAATCCAGAATGTTATTTGCAATGGTATCTACATAGATATTTTTTGCTCTATGAACATGATTGAATGGAATGGATTCAAATTGACATGCCAAAAGCTTAAATCATAGATATTTTCTATATAGGACAGGATTATGCATATGACAAACACCATTCAATTGCATGATGAGTATCAAGGAGTCAAGACAAATATGGAGGTGAAGGATACAATGATCAAGGGCATCAACTAACAAACCTATCACAACATCATATTCAACACGATTATTGGTAGTAGACCTAATGCAGATGTTGTTGGAGAGGAATAACGAATGCAAAGGGGTGAAAATGGCCCAAGTTTCCATAGCTGTATTCCTGGAGAAGTGACTCGCACCATCGGCTTATCTGATGTATAATGTGGATGATGGATCCATCTGAAAGGTGCAAGAAGACAATGAAAAAGATGACGAGAGATGCAACCTACCTAAACGCAGAAAGAAAAATAAACAATACACATTTCAATGGGAAATGTTTTGGGTATAATTTATTTAGGAAGAGTGCATTGCGAGGGTTGGGAATAATTTCTTCTTCTAGACCCTCTAAAAGGTATTCCCCCTTTCACAAACACTTATGAATGATATAAGGATTGTTCCATAAGGAACTTCCCATGCCCCAGGAAATTGTGAGCTTGGTCATAGACAAGAACAAAGTCACCTTCATGAAAGGTACGAGGGTTGAATTTACGATCATACTGAGTTGTGTTGAAATATTTTTCCACTTTAATGATTTGCAAGGCAACACAAAGGTCTTCATTGGAATGCACAAGCATAATGAGTCGTTGTTCTAAAGTTTGGGTATAATATAGGAGTTCGACAACAAGGTAGAAGGAGGGGATTTCACACTCGATCGATAAGACTCCCTCTTGTCCATAGACAAGGTGGAAAGGAGTGAACCTAATGGTGGTTTTAATAGAATTTCTATAGGCCCACAATGCAAGGAAGAGCATAAGACTCCAGTTGGTCTTGTGTTTATTCACCATCTGCTGAAGCATGGTTTTAAGGATTTTATTGACAACTTCAACTTGTCCATTACCTTAAGGGTAATAAGATGATGAATATAGGTGTTCAAAACCCAACAGTGAGGATATCTCACACCAGATCTCATGTTCAAAGTGTAGGCCATGGTCATAACCAATTTTTTTGGAACCCCAAATCGAGTGATAACATGGTTAAAGAAGAACAGGGTTACAGTGTTATTGAATGTGGGCATGGCTTCAGCCCATTTGGTGAAATAGTCGATGACCATAATAATATACTTATGGTTATTAACAAATGGAGTTAGACACTCCATAAAGTCAATGGCCCATTCACAGAAAGGATTGGTTGTGATTACAAGATGGAGGGACGCAAGTGGCTCTCAAGCCTTATGGGCATATAATTGATAACTGGGACAGTGTTTGACTGCCTCAATGAAATCAACAAAGAGATAAGGAAAAAAATATTCGACACGCATGATTTTATGGGTAGTTTCCATTCCAAAGAGACGAACTCCACAAGTGCCACCATGACAGGCATTGAGCACTTTCTCAACTTCAGCACGGTTGAGAAAATGACGAAGGAAAATGTTGATGTTGTGACAATAAATATCATCACCAATGATGAGATAATGAGGGGCTTGATGTCGAATACGTCGTTGATCATCACAATTAAGATGGGGGCTGAATTTCTACGTTCACAAGTAGGTGAGGATGTCACCATACCAATAGTCATCAAAGGTTATAGTGAACAAGTGTTCATATGGAAGGTCATTATTTACCGACAGATCTGATGCATTAGTAGGAAAGTCAGAAATTAATTCAGCAAGGGATAAACCTTTCTTACTATTTTGCATGGCAAATTCCAAATCAAATTCCTGTAGTATAATGATCCAACAATCTTACTTCTTTTTTATGATCTGCCAACTCAACAGGAAATCCATGGGGTTGGAAATAGTCACAACCTTGGTGGTAAGCGTAAGGATATAATGACAGTTTCTAAACAGAGAACACAACAACCAGGGCCAACTTTTCTTCATGGGAGTAGCACAGAGGGGGAACACTAAGGTTCTTATTGAAATAATAAATGGCATTCTCATTGTTGGTTCCATCTTCTTGTATTAGGACCCTGACAACTAAATAGTTGGATGCTAAGATATATAAGTTGAAGTCCCTCTCAAAGTTAGGTGGGATAACTAAGGGAGCGGAAGTGAGTGCACATTTTAGGGCATCAAAATACTATTGATCTTGGTCATCCCAACTAAATGGAATGTTATATTGATGGAGTTTGAGAAACATATGAGTCATAGTGGTATAGTCAGGAACAAACAAGTGAAGAAAGTTGGCTTTGCCTTCGAGGCTTTGTAGCTGGCGAAGAGTGTGAGTAGGAGGAAGTTCTAGAAGGGCTTTAAATTTGAGAGGGTAAATGGTGATAACATATTTGGACACAATGAAGTCAAAATTTTTCCTGCAAGAATGCAAAAGACACACTTACGGGGATTGAGGTGAATTTTTTACTTGCGACATCAGAGGAAGATGGTATGCAAATCATCAAGGTATTGTGACTAGAGTTTGGAATGAGCAATGAGATCGTCTATATACGCAAGGATAATGTGATAAAGGTCATGAAATAAATAGGAAATGGCACGGTAAAAAGCGGCCCCAACATTCTTTAAACCAAAAATCATGACTCTATAAGAAAAATTTCCCCTCGGACTAGTAAAGATAGTTTTAAGTTGATCGACAAAGAGGATAAAAATTTGATTTTACCCTGAGAATCCATCCATAAAGGAAAGGACCTCATGTCCCGCACATTCATGAATTATTTGGTCGATGAAAGGTGTGGGGAAATTGTCTTTCGGACAAGCTTTGTTCAGATCATGAAAGTTCGTGCAGACACAAATGATGCCTTGTTTCTTTAGAATGGGAACAGGGTTGGAAACCCATCTGGTGTGCTTGATTGGATAAATGAAACCAACCTTCTTAAGCTTATCGACTTCGACTTAAATAGCATCGCACTTGGAAGAATCGATATGTCTTTGCTTTTGGAAGACATGAATGGCATCAAGCCATGTGTTGATATGGTATTCAACAATGGAAGGATCAAGTCTGGGCATCTCATATTAGGACCAGGAAAAATCATCACTGAACTCTTTGAATAATTTAGTGTAAGTCTCAATTTCTTTCGAGGTGCATTGTGCCCCCAAGGTGATATTTTCTTCAACCCTTAGTTTATTCGAAATGTTAATTTTGATGGTAGGGAAAATGTTGGCCATATTTCCTTCTTCGAAAGCATCTAGTGCAGGAATGGGATTTTTGAACCAATCGACCTCGCCATGGATGAAGTCTTTAAATCCACAACATATTGATAATGGGTTTACTGCAGAAGGAAGAACACATAATGGTGCATATCATCCCAAGGATAATCATGGGTGGTCATGGCTTCCATGATGTCATCATTAGAATGAAAGATGGGACGGTGGGAGGAAGAGAGACCACATGATGAGGAGGAACTACTTGAGGCATCATCATGAGAGACAAGGTTCACATGCACATCGTTAGAAGGGTTGGATGAATTACTAGTATATGTGACATCTACCGATGTTGAGACCGAAGTGCTCTCCAAAGAAGGTTCAAAAGAAGCACAATAGGGAACTCTTAAAGAGTCCAAATAGATCGATCCCATGGATGATAATAGGTAGAGAATAGGGGCAGAAATATCTATCATCTCAACATTAGGAGGGGGAATCACAATGGTGTGTTGAGAGACTACTTGTTCTGGTGAAGCATTGGTGCTAGGTCCCAAAGGTATAGGGGAATTAGAATCACTACGAGCGACATCTAATTCATGAAGCACTTGAAGTGTATCACAAAAATATTTGAGACAAGGATAATGATGAGAAAAGTGTCCATACTTATCACATTGTTGACAATGTTGGATACCTCCAACATACAGGGGATCTCCCTAATATAAGATCCCAACTTGACCTCACACTGTTTGGTGTAGGAGTCCCATCTAGAATACAACCTGAATATCGTTTACTTAAATATATGTCTTGGCTTTAGCTATCACCATGAGAGATAAGCACAATTTTCCTTTCGAATTATCAAGATAGTATGCCTTGTGAGTGTTTGATTGTTGATGTATCAAGGTTCCTTTACTCTGGGGAAAATTTGAGTGAGCCTCTAAGAGATAAATAATAGTACTACCCTAATGGAGACACGCATGGAAGAGAAAGGTTCATCTAACATTAAGTGAATTAGTTCACAAGGATGCGACAATAATTATAAACATAACAACACATTTCCAAAAAGGAGCACCAGAGTAACCAAAATAGTTCAACTAATCCAATACTAATGAAAGAAAACATGAACCATAAACATTCAAAGAATAGTCTTAGAAACATTCAAAATCCATGTGTGAAAACGTGTTGGCTTGGAAGGATTCAATATCAAGCAAAAGTCCCAAGATACATAAATTCAATGAACATCACTAGCTCTAATAGTGGAGCCTTAGAGCCACTACATTTTCTCCAAAAGTACTGACTTTGTCTCTCTAATGCCTTATGGGAGAAGCCAAGGTTAAAATTCATTTACATGAGAAATGAGGCTCTATTTATAACTTCAGGAATGAACTTTCACATCCTCATGACTCTTGACTTTCTAACTTCTTGTGATCTTTGGACTTCTACAACCTTTGGGATTCCAAATGAATTTTGGAATTACATATGACTTTTGATATTACATGTCTTTTAGACTTCCATGACTCTTTAGTTGATACATGACTCTTGGACTTCCACTTATTTGTATTTTACAATGATTACAATAATACATCATGACTTCCACATTAATATTTGATGAGACTTGACATGTCACTATTTTGATGACTGGGACTAATAGTGACTAATGACATGGACTTTCTTCAGTGGTGACATGGTTGTTAGATGTGTCTTCATTCTTTATTTATCTTCTTATCATAGCACTTTCACCCTCCAAAGGGTCTTCAATCTTGGATTCTTTAGCGTGCTTCACTCGTTAAGATTTAAGTGTGTTATCATTCTTTCCATTGCTTGTTTTATTTTCCTGATCTTCATTATGTGTTCTTTCTGTGAGGTTCCTAGAATACTTGTTTCTACCATAACTCATGATGAGCAACTATCAACCTAAAAATATCATATTCTACCATGATTTATGCAAAAAAAAAAAAATTATGCCTTTTCAGTGCACTCAAAATTGTCAACAGGCTACAAGACACAAGGGCGCACTTTGAAAGGTTGAAGGGCTGAAGAGGAGAGGCTTTGGGGTTCCAGCGTGCACTCGTGCACCCAAAAGAAAGAGAGAGTGAAGGTAGGGCACATGTTGCAAGTCCAATAGACAAAGGGAAGTCTTCAGGCTTTCTAAGTGCGTTGTGCACTTAAGGGAGAGAGGGAGGGCACAGGGCACACTCCCGAAGGCTAAAGGTTGAAGCTTCATGCCTTCGAGGTGCACTCATGTGCTCAAGAGGCCTTGGGAAGGGTGCAAGGCACACTCTTGAAGGTTGAAGGTTGAGGTTTGTGCCTTCATAGTTCACTTATGTACTCAAGGAACCTAGGAGGGCGCATGACGCATAGGGGAAGGTTGAAATATTGAGATTCAAGTCTTCAGGGTGTGCCAATGCACTCAAGGAGGGCACACTTCTTCGAGTCGAAGGAGTGCACTCAAGGAGGGCACACTTCTTCAAGTCAAAGGAGTGCACTCAGGGAAGACTTACTCATTTTTAGAGGGCTTAGTTCGAAACAAGGAAGGAGAATCGAGCTTGAGGAGTGCACTTTGTGCCCTTGGAGGGCATAGTGCACACTTCCAAACAATGAAGGGATTCCCATCTAGGCTTCAAGTGTAACTATGACCCAACAACATGTTATAATCTAAAGGGGCATCAATGACTTCGATACCAATAAATATCGTCTTGCCAACCACTGTGATGGGGAAATTGCAATATAAACTGAGGGCTTCGAGGGGTGACTATCCCAAGCATGAAGAGTGACATTGGATGGTGACAGGTTAGGGGAACCAAGTTGCTTACAACACTAGCGTCCATCACAAAAGTGGAGTCACATTTATCAATTATACATTATTGAAAAATGGTGTTTTTAATTGAGATTGACATCTAAAAAGAAACGGATGAAGGTAGAGGGGGATGTTCCACTTTATCAACATCAAAGACAATCAAAAGATCATAAGAGATATCCATCACTCCTGAATAAGATAGTATAGCTTTCCATTGGGATGGGCACGTCTAAAGGAATTCCAGTTGACATGGCGGTAGGAGACTGTGCCAAGTCATCTACTATACTATAAGTATGGGTGTCTTTAGAAGAAGCAACATTTCAACATAATGGACCTTTGGTGATCTTGGGGTGAACCTCTACCTTAGCCAGAGGGATATGTAAGGTACCATTTGGTGAATACAAGGGCTCAATAGAACTCTTGGTTTGGGAATCAATCGTTGACTTATTGGGAGGATTTTCATATTGGCGCGACTGAGTTTGGAGGTTGATTTCTTAGAAATCCATCATGAGGATTTGGTAATTATTTTTGCCAGATTGTGAAGGTTCAGGGGATGTAGTACTCTAGGTGGGTTGGGAAACCACATATCCTTGATGAAGAAAAGGATTCATAAGCACAGCCATCTACAATGAAGATGGAGGGAGAGGAGGTGGAGTAATGGGTTGATGTCCTCTAGAGGCAGTTACTTGAGCTTCCCATACCTGATGCATTTGAGGTAAAAGGGGAAATTTATGAGTATAATGGCCAAAAAATCCACAACAAGCACAAGGTTTATTTTTCTAAGAGCCTTGTTCTTCTTGGGTTGTCCATCCTAGTGCTGGGTTGCAGGATTAGGCTGGTCACCTTTAAGGGCATTAAGTTGTCGACCTTGATAGCCTTAGTTACCTTGTGGTTTTTTATTCTGGTTACCCTTCCCATTATTCCTTCACTTGGGGTTAGGGGGATTGGTAGTAATTTGTTGAGCATACACTTGATTCTATGGAGGTAGTTTTTGTTGAGGCATAGGAGGCGAAGGCATGGGAGGTTAAGGTGTTGGTGTTAGTGGCGTTGGACTGCTAGGCAGTGCATAAGGATAGTAAGGATTTGTGACAACATTTTGATAACCAGATTAAGAAATAGCTAACCTTGGAATCGGCTATTGCGGATGGGGAAGTGCATATGATGTGCTTGTACCTTGGTAAGAGTTTCCACTTGAAGGATTAGGAGTGGGATAATGTAAGCGGAACTCCTCCCACCCGCCCAGGGCTGACCATAACTCATAGGAGGTTGAGGATATGGTGGTGGTTGAGGGTGGGAAAGATATCCAGTGATACCTTCAATAGGATGAGATGACCTCAGTGCATTAGCAGTACCAGGTCAAGGTAGATCGGGGAGGATAATATAAACATAACCTAACTAGGCATATATCATATCATATTTTAAGGCTATTTGGAGAGCTTCTTCCTCAGTTTGAGGGAAGTTGGAGGAAACATATTTACCTATGTGGGAGAAAATATTTCTTAAGAACCAATCCATATATACACGGTCTTCAAACTCAGGGCCTTTGCACATGCTCCTCCTTCTATGCCATTCTTGTACATGGTCAGAAAGGCGAGTGGCAGAAGTTTGACAAAACGAGGTCTTAGTTTGATACATGTGTCATATCATAGTGGTAGCTATAAATATGAAAGGAAAGCTTTGGCGAGATTCACAAAGATAGAATGAGAGGCATGCGGTTGGTCCACCTACCATTTGGCAACAACTCTAGTTAGGGTGTGTTAGAAGAGACAAAGACGAATGGAGTCTTCGAAAATGGAATTTGATGAACAACACATGTGGAAAGATCGAATATGATTGGTGGGGTCTTCTCCATGATTACCTTCAAACTTGGGAATGTCGAAAGGAAGCTTGGTAGGCGTGGGAGGCCAATTCAGGTTATGGAGAAGAGGATCATTGATAAGCTAGCTGAAATCAGGGAGGCTCAAACTAGCCATATAGGGAAGCAAGGGTGGATTAGTGGCCATACCTAAAGAGGTTCCACCTGTGGGGTTACTATGGTTAAGACCTTGGTTTCCACCACCCATATTAGTGCCTGACATGATGGTGGCATTGGGTTGGGGAGATGCAGAAAGAGAGGAAGAACTTAAATGAATTAGAAGAACTAGAGTTAATATGGGGACTCAATGGAGGACTAAGAAGATGGGTCCAAACTCAACGAGCAAGAGTAAGATGTCCTAAAGGAAACTGAGGGTGAAGGCCACAAAGTATCCATGAAAGACACCTTGGGGGAGAAATGTTGTCAAGACAAAGATGAGCCAATAGACTAATGGGTGATGATAGGAGAAAAGAATAACAAACAACAAGCAAACACCTAGTGCAGTGGTGCCAAGTGTAAACTAACTATAATTATATGCTACTCTAATTCAAGAAAACACATCCTATCAAATAAAAAATGACCTCTAGAATAAAGGTGACCTAAATCCTCAAACAAGTTCTAATTCTATTGTTTCATATGGCCTTCAAAGAGACTTCTTACTTGACGAAATTTGATCCCCACAAGTGGATTTGTATAAAGAAAGGTGGGGTAGAGGACCGATTGCTTTCCCATAACTAATCCTATAGGGCGTTTTCCTAATATTGGTCACTAGAGTTGCCTTCGTCCCATGGGGTTGGTTGAGTCTTGAGATTCTTGGTGATCAAGCACAGTACCACGAGTTGGGTAGCCTTGATAAGAACTGCTCGCACCGTAATCTAGCCTAACCCCCTCTAAATTGGGTTTCTCACGCACTCTGACTTTGGACAGTGGGATGGTGAAGGAATTTAATCTCCCTAATATGTCAAATTTTTATGTCTCAATATAAGTGATAAGCCCATCCCACTGATCCTACACCTAACTACAAAGATTTTTTTGGCCCCGGTACCCAAGTGGGCTTAATCTATGTGATTTAAGTTATTAATGTGGATTGTTTCAAGTCTAGGCTTGGCCTTGATAACCAAGCTCATGTTCACTTAGGGTGTATGTGTGAAAAAATGTGTCAAGTGGATCAGTTAATTAAGCATGTTTTGATGATGCCAATGCTATTAAAAATAAAGGGTATAAACTATAAATAGTATTGGAAATGTATAATAAAATGAACAAAAAAACTAAAGCACAAAAGCCCCCACCCAAAAAGGAAATCAAGTAGCAAGAGAAAAGAGGGAAAACAAGCAACTCAAGGACACAGAAAATGGACAAAAGATCTAATGTCTAAGGGACTGGAATCAAAAGGAAAAATTTTGTTGAAAGTGGTGTAGAAAAATGGCAAAAACAAAGGTGAGAATGTTGGGAGAAGATAGGAAAGAAGATGAAAAAGAAAGGATACACAAGGGGATCATGAGGGGGAAAGGAAACACGGGATTCTAAAGGGAATAAAGTGTTGTAAAAATCTGTCTAAAATAACTGCAAAAAAGTGGACAAAACATTGAAAAACTGCGGCTAAAAATATTGCACACTTTACTCATCAACTCAAGAATTCTCTTCCTAAATGATGGAGGTTTACTCTAAACCCTAGGGGGGTTTTTCCTTCCTCAATGAGAAACTACTAAGTGGATACATACCTATAGGTGGCTTAGGAAATAATAACAAAGACCCTTCCTGACATACATGCAACAGTCTCAACAAAATATGGAAAAACTGAAAACTTTTCTGAAAAATTGCAAAGTGCATAAACAGACCTAAAAAGTGCAGTGGGCATAGTTTCTGGGCTTAAAATTGCATTGGGGCCACAGATAAAAGGCCAAAAAGTTTGTTTTGTTCCTGCTTCTCTCACTCGATAGATCTGGCCCAGATTGTGTTGTCTACTCCTTGGATGGTACTTGTGACATGCGGAAAGATGCGAAACCCCAATAAAAGTGAAATTTTTTCAAGAAAATATAAGAGATCTAAAATAGAAATTGAGAGGAATATTTTATTTTTACAAAACACTATAAATAGTTGAAACGACAGTCACCAAGGTTATGAATTACTTCCCCAGTATGGTCACCATTTATTAGTGTGAACTATTTCTGCAAGCATGCAAAAATCCCTTCACTTAAGTTATAGGTGACTTATAACCCTAACAACAAAAGATGGTTGCTTCTATGCTTCAAATCTATAATAAAACATGAAGAAAAACCCTGCAACATAATAGATCTAACAAACATAAACATATAACAACATAAATACAAGTACAATAACCTAATGGAGGACTTAATCAAATGATAATTTTATTAATACATCTAGTGGGGATAAATTACAACATGAGTTTGTAGTTCCCCCTCAGTGGGATGGGTCCTTTTCTTGTCATTTTGCTTCAACAACATGCTTCTCTTGATATGCAATGGGAAGAAAAAAAGGGTGCTTGAACTCAAATGAGAGCTCAAATGCTATGAGAAGATAATGTTGATGATGAAAATGGTCATGGTGAAGAATGAATAGAAAACCCTCTATTTATAACAAAGTATTGAGCCAAATTAGGAATCAGAAAAATAATAAAATATTATTTACTAAATCAAAGTTTAGCCATTGAGAATACTTTATTATATTTTTTAGAGGGAAAATATATTCAAAATGGTCAAATATATTTATCTAAAAATTGGTTGAAAAAAAAAATATTAATCACCTTGTGAGAATTAAGGAAAATATGAATTTGAAATCATTATTAAATAATGTTTTAACAATCATATCAAAAAGGGCAATATGGAATAAATAGGAATAATAAATAAATAATGTTTTATTCAAATATTCCAAGGTGATTAAGTCAAAAGTGATGATAAATAATTATCAAATAATTATTTCTAGAGAATATTAAATAAATAATGGTTCATTTAATTATTCTCATGGGAGTTTTGGATTTTAATGAGAAATAATTTAGGAAAAATGGTTTACCAAATTATTTCCTATGGTGAAAGTGGGTTTACCATGTTAAAACCTATCATACATGGTGTATTTCGATCAACCTAATAAGAAATGGCTAGATGATCATTTTTTGGGTGATAACATCATGTTCTCTCTAATCTACTTCTTCTTCCTATTTTAGCTTCTCTTCTTATTCCCTCTAGGCTACTTACTCTTGAGTTGCTTTTTACTAAGCCAAAGTTTCTATTGTCTACTAAACCTTTTCCGTTTTTATACTAATAGAGGCGTAACTAAAATTTTACATAATTGCTACAAAATTAAAATCATTATTTTGTTAATTTTCCTCTTGTCAGGTTTCTAACTAATATTCCCATGTGAACTTGTAGACCTGCAATGATCCTTCAATGTGGATCTAGGATCATATCTACGAAATTTCATATTCCCAAAGCAAAAAAGTGTCAACATCATAGTCCTCTTTGGATCTCTTGATGTATTTCAACTAATAGGCTCCCAAGTGGAAGTACATGTGTGGTCAAGGATGTTTCTTGGTTCATGAAAATGCACTACTTACATCTATGTAAATCTGATAGGAAATTTCTCACAATATCACATGATCGTTTATGAATCTAGGTAGTATGTGTCGAGTCTTGTTTAACACAAATACTCATATGAAAGTCCCATCATGTTCCACAAACCATTTACCAATTGCAGGAACTATTTGTCTATCCCTTTCTAACATATAGGGAGAAACTTATTTAAAGGCTTCATATAAGGGGATCAAGAAGGCATGGTAGATATGTGTGTAAGAATGTGTATAACTATCTTCCCAAAGGATTCTTCAATAGATTTGCACTAGCTCCTCTATTCCATGGCAAGGAATGCCATCCTAGCACGAATTGCATTCGATAGGTATGACTCCATGTAGAACTATGATTTTTTATATTAGTGAATGTCTATTTATGCATATTCGAGATTCTCCTTCAAGTTTATTTCTATGATAACTGCCTAATTAAATATTCTTCCCTCAACATCCATGGTATACATCAATGGAAGCCAACCCTCACGAAAAGTTTTATTATATTCCTGACCATATAATTAGAAAAACATAACAACTACAAACTAGAATGGAGTCCTCAACATGTTTACTAGGTATTCTCCGTTGGCCCTAGTTCTGAATTTTCCCTTGCTTTTCCACCATTTCTTGAGGATATCTCTCTAAAATATGTTGAAGTTACTCAATCACTCTTATTCTAGGGACAGCTTTTTAGGAAACCTATATTATAGATATGTGTGAGAAATAATGAGTGATGCTATAGGATTCCCATTTTTGTCTCTTATCATAGCCTAATATGGATCTACATGTTGTATCAACCACTTTGTCTATCTACACACGAAAAAAATAGAGAGTGTGCTACCACCTTTGGTAACCAATATATTTTCACTGCATCATAAAATTATATATCTTGATCATTAGTAGGTAATTTTTCTCTATGAAAGTTATGGTAGACCTCTCATCGTGTGTATGAGAGGCATTTTTCAATGTAGCATAGGGTATCCTAGAACTTTGGTCCAATGAAGTTGTTGTCTTCTTCATCATTTGAGGATTCAACCAATGGGACCTTGTTGTCCCATCTCCTAGATTCGTACATGGTTCTCCTAATAAAAGGAAAAAATAAAAAATAATGTGTTATAGATATTAGATTTAGAAACATGATAAAAGTGATTAAGTCTTCTGGGTTTTGAGGTAAACTGAGTTTGAGTGAAAAAGAAGCTTTAATGGTGAGGGAAAAACAAGCATCCAAGTTCACTATCTTTACCATGATGGTCGTTGACTATATTTCCCATGATGGATAAGTGCTTTTCTCATGGAAAAGATCATTGAGAGACTAGAGAGGTAGCTAATTGTAGAAATTTTGAATAATATAACACTTATTCACAGAGATTATCCCGATTATACACTATTTGCGGAATGCATGCATAATACATAACCTCCTCTACGTTGATCATCAATTTTGCGGAATTAAAAACAATGAAACATCAATCGCATGCGCACATTAACACAGTATGTACTGGGGAAATCATACAGCTGAAATTTCCCAACTATCTGTATATTATAATGATAGAGAACATGTAACAATACATAGTACAATACTCCTCATAAGTACTCAGTACTATCTCCACCTGCTACACACAAACTAGCTCAGATCTGAATCAAGTCACAAGTTCAAATCTCCTCCGCTGTCTGCCTACCTCTACTGCGCAATCCAATGTGAGAAAATAGGAATGATCCAAGCTCGTTTTCCTTGGCTTGTACTGCGCAATCCTCATTGGCAATCTCCATCATTGGTTGTGCAAATATCATGCACAGCTATAGTCACAACTGATAGCAGTCTCACTCTTTCACCCACCTCTAACACTTGTCTCCACTGAACTGTCCATGCACTAAGTTAACTTATGTATTCTTTAGTTGATTTATGATTTAATAATTAGTGAATTAATTAATAATTAATTCACATCACTCATCACTAGTGTATTCTGCAGTTAGACTAAATACAACTAGTTCAACTAAGTCAAACTGAACACAACTCCATCAACTCCTCAATCAACTCCACCAAACTCAACCACTTGAGTTCCAACTGAAGTCCATCATGCAATAGCTCAACTAACCCATAAGAAAAGCGTATTTCCTTCTGACAGTTGCATGTGCCACATCTGTAGCTCGAACTAAAGTGCTTCAAGAGGATAAGATAATGTTTATAGTCCAAATATTATTAAGAGCTAATAATATTCGACTGTTCTATTTTTAGCCTGGCAGTCTAAAAATAGACTTCGCCCATATGTCTAAAAATAGAAGTCCATCTATTTTTACCACCATGACCAATCATCCACAAATAGCATCCTGCAACTCATAGACCATGATCCATATTTCTAAAAATAGACTTTGCGCCAAAAATAGCCTGCGGGCCCACTTAGTGAAGGCGACTCCTTTTCACTAAGCTCCATCATCTTGTTGCATTTTCAACACTAATGTTTCTAGGTAACAGGGATTTACTCATGTAGCCAACTTAGAAAATAAAAACTAATTAAGATATGGAAAATAAAAAAGTTAAAAACATGAAAATTTCTTTGTGTAAGAGAAACCCTAGTTGCTTTAAATAAAAATTCTAGGTATCATGAGAAAAATCCATGGTTGAGCATTCTTAGGCCATGTCAATCCATTTCTTGGGTTTTTATGTAATGACTAAGTGTTATTAAAAAAAAAAACAATCACTAGGGAGCTAGGGCACAACCATAGGTTGGCCTGGAGAAAGAAGAAGAGAGAAAATATGAAGAATAATCTAGACAAGAGGAGATATGGCTCTAGAATCATCTTGAGATGGTGGTATGAGTTAACAATGGGTTAGTGAGGGTACATATCTAAGACAAAAGAAAATAAAACAACCTCCAAGAATCATAAAAATCCTTTAAAATGTCTTTAAAAATTATTTTCTGGGTGAAAAATAATCACGAGAGAAAAAAAAACAAAAACAAAAAACACTAGCAAACTTACTTGGGATTAAGCTAGATATAACTAAAGTTGAGCTTGCACACTAAGATGAAAAAATACTTTAACCTCAAGTAATTCAATACCAAAGAAAAGCGCTAAGATTGTTTGAGGAAAAAAGTGAGCTTTTGGTCTTCTTTTAAAGTGTTTAATTTGTTTTTTTTGCATGAGTAACTTGAGTATTTTCTTAATTACACATGATCTTTTCTCATTTTATTCTTCTTCTTTTTTCACTCAAGAGTATAGTAATTAAAAGATAAAAGGATAACTTTAAAGAAAGAGAAAACTTTAAAAGACTTGAAAATGCTCTAGTTAAAGGGTGAGTAATGTGTTATAACAATGGCATGAGGACTAGTGGAGTGCTATAGTGCTCCCTTAGTCCTCAAGAGAGAACTTTTACACAAAAGGAAGCTCCAAAATTAAGTTAAGAAATTAGATTTGTTTGTGTAGTGTTGGCTTGAGGGTCTTTGGAGCACTATAGCATTGTCTACTCATGTAAAGCATTCCAAGAGAGAGACAAGATACGAAGAAATTTTCTCTGATCTTGAAAATATAGAGTCTTCCCACAGCGATTTATACATTGTTTCTCTTGAAGTAAATTCTCTTAGGAATATCATATGAGCTTATGATAAGAAAATTTGGAAAACTTCCTTTAGCTCCTCTTCTTGCTAGAAATAAATTAGTAAAAGGACCAGTCACCAAACATGATATCTCGGTTTATCCCACTAAGGATTTAATTGAATGCACCCTTGAAAGTATTTCTGGTCTTTTTGGCCAAAAACCTTTTAGTTCTCCAAATTGGATAGAATCATAAAAATAATCCAGAATGAGCTCAAAAGAATTGAGTCCTTATAATTATTTCATGTTTTAAGGGTGAACAATAACAAAGTAGTCGAATTGGCAAATTCAACCTCTTTCCTAGGATAGAAAAGAGGGTTGTCACTAGAATCAATTCCTCAAGAATATTCATAAACATTATAACTCCTTGTATGATAGTCGTGCATCAAATCTCATCCATGGACATTATAACTACTTGTATGATAGCCACACATGAAATCTCAAGGCATCATGAAATTAATTCACATGATTAACCATCATAAGATTACATAAATAAAGTATTGTTACCTTAGTCTTCATAAATCGAAGGTTGGCTTTTAAAATGTGTGAAAGAATTAAAAAAAATTATGTTGGGATAGAAGGAGACTCAATCCTAGGGTTTGGTTTTTGCAGTCTAGTTTTCCTAGAAAACTTGTTGGGTATATCTTCAGCACTGAGCTCTTTTCTCACTTTATCATCTTGTTACCCAATACATTTTGGATACTCTCGCTCTTTCCTTGTTGGGTTATCTGAAATTTTCCTCAATTCGGAGGTGTCTTGTGGTTTTGATTTGGGTATAGAGTTATCTGTTTTTTGTGGCTTAGGTTTGTGAAGGCACTTTTTGGGTCTAGTGCTCTTAGACCCTTTTCAAGTTTTGGAGGATATACCAATTTGTGTGCCTTTGTTTTTGGAATGGTTGGTAATACCTTTTTCTTGTGTTGTTCAAACCTATTGTAGGATAAGACTATGGGAGATAATTCTTAGTGTTTGGACTTGATGGACGATTTTGGGAATTTTCCTTACTAAGGGAGCAACATATGTAGGGAAATTTTGGAAATTTAGAGGATTATAAGGAGACATGGCAATGTAACTTCTAATAAAAAAACCTCCATGTTTTCCGCTACTTTTAAACTACATATGTATAATGAATCTCATAGAAATGATTATTCTTTAATAGTGGAATTGATTTTACAATACTGCAATAAAATTTAGGCATTGGAGACAAATTATCAAAGGTTAAAACAATTAGTTTCCTTTTACAAGGAGTTCTTAATTTGCTACATCAAATATTGAACTATTAGTGGATTTTCTTTGGGGGAATACAAAGAATACGACACAATGCATCAAATATGTGAAGACGTGGAGTTGAAGACTCAAGATTCTCAGCCTACTTATGTTAGACAAGTTGATGGGTACGGTAATCAAATGTTTCATTAAGTGATAATATATTGATGTTTTACAAAGTATGGTTGTTTTTAGGTGTTTTATTTCCAATCTGTTTTTTCCCATGTAACCAAGTACCCCACCCTCCAACCCATAAAAAAGTGTAAGATATTCTCCAAGGATCAATATCGTACAACAACAAGGCTCAAAGCCATTACAACAATATACTCAATATAAGCTCAACATGTTACTTGCAAAATATCAACATAAGTGAGGAGGATAACAATAATTCCTGCCAACAACCCTAGATAAACTCAATTTAGAGGTTTGTTTCTAATATATACTAACAAAAGCTTTAGAATATCTTATGTAAAGGATATTTTTCAATTTTGTAAAAATATAATATTTAACTAATTTTTGAACTAAAAAACTTATCCTAAATAATATATTTTCATATTACAATATTAACAAATAAGATTACAACGTTTTTTAATATAAAATATTTCTCATTCTTATTAATAGATTTTTTAAATAAAACTTGAATGGGCATAATGGTTAAGAGCATGTGTTTACAGTATATATGCCTTCATAGACTTAGCAGTCAAATCGTTGCGCGGAGGTGGGTCCCTTGTCCCACAAACAAAGGGGTCTCATACACTAATTTGGTGTGTGGTTTGGGTGTGACCTTAAAATTATATATATATATATATATATATATATATATATATATATATATATATATATATATATTAAATGCAATATAAAACTTCTTACAATATTTTACTAATTATGTTAATAGATGTGTTTATTTTGGACTAAAATTTCCACAATTTTAATTTATTTTTCAATAATTAATATGTAGATGGTAGGGATTTAATCTCTATGTAATATCCATAGAATATTTTTAGTAATAGTAGGGATAGAAAGTTGTGTGTAAGAAATGAGTTAAGTTTTTGGGCATGTGGTATTAATAAGCCATAGTATTATAATAAAACCTATTTACAAATTAAAAATCTCTATGATAAAATTAAGGGTAAATTTCAATGATTAAAAATCTTGTTTCATGTTTTTTAAATGTATATATATGTTTAATTCATATATTAATTCTTTTATAATTAATAATGATAATAATGATAATAAACTTATAATTTAATTAATTTTTATGTTTTTTTTTTTAATTTTAGTAATGTATTTTAAAATAAGTATTTTAATTCCTATTCCGGCCTGGAGTATGCCGTAAAACTGCTTCTGCTTGGCTAAGAGCTCGTCTTCCTCGGACGTAAGGAAACAGGTTAACGGCCCAAGACCCAGAGGCATCTGGCAGGAGTGAGAGCCTGCTCCCGATTACGGACCACCAGCAGGGTTATGCCAGGTGGCGTGGTTTTCCTATTTAACAGTGATGAGTCAACCCAGCATTCGCGGATAGCAGCCAGAGATGGCTGTCCTCACTGTTGGTTTGACACCTGAGTTGATAGGTTTTACCACCTTCGGAAAAAAAAAAGTATTTTAATTCCTATTACATTAAAATTTATCAATATTTACTCGTCTTTTAATTTATGTATATTTTATAAGATTATTTAATAATATTTTTTTATTTAAAAAATAACATTTTTATCATTTTAATAAAATTAATTTTAATAGATATAATTTTTAATTATTCCTACATTTTTAAATACTATTTTATATTTTTAAAATATAATAATAATAATAATTATTTTTTATTGCATATTGCAAAAAAAACGTTTAGCGAAGAACTTTATGTCAATATGAAGCTCCTTTAAAATGTCCCATCACACAAATGACAAACATCAAAATTATTAGTACACTTTGTACATATATTAATATTAACAAAAGTGGCTTATTCATGAAGTTGACATTTAAATTGTTCATTCATTTAAATTTTATAGTATTGATGGTAGATTATTTATAATTAGCATAGGTTTATTTTAAATATAGATTTAATATGAGTCGAGAGGGATCTAATTTTTCGAATGCAAATTAATTTTTTCATGTGTAAATTTTTTATGAACCGATATTTAAATATTTTGTATAATTATTTAATTTTTTTGTTTAATTTTATTTAAGCCGACATGAGCAAAATTTCAACTTTAATGATAGACAAACAAAGTCACACATCATACTTTGCTCCAAAATTCCTTACTCTTGGGCATGAAAAATTCCCAATCAAATTCCAAATTAAATTCCTGGAGTATAATGATCCAACGAGCTTACTTCTTTTTTATGATCCGCCAACTCAACAAGAAAGCCATGGGGTTGGATCTAGTCACAACCTTGGTGGTACGCATAAAGATATAATTACAAAGTTTCAAACATAGAACACAACAACCAGGGCCAAATTTTCTTCATGTGAGTAGGACACAAGGGGACCACTAAGGTTCTTATAGAGATAATAAATGACATGCTCATTGTTGGTTCGATCTTATTGTATTAGGACCCTGACAAACGAATAGTGCGACGCTAAGATATATAAGATGAAGTCCCTCTCAAAGTTAGGTGGGATAATTAAGGGAGCGGAAGTGAGTGCACATTTTAGGGAATCAAAATACTGTTGAGCTTGGTCATCCCGACTAAATGGAACGTTAGATTGAAAGAGTTTGAGAAACATGTGAGTCGTATTGGCATAGTCAAGAACAAACCGGTGAAGAAATTGGCTTTGCTTTCGAGGCTTTGTAGCTGGCAAAGAGTGAGAGTAGGAGGAAGTTCCAGAAGAGCTTGAACTTTGAGAGGGTAAATGGTGATACCATATTTGGACGCAATGAAGCTCAAAAGTTGTCTGACAGAACGCAAAAGACACAATTAAGGCGATTGAGATAAAATTTTTACTTGCGACATCAGAGGAATATGGTATGCAAATCATCAAGGTATTGTGACTAGAGTTTGGAATGAGCAATGAGATCATCTATATACGCAAGGATAATGTGATAAAGGTCATGAAATAAATAGGACATGGCACGTTAAAAGGTGGCCCCAACATTCTTTAAACCAAAAATCATGACTCTATAAGAAAAATTTCCCCACGGACTAGTAGAGATAGTTTTAAGTTGATCAACAAAGAGGATACAAATTTGATTTTACTGTGAGAATCCATCCATAAAGGAAAGCACCCCATGTCCCGCACACTCATCAATGATTTTGTCGATGAAAGGTGTGGGGAAATTGCCTTTGGGACAAGCTTTGTTCAAATCACGAAAGTCCGTGCAGACACGAATGATGCCTTGTTTCTTTAGAATGGGAATGGGGTCGGAAACCCATGTGGTGTACTTGATTGGATAAATGAAACCAACCTTCGTAAGCTTATCAATTTCGACTTTAATAGCATCGCGCTTGGAAGAATGAATATGCCTTTGATTTTGGAAGATGGGAATGGCATCAAGCCATGTGTTGATATGGTGTTCAACAATGGAAGGATCAAGTCTGAGCATCTCACATCAGGACAAGGCGAAATCATCACTGAACTCTTTGAATAACTTAGTGTAAGTCTCAATTTCTTCCGGGGTGCATTGTGCCCCCAAGGTGATATTTTCTTCAACCCTTAGTTTATTCAAAATGTTAATTTTGATGGTAGGGAAAATGTTGGCCATATTTCCTTCTTTGAAAGCATCTAGTGCATGAATGGGATTTTTGAACCAATCAACCTCGCCATGGATGAAGTCTTTGAAATCGACAACATATTGATAATGGGTTTACTGTAGAAGGAAGTATGCACAATGGTGCATATCATCCCAAGGATAATCAGGGGTGGCAATGGATTCCATGATGTCTTCATCAGAATGAAACATGGGAGGAAGAGAGACCACACAATGAAGAAGAACTACTTAAGGCATCATCATGAGAGACAAGGTTCACATGCACATCTTTAGAAGGGTTGGATGAATTACTAGTATATGTGACATCTACCGATGTTGAGACCAAAGTGTTCTTCGAAGAAGGTTCAAAAGAAGTGCAATAAGGAACTCTTAAAGAGTCCAAATAGATCGATCCTATGGATGATAATAGGTAGAGAATAGGGGCAAAACTATCTATCATATCGACATTAGGAGGGGGAATCACAATGGTGGGTTGAGAGAATTCTTGTTTTGCTGAAGCATTGGTGCTAGGTCCCGGAGGTATAGGGGAAGTAGAATCACTATGAGCGACATTTGACTCATGAAGAACTCTAAGTGTATCACAAAAATATTTGAGACAAGGATAATGATGAGAACAATGTCCATACTTATCACATTGTTAATGGTGTTGGATACCTCCAACATACGGGGGATCTCCCCAATATAAGACCCCAACTTAACCTAACATCGTTTGGTGTAGGAGTCCCATCCGAAATACAACCTGACTATCGTTTACTTAAATATATGTCTTGGCTTTAGCTATCGCCATGAGAGAGAAGCATAATTTTCCTTTTGAATTACCAAGCTAGTATGCATTGTGAGTGTTTGATTGTTGATGTATCAAGGTTCCTTTACTACGGGGAAAACTTGAGTGAGCCTCTAAGAGAGAATTAATAGTACTACCCTAATGGAGACGCACATGGAAGAGAAAGGTTCATCTAACATTAAGCGAAATAGTTCACAAGGATGTGATGATCATTATAAACATAACAACACATTTCCAAAAAGGAGCACTAGAGTAACCAGAATAGTTCAACTAATCCAGTACTAATGAAAGCAAACATGAACCATAAACATTCAAAGAATAGTCTTAGAAACATTCACAATCCATGTGTGAAAACGTGCTGGCCTGGAAGGCTTCAATATTAAGAAAAAGTCCCAAGATACATAAATTCAATGAACATCACTAGCTCCAATAGTGGAGACTTAGAGCCACTACTTTCTCTCCAAAAGTACTAACTCTCTCTCTATAATGCCTTATGGGAGAAGCCAAGCTTAAAATTAATTTACATGAGAAAGGAGGATCTATTTATAACTTCAAAAATGACATTTCACATCCTCATGACCCTTGACTTTCTAACTTCTTATGATATTTGGACTTCTACAACCTTTGGGATTCCAAATGACTTTTGGAATTACATATGACTTTTGATATTACATGTCTTCTAGACTTCCATGACTCTTTAGTTTATACATGGCTCTTGGAATTCCATTTATTTGTATTTTACAATGATTGCAATAATACATCATGACTTCCACATCAATATTTGATGAGACTTGACATGTCACTATTTTGATGACTGGGACTAATAGTGACTGATGACATGGACTTTCTTCAGTGGTGACATGGTTGTTAGATGTGTCTTCATTCTTTATTGATATTTTGATCATGGCATTTTCACCCTCCAAAGGGTCTTCAATCTTGGAGTCTTTAGGGTGCTTCAATCTTTAAGATTTAAATGTGTTATCATTCTTTCCATGCTTCCCTTGCTTGTTTTATTTTCCTAATCTTCCTCATGTGTGCATTCCATGAGGTTCCTGGAATACTTGTTTCTACCCATAACTCATGACGAGAAACTATCAACCTAAAAATATCTTATTCTACCATGATTTATGCATATTTCTGTTTATGCCTTTTCGGTGCACTCAAAAGGGTCAATAGGGCTCCAGGACAGGAGGGCACACTTTGAAAGCTTGAAGGGTTGAAGAGGAGAGGCTTTGGGGCTTCAGCGTGTGTTCATGCACCCGAGAGAAAGAGAGAGCGAAGGCAGTGCACATGTTGCAAGTCTCATAGACAAAGGGGAAGGCTTTAGGCTTCCCAAATGCATTGTGCACTTACAGGAGAGAGGGAGGGCACAGGGTGCACTCTCGAAGGCTAAAGGCTGAAGCTTCGTGCCTTCAAGGTGCACTCATGTACTCAAGAGGCCACGAGAAGGGTGCAAGGCACGCTCTTGAAGGTTGAAGGTTTAGGTTTCGTGCCTTCATAATTCGCTTATGTACTTAAGGAACCTAGGAGGGCACATGACGCATAGGGGAAGGTTGAAGTATTAAGCTTCAAGTCTTCAAGGTGTGCCAATGCACTCAAGGAGGGCACACTTCTTCGAGTCGAAGGAGTGCACTCAAGGAAGACTTTGCAATTTTTAGAGGGTGCAGTTCAGAACATGGAAGGAGAATCAGGCTTGAGGAGTGTGTTCTATGCCCTTGGAGGGCATAGTGTAGACTTTCAAAAAATGAAGGGATTCCCATCTAGGATTCAAGTTACGCTCATGCACTTTTGGCCTTAATGGGTTCACTTTGAAACTAAAATTTTTCTCTAAGTCTAGATGATAGGTAAATGGGTGAACAAGATGAATCCTGCATATAAAGTCGTGTGCAACACATGCCAAATGACCTAGAAAACTTAGACAAGCTTGGTCAACAATGAATATAGATTAAAACGACACTTTATACACATTCCCTAAGTATAATGAGTGAAGTGTGTGCGACCACAACCCAAAAGTGTCGTTTTACAACAACGAAGATGTTATAACCATGGAAAGCACCTAGAGATGTTCTAATAAATGTGACGACACTTGAGAACATTCAAGAACAATTAAAACATATAGAGAAACATGAAATGACACTTGACAACCGAGGTGACACTTGATATGACGATGAAGTAGGCTCCAAAATTCGAATGTAGTAAAATTTTGGAGGGTGTTTTAGCAGTGACAACACACAAAGCACAAGGGTGATATATGTGTAAGATTTATTCTTTTTGGCAGACTCGGGTAATGTAACATGGAACTTAGGAATGTTAGGGTAGGGAAAAGTATTAGAGACCACATTCTTAATATGAGGGAGCTTAGGACAGTTATTGGTGGCATGCCTAAGAACATCACACAAAGAACATGGAGGAGAAGGCTTTGGTGGCTTAAGAGGAGTGGGAGTTGCTTGGGGTGCTTTGTCTTTGTTTCCCTTTTTTTGAGATTTACCCCCCTCACCAAATTCTTTCACAAGAGTGGTGGCTTCTTGTTTAGGTTGTTGTGTAATTGAAGCGAAGGAAGGGGATGGAACAACCAGTTGAACTAGAGTTAAAGATGTATAAGGTTTGAGTTAGTTGGGGGATTATTTGCACAAGGATCGATGTACCATATTGGTATCCCCAAAGTGATGTCAGGAAGACTCAATGTAGCCATGACAGGGGTAGAAAAGATTTCTGATCACGGGAACAAGAAAGGTATTTGACTGGATGGGTAATGGCCTAGGGGAACTGTTTCTATGTGGTTGTGTCCTAGAGGAACACTTCCTGGTTGGAAAGGACCGGGGGAGATACCAGCAGAAGGGAGCTGACCTGAAAGATGAGTTGAGTTTGGAGTAGGCACTTGCAAAGGATCTTTCTATTGGAAATAAGTAATAGGCTGCTTTCTAGCAGCTCATGACGCTTGAAGCATGCAAATTCTCGAAGAGATAGGCTTAGAAGGGGTGGGCGGTGGGCCATAGTAAACCCTAAGAAGCGTGGAATATTTATAGTCTCCAAGGGAAACATTAGTAAGGGAGGGAGTGGTCTGATTTCTAGTCATCGGTGAAATAATGGTTTGAGGAGGGTTTGAGACTATGGGGCATAATGAGTCAAATTATTGATAATGACGATATTTACATTGTGAGGAAATCACATCTTGTGAAAGACAAAGGATGCAACAACTAACATGGAATATGTGTAACTATGACCCAACAAGATGTTATAATCTAAAGGGGAATCAATGACTTCGATATCAATCAAGACCGTCTTGCCAACATTAGTGATGGGGAAATTGCAATATAAATTGAGGGGCTTCGAGGGGTGACCATCCAAAGCATGAAGAGTGATAGTGGATGGTGATAGGTTAGGGGAACCAAGTTGCTTACAAACACTAGCGTCCATCACAAAAGTGGAGTCACCTTTGTCAATTATACATTGTTGAAAAATGGTGTTTTTAATTGAGATTGATATCTAAAAAGAAACAGATGAAGGTAGAGGGGGGTGTTCTACTTTATCAACGTCAAAGACAATCAAAATATCATAAGAGAGATCCATCACTCCTAAAGTAGATAGTATAGCTTCCCATTGGGATGGCCATGTCTGGAGGACTTTCCATTGACATGGGAATACTAGATTGTGCCAAGTCATCTACTATACTATAAGTGTGGGCGTCTTTAGAAGAAGAAAAATTTCAACATAATGGACCTTTGGTGATCTTGGGGTGAACCTCTACCTTAGCCAGAGGGATATGTAAGGTACCATTTGGTGATGACAAGGGCTCAATAGAATTCTTGGTTTGGGAATCAATCGTTGACTTACTGGGAGGATTTTCATATTGGCGCGACTAAGTTTGGAGGTTGATTTCTTCGAAATCCATCATGAGGATCTGGTAATTATTTTTGCCAGATTGTGAAGATTGAGGGGATGTAGTACTCTAGGTGGGTTGGGAAACCACATATCCTTGATGAAGAAAATGATTCATAAGCACAACCAGCTATGATGAAGAGGGAGGGAGAGGACGTGGAGCAATGGGTTGATGTACTCTAGAGGCAGTTACTTGAGCTTCCGATACCTGATGCATTTACGGTAAAAAGGGAAATTTATGAGTATGATGGCCAAAAAATCCACAACAAGCACAAGGTTTATTTTTTCTAAGAGCCTTGTTCTTCTTGGGTTGTCTGTCTTGTTGTTGGGTTGCGGGATTAGGCTGGTCACATTTAAGGGCATTAGGTTGTCGACCTTGATAGCCTTGGTTACTTTGTGGTTTTTTATTATGGTTACCCTTTACATTATTCCTTCACTTGGGGTTAGGAGGATTGGTAGTAATTTGATGAGTATACACTTGATTCTATGGAGGCAATTGTTGTTGAGGAAGAGGAGGTGGAGGCATGGGAGGTTAAGGTGTTGGTGTTGGTGGGGCTGGAGCGTTAGGTGGTGCATAAGGATAGTAAGGATTTGTGACAAAATTTTGATAACCAAGTTGAGAAATAGATAACCTTGGAATTGGTTGTTGTGGATGGGGAAATGCATATGATGTGCTTGTACCTTGGCAAGAGTTGCCACCTGAAGGATTAGGAGTGGGATAATGTAAGCGGAACTGCCCCCCCAGGGTTGACCATAACTCATAAGATATGGAGGATATGATGGTGGTTGAGGGTGGGAAAGAGATCCAATGATACCTTCAGCGACATGAGATGCCCCAGGTGCATTAGCAATACCAGGTCAAGGCAGATCGAGGAGGATAGTTTAAACATAACCTAACTAGGCATATATCATATCATATTTTAAGGCTATTTTGAGAGCTTCTTCCTTAGTCTGAGGGAAGTTGGAGGCAACATATTTACCTATGTGGGAAAAAATATTTCTTAAGAACCAATCCATATATACATGATCTTCAAACTAAGGGCCACTACACATGCTCCTCCTTCTATGCCATTCTTGCACATGGCTAGAAAGGCGGGTGGCAGAAGTTTGACAAAACGAGGTCTTGGTTCGGTACCTATGTCATATCAGAGAGGTAGCTATAAATATGAAAGGAATGATTTGGTGAGAATCACAAAGATAGAATGAGAGGCATGTGGTTGGTCCACATACCATTTGGTAATAACTCCAGTTAGGGTGCGTTAGAAGAGATGAAGACGAATGGAGTCTTCGAAAATGGAATTTGATGAACAACACACATAGAAAGATCGAATATGGTTGGTGGGGTCTTCTCCATGAGTACCTTCAAACTTGGGAATGTCGGAAGGAATCTTGGTAGGTGTGGGAGGCCAATTCAGGTTATGGAGAAGAGGACCAATGATAAGCTAGATAAAATCAAGGAGGCTCAAACCAGCCATATAGGGAAGCAAGGTTCTATTAGTGGCCATACCTAAAGAGGTTTTTCTTGTGGGGTTACTATGGTTAAGACCTTGGTTTCCACCACCCATATTAGTGCCTAACATGATGGTGGTTTTGGGTTGGGAAGATGCAGAATCAAAGGAAGAACTAGAAGAATTAGAAGAACTAGAGTCAGTATGGGGACTCAATGGAGGACTAGGAGGATGGGTCCAAACTCAGCGAGCATGGGTAAGATTTCCTAAAGGAAACTAAGTGTGAAGGCCACAAAGTCTCCATGAAAGACACCTTGGGGGATAAATGGTGTCAAGACAAAGATGACTCAATAGACTAAAGGGTGATGATAGGAGAAAAGAATAACAAACAAAAAGAAAACACCTAGTGCAGTGGTGCCAAGTGTAGACTAATTATAATGATATGCTACTCTAATTCAAGAAAACACATCCTATCAAATAAAAAATGACCTATAAACTAAAGGTGATCTAAATCCTCAAACAATTCCTAATTCTACTATTTCATATGGCCTTCGAAGAGACTTCTTACTTGATGGAATCTTATCCCCGCAAGCAGATTTGTATAGAGAAAGGTGGGGTAGAGGACCGACTCCTTTCCCATAAATAATCCTATAGGGCATTTTCCTAAGATTGGCCACTAGGGTTGCCTTCGTCCCACAAGGTTGGTCGAGTCTTGAGTTTCTTGGTGATCAAGCACAATACCACAAGTTGGGTAGCCTCAATAAGAACTGCTCGCACTGTGATCTAGCCTAACCCCCTCTAAATTGGGTTTCTAATGCACTCTGACTTTGGATCGTGGGATGGTGAAGGATTTTAAGCTATCTAATATGTCAAATTTCTATGTCTCAATATAAGTGATAAGCCTATCCCAATGATCCTACACCTAACTACAAAGATTGTTTTGGCCCTGGTTCCCAAGTGGGCTTAATTTATGTGAGTTAAGTTATTAATATCGATTGTTTCAAGTCTAGGCTTGGTGATGAAAACCAAGATCATGTTCACTTAGGGTGTGTGTGTGCAAAAAAATGTTTCAAGTGGATGAGTTAATTAAGCATGTTTTGGTGATGCCGATGCTACTAAAAATAAAGGGTATAAACTATAAATAGTATGGGAAATGCATAACAAAATGAACACAAACTAAAGCAAAAAACACCCCACCCACAAAGGAAATCAAGTAGCAAGAGAAAAGAGGGGAAAACAAGCAACTCAAGGACATAGAAATGGACAAAATATCTAATGTATAAGGGACTAGGATGAAAAGGAAGAAGTCTGTTGAAAGTGGTGTAGAAAAATAGCAAAAACAAAGGTGAAAATGTTGGTCGAAGAGAGGAAAGAAGATGCAAAAGCAAGGATACACAAGGGGATCATGAGGGGGAAAGGAAACAAAAGATTTTAAAGGGAATAAAGTGTTGTAAAAAACTGCCTAAAAGGACTGCAAAAAAGTGGGCAAAACACTGAAAAACTACTACTAAAAATGTTGCACACTATACTCATCAACTCAAGAATTCTCTTCCTAAATGATGAAGTTTTACTCGAAACCCTAGGGGGGTTTTTCCTTCCTCAATGAGAAACTAATAAATGGATACATACCTATAGGTGCCTCAGGAAATAATAACAAAGACCCTTCCCAACATACATGCAACAGTCTCAACAAAATATGGAAAAATTGAAAAATTTTCTGAAAAATTGAAAAGTGCATAAACAGACCGAAAAAGTGCACTGGGCATAGTTTCTGGGTTGAAAATTGCATTGCGGTCACAGATAAAAGGCCAAAAAGTGTTTTTTGTTCCCGCTTCTCTTTCTTGACAGATATGGCCCAGATTGTGTTGTCTACTCCTTGGATGGTACTTATGACATGCGAAAAGATGCGAAACCCCAATAGAAGCAAAATTTTTTCAAGAAAATAGAAGAGATCTAAAAATAGAAATTGAGAGGAATATTTTTTTTTAAGAAACACTAAAAATAGTTGAAACAACAATCACCAACGTTATGAATTACTTCCCCAGTATGGTCACCATTTATTAGTGTGAACTTTTTCTACAAGCATGCAAAAATCCCTTCACTTAAGTTATAGGTGACTTATAACCCTAACAATAAAAGATGGTTGCTTCTATGCTTCAGATATATAATAAAACATGAAGAAAAACCTTGCAACACAATAGATCTAACAAACATAAACATATAACAACATAAATAAAAGTGAAATAACCTAATGGAGGACTCAATCAAATGATAATTTTATTAATACATCTAGTGAGGAGAAATTACAACATGGGTTTGTAGTTCTCCCTCTGTGGGATGGGTCCTTTTCTTTTCCTTTTGCTTCAGCAACGTGCTTCTCTCAATATGCAATGGGAAGAAACAAAAAATGGTGCTTTAACTCAAGTGAGAGCTCAAATGGTATGAGACGATAATGTTGATGATGAAAATGGTCATAGAAAACCCTCTATTTATAACAAAGTATTGAGCCAAATTAGGAATTAGAGAATAATAAATATTATTGAATAAATCAAACTCTAGCCATTGAGAATACTTTATTATATTTTTTAGAGGGAAAATATATTCAAAATGGTCAAATATCTTTATTTAGAAAGTGGTTGAAGTAATTAATAAATAAAATAATTTATTAATCACTTTGTGAGAATTAAGGAAAATATGAATTTGAAATAATTATTAAATAATAATTTAATAATTATATAAAAAAGGGAAATATGGAATAAATAGGAATAATAAATAAATAATTATTTATTCAAATATTCCAAGGTGATTAAGTCAAAAGTGATGAGAAATAATTATCAAATAATGATTTAATAATTATTTCTAGGTAATATTAAATAAATAATGGTTCAGTTAATTATTCTCATGGGATTTTTGGATTTTAATGAGAAATCATTTAGGAAAAATGATTTACCAAATTATTTCTTATGGTGAAAGTGGGTTTACCATGTTAAAACCTATCCTACATGGCATATTTTGATCAACCTAGTAATAAATGGCTAGATGATCATTTTTTGAGTGATAACATCACATTCTATCTGATCTACTTCTTCTTCATATTTTAGCTTCTCTTCTTGTTCCCTCTAGACTACTTACTCTTGAGCTACTTTTTATTGAACCAATGTTTCTGTTGTCTACTAAACCTTTTCCACTTTTATACTAGTAGAGGTGTAACTGCTACAAAATTAAAATCATTATTTTGTTATTTTTCCTCTTGTCAGGTTTCTAACTAATATTCCCATGTGAACTTGTACAATGTAGACCTGCAATCATCCTTCACTGTGGATCTAGGATCATATCTCTGAAATTTCATATTCCCAAAGCGAAAAAGTGTCAACGTCATAGTCCTCTTTGGATCTCCTGATGTATTTCAACTAGTAGGCTCCCAAGTGGAATTACATGTGTGGTCAAGGATGTTTCTTGGTTCATGAAAATGCACCACTTACATCTTTGTAAGTCTGGTAGGAAATTTCTCACAATATCACATGATTGCTTATGAATCTAGGTAGTTGTTAGCTCTGCTACACAATCCAACATTTGAGGATCAAATGTAGTCCTGATTGGGTTGTTTGCGCACAGAAGGATGCCCAAAAATGGATACAAAGTGCCCCAAAAGCCTTCAAAATCATCTTAAGGCCTCCACCGATCGAAATGGTTGCAAAGGAAAAGCCCTTGGGAGGGCGTAAATACATTATCGGGAGGCAAAAACACTCCAAAACCATGAAAAAATCAAAATCGCAGGCTTAAAAGTCTAAATTCATATCAGTCGTTGGATCTAGCCGATCAACGGTCCAGATCGCGTCGACATATCACAATCAGAGGAGGCAGGCAGTGGCAGCGATGTGGGACATTGCCGATCAGCGATCGCCGATGGGTGCATCAGCGTATCGGCGGGTTGGAGCATCGGAGCATCGGAGGTATCGGCGGTAGCATAGCGATGAGATATAGTGATTCGATCAGGACCGTCGATCACGCATCCGGATCAACGGCCGAGATCGCATCGCAATATCGCTATCGGGATAGTCAAAGGGCCACGGATTTTACATATGATATGCACTACGACCCAAAAGGCGGACCCGATAGAGGAAATATTGCATAAATGGACCTTTGATATTTAAAAGTGGCAAAGCGGGCAGGATTTCTCGGTGGCACGAAACTAGTTAAAGCGGACATGGAGTAGTACAGCGCAGCAGGTAACCGCATGCAACTAACAGCTTGGCCGAGAAGGAAATAGGACAGCCTCGAGCAGTTAAATACATTTATCAGTTATGGGGCGTCTTTCAGTTAATGTTCCAGCTGCCAGAGAAGGACAACAGAATATCAGAGAAGATCAATTTTGTTTACTGACACAGTCACACTATAGCAGAGACCCATACCAAGCAGTTAGAACAGTTGGTGATCCATTATGATCCCTCCACGCATATGTTTAGCAGAGATATTTTGTAATGTAACACCATATATACCCGGAATAGAGATGTAATCGAGGATGAGTGTTAGATGAAGGTGACTTTGTTGTAAGGTTCAACTTCTGGAGACTGTAACTACTTTGTAACCTGCAGTGTCTGGTCTTCATTTCCAGCTAATACAAGCTTCTTTTGTTGTTAATTGCTCACTTTCCACTTCTCTTTCTTGTTCCAGGCTGTGCCTGTTTGCATTGATTCATGTTCTGTTAATGTTTAGCAATAAAGGGGTTGTCATCCCACCTCTGTGTTAGGATTTAGCATGTATCATTGAACATGTATGCAGGTTTATGTTGTTTAATGAATAGAGAGCTGTCATCTTGTCTGTGTATTAGAAACTAGATTTACAGACCTTTTAACTGGTTGCAGCCGGCCATCACAGGGTCCTGTGCATCTGCTGGTGTGGTCAGTCTTCTCCATTATCACCTTATCCTCAAACTGTGAGTAATTGGTGGTTAAAAGCCTTGTAGTCTGGGGGTGTTCACCCATGTCTGGGGTCAATCATAGTAGAAGTGGTTATCTAGATTGAATATGCAGCATTTGTTTCATTCATCCACCATTTATCCAACTATTTTGTTGAATTTGTAATGTTCCCGAGCATCACCGATATGCAACCTAGGTGAGTTTCTTGGGGTGATAACATTAAATGGCGTCGTTGCCGGGGAGAAGAGAATCGAATCTCAGCTTCCCTGGAAGACGACATAGCTTCAAGCTTTGATGACAGACAAGGTTTGAGCACAGATTTTGGTTGTAATCATCTGTCTGGCAACTCCACTGGAGGAAGGCCATCCTTTGGCGACTCCACATTGAAGTTCTGGTGCAGCTGCTGAAACATGCACGAAGATATCTTCAGAATATCAGCTGAATCATTGCCTGATCCTGAGAAGATCGTTCAGTAGAAGAAAATTTCGCAGTAGGGAGCATCAGGGTCAGGTAAGCCTTAAAAGTTCCATGTGTCTCTGTTAGTGAATGTCACCTTCAGAGATTCATTCAGCTCCTTACCCATTCAGTTCCCTTTCGGACCTCAGTTGAAAGAAGATTTCCATGCTGTCCTTCGTATTCCTCTGTTTCTGTCATGCTTTTCATTGATTAATTCCTCTCAGTCTACCAGTATTCTTTCATATACCTCAGTCATGGCAAGCCAGCAAGCTCCCACAAAAATAGAAAGAATCATTGCTGCTAGGTATAGACCTCTGGTCTTTCCTGTTCCTCTAAATGCCATGCCTGCAGGAGATTATCAGGAATACATGCCAAAGTTTACTGGTACAGAAGGAGTATCAGCTGAGGAGCACCTCGAATCCTTTTATAACTTTGCTGATAACCTGGATATCTATGAAGAGGATGTATAGATGAGGGTTTTTGTCCAAAGCTTAGATGGGGACCCTAGAAAATGGTTCAATGAATTACCCCCTAGGACTATTGCAGACATTGAGGCCCTAGATGATGTGTTTTTAAAGCACTGGGGAGATAAGGAAGATCTGCTCTATGATCATACTGAGTCTGGGAACTTTCAGAAGGGTGGTCTCTCATCATCCTCAGAGCATGAGATTGAAGAGTTAGCTAGGATGATTGAGTTTTTGGCCTCTGAAGTTTCCAAGTTAAAAGTTGAGCAGCATTTTGTAGAAGCAGGAGCTCATTGTTCCATTTCTTTTTCAGCTCCAAATCAGTATAGAGAAGCCAATGAGCATATGCAGATCTTGCAGAGAAAAAGAAATACAAATGAAGATAAAGGGGAGAGGCCCCTTTTACAAAATATAGTCATGAAAGAAGTGTATCTTGAGGAGGAGGAGGTCTCTGGTTTGGAAGGTGCTCCTTTCCTAACCAGAGCTGCCTATGAAGAGGCATTGGCCAAGAGCGCTGCTCGACAATTTGTTGTAGCTGCAGAACAACAAGTTGACCAGCAGTGGCAGCTTGCAGCAAGCACCTGCCCCTTCCAGTAATTTGAGCCCGAAGTCAGCACACCTCTCCATGGCTATGCAGATATGCAAATTTTCCAACCTGTTATTGTCCCCAGTTCAGTGATTAAAAAGGGGGAGGAAAGCTCCCCATCATCTTTTGCTTCTCTGTCTGCTCAAGTGAAAATCCCTCTCAGTTGCCCCTTAAACACTTAGGCAGGAAATAGTTCAATGATCGAGGCTGAAGCTGATCATCTCAGTCTTGATATTATGAAACCTACTCAGATGGCCTCCACATAGACTAAAGAGGCAGCTTATCAGTTAACAGAGGAAGAAAATGCGCAGTCATGGACTCCTCCTTGGATGAGGATTGTTCTATGAAAGATGCTGGAGCAGATGATGTCTTTGTGTCCCCTGCACAAGAACACTGAGGTTCACCATTCATATTATTTGTGCAGACCACAGATAACACAGACAAGTATACACCAGAAACGAATATTCAGCTGGTATACAAAGGCTCCCATGAAGAACATCCAAGGAGGAAAATACACAGAAAGGGAGTGAAATTTGATCCCTACCTACCTTTCAAGCTCAGATGTCCTAAACTCTTTGAGGTAGAGGATCAAATCAATCCAGTCCTACTGATCTATGATGAACCGGGCTAAGAGCAGGAGAAACAGTTTGGTTGCCCTGCAAATGGGTAAATTTTTAAGTTTAAGTTTTCAGGCTTTTATGTTTGTAATTAAGTTCTTTTACAGTTTTATGTTGTATGCTTAGTTGACTCCATGCCCAATGGACACTAGGTAAGTGTTTTTATAGCTGTTTTTGTATGAAGGCATTGGTCTGCAGGTTCTTGAGACCTCACAGGGAGGATCTCATCCCCAGAAGGAGCCAGTGTTAGCTCTGCTACATAATCCAAGATTTGAGGATCAAATGTAGTCCTGATTGGGTTGTTTCGCACAAAAGTATGCCCAAAAACGGATACAAAGTGCCCCAAAAGCCTTCAAAATCCTCTTAAGGCCTCCACCGATCAAAATGGTTGCAAAGGAAAAGCCCTTGGGAGGGCGGAAATACATTATCGAGAGGCAAAAACACTCCAAAACCATGAAAAAATCAAAATCGCGGGCTTAAAGGTCCGAATTCATATCAGTCGTTGGATCTAGCCGATCAACGGTCCAGATCGCATCGGCATATCGCAATCGGAGGAGGCAGGCAGCGGCAGCGATGTGGGACATTGTCGATCAACGATTGTCGATGGGTGCATCGGCGTATCGGCGGGTTGGAGCATCGGAGCATCAGAGGTATCGGCAGTAGCATAGCGATGCGATATAGCGATTCGATCAGGACCGTCAATCGCGCATCTGGATCAATGGCCGATATCGCATCACAATATCGCTATCGGGATAGTCAAAGGGCCAGGGCTTTTACATATGATATGCACTACGACCCAAAAGGCGGACCTGATAGAGGAAATATTGCATACATGGACCTTTGATATTTAAAAGTGGCAAAGCGGGCAGGATTTCTCGGTGGCACGGAACTGGTTAAAGCGGACATGGAGCAGTACAGCGCAGCAGGTAACGCATGCAACTAACATCTTGGCCGAGAAGGAAATAGGACAGCCTCAAGCCATTAAATACATTTATTAGTTATGGGGCGTCTTTCAGTTAATGTTCCAGCTGCCAGAGAAGGACAACAGAATATCAGAGAAGATCAATTTTGTTTACTGACACAGTGACACTATAGCAGAGACCCATACCAAGCAGTTAGAACGGTTGGTGATCCATTATGATCCCTCCACGCATATGTTTAGCAGAGATATTTTGTAATGTAACACCATATATACCCAGAATAGAGATGTAATCGAGGATGAGTGTTAGATGAAGGTGACTCTGTTGTAAGGTTCAACTTCTGGAGACTGTAACTACTTTGTAACCTGCAGCGTCTGGTCTTCATTTCCAGGTAATACAAGCTTCTTTTGTTGTTAATTGCTCACTTTCCACTTCTCTTTCTTATTCCAGGTTGTGCCTGATTGCATTGATTCATGTTCTGTTAATGTTTAGCATTAGAGGGGTTGTCATCCCACCTCTGTGTTAGGATTTAGCATGTATCATTGAACATGTATGTAGGTTTCTGTTGTTTAAAGCATAGAGAGCTGTCATCCTGTCTGTGTATTAGAAACTAGATTTACAGACCTTTTAACTGGTTGCAGCTGGCCATCACAGGGTCCTGTGCATCTGCTGGTGTGGTCAGTCTTCTCCATTATCACCTTATCCTCAAACTGTGAGTAATTGGTGGTTAAAAGCCTTGTATTCTGAGGGTGTTCACCCATGTCTGGGGTCAATCATAGTAGAAGTGGTTATCTGGCTTGAATATGCAGCATTTGTTTCATTCATCCACCATTTATCCAACTATTTTGTTGAATTTGTAATGTTCTCAAGCATCATCGATATGCAACCTAGGGTGAGTTTCTTGGGGTGATAACAGTAGTATGTGTGGAGTCTTGTTTAAAACAAATTCTCAGATGAAAGTCCCATCATGTTCCACAAACCATTCACCAATTGCAGGAACTGTCTATCTATCCCTTTCTCACATATAGGGAACAACTTCATTAAAGTATTCATATAAGGAGATCAAGAAGGCATGGTAGATATGTGTGTAAGCATGAGTATAACTATCTTCCCAGAGGATTCTACAATAAATGTGCACTGGCTCCTCTATTCCATGGCAAGGAATGTCATCCTAGCACAAATTGCACCCAATAGGTATGACTCCACGTAGAACTATGATTTTTTATATTAGTGAATGTCTATTTATGTCTATTCAAGATTCTCCTTCAAGTTTATTGCTATGATAACTGCCTAATTAAATATTATTCCCTCAACATCCATGGTATACATCAATGGAAGCCAACCCTCACGAAAGGTTTTATTGTTTTCCTGGCCATATAATTAGAAAACATAACAACTACAAATTAGAATGGAGTACTCAAAATGTTTACTGGGTATTCTCCATTGGCCCTAGTTCTGAATGTTCCCTTGCTTGTCCACCATTTCTCAAGGGTATCTCTCGAAAATATATTGAGGTTACTCAATCACTCTTAATCTAGGGACACCTTTATAGGAAACCTATATTATAGGTATGTGTCATAAATAATGAATGATGCAATAGGATTCCCATTTTTGTCTCTTATCATAGCCTAATATGGATCTACATGTTGTATCAACCACTTTGTTGTGTCTACACATGAAAAAAATGGAGTGTGTGCCACTACCTTTGGTAACTAATATATTTTCACTACATCATAAAATTATATATCTTGATCATTAGTAGGTAATTTTTCTCTGTGAAAGTTATGGTATACCTCTCATCATGTGTATGAGAGACATTTTTCAATGTAGCATAGGGTATCCTAGAACTCTGGTCCAATGAAGTTGTTGTCTTCTTCATCATTTGAGGATTCAACCATTGGGGCCTTGTTGTCCCATCTCCTAGATTCGTACATGGTTCTCCTGATAAGAGGAAAAAATGAAAAATAATGTGTTATAGATATTAGATTTAGAAACGATATAAAAGTGATTAAGTCTGAAATGGATAAGTGCTTTTCTCATGGAAAATATCACTAAGAGACTAGGGAGGTAGCCAGTGTTTCTGGGTAACAGAGATTTACTCATGTAGACAACTTAGAAAATAAAAACTAGTTAAGATATGGAAAATAAAAAAGTTAAAAACATGAAAATTGCTTTGTGTAAGAGAAATCCTAGTTGATTTAAATCCTAGTTGAGAAAAATCCATGGTTGAGCATTCCTAGGCCATGTCAATCCATTTCTTGGGTTTTTATGTAATGACTGAGTGTTATTAAAAAAAAAACGCTAGGGAGCCAGGGCACAACCATAGTTTGGCTTGGAGAAAGAATAGGAGAGAAAATATGAAGAATAATCTAGATAAGAGGAGATATGGCTCTAGGATAATCTTGAGATGGTGGTAAGAGTTCACAATCGGTTAGTGAGGGCACAGGTCTATGACAAAAGAAAACAACACAACCTCCAAGAATCATAAAAATCCCTTAAAATGTCCTTAAAATTATTTTCTGGATGAAAAATAATCATGAGAGAAGATTTCATATGGTAAAATTAATTGTTGGGTAAAAAAAATATCGTAAAAGGCCATACAGAAAAGAAAAGAAAAAAACAAAACAAAAACAAAAACAAAAACAAAACAAAAAACAACACAAAACACAAAACAAAACAAAACACAAAAAACAACACAAAACACAAAACAAAAAAACAAATACAAAAAAAACAATGTAAACTTTGAAACGGGAACTGATACTATTACCCATTTCATAGAGATAGCAAAAAATTGACCCGATTTTGAAAAGGGGCGATGCAGAACACACATATTTTTTTAGAACATAGTTTTTGGCACTTTAAATAACCTTCAACAACCGATACGATTACCCGTTTCATAGAGGTAGTAAAAACATGACCCGATTTTGAAAAGTGGTGATGCATAATACAATACTTATTTTTTGGAGCATATTTTTGACAATTTAAATATTCTTATGTATCAAATATAAATATTTGTTTTTAAATGTCAGTGATTTTTATGCTGATTTTGAAACGTGTTGATGCAATGCATTATACAACATACCTTTTTTTTTAGAGGATTTATTTTTCACACTTTAAAATTTATTATGTCCATTTTTTTTTAATTATGATTACTTAAAGAATTTTTAAGTTGTTTTATTTTTTTTAATTGTTGATTACTTCAAGAAAGTCATATAAAAATATATATATAAAAGACCCAAAAAAAATGTTAATAAAAAAAAAATTATCTCATAAACTATAAAAGAATTTGAAAAAAAAAAAAACTAGTAAAATTAACATTTAAAACATTTAAAAAAAAAACTAAAAAAACAAAAATAAATTAAATTAAAAAAAAAAAAAAAACTAGTAAAATTAACATTAAAAACATATATATATATATATGGCAGATCCTTTCTATCCATGGCGTTTTAGTGAAACTGGCCGTTGGGCAGTTCCTAAAACGCCATGGATAGAAAGGATCTGCCATATTTGTGAGAATAGGAGCATCGAGGATGAAAACCACTTCCTCTTAGAGTGCCCTGCATACAACCACATTAGATCTCAATTTCACAACCTTTGCTACAATACTGACATTCCTAGCCTTTTACAATGCCAAAATTATAGTGAACTCGGGAGGCTTCTCTCCAAGCTTTTTGAGCATAGGAATAAAATCTTAAATCAAAAAAAATAATTTGTCTTTTTAGGTCCGATAGATCATTATTTGGTCTCAGCGGACGTTAACCACCATCATCATCATCATCATCATATATTAAATATATATGTCTTTTAAAAAAAAGTTAAAAAACATGTATTTAAAATAAAAAATTAAATTTTTCAAAAATCATGTATTTTTCTATTTAAAAAATAAAAAACAAAATTGATTAAACACAACCAAAAAAAAAAAAAAAAAAAAAACTTACCTTTTTTTATATAAAACACCAAAAAAAAATAAAAAAAAATTTATACAAATTGTTTTTTTCAATTAGAAAAAAACAAAATTGCTAAGCAATTATTTTAAAATTTTTAATATATATTTTTCTAAATAAAAAAAAAACAATATGTATAATTTTATTTTATTTTATTTTATTTTTTTATTTTTATTTTTTTTAAATAAAAATGGTAAGTTTAATCAATTTTGCTTTTTTATTTTTTAAATAGAAAAATAAATGTTTCTTTAAATTTTTTTAAATTTTTTGGTTTTTTTTTATTTGAAAAGACATATTTTTAAATTTTTTGGTTTTTTCTTTTGTTTTAATTTCACTTTATTTTTATTTTTTTAGTTTTTTTTAAATGTTTTTGATGTTAATTTTACTAGTCTTTTATTTTTACTTTTGTTGATTTTCTATTTTTTTTTAATCTAGTTTGTTTTTTATTTTATTTTTCCTAGGTTTTTTTAATGTTTTTTTTCTATTTTTATTTACTTAATTAAATATATATATATATATATATATATATATAATTTTTTTTTCCTAATTCTTTTATGGTTTATGCAAAAACAAATAATAATAATAATAAATAAATAAAAATAATAATTAACATTTTAATCTTAATTTTAGTAGTTTTTAAATTTTTTTTTTGTTAATTTTCTATGTTTTTATTAAATTTAGTTTGTTTTTAATTTTTTTTTTTTTTTGATAATGTTTTTTTTAAATTTTTCTATTTTTACCTAAAATTTATAGTTCGTTTCAATTTTTTTTTCTTTTCCATATATATATATATATATATATATATTTTCTTTTCTTTCCTTTTGACAATTTTTTTTTATTGTTTACAAGATTTTTTTCTTTTTTTTTTTTCTTTTCCATTTTTTTTAAATATGTTTTTTTACTATTTATTTGTTTATAATTTTTAAGTGATTTTTAGTTTTTTAATTTAATTTTTTTTTAATTTTTATGATTTTTTTTTAGTATATGCTTTAATTTATGTTTTGTTAATTTTTAAACATTTTGTGTTTTGTGTTTTTTCATTGTATTAATTTTTTTTATTTGTTTGAAATTTTAATTTTTTTCAGGGTCATGATAAAATACTTTACGCTATTATTTTGAAATGTTGAAATATTACCCTTGAAAAAAAAAAAAAAAAATAAATAAATAAAAATAAAAATGTAAAAGTTTGTTATCCCAACGTTAACACTTTTTGTTTTGAGTGCGTTTTTTGGACAATTTTTGCATAAAAATTTGGTTTTAAATTTACCCTAGAAAAAAAAGGTGTTATTCCAGCATCAACACTTTTTGTTTTTAGCACTGTTTTTGATGTTTTTAAGGGGTTTTTTGACTAGAATTTCCGTTTTGAGTTTACAGTTCCCATTTCAAAGTTTACATTGTTAAAGCAAAACAAAACAAAAACTTACTTGGGATTGAGCTAGCTGTAACTAAAGTTGAGTTCGCACACTAAGATGAGAAACTCCTTTAACCTCAAGTAATTCAATACCAAAGAAAAGCGCTAAGATTGTTTGAGGAAAAGAGTGATTTTTTGGTCTTCCTTTAAAGTGTTTAATTGGTTTATTTTGCATGAGTCACTTGAGTATTTTCTTAATTACACATGATCTTTTCTCATTTTAATCTTCCTCTTTTTTTCACTCAAGAGTGTAGTAATTAAAAGATAAAAAGATAACTTTAAAGAAAGAGAAAACTTTAAAAGACTTGAAAATTCTCTAGTTAAAGGGTGAGTAATGTGTTATAACAATGGCATGAGGGATAGTGGAGTGCTATAGTGCTCCCTTAGTGCTCAAGGGAGAACGTTTCCACAAAAGGAAGCTCCAAAATTAAGTTAAGAAAGTAGATTTGTTTGTGTAGTGTTGGCTTGATAGTCTTTGGAGCACTATAGCATCGTCTACTCATGTTAAGCATTCCGAGAGAGAGACAAGATATGAAGATATTTTCTCCGTTCTTGAAAATATAGAGTCTTCCCACTGAGCTTTATACTTTGTTTCTCTTGTTGAAGTAAATGCTCTTAGAATATCATATAATCTTATGCTAATAAAATTGGAAAACTTCCTTTAGCTCCTCTTCTTGCTAGAAAGAGATTAGTAAAAAGACCAGTCACCAAACATGATATATTGGTTTATCCCACTAAGAATTTAATTGAACACACCCTTGAAGGTATTTCTAGTCTTTTCAGCCAAAAACCTTTTAGTTCTCCAAATTGGATAGAATCATAAAAATAATCCAAAATGAGCTCAAAATATTTGAGTCCCCAGAATTATTTCATGTTTTAAGGGTGAACAATAACAAGGCAGTTGAATTGGAAAATTCAACCTCTCTCCTAGGATAGAAAAGAGGGTTCTCACTAGAACCGTTTCCTTAAGAATATTCATAGACATTATTATTCATAGACATTATAACTCCTTATATGATAGTCGTGCATCAAATCTCATCCATGGACATTATAATTACTTGTATGATAGCCACACATGAAATCTCAAGGCATCATGAAATTAATTCACATGATTAACCATCATAAGATTACATAAATAAAGTATTATTACCTTAATCTTCACAAATCAAAGGTTGGCTTTTGAAATGTGTGAAAGAATTAAAAAAATTATGTTGGGATAAAAGGAGACTCAATCCTAGGGTTTGGTTTTGTAGTCTAGTTTTCCTAGAAAACTTGGTGGGTCTATCTTTAGCACTGAGCTATTTTCTCACTTTATCATCTTGTTACCCAATACATTTTGGCTACTCTCGTTCATTCCTTTTTGGGTTATTTGACATTTTCCTCAATTTGGAGGTGTCTTGTGGTTTTGATTTGGGTATAGAGTTATCTATTTTTTTGTGGCTTAGGTTTGTGAAGGCACTTTTAGGTCTAGTGCTTGTTAGCTTTGTTGGAGTTTGGCCCAAAAATGGACCCAAAACACTCCCAAAGTCTCCAAAATTTGCTTAAGGATCATTTAAAGTCAAAACCATCGCATGCCAAGAGCCCTTGGAAGGGCGGAAATAGACTATCGGGAGGCAAAAACACTCCAAAATCATGAAAAACCATAAATCACAGGCTTAACAGTCCAAAAGAACAGTAGTCGTTAGATCTGGCCAATCAATGGCCCAGATCTAAGCGGAAAATCGCATATCGGCCAGCATAGAGGACTTAAGGTTGGGCGCAAGACACCGCCGATTAGCGATCGCCCGATGATCGGATCGGCAGGTCGCTATCGGCGAAGGTATCAGCGGAGGCATCAGCGCAAGTAGTGTGGAATGAGCGATTGCGATCGGCGATTAAACGTGGACCATCGATTGCGCGAGCAGATCGACGGCCCACATTACATCATCGGATCGCTATCGGTGGAAACCTTAAGGGGTGAGGCCAATGCACAGGCATATGTGTGACCCAATGAGCCAGACCCGACGACATTATAAGTATGAAATACATAATATTTCAGGTCTGCGGAAAGCCAGTTTTCAATGCATTTGTCGTGTATTTCGTTATTTAACGAAATACAAAGGGAAGTTAGGTTTTACGATATGCGATAAGACCTGGACCCAAAAGGGTCCGAGAAGAAAAATACATAATATTTGAGTTCCGCGCCAAAGTTATTTTTAGTGAATTTTCAATATATTTCATTATATAACGAAAATATAAAGGGAGCCTTGGGCAGCACCGATGCGATAAAGCCCGGACCCGAAAGGGTTCGGGAATGAAATATATAATATTTGAAGTCCGAGGAAAGCCATTTTCCATGTATTTTCAGTGTTTTACGTATTTCATAATACAAAGGAAATATGCAGGGAACGGGCCGAATGCGACTTGCGATAACCCTAAGGGCGGACCCGATAGGTGAATAAACCATTTTTTAGGACTTTTGAAGTCCAAAATACACAGAAAAGGCGGGATTTTTATAGTATTGTTGTGTTTTCTATTCATAACAGAAAGCAGTCACTGTCCGCATTTTAAAGGGATTACACAGGCCCAAAGACCCTTTCCATTACCTAACAGAGGCCGGGAGGAAGGGACAGAGGCCGGAAGGGGAATAGAAAGGGAAACAGCACGCGTAGCTCACCCCAAATTGAAAATCAGTGATGAAGCAACACAACACGACACAGCCACAGCAACAAATGATCATGGAGCATCAACAACCCAGCGCAGCTCATCAAAACAAACATTGTGGGGCATCTCTGGCACGAGAGAACTCCCAGACAGCGCATCAAATTACCTGAAGGTGGTTATTCCTCTGTCAGAAGGAGAAAACCTCTGAGCCATGCTTGCCTATTTAGGGAATCAAACGGTTAAGGGACAGAGAGGACAGATTAAGACTCCGAGCCTTTGAGAGCTCAAGAACATTGTAAAAGGCCTATAAAAGGCTGAAAACTAGATGTAACAAAGGTTAAACTTCTGGAGACTAATGAGACTTTGCTACTCAAGCTTCTCATCTTCATTCATTAGTAATACAAGCTTTTTTTGTTGTTATATGTTCAATGTTCATTTTCTCTTATGTTTTAAGCTTGCACTTGAACAGGTTGTTCATGTTTCTTTTGTGTCTAATGCCAAATAACTGTCATCTTATCTCTGCGTTGATGAATTAGACTTGCAAGCTTCTTTACTACCTGTAGCTAGCCATTCATATGTAGTCATATATGCATCTATCAGTACAGTCAGTATTCTCTTTTGCTGCCTGTAGCTAGACATTCATTTATGTTTATGTATGCATCTACCGGTATGGTCAATATTCTCCATCCATTCATTGAATCTACAAATTATTAAGCATTAGTGGTCTAAAGCCTTGTAAGCTGAGGGTGTTCATGCATGTCTTGAGTAAAAACATAGTTGAAATGGTTATCTAGCTCGATCCAAACCATCATTTATTCCAATAGTTCAGAGAAAAATATTGAAGATTATATGTTACCAAGTATCTCCAAGATGCAACCTAGGAGAGTTTCCTGGAGTGATAACATAATTGGCGTCGCTGCCAGGTAGATGAAACTGAAGCTCAGCTTCCCTGGGAGACAACACAGATTTAGCTTTGATGATAGACAAAGTCTGGGCACCTTTTTGGTTGTAATCATCTATCCGGTGACTCTACTGGAGGCTGAACCTCTTGGCGACTCCACTTCATAGTTCTGGCTCAGTTTGTGAGGCATACTCGGAGAAATCCTCAAAAATCACAAGCTAACCCAATATCTGACCCTGAAAAATTCATCAAAGAAAGAAAGGTATTGCAGAAAGGAGCATCAGGTTCAGGTAAACCTAAACAATCTTCTATATCTCTTCAAGAAAATCCTGAAATAGAACAAATACATGTTGAGAGTATAGCATCTAATATTAGCAGTGAATAAAAACTCTCAGAGATTCATAAAGCTCCTTATTCTTTAGGTTTTCCTTTTGTTGTAAGCCCAAAAGAAACCTCACCTCCTATCCATCATACCCCTTTAGTCCTATTAATCACTCCTCAACCCTCTATCCTTCAGACTGCCAGTACTCTTATAGCCACCATAGCTATGGCAGGCCCACAAGCACCTACGAAAATGGATAGAATCATAGCTGCTAGGTATGGACCTCTAGTACTGCCCACTCCTTTAAATGCTATGCCCACTAGAGAATGTCAGAAATATAGGCCTAAGTTCACTGGGACTGAAGGTGTTACAGCTGAAGAACATCTTGAGTCATTTTATAGTTATGCTGATAACCTGGACATTAGTGAAGATGATGTCTGGATGAGAGTCTTTGTCCAAAGCCTAGATGGAGAGGCTAGAAAATGGTTCAGAGAACTGACCCCAAGATCTATAGCTGATATTGAGGCTTTAGATTATGCATTCCTAAAGCATTAGGGGGATAAGAAGGATCTCCTCTACTACCACGCTGAGTTTGGGAAATTAAAGAGGGAAAATGGTGAGTTGTTGTTTGATTTTAATAAGAGATTTAACCGCATGTACAGTAAGATACCAGCTGAAGTAAAACCCACCACTACCTCTACTCGACTCATCTATGCCAGTGCCTTTGATTCTAACTTCTGCTTACTGTTGAGGGAGACGAAATTTGCTTCTTTGGCTGATATGCAAGATGCAGCCCTGGAAGTAGAATCAAACATCATGGTTGCAGAAAAGCTCAAAGGTAATGCTGATAGAAGGAGACAGAGGGGTGAGCCTTCATCATCTTCAGATCCCAAGATCGATAAAATGGCCAAGATGATAGAGTCATTAGCCTCTAAAGTTTCCAAATTAAAGGTTGAGCAGCATTCTGGGAAAGGAAGAGTTCCTAACACCTTTTCTCCTCCAAATCCAAATCCATATAGAAGACCTAATGAGTAGTTGCAGATTTTGCAAAGAAGCAAAGAGGCCAATGAAGACCAAAGGGTGAAGGCCCCTTTTTAGAATGCAGTCATGGAAGAAGAGCAGTATGAAGAAGATGATGAGACCCATTGTATGGAAGACAAAGGCAGTGCCCCCTTTTTGACCTTAGCTGCCTATGAGAAGTCATTATTCAATGACCAGATCAGCCAAGAGTGGGACGGTGAAGCTGTTCTACAAACTGTAGATCAGCACAAATATAATCTGAGGTCAAAGATGAATAATTCCAAGGAAACTCATATTCAAAGAGTTGTTGTCCCTGCAGAACAACAAGCTAATAAGCAGAAGCAACCAGTAGTTGATCCTATCATCCTCAAAGCTCCAGCCATAGAGGTAAGAGGCCTTGACAAGTCCCCTTCTTCTTTCAGTTTTCAATCAGAAATTCAGAAGCTAAGAATACCTATGCCTTTGATTGAACCAATGAAGAATGAGTCCTTCAAGAAATCTATCCTTGAGGCTCTTGAGCCTAATGCCATCCAAGCTTCCACTGACTATGTAAATCTGCAAGATGACCAACCAGCTGTTATTCTCAGCCCAATGATTGAAAATTATGAAGACAGCTCCCCATCATTCTATGTCTCTCTAACTATTCATGATAAAATCCTTCATAATTGCCTTCTGGACATTGGAGCCAGCCATAATCCAATGCCCAAGGTTGTCATGGATAAGCTCGGTCTTGATATTACCAAGCCTTACCAGTTGGCCTCTACACAGCTTAAAAAACCAGTTTGCCAAATCACAGAGGAAGAAGGCCCACAGATTTGGGACATTTTCTTTGATGGGGCTTGCTCTAAGGAAGCTGCAGGAACAGGTGAAGTCCTTGTGTCCCCCATATAGGAATACATTGATTCATCTTTTATATTAACTTTTCAGGTCACAAATGACACAACAAAGTATGAAGCAGACCTTATCATTCAGCAGGTGTACAAAACCTTCCAAGCAAAACATCCAAGGCTGAAAGCATACAGATATGAGGTGAAATATAGACCATCTTTGCCTGATAATACCAAATGCTGGAAAGTTTTTGAAGTAGAGGATCAAATCAATAGGCTTTTGCAAATCTTTGATGAATTTTCTAATATGAACATTGACCAAGAGAAAGAAACCTTTGACAGAAAGGTAAAAAGGGTCAATTTTCAGTTTGGTGACTGTTTTCTCAAAAGGGATGCATTAAAGGAAGGAGGAGATGTTTTTGATGGCCCAGTCAATGGGCTATTCTTCGAACTTTATTTCAGTTAAGGCTTTCAAGCCTTGGTATTGTAAATATGTTTTTTTCAAGTTTTTATTTCATGCTAAATAGACTCCATGCCTAATGCAACACTAGGAGGAATATTTGATCTTGTTTTTTACAGATAAGGCATTTTTCTGTAGTTATTGAAACCTCACAGTGAGGATTTCATCCCCAAAAGGAGTCAGTGTTAGCTTTGTTGGAGTTTGGCCCAAAAATAGACCCAAAACACTCCCAAAGTCTCCAAAATTTGCTTAAGGATCATTTAAAGTCAAAACCATCGCATGCCAAGAGCCCTTGGAAGGGTGGAAATACACTATCGGGAGGCAAAAACACTCCAAAATCATGAAAAACCATAAATCGCAAGATTAACAGTCTAAAAGAACAGCAGCCATTAGATCTGGCCAATCAACGGCCCAGATCTAAGCAGCAAATCGCATATTAGTCAACACAGAGGACTTAAGGTTGGGCGCAAGACACCGCCAATCAGCGATCGCCCGATGATCGGATCAGCGGGTCGCATCGGTGGAGGTATCGGCGCAGGCAGTGTGGAATGAGCAATTGCAATCGGCGATTAAACATGTACCATCGATTGCGCAAGCAGATCGATGGCCCACGTTACATCGCCGGATCGCTATCGGCGAAAACCTTAAGGGGCAGGGCCTATGCACAAGCATATGTGCGACCCGATGAGCTGGACCCGACAGCATTATAAGTATGAAATACATAATATTTGAGGTACGCGGAAAGCCAGTTTTCAATGCATTTGTCGTTTATTTTGTTATTTAATGGAATACAAAGGGAAGTTGGGTTTTGCGATATGCGATAAGACCCGGACCCGAAAGGGTTCGGGAAGAAAAATACATAATATTTGAGTTCCACGCCAAAGCTATTTTCAGTGCATTTTCAATATATTTCGTTATATAACGAAAATATAAAGGGAGCCTTGGGCAGCACCGATGTGATAAAACCTGGACCCGAAAGGGTTCGGGAATGAAATATATAATATTTGAAGTCCGAGGAAAGCCATTTTCCATGTATTTTCAGTGTTTTACATATTTCATAATACAAAAGGAATGCACGGAACGGGCCGAATGCGACTTGTGATAACCCTAAGGGCGGACCCGATAGGTGAATAAACCATTTTTTGGGACTTTTGAAGTCCAAAATACACAGAAAAGGTGGGATTTGTATAGTATTGTTGTGTTTTCTGCTCATAACAGAAAGTAGTCACTGTCCGCATTTTAAAGGGATTACACAGGCCCGAAGACACTTTCCATTACCTAACAAAGGCCGGGAGGAAGGGACAGAGGCCGGAAGGGGAATAGAAAGGGCAACAGCACGCGTAGCTCACCCCAAACTGACAAGCAGTCATGGAGCAGCACATCGCAACACAGCACGGCACAACCATAGCAACAAATGATCATGGAGCATCAACAGCCCAGTGCAGCTCATCAAAACAAACATTTTGGGGCATCTCTGGCATGAGAGAACTCCCAGACATCGCATCAAACTACCTGAAGGTGGTTATTCCTCTGTCAGAAGGAGAAAACCTCCGAGCCATGCTTGCTTATTTAAGGAATCAAACAGTTAAGGGACAGAGAGGACACATTAAGACTCCAAGCCTTTGAGAGCTCAAGAATATTTTAAAAGGCCTATAAAAGGCTGAAAACTAGATGTAACAAAGGTTCAACTTCTAGAGACTAATGAGACTTTTCTACTCAAGCTTCTCATCTTCATTCATTAGTAATACAAGCTTATTTGTTGTTATATGTTCAATGTTCATTTTCTCTTATGTTCTAAGCTTGCATTTTAACAGGTTGTTCATGTTTCTTTTGTGTCTAATGCCATATAACTGTCATCGTATCTCTACGTTGATGAATTAGATTTGCAAGCTTCTTTACTGCCTGTAGCTAGCCATTCATATGTGGTCATATATGCATCTGCCGGTACAGTCAGTATTCTCTTTTACTGCCTGTAGCTAGCCATTCATTTATGTTTATGTATGCATTTGCCGGTATGGTCAGTATTCTCCATCCATTCATTGAATCTACAAATTATTGAGCATTAGTGGTCTAAAGCCTTGTAAGCTGAGGGTGTTCATGCATGTCTTGAGTAAAAACATAGTTGAAATAGTTATCTGGCTTGATCCAAACGATCATTTATTCCAATAGTTCAAAGAACAATATTGAAGATTATATGTTACCAGGCATCTCCAAGCTGCAACCTAGGAGAGTTTCCTGGAGTGATAATAGTGCTCTTAGACCCTTTTCAAGTTTTGAAGGATATGTCAATTTGTGTGCCCTTGTTTTTGGAATGTTTGGTAATACCTTTTTCTTGTGTTGTTCAAACCTATTGTAGGATAGGACTATGGGAGATAATTCTTAGTGTTTGGACTTGATGGATGATTTTGGGATTTTTCCTTATTAAGGGAGCAACATATGTAGGGAAATTTTGGAAATTTAGAGGATTATAAGGAGACATGGTAATCTAACTTCTAATAACAAAACCTCCATGTTTTCTGCTACTTTTAAACTACATATGTATGATGAATCTCATAGAAATGATTATTCTTTAATAGTGGAATTGATTTTACAATATTGCAATAAAATTTAGGCATTGGAGACAAATTGTCAAAGGTTAAAACAATTAGTTTCCTTTTAGACAAGGAGTTCTTATTTTTCTACATCAAATATTGAACTATTAGTGGATTTTATTTGGGGGAATACAAAGAATACGACATAATGCATCAAATATGTGAAGACGTGGAGTTTGAGACTCAAGATTCTCATCCTACTTATGTTAGACAAGTTGATGGGTACAATAATCAAATGTTTCATCAAGTGATAATATATTGATGTTTTACAAAGTATGGTTGTTTTTAGGTGTTTTATTTCCAATCTATTTTTTCCCTTGTAACCAAGTACCCCACCCTCCAACCCATAGAAAAGTGTAAGATATTCTTCAAGGATCAATATCGTACAACAACAAGGCTCGAATCCATTACAACAATATACTCAATATAAGCTCAACATGTTACTTGCAAAAATTCAACATAAGTGAGGAGGATAACAATAATTCCTCCCAACAACCCTAGATAAACTCAATTTAGAGGTTTGTTTCTAATATATACTAACAAAAGCTTTAAAATATCTTATGGAAATGATCTTTTTCAATTTTGTAAAACTATAATATTTAACCAAGTTTTTGAACTATCCTTTCGCATTACAATATTAACAAATAAGATTACAACTTTTTTTAATATAAAATATTTCCGCATTCTTATTAATACAATTTTTAATACAACTTGAGTGGGCCTAATGGTTAAGAACATGTGTTTACATTATATATGCCTTCATAGGCTTAGCAGTCTCGGTCCCTTGTCCCACAAACAAGGGGGTCTCATACACTAATTTGGTGTGTGGTGGCCGTGACCTTAAAATTAGATGATATATATATATATATATATATAAAACTTCTTACAACATTTTACTAATTATGTTAATAGACGTGTTTATTTTGGACTAAGATTTCCACAATTTTAATTTATTTTTCAATAATTAATATGTGGATGGTAGGGATTTAACCTCTATGTAGTATCCATAGAATATTTTTAGTAATAATAGAGATAGAGGGTTGTGATTTATATAGTGTTTGTAAGAAATGAGTTATAGTTTTTGAGCATATGGTATTAATAAGCCATAGTATTGTAATAAAACCTATTTACAAATTAAGAATTTCTATGATAAAATTAAGAATAAATCTCAATGATTAAAAATCTTGTTTCATGTTTTTTAAATGCATATATGTTTAATTCATATATTAATTCTTTTTATAATTAATAATGATAATAATAATAATAATTTCAAATAAACTTATAATTTACTTATTTTTTATGTTTTTTTAATTTTAATAACCTATTTTAAAATAAGTATTTTGATTCCTATTATAAAATTAATACTTATCAATATTCACTAGTCTTATAATTTATATATATTTTACTAAATTATTTAATGATATTCAATTATTTAAAAAATAATATTTTTATTATTTTAATAAAATTAATTTTAATGATGATGATGGTTAACGTCCACTGAGACCAAATTGGTCTATCGGACCTATAATTTAGTTTTTAATTATCTGGCTCCTCGTCTTTCTTGGCGAGATTAGCGCTGTAGCTTTCTTTTTTTTCTCTACGGTCTTCCAACTTCCTTTATCTTGCATCTCCTTCATCTCTTCTGGTTCTTGGGACATTGGTGTCTTAGCTTCGCGATCCATTGTGTTCGTCCTTTTGAAGGTAGTCGGAGAAGAAGTTTGGTCTAGGAGATTTGCTTCGTTGTTAAATGAAGATTTATTTTGTGCAGTATTCGAATCCTCATAACTGTTGATGCTTGAGAGGTTGTCGAGTTCACTTTTTGGTTGTTGGGCGGGGCTTTCTCCCTGCTTGTCTTGAGAGTTGTTTATTTCTTGCCCGATTTCTTGTGATTCAGAGTTTTCTCTAAAGTATTCTTCTTTGATGACAGTGTAATGTTCTTTTTGTGCTCCTTCCCACCATGTAGATCTGTGGTGGTTTTTTCTAGCAGAGTTTTTCTCGGAGGCTTTTGGGCAATTTTTGGCTAGGTGGCCTGTCTCAAAGCAGGATCGACATCTGAAGAGGACACTTTCATAATCGAGTTTCTGGTTCCACACATAGTCTTTACTTGTTAGGTTTATTTCAGCTGGGAATCTGGCACTGAAGTCCATTTCCACACAGATGCGTGCATAGGTGGTTCTGGCATATTCCTCTGTTTCTGGGGACCTGCAGTAAAATTCCCCAATTGCATTTCCAATGGCTTTTAGCGAGGAGAGATTCCAGAGATGCAAGGGTAGACTTGGCAATCTCACCCAAACTGGTGCTGAAGTTATGACTGCTGTTGACGGATCGAATGATGGGTTCCATGGCTTCATGAATAGGCCTGATTTTTCCCAAAACCAAGGGTCGGAATCTAGAATACATTGTCTGCTTTTAGGATTTTCAAAATCTACTATAAAGAAACCCCTAGCACAGGGGTAGATATTAATTTCATCAGAAATGACAGGTTTCCATACCTCCGAGATCCAATTGTGGAGAGCTGTCAGCCACGGCCAAAAACCATTGAACCGACAAATTAGGGCACTTTCAGAAAACTTCAAAGCCTCATCAAGTGAGGCCTGGACCACCTGGACAGTGGGAGCTGGGGCTTCACTAATGATATGGGCAGGAGCTTGCCCTCCAGAAGCGGACGGAGATGAGCCAGTAGCTATTTTCGCGAAGCTGGGAGCCATATTTTACTTGCCCTTAGAACCCAGCCGCAGAGAAATAAAGTAGAAGATAAGATTAGATCTAGATCTAATTGCAGAAGATTAGATCTAGAACCTAGCCGCAAAGAAGATTAGATCTAGATCTAGATCTCGCTGCAGAAGATTAGATCTAGAACCTAGCCGCAAAGAAGATCTAGATCTAGCTGCAGAAGATTAGATCTAGAACCCAGCAGCAGAATCTCTATAAGCTTTTTAATCTGCAAAAGAACCCTTAACATATTTTGATTGCATGACCCATAGACAGATCTATGCATTTCAATTTCAATTTAACTTTGCATAGGTCTTCGTTTTTACAAACTGACCATCAAAACCCTGCCGCCGCAGATCAGCGACAGAAGAGCCGCAAAACAAACAAGGGAGCCGTAGATCAGCGGCAGATCAGCCGCAGCCCCAGATCAGTTCTTAAAAATATCAGCGAGCCGCAGAACAAATGAGGGAGCCGCAAGATCAGCCGCAGCCGCAGCCTATGAATACATTAAAAAGTGTTGGCCGCAGAAGAGATCGATGGGGATGCCGCAGAAGAGATCGATAGGCTGCAGAAGAGACTGATTGGGATGCCCAAAAAAGATAGAAAAAACATAGAAATAGATCAGTCGCAGAAGAGATCGATGGGTATGCCGCAGAAGAGATCGATAGGCCGCAGAAGAGATCAATAAACTGCAGAATAATAATAATGCCGATAAATATTTAATTATTTTTACCTTTTTAAATACAATTTTTATATCTGGTTTTATAATTTATATATATTTTATTAAATTATTTAATGATATTCAATTATTTAAAAAATAATATTTTTATTATTTTAATAAAATTAATTTATTTTAAAATTAATTTTAATATATATAAATATTTTATTATTCTTACCTTTTTAAATTCAATTTTTATATTTTTAAAATATAATAATAATAATTTTTTTAATTGCATATTGCAAAAATACGTTTAGCTAAAAACTTTATGTCAATATGAAGCTCCTTTAAAATGTCCCATCCGCTCCCATTACGGAAAAAATCATGCCTCCCCCAAGATGTGAGTATACTAACGACAAACAACAAAATTATGAGTACACTTTGTACGTATATTAATATTAACAAAAGTGGTTTATTCATGAGGTTGACATTTTTATTAAGAATGTTCACCTTTAAATTTTTTATTATTATTGATGGTGGATTATTTATAATTGGCATAGATTTATTTTAAATATAGATTTAATATGAGTTGAGAAGTAAATATAAATTAATTTTTCAAGTGTAAATTTTTGTGAATTAATATTTAAATATTTTATATAGTTATTTAATTTATATTTTTTATTTAAGTCAATATGAACAAAATTTCAACTTTGATAATAAACCAACAAAATTATACATCATACTAAATTATAAAATATATAATTTAATATTTAAATATTTTGCATAATTATTTAATTTTAAATTTTTTATTTAAATCAATATGAGTAAGATTTCAACTTTAATAATGAAACAACAAAATTACTTAAACCTCTCAACTCAATAACATTATTACACATAAATAGTAAATTTATAATATTTTCATTTTCAAATTCTTTGTTAATAAAATTCGGAACATTTTTAGATTCTTAATTAATAAAGATTGGATTATTGAGATATATTATTTAAATAATTGGATGTCAATGTTACAACCGACCCCGCTTTTTTAGAAAGTTTCGAAAAAGAAAATGTACTTATAAAAAATTGAATTTATGTTTTCCTAAATGAGAGTTTATATATATATAGCTCGATGATTCCGACAATAATGAAAGTGACCAACATGATAATGACAATTCACCAAAATCAACTTTTCTATGTCAAATTAAAAACAAATGATAAAGAATGAATTAATTTACTTTTACAATAAAATTATACAATAAAACTTATCTAAATTTCCTTATTTTAATTTATAATTTTTTAACCTATAATAAAATTAACTCTTTATATTTTTTTATTTATGTCTTTTCGTTAAAAAAAATAATAATAATTAGAAAATACACATGTCAAAAAAATTATAGCATAAAAATTGTGATATTTCGTAAATCACCATCAGTCTTGTCCACCCATTCTTCACCCACTACAGCTACTTTTTAAGCATCATCATCACACTTGCCTTTAGCCCATAGAAAAATCCAGATCGCTGAGGTCGCCACACACGTGGTGGCTACGAAAGTTCATAAGTATACAAATATTTTTCAAATTCCATAAGCAAAAAAAAATAAAAAAATAAAGGTTGTTGAAAGCCTAAAAACTAATATATTTAAATTTTAAAAATTGAATTTGTTACATACAATGAGAGAATTTTGAATGTGGCCTCGTTAAACTATACAAATTAGGTGATATGGATTGATGAGTTATTCTCGAGATTTTATTGAAATTTGTCATTTTCGTTTAATATAGAAAAGATGTAATGTATTATCATATTGGAATTATATAAAAATACAGCGAAAATAAAATTACAAATAATAAGAAATATTAATAATTGTATCTTGGATGCGTGTGTACACAAAGAGTGATCTGATGGCAGCGGCACGGGACGGCAAATGGCATAGCCACATGGCCATCCATAAGATCGCACATAGAGCAATAAAATCGTCTCATAGCAGCAGTAAATGCCATTCAATGCGACACTCGAACCAATTCACCAGCGCCATTCCGCCTCGGCTCTGCATCATGGAGCCCTCAGGTAACATTTGACCTACTTCCTCTGTTTTTACTCCTCCGCCTCTCAGCGGTAAGTGCCCCCTGGCTGCAGTGGAGCAAGGCACACGCACTGCAACAAGAAGGAGACGCAATATTCTCTACTGCATAGACTTTGGAAAGGGCAACCATTACTCTCAAAACTTGACCTACAACCTGACTTTCGATTATGAGCCTTTTAAGCCTTCTACCTCAGATATCTGCTCAGTGCCGACCTCTCATAGGCAGTCTCTTCATCCCCAAGCCATCATGCCTCGACTATGCCAGCGAATGCGTAGCAGGAGGGGTAGCAGCAGAGGGAGACTGCCCCGTTCTCTACCCTCAACAGTCTCGGACTCCTCTTCCCCCTCGTCAAATTATGTCTCAGCTCATTATCCTGATACTTGCAGTGGTAGAGGCCGCACTCGCGTTGTCCACTCCCAGCCTATGCAAACCTCCATACCAATTACTGATATCCCTTATAGCTCTCAGCAATCCCACCATTCTGCCCAATTCATTTACCATTTCTCTCTGAATCAACCACTCATTAAGGCTACCATCACAGTTACCTTTCAAGAAGAGCCTTCCAGCGACGAATGATGCCCCACACACGCAATGGAGAAGAGTGATAATGCTCAGGGCAAGCCTTCTGCAGGAGAGCAAAATCGAAAACCTCTGGCAAAGGATGACATGAGCGCGTTGTGTAATGACGAGGACAACCCCGATGCCTACAGGTGCCTAATTATCGAAGAACACTCGTCAGCACCAAATGACAACTAATTCACCATGCATCTTCAGGTTTCAGGTTGTCGGCAACCAAGTCTATGGGTTTACTTTTGAATTTTTGAGCAAAATAGTTAGTATGAATTCAGAATATTGCTCCAAGTTCGTATGCTGGTTTCCCCTACGCAGGCAACAAATTTATTTTGGATTGGATTGGTTTCCCACTTCTGGGCAGTCTTAACTTTGTTTTTGCTGCATTATGCCATGAATCTTGGCTCAGAACTACAAAGGCCATAGCCTCCTTGTATCATTTTGTTATAGTAATAGATCTTAGACTTATTTAGAAATATATATATATATATATATATATAATAATTATTAATAAAATATTTTCACTTAGTCAAATCACACACACACGCACACACATATATATATAATAATAAAATAAAATTAATAATTATATTTATAATTAATAGTTAAATCAATCTAGATTCATCTTAATTTTAAATCTACCAAATAATTAGAGGGACCAAATTTTTTGAGGTGTAAACTTATTTTAGAGCCAAAATAGATTTGATCCCTTTTGATGTTTGGTAGATCTAAAATTAAGATGCATTTAGGTTGGTATTAATCTAATTCGTTTTCATGGAACACCCTTTGTATTGTTATGTTTCTGAAGTATGCATAACATCTCAGAAAATATTTAAAAAATGTGTGAAAAATAATTAGTCTAGATTCATCTTAAGCCCAGATTTATCAAGTGTCAAGTGGGATCAAATCTCTCAAGGTGCAAACTTATTTTTCAAGTGCAAAACTTGAGGAAAGGTTTGCAACGCGAGATATTTGATCCCTCTTAGTGCTTGATAGATCTAGAGTTAAGATGGATCTAGGCTAGTTTAAAATATATAGAAAGGTTTGCACCTTGAGATATTTGATCCCTATCAATGCTTGATAGATCCAAAGTTAAGATGGATCTAGGTTTTTTATATATATATATATATAATTTTATTTTGACCAAGCCAAAATGTTTACATATTTCTTTCGTATTGGGTTGGAGAGCACCTCTCGGTACAACAATATTAAGGGAGACTCCCATATCTTCCTCTTGATTGTTGTTTTATCATGAAAAAAGTGGCAATAAATTTTACAATATTATATCTTTAATATATAAAGATGGAAGTAGTGAAATATATCTCAAAGTATATTAAGGAATATGTAAGCGTGATTCATTTATATCAAAGAGTATGTTTTTAGAGACACGCACAAAAAATAACAAAAATTGTCCAACTTGACCCACTCATAGAAAAGAGTAATCACCTTTAGAGATATGCACGAAAGAGTACGTTTTTAGAGACACACACAAAAAAATAAGGGAAATTTTCCAACTATGACCTACTCATACAAAAGAGTAATCACCTTTAGAAACATGCACAAAGGCTCAAGGAAACTAGGCACATATAACACATTAGAGGACTCCTTAGCCTCTAGTTACTCAAACTTATGTGGCAATACATAGTCATGATTCTATGGTTTCTTGGATATTATAGATTTGTCTTCTACTAAACTCTCTACGGTAGCACTTTGGTCAAAATTGAGCCAAAACATCAAGTGTAATTCAAACAATATTTATACAAACATGCTAAAATTTTATGTTTTTAGAATTTTTTAAACCAATAAAAGGAAAATATTTTATTTTAAAACATACATTATCAAATAACATTCTCACAAATAATAATTCTAGAAATACAATATCAATGGAAATGTAATGCCTCCTCCCACATTTACCCAATTTCACAAGCTCACCATGGTAAATATGAGCGGAGTGTCACTATGACATGACCCCACCTCCAAGTTCCAGTTGAAGAAGTGGGGCCTATATATATATCCTCTCAACATCAACATCATGACGACACAAGACTACAACAATGACCATCGCCATGCATGCATAACAAACATATTGACAACTAACATGCATGCATAACAATCACACCTAGCTCATCCAATCCAAGTGTTTAAACCTTGAAGCTCTAATACCACCCTATAATGCCTTCTCCCACATTTACCCAATTTCATAAGCTCACCAAGTTAAACATGAGACAAGTGTCATTATGACATGACCCAACATCCAAGTTCTAGTTAAGGAAGTGGGGTCTACAAACTGAACGCATACTAACATCCTACAGGGACTACAGATCACTCAGGAGTTGAAAAACCACCCCAAGTGATCAAGCCTTGAGCTGGAACCTTTATTATCTGACCTGACACCCCAATCGCACACATAACAAGGCAAGGGTGCAGTTATACGCATCCAACTGCTTGCACGAGCCTCCTCTGATGTGGTTATGACCTAAATTCTTTAGATCTGAGCATGCAGTATCAGGATCTGTTCCACCTTTTCAAGTCGGCCTCTAGAACATTGCCCATAATTTCTTGTTACTTTCCAAAATCATAATTTACATGACGGCAATGCCAAACATTCAAAATCGAAGAAAGAAGTTGACCTAGATTGCCTAATCCATAACAGACATTTCATCAAACATATGGCAAGCAGGTAAGTTGCAGGTCATGAATGCATATCTAATCACAAACTGATATTGTTCATCTGAGAATCATCGAGAAGGCTCTAAACCCTCTCTATCTAGTTGCAACAACACTTGTTAGACCATACGTACATCAACCATTCAATAACTTAACAAATCATGACAAGATCCATAAATAGCATACATCATATAACCAACATATAACTAGAAAATAACCGACATAGAAACCATGGAAAATAAGCCATAATGTCAACATGATAACCAATAAAAGTGCTCATAAATCACAATGGGAAAATAACTCTCATTAATACATGAAAATACCAACCAAGTTAGGGACTTCCACGTACCACCCAGCCATAGATTGGGTTGAACCAAATCTCTCTTTCATCTAATCACCCCCGTGCCATATTCCAAGCATGAACGTGGGATCTCATGGAATAAACTAATACAAAACCAACCAGGGCTTTGGTTTGAGCTTTGGTTTGTCGAATGGATTTCGGAATCCAGGGGAAAGATGGTATTAAGTTTCCTTCCTAAAGGCTTAGGAATCCCTTGACCGGTTTTGGCAAGATACATGGTAAAGCCTAGGGGAGGAGTCTTGGTTTAGTGCCTAGTGATTCAGGTTTGGATTGTGGTAAAGCCTAAGAGACAAGAAGACAGAAAATTCATCAAGGATAGTGATGGATTCCGGATGGTATTCCAAGTTCAGTTCGGTTGTGATTGGAGCACAAATTTTGGTGTGATCACGGTTTAGTGAGGTTGGAGGTGGTTTAACCTCTAGATTCCCTTGGTTGTTCTATGAGATCCCACATTCATGCTTGGAATATGGCAAGGGGGTGACTGGCTGAAAGAGAGATTTGGTTCAGCCATGTCTATGGTCAGGTGGTACGTGGAAGTCTCGAACCTAGTCGGATTTTCCTATGATTAATAAAATCTAAGTTATCTTACTTTTGTACTTGTTTATATGTGGATTTAGTGGATGTCATATCTCTAATATTTATCTAGTTTAATGTTGGTTATAAGCATGGTTATGTGACTAATTCATGTCATGTTTATTTCATGTATTTACTTGCAATTGTTAAATGAATGGAAGCAAGACCTAATTGATGATATAATAGATCAATGGAGAAGGAGGTGATCCTTTTGGTTATGTTTCATAAGTTCTTTTAGTCATTAATGCTTTGTCTTGTATCTTAGACCTGTAGGTTGCATTGATGCCAAGTGTTTTACAAAATGTCAGTCCCAGTTAGGGATGCTCAGGCCTAGTCCTGAGGTTGATCTTTTATTTATCGGCATTGTTATCATGTCTTTGATGGATTCTGAAGGTTGTAGAAAGTTTTGGGTAGAGGTCGAGATTCTGGGCTAGAAAAGTGGCTCAAATATTGAGGTCACTAGCACAGATATGCTGAGAAAAGTCCACATTCGCTGGCACAGAGGCCTATGAGAGCAACTTTGAGTTGCTGGTCATTGTCTTGCCTATAGCATGAGAGCGACTTTGGGTTAAAATGCTTAAAACATTAGTGGGACCTAGGGACAAGATGTCTGAGTGGCTGACATGTCTCCTGGGGGTGTAATTGCTGATGTGGATGGGTTTGTTTGATGAGTTCCATCGATTCCATTTCCTTAAGGTCACCAAGGAGATTGAATCCCTTATAGTAACCTCTCTCATCACATGTTTGCCCGGCTGGTTGGCTGCTTAGGTGGACCTAGGAGGAGGGGGTTTTACATATTGGTACCAAAGCATAGTTGCGCTCTCCCTGGGTGAAGGTGCTTTCTCATGCATGCATGTCAATTGCATGTCCCTCTCTTACACTTGCATTCCATGTGCTTATTGCATTACATCATGTTGATCATGATTATAGTAAGGTTGCCATGAGGAACTTGATCTGATTTTGTGGGATTCATCATTGGAAGTATATGATTAGTTTCATATGGTTATATGTCACTTACATGTTGATTATATGTCGCTTGAATACATCCTTGTATGTCAGGTGCATTCTTGAATGTTTTGATTATATGTATTAGTATTGTAGGTTGATTACAAGAATTGATCACTTATGCTCGACTACATGTGTTCATACTTATGTGTAGTTGATTAGGCATTTCTTATACATGTTGATAATTGCATGTGGAAATGCATGTAATGGAGTAATGGTTGTTGTCATGCATGAGGTCACTGTTGGAAATAATACTAAGAGGGGGGTGAATCAGTATTATCAGATCAATAATTTAATTTCCCAAACAGATTTATATACGCTACTTCAGCTAAGTAAACTAGCATGTACACACGACTGTACTTAAAGTAACCAGCGTATATGCAGAGAACTTCTGATTTAAACAGTTTATCATGTATTGAACTTTAACTAGTATATCAGAGATTTATTAGACAGTGCAGTAAAAGCATAATAAAGCATCACACATAAGCAACACACTTGAACACCAAGATATAAGGTGGAAACCCAATGTGGGTAAAAACCACCTGCTGCTGTCGTCTCTATCTTCTTTTAATAATAAGAAAATCTGTTTACAATCTTGTACTGGTGCAGACTCATACTAGTGCACAAGCACCCACCTGCAGAAAGCTACAACCTTCTCTCATTCTCCAGCTACTACTGGAAGGGAGCTACAACTCCCTAGCTCTTGTACTAGCAAATATGTTTACTAGTACGTAGGTGTCAGCCTACGGAAAACTCCACTCTTCTACCAGGGACCACGTTTCATGAATTTTTAGACTGGATACTACTGGAACACAACACCACAATCTGAAGTCCACGTTTCATTCAATTTTCATACTGGACCCATCAACAACATCATAACTGCAATACAATCATTAAGTAAATCTACATCAACCAATCACTGAAACCATAACCTGAATCTAATCATTCAAAACACAGTCACCAGAACCCAAAACAGAACCCAGAACTCTGCAACAGCAAACAAAAACAACTGAAACATACTTCATAAGGTATACGCTACTTCCATGTGTCGAACTAGCGTGTATACGTGCTTTTATCCAAGCTAACCAGCGTACACATCTGTAAATATTAATTCATAATTTTGCAGCTATTCCAAACTTCAGTTATACTCAGATCATAACATTTACAAAATAACACATGCGTCAGTATTCAGATCTAGACTATACATGATCAAACCACATAATGATAATTCATTTCAAGTCTTAAGATCCCAATCCATCATTAGATTTTATCCCTCATCAACCGCTAAGGTTCATCCTTGGTTCAGATCAAGCAAAGCACCATAAGCCAATAACATGCATACTAGATCTCACATTTCATCAGATATTCGATACTTGCACACATTGGCCTAATGATCTTCTCCTCCTTATATAGTTTTATGCCTTTCTCAATACCATGGCTCAAAACCACTTAGGACCAATACCTTGGACCAAATACCTAGGGTCAATACCTCAGACCAAATACCTTGGACCAATACCACGGATCAAAATACCTTGGACCAAATACTTCGGACCAAAAACTTAGTTTTCCAACATATACGCGCTTTTCTTTCTGTGAAAGTGCGTGTGTACGTATACGCTACTTATGTTCAGTGAACTTGTGTGTATACGCAGCTTGGTCAAGGTGAACTTGTGTATACCTCTCTTTCTTCATTCTCTGTAGTCTGATCTGTAATTCTTTGTTGTTGACATGCTGCACTGTGATCTTTCATGTGATTGAGTTGCCATCAAGGACAACACCTATATCATAATGCCAACAATCTCCCCCTTTGGACTTGATGGCAACAACAACACCAAGTCACTCTCCCCCTTTGACATCAAGGGCAAAGGATGGACCAAGATAATTTCTCCCTTTGACATACATTATGCTGGTCATGCTCCCCCTAAATACATGCTAAAATCTCTGAGATGTACTAAAATTGTCCATGCTCTTCCTCAGTACAAATAGAGTCTGCAAAAAAATCTTTTCTAAAAGAATAACATGACTCTATAACTCAACTATGTGAGAATGACCTTCCTATCACCAATGACCCATACATATAGCCATCTCTCAACCGAGTTGGGATATACCAAATTTGACTTATCCACCCAACCAAGTGGGGATATACCAATTGTTTATACATGACAGAAACAATAAATATTACATCATCTATCCCATGTAAAGTGGCAATACAAATTACATTATTTGTCCAAGAGGACTCATATCACTTCCTAGACTTTTACATGACTTGAGTAACAAATGGTATAAATATTTGAAGCCATAGCTAGACTTAGAAACCATAATGCCAACAATGTTGAATGTACGTGAAGGCTAATGCTCCCCCTGAACCTGTGCTACCTGTGCATTGTTAACAGGTCAATGATCAAGGCATCTTTGTCAATCAGATAAAATTAATGAACAGATCATATAGACATTAATCATCAATATCAGTCAGAGCACCCATATCAGATCTTGCCCCACTGTTTTCTTGTTTGAAACACATATACGCTTCTTTACCCATAGAAACCCACGTGTGTACGCGACTATACTTCATGAAACACGCGTATAATAACCTTTTTCTGAAAAAGTTGGATTTAACAGCAGGATGATGCAGCAACTACTCCCAGCTTTTGTCTGAGATATTCAAATGTCTCTCTGGGCAGTGGTTTAGTGAATATATCAGCAACCTGTTCTTTGGAGGGAACATACTCCAATTTGACCTTTTTTTCAAGCACTTGTTCACGTAGAAAATGGTATTTGATGGGTATGTGCTTGGTCTTGGAGTGCATGACTGGATTTTTTGAAACACTGATGGCACTTGTATTATCACATAGAATGGGGATGGGTGGAGTGCATGTGATATGAATGTCTTGCAAGGTTTGCATCATCCAAAGAAGTTGGGTGCAGCAAGATTCAGCGACCACATATTCTGCTTCAGCTGTAGATAACACAATTGAACTTTGTTTCTTACTGAACCAAGACACTAACCTAGAACCCATATAGAATGCACTACCACTAGTGCTTTTTCTGTCATCAACACTTCCTGCCCAATCTGCATCTGTATATGCATGAAGAGTGATATTTGTATCTCTAGGATACCATAAACCAAAGTTCTGTGTTCCTTGAAGATATTTGAAAAAAAAATTCACTGCCTGAAGGTGTGATTCCTTTGGATTTGCTTGGAATCTTCCAACTATTCCTACTGCATGCATGATGTCAAGTTGGGTACCTATTAGATAAAGTAGACTGCCAATTATGGATCTATAAGTTGGTTGATGTACTGCTGTTGATTCATCATTTGAGCTGAGACTGCATCCTATTACCATTGGGGTACATACAGGTTCAAAATCTTCCATGCCATACCTTTTCAAGACCTGTTTGAGATATTTGGTTTGTGAAAGAAAAATACCATCTTTATTTTTTTGAACTTATAGACCCAGAAAATTGGTAAGTTCATCAAGTAAGGACATTTCAAATTCTTACTGCATTACTGATACAAAATTCTGACTCATGGATTCTTCATTGCTACCAAAAATGATATCATCAACATAAACAACAATAATGAGTAATTTATCAGTGTCAATCTTTGTATATAGATTGCTATCTGTTGAACCTTTTGAAAAACCTTGTTGGTGTAGATATTTGTCAAGATGGTAATACCAGGCCCTTGGAGCCTATTTCAGACCATAGAGAGCCTTTTTGAGTTTGTATACAAGTTTTGCATCATTTCCAAGAATGAACCCTTTTGGTTGTTCAATATAAACTTCTTCTTTTAAATCTCCATTAAGGAAAGCAGATTTTACATCCATTTGGTATACTTTCAATTTTTGAAAGCTAGAAAGAGCAAGAAACATCCTAATGTTTCAAGTCTAGCAACAGGTGCAAAATTTTCTTCAGAATCTACACCTTCTTGTTGAGCATACCCTTTACAAACAAGTCTCGCCTTCTTTCTAATGACTTCTCCATTTTCATTTAGCTTGCTTTTGAATATCCATTTAGTTCCTATAAGATTTTTATCATGAGATCTAAAAATAGAAATTGAGAGGAATATTTTTTTAAGAAACACTAAAAATAGTTGAAACAACAATCACCAAGGTTATGAATTACTTCCCCAGTATGGTCGCCATTTATTAGTGTGAACTTTTTCTGCAAGCATGCAAAAATCCCTTCACTTAAGTTATAGGTGACTTATAACCCTAACAATAAAATATGGTTGCTTCTATGCTTCAGAGATATAATAAAACATGAAGAAAAACCTTGCAACACAATAGATCTAACAAACATAAACATATGACAACATAAATAAAAGTGAAATAACCTAATGGAGGACTCAATCAAATGATAATTTTATTAATACATCTAGTGAGGAGAAATTACAACATGGGTTTGTAGTTCCCCCTCTGTGGGATGGGTCCTTTTCTTTTCCTTTTGCTTCAGCAATGTGCTTCTCTCAATATGCAATGGGAAGAAACAAAAAAGGGTACTTTAACTCAAGTGAGAGCTCAAATGCTATGAGATGATAATGTTGATGATGAAAATGGTGTAGAAACTTCACTTGTAGAACAAACCGATATATGCAATGTCCTAAAGCATAATACTTGTTCTACTTCTACAAAACATTAAGCGAAAGCATAATCGAATTCATGAGCAACATCAAGTAGAAACATGCATAACTAATCAAGAGAAATAATCACACATAACACAAGATATATCCAGGGGAAAGCACCAGCATAAAACCCCAACCATGTATTATCAATCAAGTGGAAATCCTCTTCACAATACAAAAAGAATTAGCTCTCAAGCTATTTAGTTCTCAATGAACTATGAAGATATGAAGATATGTCTCATGAACCAACCAAGCCCTGTTTATATAGGCTTTACCTATGGTCCTTGCGTAGTTTGCTTAGGAAATAATAGCAAAAGCATATGCTATTAATTCCAACATACCAAAATTAACCAATGGTCCAACTATGCAATCCTTGAGGACACTAGTTCCTCAACCATGCAAAAACTACTTATTAGAAATAGTCAAGCATCTGATAGTACACTATCCCACATCTAATCTCAACTGGGTCTTTGACAGAACTGACATGCCACAGTTATCCATGAGTGAATTCTCAGTTATCTAAAATAATAGTTGTCACATGCATGCAAGCATTAACAAACTATATTTTATTATTTTAACAACTTGTTAAAATAATCTAACTGGACTTGACTAGTTAGAACTAAGTCAACTAATTCTCTCATTATATAACTCATACTTATTCCCTCAATCAGTGGAGGAAATTAAGGATAAATTCCTCAATCAATGGGACAACTCATGTGCATGCTCACAAAGACTTCAAATTCGAATTTCCTTAACTAATTAACTCAACTGAATTAATTAATTAATATTTCCAACTGTTGTTAAGACCAAAATTAATTTTACTTCCTATAGATAGACTAGGGACTATTGTAAATAGGAAGGGACCCAGAAAATGCTATTTTTAGAACTTTCTATTTTTAGCAGTTTCACCTCTCACCTAATGTGGCCAATGACTTCACTGGCCAAACTACTATTTTTAGACATGATATTTTTAGCACATTCTAAATTTAACATTTCTTGTTGCACATTTTTCAACAAATGGTCATGGTGAAGAATGAATAGAAAACTCTCTATTATAACAAAGTATTGAGCCAAATTAGGAATTAGAGAATAATAAATATTATTGAATAAATCAAACTCTAGCCATTGAGAATACTTTATTATATTTTTTAGAGGGAAAATATATTCAAAATGGTCAAATATCTTTATTTAGAAAGTGGTTGAAGTAATTAATAAATAAAATAATTTATTAATCACTTTGTGAGAATTAAGGAAAATATGAATTTGAAATGATTATTAAATAATGATTTAACAATTATATAAAAAAGGGAAATATGGAATAAATAGGAATAATAAATAAATAATGATTTATTCAAATATTCCAAGGTGGTTAAGTCAAAAGTGATGAGAAATAATTATCAAATAATTATTTAATAATTATTTCTAGGAAATATTAAATAAATAATGGCTTAGTTAATTATTTTCATGGGATTTTTGGAATTTAATGAGAAATAATTTAAGAAAAATGGTTTATCAGATTATTTCTTATGGTGAAAGTGGGTTTACCATGTTAAAACCTATCCTACATGGCATATTTCGATCAAACTAGTAATAAATGGCTAGATGATCATTTTTTGAGTGATAACATCATGTTCTATCTAATCTACTTCTTCTTCATATTTTAGCTTCTCTTCTTGTTCCGTCTAGACTACTTACTCTTGAGCTACTTTTTATTGAACCAATGTTTATGTTTTCTACTAAACCTTTTCCATTTTTATACTAGTAGAGGTGTAACTAAAATTTTACATAACTGCTACAAAATGAAAATCATTATTTTGTTATTTTTCCTCTTGTCAGGTTTCTAACTAATATTCCCATGTGAACTTGTACAATGTAGACCTGCAATCATCCTTCACTATGGATCTAGGATCATATCTCTGAAATTTCGTATTCCCAAAGCGAAATAGTGTCAACGTCATAGTCTTCTTTGGATCTCTTGATGTATTTCAACTAATAGGCTCCCAAGTGGAATTACATTTGTGGTCAAGGATGTTTCTTGGTTCATGAAAATGCACCACTTGCATCTTTGTAAGTCTGGTAGGAAATTTCTCGCAATATCACATGATTGTTTATGAATCTAGGTAGTATGTGTGGAGTCTTGTTTAAAACAAATTCTCAGATGAAAGTCCCATCATGTTCCACAAACCATTCACCAATTGCGGGAACTGTCTGTCTACCCTTTCTAACATATAGGGAGCAACTTCATTAAAGTATTCATATAAGGGGATCAAGAAGGCATGGTAGATATGTGTGTAAGCATGAGTATAACTATCTTCCAAGAGGATTCTACAATACATGTGCACTGGCTCCTCTATTCCATGGCAAGGAATGTCATCCTAGCACAAATTGCATCCAATAGGTATGACTCCATGTAGAACTATGATTTTTTATATTAGTGAATGTCTATTTATGCCTATTCGAGATTCTCCTTCAAGTTTATTGCTATGATAACTGCCTAATTAAATATTCTTCCCTCAAAATCCATGGTGTACATCAATGGAAGCCAACCCTCACGAAAGGTTTTATTGTTTTCCTGGCCACATAATTAGAAAAACATAACAACTACAAATAGAATGGAGTACTCAACATGTTTACTGGGTATTCTCCATTGGCCCTAGTTCTGAATGTTCCCTTGCTTGTCCACCATTTCTTAAGGGTATCTCTCGAAAATATATTGAGGTTATGTTAGACTCTCTCATAAAACAATAATAAATCCAAAAATAAATAAATTAATTAAATATTCCAAGTTAGGAATTTGTGCCTAACTCTTGGGTTGTTCCTCTAAGATAGGAGTTAGTTTAGGTAACTCCTATATTGGTGTGTCTGGTGAGAAATTATCTCAACCAAAGGAGAAATTATCTCAACCAAAGGTGTCTAAGATAGCACGCACTATCTTAAGAACACTATCTCTCATCTATTTATTTGTAACATTATATTCAATTATTTCTGTAAGAATGAGAGTGAGAGAGAATACATGAGGCTTCAGCCTTTTTCCGTCAATATTGTGTCTCTGATTTTTATGTGTGATTTATATATTTCTCTGAGTTAATGTCATTTTCATTATGTGGTATCGGAGCTATGTTAGACTTGTGTGAGGCTGCATCCAAAGCCGTGAGCCTGCAAGTTATTTGTAAGGCGGTTGTTCTAGCATGAGCGTGAACCTGTAACAAAAAGGCCAAAACCGTCGAGGGGCGAGAAGACGGATGAATCTCACGCGATCTCAGCAGATCTATGTCATCGGGTCGTTTTGGTAACGTGGATTACTTATTTGATTTGTTTGCATATTATAGTTTTGGTTTATCAAAGGGCAATGTAAGCTGCATTTGTATTGTGAGCAATCGAAATTTCAAGGAGCGCAGAGCTCTATGGAGGACTTGTGCATATAACAATAGTCAGCTTATGCATAAGACCTGTAGCATGACTTATGGAGGTAATTGACAGCTACCAGAGCGTTGAAGAAGAGTAGCCAATGGAAATTCTAAGGGTTGTTGATCTTCAGATGCAGCATCCTGCTTCAAAACTTCTGATGCAATAACATCATGATAAGGCTCTACTCTAATCTCACTATCCATCCTATCACTGTTGGAAATAATACTGAGAGGGGGGTGAATCAGTATTATCTAGCAATTTACCAAATCTTCCTTATTTGATTCTTTTGAAATATTCTTGTATATCAGTACCATAAAACAATGAGCATGAATAAAGAAAATAGACAGTCACACCAAAGAACACAAGATGTAAGGTGGAAACCCAATGCGGGAGAAAAACCACCTGCTGCAATATGTCTCTATCTTCTTTCAAGAAATTCTTTTTACAATGATTTTGTACTGGTGCAGTCCTTTACCAGCACGCAGGCTGCAACCTGCAGAGAGCTACAACTCTCTCTCGTTTTCCAGACTCTCCTGGAAGGGAGCTACAACCCCCTACTTCTTTTCATGAAGAATCAATAGATCAACAAGTATACAACAGATACAGTCTACGACAGATATCAGATCAGTAATTACAGAAACAACCCAGAACACCTTATGAACAGAAATATACAGTCAACAGATCATCTTAAGACAGGGACGCATATTTTCTTTCTGTGGCCTGCGACTGGACGCAGTGTACCTTATGCTGTTCTGCGTGCAGACGCACTGTTCCTCTTTGCTTTTCTGCGACCGACGCACACAGAAACACTATCGCGCCGCGTCTTTCGCTTCAGAGACGCACCCAATACCACAGTCGCGCCGCGCCCTTTGCCTCAGAGACGCACCTGAGCCTTTACTGTACTGCGTCCCGGCGCACTTTCCCTTCACTGAATCTGCGTCCCTTCAGATATAGAAGATAAGAGGACTTCAGAACCAACCCAAACACTCAGATCCACAGATCTGATCATGCGCCATATAGATCGTAGTCCATTAGAAGATTCGCCCTTATAGATTTGGACTAGATCTCACCAAGAGATATTCAACCAAGATGATGCTTAATCCAAATGAACTCCTTTGCTTTATATAGGCAAGCTTCTCCCCAAAGCGTGGAACAATACCACGAGCCGACACCATAGAAACACAAAAACCGTCGGCTAGATACCACACAAGAAACCCCCACGTGCTTTTCTCTGCCTTGAAATGTGTGCACTGGGCGGACGCACCTCTTGAACGGCTGGCCTGCGTCCCTGGACGCGGGTTCTGTATGGTATACCTGCGGGGACGCACTTGCTGAACATATTTCCTGCGTCCTTCTTGATTTACCACCTGAATGAGTTTGCCATCAAGGACAACACCTGAATCATAATGCCAACAAACTCCCCCTTTGGACTTGATGGCAACCACATAATCTTCAGCGTCATCATTCTCCCCCTTTGACATCAAGGGCAAAGGGTATGCTCCCCCTATGCTCATGCTTCTCCAGATCTGTAACCAGAAATCCATCATGAAGGAGACAGAGACATATTGCAGCTATTTCCAAGATCTCCTTCTCCATAATGCCAACAATGCATTATGTGCTCCCCCTGAGCCTATACCATCAATAGGAAGATGATCAACAGTGAGATGATGCATCAACAACCCCCAGCTTTTGCCTGAGGTATTCAAAAGTGTCCCTGGGCAACGGTTTGGTGAAAATATCAGCAACTTGTTCCTTAGAAGGAACATACTCCAACTTGACCTTCTGTTCAAGTACTTGTTCCCGGAGAAAATGGTACTTGATTGGTATGTGCTTGGTTTTTGAATGCATAACCGGATTCTTTGAGATGCTGATTGCACTTGTGTTGTCACATAAGATAGGAATAGGAGGTGTACAAGTGATTTGATAATCCTGCAAAGTCTGCATCATCCAAAGAAGTTGGGTGCAACAAGATGCGGCAGCAACATATTCCGCTTCAGCTGTAGACAAGGCAATTGAACTCTGTTTCTTGCTGAACCAAGATACCAGTCTGGAACCCATAAAGAATGCACCACCACTTGTGCTTTTCCTGTCATCCACGCTTCCGGCCCAATCTGCATCTGTATAAGCATGAAGAGTGAGATCTGTATCTCTAGGATACCATAGGCCATAATTTTGAGTCCCTTGAAGATATTTGAAGATTCTCTTCACTGCTTGAAGATGAGTCTCCTTTGGATTTGCCTGAAATCTTCCAACTATTCCAACTGCATGCATGATGTCTGGTCGGGTACCTGTCAAATATAGTAGACTTCCAATCATAGATCTGTAGGTTGGTTGATGTACTGCTGCAGATTCATCATTTGCACTGAGACTACATCCTGTGACCATGGGTGTACATACTGGTTTTGCATCTTCCATGCCATATTTCTTCAAAATCTGCTTGAGATACTTGGTTTGAGATAAAAGGATTCCTCCTTTCTTTTGTTGGATTTGCAAGCCAAGGAAGTATGTCAGTTCTCCTAGCAAGGACATCTCAAATTCTTTCTGCATGACCGAGGCAAAGCTTTGACTCATAGCTTCTTCATTACTGCCAAAAATAATGTCATCTACATACACAACAAGTATTAGTAATTTGTCATTTTCAACTTTTATATAAAGATTGCTATCTGCTGAACCTTTTGAAAAACCTTGTTGATGAAGATATTTGTCCAACCGGTAGTACCAAGCCCTTGGAGCTTGTTTGAGACCATAGAGAGCCTTTTTTAATCGGCATACAAGATTTGGATCGTTTCCAAGAATGAAACCATCTCGCTGTTCAATGTACACTTCTTCATCCAAGTCTCCATTCAGAAAGGCTGATTTCACATCCATTTGAAATACTTTGAAGTTCTGACAACTTGAGAGAGCAAGAAACATTCGAATGGCCTCAAGTCTTGCAACAGGAGCAAAAGTTTCTTCAAAGTCTATTCCTTCTTGCTGTGCATACCCTTTACAAACAAGTCTGGCTTTGTTTCTAATTACTTCTCCATTTTCATTTAATTTATTTTTGAAAACCCATTTTGTTCCGATAACATTCTTATCCTTTGGTCTAGGAACCAGCTCCCAAGTGTTGTTCTTTTCGATTTGCTCAAGTTCTTCATCCATTGCTTTCACCCAACATTCATCTTTGCAAGCCTCTTTCACATTTTGTGGTTCAGTAGAGGAGAGTAATGCCAAATAACTTGAAGCTTCTGCAACTGTTCTTCTAGTTTGTATACCTGCTTCTTTTTGTCCCATGATCTGAGATTCTGGATGGTTCTTTTGAACATATCTGGATGGAGTCTTTTCTTCTATTCTTGTTCTTTCTTCTGCTTCTTCGTGAGGTCCGTCTTGAGATTGTTCTTGCGGTTCTTCTTCTTCATCATTCTGTCTTTGAGGGTAGCTTTCATCTTCTTCAATGTCTTCACGATGTATTTGCCTAGGAATGTATCCTTTCTCATCAACCACTACATCAATGCTGTCAACAATTCTGCCAAGTCTTTTATTGTAGCATTTGTATGCTTTGCTATGTGGAGAGTAGCCAAGAAGAATTCCTTCATCTGCTCTAGGATCAAGTTTGCCAAGCTGCTCCTCAGTATTCTTGATATAGCATTTGCTCCCAAAGATTTTGAAGTGCTTTACCGAAGGAGTTTTACCACTCCAGAGCTCATGAGGAGTTTGAGTGCTGTTCACTCGGACATTTGTCTTGTTGAGAATAATAACTGCCGCATGTGCAGCTTCACCCCAGAAGGTTGCAGGAGTTCCTGATTCATCAAGCATAGCACGAGCCATTTGCTGAATTGTTCTGTTCATTCTTTCCACTACTCCATTTTACTGAGGAGTTCTAGCTGTAGAAAATTCTCTCCTTATCCCATGTTCATCACAGAAATCGAAAAATTCATTTGAAGTAAATTCTCCACCTCTGTCGGATCTGAGGCACTTAATTTTGTGACCTGATTCATTTTCAACCAAAGCTTTGAAGGATTTGAATTTTTCGAAGGCTTCATCTTTGTGCTTCATAAGTCCTAACCAAACAAACCTGGAGAAATCGTCAATAAATAATATCAAGTATTCCTCTCCTCTAGGTGTTCTTTTTCTGAATGGTCCACATACATCTGTATGTACTAGCTCAAGAGGCATGCTGGCTGATCCTTCTCTTCTCTGGAAAGTTAGTTCTGGTTTGTTTTCCAAACTGACATGATCTGCATATGGTGTTGTCAGGAATTTTGATATCTGGAAGATCGCGAACTGCCTGATATTTGCAAGCTTTCCTTATTTGTGAGAAGCTTAGATGTCCCAACCTTCGATGCCATAACCAGTGCTCTTCATCCTTGCTTAGATAGCATTGTTGTTGTCCTTCATCAAATATGTATAGATTATTTGGAGTTCTTTTTCCTTTGAGAACTGTTTTACCTGTATCAAGATCACGAACAAGACATCCATTTGATCTGAATATAACCTCGGTTCTTTGATCACACATTTGGCTTACACTTAGAAGATTATGCTTTAGTCCATCAACAAACAAAACATTTCCAGCCTTAACATCTTCTTTTAAAGGAGCAATACCTTTTCCTTTTATAGTTGCAGGAGTATCATTTCCAAAAGAGACTTTCTTTCCCTTTTCTAAATTAGAATAAGATTCAAGTTTTTCTTTATCACCTGTCATATGCTTTGAACATCCACTGTCAATGTACCATAGATTTTCTTGTCCTTCTGCATAGAATGCTATCCCACATCTTTCTGTTTGAGGTTCCTTTATTTTCCATGTTTTGGTGCCTGAGGCTTGTTCTTTTTTTTGTTCTTGTACCTTTCTTTCCGGAAACCTGCTTCTGCATTCAAAGTCTTCATGTCCAAAATTATTGCAAATAGAGCATTCAACTTCATTTTCAAGAGCTGAAAAGTTGTTATAGGTCCTTTTTGTAATCCCTGTCATACTTCTTTGTTTTTGAGCTTCCCTAGTCATGATTGTTTTATACGCAACACATTGAGCTGCTTTGTGACCAAAGTTATGGCAAGAAAAGCATTGTCCATTGAAGAAGCTTCTGCGATTATTGAATCTACCAGCCAACTGATTGTAATTTCTATTTTCATCTATTCTTGAACCAAATTGGGAAGATTTTACCTGTGGCTGGTTGTGGCTTTTGTTCACCCTTAAGCTGGATTGCTCCTGATAGTTTCTGTTTGACGTTTGTCCCTGCTTTACCTGATGATCTTCCTTGTGCTCTTGCTCATTTCTTCTTGCTGCATCAAGATAGCTTTTTGAAGTGGATGCTTGAGAAGTTTCTCCATTATAGCCCAGACCTGTCTTATTTAGTGGAGACCGCTGCACACTGATAATCTCATTCAAAGTTTCAGATCCTTTGACAAACTTGAGATTGATAGTTTTTGTTTTCTCAATTTCTTTTCTAAGACCAACAATTTCACCTTCTAATTTTTCAAGATGTTTTTCCTTTTCATCAATTTGAAATTGTAGAGTATCAATAATCATGTTCTTTTCTTCTATACATCTCTTGAGTCTAGTAATTTCATCATAAAGGTTATCTACATCTACAGCATCCTCATAATCATCATCTTCAAATGCCATTAACAATCTGTATTTGTTACCTTGTTCATCTTCATCACTGTTTGATAAGCCATCACTATCTTCGTGGGTGTAGTAGCTTTTCTTATTTGCACTCTGTTTCTTGTTCCATCTAACTGGTTCCTTTCCTTTATCCTTATAAGAGCATTTTGCAGCATAATGACCTACTCTTCCACAAGCAAAGCATTTGAAAGGTAGCTTACCTCTGAACCTTCCAGAACCCCTTTGAAGATTTCTGACAAAATTTGATTCTTCTTCCTCTTCTTCTGGAACATGACTTGCTTCATAGTGATCTTCTTTGCCTGATGCTTTAAAAGCAGCTTCCCTTCTGTCTGATGGACCTCCCTTTCTCATTTCATAAGCAGTTAGAATTCCATGTAGCTGAGACATAGTGAGAACACGGAGATTTTCCTTTTCCTCTACTGCAGATACTTTAGATTCAAACTTGGGGGATAAAGATCTTAGAATCTTTTGAACTACTATAGTCTCTTTTATTTCTTCACCCAAATTTTTCATACAATTAACAATCTCATCTACCCGAAGAAAATAATTAGCCACACTTTCATCATTATACATCTTGAGAGTCTCATATTGAATCCTGAGAGTTTGAAGTTTAGCTTCTTTTACCTGTTCATCTCCTTCATAGCTAGTGATCATTTTGTCCCATATCTCTTTTGTTGATTTGAAGTGCATGACCTTCATGAACTCTGTTTGGGATATACTTCCTAATAGAGTACTGACTGCTTTTGCATTTGTTTCATACTGCTTTTTCTCAGCTGGATCTGTAGGAGTAGCTGAAGGAAAGGCATAGCCTGATTCTACAATGTTCCAAACTTCTGTACCAAGAGATTGAAGATATGCAGTAACTCTTACCTTCCAATAATTGAAGTTTGTCCCATCGAAGACGGGTGGCCTGATTGATGCTTCTCTCTCGTAGTTGCTCATGATGAACGATCTACCTTCAAGCGATCAAGCTTTTCAGAAGGACCTGCTCTGATACCAATTGTTGGAAATAATACTGAGAGGGGGGTGAATCAGTATTATCTAGCAATTTACCAAATCTTCCTTATTTGATTCTTTTGAAATATTCTTGTATATCAGTACCATAAAACAATGAGCATGAATAAAGAAAATAGACAGTCACACCAAAGAACACAAGATGTAAGGTGGAAACCCAATGCGGGAGAAAAACCACCTGCTGCAATATGTCTCTATCTTCTTTCAAGAAATTCTTTTTACAATGATTTTGTACTGGTGCAGTCCTTTACCAGCACGCAGGCTGCAACCTGCAGAGAGCTACAACTCTCTCTCGTTTTCCAGACTCTCCTGGAAGGGAGCTACAACCCCCTACTTCTTTTCATGAAGAATCAATAGATCAACAAGTATACAACAGATACAGTCTACGACAGATATCAGATCAGTAATTACAGAAACAACCCAGAACACCTTATGAACAGAAATATACAGTCAACAGATCATCTTAAGACAGGGACGCATATTTTCTTTCTGTGGCCTGCGACTGGACGCAGTGTACCTTATGCTGTTCTGCGTGCAGACGCACTGTTCCTCTTTGCTTTTCTGCGACCGACGCACACAGAAACACTATCGCGCCGCGTCTTTCGCTTCAGAGACGCACCCAATACCATAGTCGCGTCGCGCCCTTTGCCTCAGAGACGCACCTGAGCCTTTACTGTACTGCGTCCCGGCGCACTTTCCCTTCACTGAATCTGCGTCCCTTCAGATATAGAAGATAAGAGGACTTCAGAACCAACCCAAACACTCAGATCCACAGATCTGATCATGCGCCATATAGATCGTAGTCCATTAGAAGATTCGCCCTTATAGATTTGGACTAGATCTCACCAAGAGATATTCAACCAAGATGATGCTTAATCCAAATGAACTCCTTTGCTTTATATAGGCAAGCTTCTCCCCAAAGCGTGGAACAATACCACGAGCCGACACCATAGAAACACAAAAACCGTCGGCTAGATACCACACAAGAAACCCCCACGTGCTTTTCTCTGCCTTGAAATGTGTGCACTGGGCGGACGCACCTCCTGAACGGCTGGCCTGCGTCCCTGGACGCGGGTTCTGTATGGTATACCTGCGGGGACGCACTTGCTGAACATATTTCCTGCGTCCTTCTTGATTTACCACCTGAATGAGTTTGCCATCAAGGACAACACCTGAATCATAATGCCAACAATCACTCTGTGCGCCACCAGCTCCCAGTTCTTGGCTACCATCTGTGTTTTCGTATGTCTCTTTAACATCTGCATTTTTCATCTCGTCGTCCACTTCTGAAAGAATTTCTTGTTTGGATATCCCATTCTCAACATGCAAAGATGTATCATCCTCAATGTTATTTGAAGACTCGGTCACCGTTACCAATAACTTCAGAACCTTTTGCATCACTTTGCTCAGTTTCATAGAGTATAGATGCATGTTCTCTTTTGCTTCTAATGCTGGGGAGACTTACAAGAACAGCAATCACAGCAAGAACTGCACTACCTCCTAGGAGCAGCTTTAATTGATTTCCAGAACCTGGAGATGCAGGTGGTGGAGCAGAACCAGAAGAAACATAAGGCTTCTTCTCCAAGCGATAACTTTGAGATCTAGAAAATTTAGACGATGTTGAAAGTTCTTCTCTTGAAGAAAGTTTATGTGGAAACTGACGGAGCATTGCCGGTGCATAATTGAGTCCATAGAAACGAGCAAATCCAGCTCCATTTTTCCTGAGGCTCTGCAGAATCAAACGCATTCTTGACAATCTCCAAATGAAAAGCGAGTAGACAACACTCAACAGGTACTGTATACACTCCCCAGCACAGTCGACTCGCAGGGAAATGAAACTGGATCCACAGCTTGAAACAGAGAGTAGCATTTCTGATTCTTAGCCAACGGAACCACCCGAACACATCCCTTGGCGATGTAGATGTTATAGACATTTTTGTGCCTATTGGCATGGAGCATGAAATGTCAATAATCTGAGGGATCCAAAGTCCCTAAACATGTTGTTCTTACCCTTAGAGGAACAAGGTCTGCAAACCACAGCACTGAGAATCAGTTCTCCACTCAAAAACACTCAAAAAAAGGCTATTTCTGGATCATGTCAGCTGCTCCACTGAGCATCTGCGCTGAATGTCAACTGCTCCTCCTTGTACCTGCGCTGAAGGTCAAAATCAATGAAGGCTACCTGCGCTGGGCGAGATTGGCCAAGTGGCACAGTCATTCTGCAAGGTGTCAACTGCCCAGGAAGCTTCCAAACTGACACTTGGTTCAAGGAATTCGCCCTATGATGAGTAAGAGGGTCTTGATCTCCAAGTGGAAGCAAGATTCTCCAAGTGGACTCAAGAACTGAAGATTAACTAAAGTGAGAGAGGACACAAGTCAGCTTCAGGCCAGTCTCAAGATGACTCATCCTTTCTCCAAATCTCCTATATATAGAGCTCTCTCATGAGGTCTAGGGAGGCTGGAATTTTGTGCAAGTAAGGAAGTGTTGTTGGTTTGTGATTAGAGCTATTGGGTGTTTGCTTGAAGGAGGTGAAGAGGAGATTTCTTTCAGCTGGGAGGTGTTGCTGGATTGGGCCCATTGTGGTTGTAACTCTCTCAGAACTTTACTTCTATTATCAATAAAGTATTCGAGATTCTCCTATGTGCATATGTCTTCATGATGAATAGATGTTTGTACATTTGATTTATGCTAATCCTATAATCGATTATGGATGTATGCTGCTTGTAGTTTCCTTTTCTTGTGCTTTTACAGGATCTGTGTGTAGCTGGGCCGGTGAAAGGGCAAGGAGCTAGGAGCAAGTGGCAAGGAGTGAAGACTGGATCGACTATTAAGCGCAAGATAACGGTTAGTAGATCATCCTTTTCTTCCCTCTCTCATCTCATAAAGAAGAAACTTTGAATAGCTTTACATTCAGTTGTTGCTGGAGTACTATCACCTTCAGAGTAGGGATAGAGGCATTCTGCATTAGATACTTTTCCCCCCAATAGTAGACGAGCTGATCGACATGCCATTCCCATTTGAGCTTGCATTTCCCACCCTCCCATCTCGACCATCTTTTGACTCCCAGCTCTTCCAGCCGTTCTTCAGCTACGTTCTTTTCCACGCGGATGTTGTATAGCTCCTCCACTGGTTTTTTTATCCGGGCGGTTATTGCTGTGGGGATTCTTCTGGCTCCGAATTGAGAAGGGGAGCAGCTTGGAGTTGTCAACATGCCAAAGAAATGACTCAAAAAAGGCGTGGAGGAACCTGCATAAAAAACTGTGCAGGAAATGTGTTAATCTGAAATGACAATTCCTTTTTTGAAAGCGACTTTTCAACGCATCAAAGGTAAAGTGTATGGTTAAAAGCCTTTAACGTGGAGCCCCGATGAGAAATCGATTTTTTCCTGTAAAGAGATGTGTTCTTTATTTTTTGTAATTTTAAGATAAAGAGCATTTTTTTTATGTAATGGAGTAATAAGGTGATAAAGTGTGATAATTTTGGGAGATATAAGGAGTGAATTTCTTTGAAGTGATTTTGTGGAGTCATAAGTCCATTTTCTTTGTAAATTTAGAGTGATACAAGTCAAGTGAAAGTTGTTATTGTGATCCAAAGAAAGGTTGAGTCAGTGTTTGAAGACAAATTGACGCCAGACAAATTGACGCCAGAGAATTCTAAATGTGTGCTTGAAAAACCTCACTGAAGCCATTGTCATAATGATGGATCTTGAAAATTAATAAAGATATCATATTTTTTGTGGTGATTGTGTCCTAGATCCGCCCGAAATTGAATAAGGGGATCTTAGGTACACCATGTGTATTTGTGATGGCGAGTGTTTTTATGGCTTCATGTTGTTGCTTATGATTTGTATCTAGTTGTGACACATAAATGATTGCATTTACCACACACATAAAGTTCAATGCAAGCAAGCACAACACTTGTAAAAGAATAACGTCAAGGAAGGACAATTGAACTCGACACTTGCATCTGTGCAAATACAACTCATAATCATAGATTGTCAACATCAACATTCTACATCAACAAGCAACTTCACTTAATCAAATTAAAGCATTTCAAAGCAAAGTCTACATCAACATTCTTGCAAACAAATTTAAGAACTTGTGAATCAAATTCCAATTGCATTGAATTGTAAGGGTGCATTCTCGGTTGAAACCGACACCCATGTTTTGATTTGATCAGAAGTCAAGCACGTCAAATCTCTTCAACTTAGTCAAATTAAGACAAGTGAATTCCTTGTTTTATGTGAGTCATTAAAACCATTGTAAGCTTTTTGGGTGCATTTTCGACAGTGTTCGACACCCTTCCTTTAAGAAGACTCTATTGAATGCACGAATTTTCATTCTAAAGCAAATAAGAAACAAGTTCACATCTCCTGCAAGCGAGCGTGAATTCCAGAAAGTTCTAGCAAGTGTTCTCAGCAGGTACAATAAGCAACAACTCAAGCGAGCGTGCCAGTCAAGTCCCATAGCAAGCGAGCCTGTCATTCAAGTAAAGTAAAACAGTTCAAAGCACGACATCTACGGCAAGAGAGCCTGACTTCAAGTGAGAAAGTTCAGATGGCGCAACATATTCAGTTGTTAAACATTCTTCACAGTTTGATCATCTCCAGTGATGAAGACATGGTGCATGTCAGCAAAGAAACTCTTGCTGATCTTTCACGGCATCTACAACAAACACATGAAACCATTGAGTTTCTTCAGCTCGAATCGCAACTACAAAGAGATGAGCTGCAACAGAAGAGTGCTTCTTCCAAGTCATTCAACCATGCAGATGAAGATAAAGATGTTGATTCCAAATCACTCATCCAAACAACTTCAAGTGTCGAAGTTGTTCATGATCAAATTCAAATTTCTTCCAAACCCATCATCAAGCCCTGGGAAGAGATTCAAAATAACAAGAATCGACGAGGCTTAGGATATGTCCCTGATGACACCAACTTAAAAATCCCAGATTATTCCAAGCCAGTTAAGTTTGTGAGTGCAGGATTTCTTGAACCACTCACCTCAGCAGGTTCTGAGAAAGTAGTAGTCAAACCGAATTGCACGCAACCTGAAGTTCATGTTCAACCGAAATGCTCTCATTGTCAAAGAGCCGGTCATATGGAAGATCAATGTTTTGATCTCCATCCGTGTTGCCATTGTGGCAAGCCCAATCATTCCTCAGCAAAATGTCGCAACCACCAAAAATCAGGCAGATTGAAGATACATTATGACTGGATTGATCCTTGGGAATGGTCATCCACAGTCAAACGATTGTCTCAGTTCTACAATCGACTACAATCACACATAGTGCAGCCAGCAATGAACAGATGATGGTACTCTCATGCAGTTGAATGAGGGAGTACGACAGTGAAACTCTCCTACACCTGAAGGGGGGGAGTTCAAATATATTTTGGAGAAGATTGTCTCTCCTTTCAGCTGACAAAGGGGGGAAAATGTCAATGAAATTGACAAGTGGTTGTCAGACTGAAAGTCTCGACAACATCAGCGAAGTAGCCAGTGGGCATCTTCATCAGCCAGTGGGCATTTGTCATCAGCAGTGAGCATCAGCAAATTCGCCAGTGGGCGATCAACAGCCAAAGCAGCAGTGAGCAGCTTTCATCTTAGCAAAAGCAACATTGAGTTTTTTTTTCGACATCTTCAGCCAGTGGGCAATCATCATCAAATTGTGTCAGTGGACACCGGATGCTGTTTTCAAGCAAAGGGCAGTTGGATCCTTTTGCGGCTTGGCACATGATGGAGTTGTCAAGTGTCCTTCAGAGATGAATCAAGCATGCAGCTGATTCATGTTCTCTTCAGATTTGAGTTTTTTCCAACATCCAGTTTTTGGCGATTTTTTCAGGCAATGTTTTTGAGGATCAACATGAGAACTTGGAAGATGGTTCTCGTTTTTGGATTTATCATTGAGGGGGGGAATGTTAGACTCTCTCATAAAACAATAATAAATCCAAAAATAAATTAATTAATTAAATATTCCAAGTTAGGAATTTGTGCCTAACTCTTGGGTTGTTCCTCTAAGATAGGAGTTAGTTTAGGTAACTCCTATATTGGTGTGTCTGGTGAGAAATTATCTCAACCAAAGGAGAAATTATCTCAACCAAAGGTGTCTAAGATAACCCGCACTATCTTAAGAACACTATCTCTCATCTATTTATTTGTAACATTATATTCAATTATTTCTGTAAGAATGAGAGTGAGAGAGAATACATGAGGCTTCAGCCTTTTTCCGTCAATATTGTGTCTCTGATTTTTATGTGTGATTTATATATTTTTCTGAGTTAATGTCATTTTCATTAGGTTACTCAATCACTCTTAATCTAGGGACACCTTTATAGGAAACCTATATTATAGGTATGTGTCATAAATAATGAATGATGCTATAGGATTCCCATTTTTGTCTCTTATCATAGCCTAATATGGATCTACATGTTGTATCAACCACTTTGTTGTGTCTACACATGAAAAAAAAGGAGGGTGTGCTACTACCTTTGGTAACTAATATATTTTCACTACATCACAAAATTATATATCTTGATCATTAGTAGGTAATTTTTCTCTGTGAAAGTTATGGCATACCTCTCATCATGTGTATGAGAGACATTTTCCAATGTAGCATAGGGTATCCTAGAACTCTGGTCCAATGAAGTTGTTGTCTTCTTCATCATTTGAGGATTCAACCATTGGGGCCTTGTTGTCCCATGTCCTAGATTCGTACATGGTTCTCCTGATAAAAGCAAAAAATAAAAAATAATGTGTTATAGATATTAGATTTAGAAACGATATAAAAGTGATTAAGTCTTCTGGGTTTTGAAGTAAACTAAGTTTGAGTGAAAAATAAAAAATAAAAAATAAAAATAAAAATAAAATAAAATAAAATTTAATGGTGAGGAAAAAACAAGCATCCAAGTTCACTATCTTTACCATGATGGTCGTTGACTATATTTCCCATGTTGGATAAGTGCTTTTCTCATGGGAAAGATCACTGAGAGACTAGGGAGGTAGCTAGTGTTTCTGGGTAACAGATATTTACTCATGTAGACAACTTAGAAAATAAAAACTAGTTAAGATATGGAAAATAAAAAAGTTAAAAACAACGAAAATTGCTTTGTGTAAGAGAAATCCTAGTTGATTTAAATAATTACTCTAGGTATCATGAGAAAAATCCATGGTTGAGCATTCCTAGGCCATGTCAATCCATTTCTTGGGTTTTTATGTAGTGACTGAGTGTTATTAAAAAAAAAAAACTACTAGGGAGCCAGGGCACAACCATAGGTTGGCCTGGAGAAAGAATAGGAGAGAAAATATGAAGAATAATATAGATAAGAGGAGATATGGCTCTAGGATAATCTTGAGATGGTGGTAGAAGTTCACAATCGGTTAGTGAGGGCACAGGTCTAAGACAAAAGAAAACAACACAACCTCCAAGGCTCATAAAAATCCCTTAAAATGTTCTTAAAATTATTTTTTGGGTGAAAAATAATCATGAGAGAAGATTTCATATGGTAAAATTAATTGTTGGGTAAAAAAAAAAATCGTAAAAGACCATACAGAAAAGAAAAGAAAAAAACAAAAACAAAAAAAAAAACAAAACAAAACAAAACAAAAACTTACTTGGGATTGAGCTAGCTATAACTAAAGTTGAGTTCGCACACTAATATGAGAAACTCCTTTAACCTCAAGTAATTCAATACCAAAGAAAAGTGCTAAGATTGTTTGAGGAAAAGAGTGATCTTTTGGTCTTCTTTTAAAGTGTTTAATTGGTTTTTTTGCATGAGTAACTTGAGTATTTTCTTAATTACACATGATCTTTTCTCATTTTAATCTTCCTCCTTTTTCACTCAAGAGTATAGTAATTAAAAGATAAAAAGATAACTTTAAAGAAAGAGAAAACTTTAAAAGACTTGAAAATGCTCTAGTTAAAGGGTGAGTAATGTGTTATAACAATGGCATGAGGGCTAGTGGAGTGCTATAGTGCTCCCATAGTGCTCAAGGGAGAACGTTTCCACAAAAGGAAGCTCCAAAATTAAGTTAAGAAAGTAGATTTGTTTGTGTAGTGTTGGCTTGATAGTCTTTGGAGCACTATAGCATCGTCTACTCATGTTAAGCATTTCGATAGAGAGACAAGATACGAAGACATTTTCTCTGATCTTGAAAATATAGATTCTTCCCACTGAGCTTTATACTTTGTTTCTCTTGTTGAAGTAAATTCTCTTAGGAATATCATATAATCTTATGCTAATAAAATTGGAAAACTTCCTTTAGCTCCTCTTCCTGCTAGAAAGAGATTAGTAAGAAGACCAGTCACCAAACATGATATCTTAGTTTATCCCACTAAGAATTTAATTGAACACACCCTTGAAGGTATTTCTAGTCTTTTCGTCCAAAAACCTTTTAGTTCTCCAAATTGGATAGAATCGTAAAAATAATCCAAAATGAGCTCAAAATATTTGAGTCCTTAGAATTATTTCATGTTTTAAGGGTGAACAATAACAAAGCAGTTGAATTGGAAAATTCAACCTCTCTCCTAGTTTAGAAAAGAGGGTTGTCACTAGAACCGTTTCCTTAAGAATAGTCATAGACATTATAACTCCTTGTATGATAGTCATGCATCAAATCTCATCCATGGACATTATAACTACTTGTATGATAGCCACACATGAAATCTCAAGGCATCATGAAATTAATTCACATGATTAACCATCATAAGATTACATAAATAAAGTATTGTTAACTTAATCTTCATAAATCAAAGGTTGGCTTTTGAAATGTGTGAAAGAATTAAAAAAATTATGTTGGGATAAAAAGAGACTCAATCCTAGGGTTCGGTTTTGTAGTCTAGTTTTCCTAGAAAACTTGTTGGGTCTATCTTTAGCACTGAGCTCTTTTCTCACTTTATCATCTTGTTACTCAATACATTTTGGCTACTCTCGTTCAATCCTTTTTGGGTTATCTGACATTTTCCTCAATTTGGAGGTGTCTTGTGGTTTTGATTTGGGTATAGAGTTATCTATTTTTTTGTGGATTAGGTTTGTGAAGGCACTTTTAGGTCTACTGCTTGTTAGCTTTGTTGGCATTTGGCCCAAAAATGGACCCAAAACGCTCCCAAAGTCTCCAAAATTTGCTTAAGGATCATTTAAAGTCAAAACCATCACATGCCAAGAGCCCTTGGAAGGGCGGAAATACACTATCGGGAGGCAAAAACACTCCAAAATCATGAAAAACCATAAATCACAGGCTTAACAGTCCAAAAGAACAGCAGTTGTTAGATCTGGCCGATCAATGGCCCAGATCTAAGTGGAAAATCGCATATCGGCCAACACAGAGGACTTAAGGTTGGGCGCAAGACACCGCCAATCAACGATCGTCGATGATCGGATTGGCAGGTCGCTATTAGCGGAGGCATCGACGCAGGAAGTGTGAAATGAGCGATTGCGATAGGCGATTAAACGTGGACCGTCGATTTCGCAAGCAGATCGACGGCCCACATTACATCGCCGGATCGCTATTGGTGGAAACCTTAAGGGGCGGGGCCTATCCATAGGCATATGTGCGACCCGATGAGCCGGACCCGACATAATTATAAGTATGAAATACATAATATTTCGGGTCTGCAGAAAGCCAGTTTTCAATGCATTTGTCACGTATTTCATTATTTAACAGAATACAAAGGGAAACTGGGTTTTGCGATATGCGATAAGACCTGGACCCAAATAGGTCCGGGAAGAAAAATACATAATATTTGAGTTCCGCGCCAAAGCTATTTTCAGTGAATTTTCAATATATTTTGTTATATAACGAAAATATAAAGGGAGCCTTGGGCAGCACCAATTCAATAAAGCCCGGACCTAAAAGGGTTCGGGAATGAAATATATAATATTTGAAGTCCAGGGAAAGCCATTTTCCATGTATTTTCAATGTTTTATGTATTTCATAATACAAAGGAAATATGCAGGGAATGGGTTGAATGCGGCTTGCGATAACCCTAAGGGTGGACCTGATAGGTGAATAAACCATTTTTTAGGACTTTTGAAGTCCAAAATAAACATAAAAGGCGGGATTTTTACAGTATTGTTGTGTTTTCTGTTCATAACAGAAAGTAGTCACTGTCTGCATTTTAAAGGGATTACATAGTCCCGAAGACCCTTTCCATTACCTAACAGAGGCCGAGAGGCAGGGACAGAGGCCGGAAGGGGAATAGAAAGGTCAACAGCATGCATAGCTCACCCCAAACCGAAAAGTAGTCATGGAGCAGCACAACGCAACACAGCACGACACAGCCACAGCAACAAATGATCATGGAGCATCAACAACCCAGCGCAGCTCATAAAAACAAACATTGTGGGGCATATCTGGCACGAGAGAACTCCCAAAAAGTGCATCAAACTACCTAAAGGTGGTTATTCCTCTTTCAGAAGGAGAAAACCTCCAAGTCATGCTTGCCTATTCAGGGAATCAAAGGGTTAAGGGACAGAGAGGACAGGTTAAGACTCTGAGCCTTTGAAAGCTGAGGAACATTGTAAAAGGCATATAAAAGGCTGAAAACTAGATGTAACAAAGGTTCAACTTCTTGAGACTAATGAGACCTTGCTACTCAAGCTTCTCATCTTTATTCATTAGTAATATTGTTAGGTCCCTATAATACTAGTGATTACCCCATTACTATTGTTTTTATATCCCTTATTAATATTGTTGTACCCCTATTGTCCCCATATTGTTATTACTGTGCCCCATAGAATCCCTCTATTGTTATTTTTGTGGCTTTATATTATTATTGTTAGGTCGGATGGGTTATATTGTGACTCCTTAGACTCCTATATATAGAAAGGAGGTTTTGTCATTTGAGTCATCCAAGAATTGTTCATTTATGTAATGTAAAGGAGGTTGCCCCCTCAAAGAGGCTGAATTCTAAGGCGTTGATCTATCTTTTCTATCTTTTTGTGAAGCTGGTTTCATAACATTTGGTATCAGAGCTTTGGATTCTAGGGTTTTGCTGCTCCAAACAGGTCATCGTGGAATTTTCATTATAATTTTAATTTTTTTTCGCGATGTTTCAGAAGCAAAAAAAAAAACCCATTTGAGACTAAATCGAATTGAACCTCAGGTCCGAATTTCAAAATTTTTCGCGCTATCTTTGCGGAGATATGATCTGAGCAAGTTGGTCTTTTTGCAGACTCCTGAATTACATTCCAAGCAGGTGACCTGGGAAAAATCGTCATAACTTTCTCTCTGAGCATCGGATTGAAATTTCGTAAGAAGGTATAGAAAGAGGATAGACTGTAGTTTCTTGTATATATTTTTTAGAGCCAAAGGTCGAAACAGGGACACGTGGCACATCGTACAAGTTCACTCTACTGAACTAGTCTATAATCAGGTCACTGTGGGAGATTTGGTATAACTCTTCCGTAGAGAATCCAATTTGGATCAGACTGGTGGAATTGGAAAGAGGACACAAAGGACTACAGCAGGTCACAATTTCAGAACTGGATGATCCAAAATTACAGAGATAAATCAGAGGCAATATCGAGCTCCTACAAAGTGAAAAAAGGTGTGTAGATTTTTTTTTTAATTTTTTCTTAAGCTTGGTTTGAAAAATTATTTTGAAGTAATTCAAAGGGCATAGTAGAGAATTATTATCGGTGACTGATGCCCCGAGGAAAGAAAATGCAAACACCTAGTAAGGAACCTGAAAGCTCTAGCATGACTCATGAAGAAGAGGAAGAAATGATAATGAAATATCAAAATTGCAAGACCAAGTGCAACAAATGTCACTCTCACAAAAGCTAACAGAAGCTAAGATAAATGGCGTGGAATCTAAGATAAAGGGCATGGAAGCTAAGATGAATGGCGTGGAAGCTAAGATGGACGATTTGAAGATATATTTGAAGAAAGACATGGCAGATTTGAAGACAGATATGGCAGATTTGAAGATAGATTTGACAAATTTTCTACAAGAAATACTTACTAATGGTGAAAGGGTAGTAAAGGAAACTCATAATGCAAACAAAAGAAATGTTAATCATGATTTCATAGACTCTAATGTTGGATCGAAGACCCACCATATTCCAAAAATCGATATGAGGAAGTTTGATGGCAAGGATCCCGCAACATGGATATTACAGATGGAGCAATTTTTCGATCTCAATAATGTGAAAAACACATAAAAGCTACGTATTGCAACTTTATATTTGGAACCAAATCAGTTTCTATGGTATCAATGGCTCTGCTCTCGTAAACAAATTATCACTTGGGCAATTTTTACGGAAGAATTGACAACACATTATGAGGATACAAAAAGCAACACTTTTTTTAGCCAGTTGATAAGTCTCAAACACAAGGGTTCAATAATGGAGCACATTGAGGAGTTCCAAAAATTGAACATAAGGATAAAAAATATTCCAAAGGAGCATAGGATTGATGTGTTCATAGGAACTTTAAAGGATAATATCCAACATGATTTTTGCCTTTGGGAACCTGATTTATTAGAGAAGGCATTCAAGTTAGCAATAATAATGGAAAGCAAAATTATGGCAACCAGGAAGCATACCACTCACAACTATAAAGATGGAAGTGTTGTTGTGCCTAGTCTTCCACAAGCTATAAGGTTGACACCACAACAATTGGAAGAAAAAAGAGCAAAAGGGCTTTGTTACAGTTGTGATAGAAAATACACTAAAGGTCCTAAGTGTGCTGAGAAGAAATTATTCTACATAGATTGTGAAGAGGAAGAAGAAAAGGAGCAAGAAAGGTCAAAAGAAGAGGATATACTCCAGGAACAAAGCCTAGATAAAGAAGAATGAATCCGACCATATCTTGTAATGCATTGGTTGGAATTACCACTCCTCAAACCATCAAGATAGAAGGACAAATCAAGAAGAAAAAGGTAATAATGTTGATTGATTCAGGAAGTACCCACAATTTTATTCATTGTAAGGTAGTAAAAGAATTGAATTGCTTCCTATATCCAACACCAGAGTGTCAAGTGATGGTTGCAAATGGAGGAACAATAAATTGCTCTAGAAAGTGCCATAATATCAAGCTAGCCATGGGAGAATATGTATTGACTAGCCCAATGCTTTCCATTACAATGGGAGGTGCTGATGTTGTACTAGGAGTCCAATGGCTACAATCCTTGGGTACAATAGCTTTTGATTTTCAAGAACTTTCATGAAATTTTCTGCGGAAGGAAAGGAAGTTGAATTAAGGGGTATTGCAAGGAAACTAGGAAAGATCATCAGCTCTAACAGTATGACAAAGCTTCTAAAAAAGGAACAAAGAGGTGTAATTGCACAATTATGTTCGCTAGATGTTTCCACATAGGAATCATCTATTTCTCCAGATCTCCAAAAAGTCTTGGATAATCATTCCAAGGTATTTGAGACTCCCAAAGGTCTCCCACCTATTCGTGATCATGATCATGCTATTCATCTGATTCCAGGAAGTTTTCCTCCAAACATCAGGCCATACAGATATCCCTATGTCCAAAAGAGTGAAATTGAACGTATGGTTGCAGAAATGCTAGAGGCTGGTATAATTCAACCTAGTCAAAGTTCTTTCTCTGCTCCATTAGTATTGGTGCACAAGAAGGATGGATCATGGTGCATGTGTCCAGATTATAGGGAGTTCAACAAGCTCACTATTAAAGATAAGTTTCCCATTCCTGTCATTGATGAATTACTGGATGAATTGCATGGATCGATTTACTTCACCAAGTTGGATCTTCGTTCAGGATATCATCAAATCATAATGAAGACTAAAGACATTCCGAAAATAGCATTTAGAACTCATGAGGGTCATTATGATTTTTTGGCCATGCCTTTTGGCCTTACCAATGCACCTTCTACATTTCAAGGTTTGATGAATTCCATTTTCAAACCCTTCCTTAGAAAATTTGTGTTAGTATTTTTTGATGATATACTAATCTACAGCAAGTCTTGGAAGGATCATGTTGAACATGTTGACAAGGTGCTACAACTATTGGAGGAGAAACAATTATATGCAAAAAGATCCAAATGTTTCTTTGGAGTACAAGAGGTGGAATATCTGGGTCATATTGTATCTCATGAAGGAGTTAAGGTAGACCCTAGCAAAATTAAAGCCATTAAGGAATGGAAAATCCCCACATACATAAAGCATCTGCGAGGATTTCTCGGGTTGACAGGGTATTATCGCAAGTTTGTTAAGAATTATGGGAGAATAGCAACACCTCTAACAACATTATTGAAGAAAGATGCATTTTCATGGACTCCAGAAGCAACAAAGGCCTTCGAACATCTTAAAGAGGCAATGTGCCAAGCACCAGTGTTAGCTACACCGGACTTCACAAAAACCTTTATTGTGGAATGTTATGCTTCAGGAAATGGAATTGGTGTTGTTTTAATGCAAGATGAAAGACCCATTGCTTTTGAAAGTCATCCAATCAAGGGAAAGTTTTTACACAAAGCTATTTATGAGAAGGAAATGTTGGCAATATTACATGCACTTAATAAATGGTGACCCTACCTAATGGGAAGACACTTCAAAGTAAAAACGGATCATGATAGCTTTAAATATTTTTTAGAACAAATATTATCCTCTGAAGAGCAACAAAAGTGGGTCACAAAGATGTTGGGTTATGACTTTGAAATCATCTACAAAAAAGGGAAGCAAAATGTGGTGGCAGATGCACTCTCAAGAAAGGATGAGGATGTGGAAGCATTGTGTGCGCCATTTCTATTATCCAACCAGATTGAATAAACGAAGCAAGGGAGGAATGGAAGAATGATGAAGAAGTGTGGGCACTTATTCGAAAGTTACAACAAGATTCCAATACATATGATACATTTAGCTAGCAAAATGATTCGTTATGGTACAAAGATCGCTTATACCTCTGTAAGAATTCCCAACTCAAACAAAATATTCTTATGGAATTGCACACTTCTCCCTTAGGAGGGCACTCAGGATTTTAAAAAACTTACCACAGGGTTAAGAAGGAATTTTTTTGGGATGGCCTTAAATCGGATATTCAAAAGTTTGTGGTAGAATGTTTGGTTTTCCAACAAAATAAAGTTGAAATAATTAAGACCCCGGGTCTATTACAACCTTTATCCATTCCAAACCAACGTTAGGAGGAGGTTTCAATGGATTTTATCACAGGTTTACCCAAGTCTGAGGAAAAGAGTGTCATCATGGTGGTAGTTGACAGACTTACCAAGTATGCACACTTTTGTGCATTATCACATCCATTTAAAGCCAGTATAGTTTCTACTGCATTTATGGAAACAATTCAAAAGCTACATGGAAACCCAAAGATTATTGTAAGTGACAGAGATCCCATTTTCACTGGAAATTTTTGGATAGAATTATTTTCTTGTCTTGGTACTCAGTTAGCTCATAGCTCATCTTATCATCCTCAATCTGATGGGCAAACTGAGATAGTAAACAAATGTTTGGAAGGATATCTTCGTTGCTTTGTATCTGATAAACAGACACAATGGGTCAAATGGTTGCCTCTAGCCGAATGGTGGTATAACACTTCCTTCCATACAACAACAAAAATGACCCCATTTATGGCACTTTATGGATATCAGCCACCATCCATCACATCATATTTAAGAGAAAATTCTAAGGTTCAAGCAGTCGAACATCACATCGAACATCAACAACAAGTCCTCCAACTCTTAAAGGATAACCTCGTGTTGGCACAGAATAGAATGAAACAACAGGCAGATCAACATCATAGCGAAAGAAGTTTTGATGTAGGTGATTGGGTATTCCTATGGCTACAACCATATAAACAAATGTCCCTCAAGCAAGCTAAGAAGGATAATAAATTATCACCAAAGTATTATGGTTCGTACAAGGTGTTGCAAAATATCGGTACTGTGGCATACAAATTGGAGCTTTCTGCAGCTTCTCGAGTGCACCCAGTTTTCCATGTTTCATGTTTAAAGAAGGTTATAGGCGACAAGCTCCCAGTTCAAACAATATTTCCAGAACTTGACGAGGAAGGAAAAATTATATTGGAACCAGAAGCAGTCACAGAAACAAGAACTCGATAGCTACGAAAGCATTGGGGGGATAAGAAGGATCTCCTCTACTACCACACTGAGTTTGGGAACTTAAAGAGGGAAAATGGTGAGTTTCTGTCTGATTTTAATAAGAGATTTAACCGCATGTACAACAAGATACCAGCTGAAGTAAAACCCACCACTACCTCTGCTCGACTCATCTATGCCAGTGCCTTTGATTCTGACTTCTGCTTACTGTTGAGGGAGAGGCGATGTGCTTCTTTGGCTGATATGCAAGATGCAGCCCTGGAAGTAGAATCAAACACCATGGCTGCAGAAAAGCTCAAAGGTAATGCTGGTAGAAGGAGATAGAGGGGCGAGCCTTCATCATCTTCGGATCCTAAGATCGATAAAATGGCCAAGATGATAGAGTCATTAGCCTCTGAAGTTTCCAAATTAAAGGTTGAGCAGTATTCTGGGAAAGGAAGAGTTCCTAACACCTTTGCTCCTCCAAATCCAAATCCATATAGAATACCTAATGAGCAGTTGTAGATTTTGCAAAGAAGCAAAGAGGCTAATGAAGACCAAAGGGTGAAGGCCCCTTTTTAGAATGCAGTCATGGAAGAAGAGCAGTATGAAGAAGATGATGAGACCCATTGTATGGAAGACAAAGGCAGTGCCCCCTTCTTGACCTTAGCTGCCTATGAGAAGTCATTATTCAATGACTAAATCAGCCAAGAGTGGGACAGTGAAGCTGTTCTCCAAATTGTAGATCAGCACAAATATAATCTAAGGTCAAAGATGAATAATGCCAAGGAAACTCTTATTCAAAGAGTTGTTGTCCCTGCAGAACAGCAAGCTAATAAGCAGAAGTAACTAGCAGTTGATCCTATCATCCTCAAAGCTCTAGCCATAGAGGTAAGATACCTTGACAAGTCCCCTTCTTCTTTTAGTTTTCAATCAGAAATTCAGAAGCTAAGAATACCTATGCCTCTAATTGAACCAGTGAAGAATGAGTCCTTCAAGAAATTTGTCCTTGAGGCTCTTGAGCCTAATGCCATCCGAGCTTCCACTGACTATGTAAATCTGAAAGATGACCAACCAGCTGTTATTCTTAGCCCAATGATTGAAAATTGTGAAGACAGCTCCCCATCATTCTATGTCTCTCTGACTATTCATGATAAAATCTTTCATAATTTCCTTCTGGACACTAGAGCCAGCCATAATCCAATTCCCAAGGCTGTCATGGATAAGCTCGGTCTTGACATTACCAAGCCTTATCAGTTGGCCTCTACGCAGCTTAAAAAACCAGTTTTCCAGATCACACGGGAAGAAGGCCCACAGATTTGGGACATGTTCTTTGATGGGGCTTGCTCTAGGGAAGCTGCAGGAACAGGTGAAGTCCTTGTGTCCCCCATATAGGAATACATTGATTCATCTTTTATATTAACCTTTCAGGTCACAAATGACACAACAGAGTATGAAGCAAACCTTATCATTTAGCAGGTGTACAAAACCTTCCAAGTAAAACATCCAAGGCTGAAAGCATACAAAGATGAGGTGAAATATAGACCATCTCTACCTGATAATACCAAATGCTGGAAATTTTTTGAAGTAGAGGATCAAATCAATAGGCTTTTGCAATTCTTTGATGAATTTGTTGATATGCACATTGACCAAGAGAAAGAAACCTTTGATAGAAAGGTAAAAAGGGTCAATTTCAGTTTGGTGACTGTTTTCTCAAAAGGGATGCATTAAAGGAAGGAGGAGATTTTTTTGATGGCCCAATCAATGGGCTATTCTTCGAACTTTATTTCAGTTAAGGCTTTCAAGCCTTGGTATTGTAAATATGTTTTTTCAAGTTTTTATTTCATGCTAAATAGACTCCATGCCCAATGCAACACTAGGAGGAAGATTTGATCTTGTTTTTTACAGGAACGACATTGTTTTGTAGTTCTTGAAACCTCACAGGGAGGATTTCATCCCCAAAAGGAGTCAGTGTTAGCTTTGTTGGCATTTGGTCGAAAAATGGACCCAAAACACTCCCAAAGTCTCCAAAATTTGCTTAAGGATCATTTAAAGTCAAAACTATTGCATGCCAAGAGCCCTTGGAAGGGTGGAGATACACTATCGGGAGGCAAAAACACTACAAAATCATGAAAAAACATAAATTGTAGGCTTAACAGTCCAAAAGAACAATAGTCGTTAGATCTGGCCGATCAACGACCCAAATCTAAGCGGCAAATCGCATATTAGCCAACACAGAGGACTTAAGGTTGGGCACAAGACACCACCGATCAGCGATCGTCGATGATCGGATCGGCGGGTCGCATCGACGGAGGTATCGGCGGAGGCATCAGTGTAGGCAGTGTGGAATGAGCAATTGCGATTGGCGATTAAACGTGGACCGTCGATTGTGCGAGCGGATCGACAGCCCACGTTACATTTTCAGATCGCTATCGGCGGAAACCTTAAGGGGCAGGGCCTATGCACAAGCATATGTGCGACCCGATGAGCCGGACCCGACAGCATTATAAGTATGAAATACATAATATTTTAGGTCCGCGGAAAGCCAGTTTTCAATGCATTTGTCGTGTATTTCGTTATTTAATGGAATACAAAGGGAAGTTGGGTTTTGCGATATGCAATAAGACCCGGACCCGAAAGGGTTCGGGAAGAAAAATACATAATATTTGAGTTTTGTGCCAAAGCTATTTTCAGTGCATTTTCAATATATTTCGTTATATAACGAAAATATAAAGGGAGCCTTGGGCAGCGCCGATTCGATAAAGCCCAGACCCCAAAGGGTTCGGGAATGAAATATATAATATTTGAAGTCCGAGGAAAGCCATTTTCCATGTATTTTCAGTGTTTTACATATTTCATAATACAAAGGAAATATACAGGGAACGGGCTGAATGCGACTTGCGATAACCCTAAGGGCAAACCCGATAGGTGAATAAACCATATTTTAGTACATTTGAAGTCCAAAATACACAGAAAAGGCGGAATTTTTACAGTATTGCTATGTTTTCTGTTCATAACAAAAAGCGGTCACTATCCGCATTTTAAAGGGATTACATAAGCCCAAAGACCCTTTCCATTACCTAACAGAGGATGGGAGACAGGGACAGAGGCCGGAATGGGAATAAAAAGGGCCACAACACGCGTAATACAAGCTTCTCATCTTCATTCATTAGTAATACAAGCTTCTTTTGTTGTTATATGTTCAATGTTCATTTTCTCTTCTGTTCTAAGCTTGCACTTGAACAGGTTGTTCATGTTTCTTTTGTGTCTAATGCCAGATAATTGTCATCTTATCTCTATGTTGATGAATTAGATTTGCAAGCTTCTTTATTGCCTGTAGCTAGCCATTCATATGTGGTCATATATGCATCTGTCGGTACAGTCAGTATTCTCTTTTGCTGCATGTAGCTAGCCATTCATTTATGTTTATGTATGCATCTGCCGATATGGTCAGTATTCTCCATTCATTCATTGAATCTACAAATTATTGAGCATTAGTGGTCTAAAGCCTTGTAAGCTGAGGGTGTTCATGCATGTCTTGAGTAAAAACATAGTTGAAATGGTTATCTGGCTTGATCCAAACCATCATTTATTCCAATAGTTCAGAGAACAATATTGAAGATTATATGTTATCAGGCATCTCCAAGCTGCAACCTAGGAGAGTTTCCTGGAGTGATAACAATTCTCTTAGACCCTTTTCAAGTTTTGGAGGATATGTCAATTTGTGTGCCGTTGTTTTTGGAATGTTTCGTAATACCTTTTTCTTGTGTTGTTCAAACCTATTGTAGGATAGGACTATGGGAGATAATTCTTAGTGTTTGGACTTGATGGATGATTTTGGGATTTTTCCCTATTAAGGGAGCAACATATGTAGGGAAATTTTGGAAATTTAGAGGATTATAAGGAGACATGGTAATCTAACTTATAATAACAAAACCTCCATGTTTTCTGCTACTTTTAAACTACATATGTATGATGAATCTCATAGAAATGATTATTCTTTAATAGTGGAATTGATTTTACAATATTGCAATAAAATTTAGGCATTGGAGACAAATTGTCAAAGGTTAAAACAATTAGTTTCCTTTTAGACAAGGAGTTCTTATTTTTCTATATCAAATATTGAACTATTAGTGGATTTTCTTTGGGGGAATACAAAGAATACGACACAATGCATCAAATATGTGAAGATGTGGAGTTGGAGACTCAAGATTCTCATCCTACTTATGTTAGACAAGTTGATGGGTACAATAATCAAATGTTTCATTAAGTGATAATATATTGATGTTTTACAAACTATGGTTGTTTTTAGGTGTTTTATTTCCAATCTGTTTTTTCCCTTGTAACCAAGTACCCCACTCTCCAACCCATAGAAAAGTGTAAGATATTCTTCAAGGATCAATATCGTACAACAACAAGGTTCGAATCCATTACAACAATATACTCAATATAAGCTCAACATGTTACTTGCAAAAATTCAACATAAGTGAGGAGGATAACAATAATTCCTCCCAACAACCCTAGATAAACTCAATTGAGAGGTTTGTTTCTAATATATACTAACAAAAGCTTTAAAATATCTTATGGAAATGATCTTTTTCAATTTTGTAAAATTATAATATTTAACTAAGTTTTTGAACTATCCTAAATAATACATTTTCGCATTACAATATTAACAAATAAGATTACAACTTTTTTAATATAAAATATTTCCCCATTCTTATTAATACAATTTTTTAATACAACTTGAGTGGGCCTAATGGTTAAGAGCATGTGTTTACATTATTACGCCGTAATTACGCCGTAAGGCGTTCCCCTCTGAAATCAACCTCCCCAATTGCCTTTCTGTCATAATCTTGACCATTAGATGCGTTGTTAGACGATTAAATGTTTTTCCACCGTTAGATGCTATCAAAGGCAATTAAATCGATTCAGTGGCTCCACTGGGTTTCCAGCAAATTTGTCGCGGTAGTGGATCCAAGCATTTTTCATTGGTAAGATGGATGGATTTTGTGCTCTGTAGGTCGGCCGTCTCCGTCCATGGCTTTTAAAATGTTCAATCAAAGTTCTTCCTCTACGACAATATAATGTGGATTCATATTTGAAGAAGAGGATTTTCTCAATGGTTTATAGCTTTGCTGGAGATTGGCGAGAGGAGGATTCGAACCGGCGTCAAAGGATCCATTTATATCGGCCGCTGTCCAGGTATTTTTGAGAGATTCTGTAAAGTTTTTGAAAGTCAGGTGGCCTGATTTATGTTTTGGAGGAAAATTTTGCTCAAATCTTAGATCCGGCGATTCGATCTTCATTTTCGAGATGGAAGCTGTACTCTTGTATTTATAGATGTGCGATGTATAGGATTATTTAGTGAAATTTTATCTTTTTTATTGGAGATCCGTGTTCTGCTTTTTGATAATGGATTTTGTTGCATTTTTAAAATCTTGCAGAGATTTTGTTTGCTTTAATTTCAAGCGAGGATATTGTCATCTTTCTCATATGTTTTGGATATCTTCTCTGATTTAGCTGTTATTTGGGTTACGTAGGTTTGGATTTTTTTTGAAATTTTGCAATTGATATACCTAATTGAGCTGAAACCCCAGCTGTGGAGGATATTCGCCGGTAATTTGTGGCCTTTGACGTCGGCTGCTTTTATAACAGGGTTTAATCCATGTCTTTGAGGTCCCCGGCATCGCTTCTCGTGGAGAGATTTGGCTGGTGGTGTTCCAGGGCGGTGAAATCGGCAAGTTTGCCGTTAGCCATACATTTTGTCATTATTTGGGGAATTTAGACCGTGAAAAGTGCAGTAGGGAGATTAGGTCCCGTTGGTAGAAATTTGGTTTTTTCAGAGCTTGAATTGCCTTTTTTGAGATCAAACCTTTGTTAAGGTTAATTGTGTTTTTTGAGATTTGCGAATGGCTCCAAGTAAGGTAAGGAAAGCTCTCGGTGCTGTGAAGGACCAGACGAGTATTAGTATAGCAAAGGTTGCAAGCAACAATGCGCCGGATCTGGATGTTGCCATTGTAAAGGCAACAAGTCATGATGAAGTACCTATAGATGAAAAATATGTGTATGAAATTTTGCACCTCACCTCTTATTCCAGGGGTTATGTTAGTGCTTGTGTCCACAGTCTGTCCAAGAGGATCAGCAAAACACACAATTGGATAGTGGCAATGAAGGCGCTGATGCTCATTCATAGGCTATTTCAGGACGGTGATCCAAGTTTTGAGCGGGAAGTTCTTCAGGGAATGAGGCGTGGTGCACGCCTGCTCAATCTGTCTGATTTTAGAGATGATTCACACTCAAATGCTTGGGACTATTCCGCATTTGTACGCACATATGCCCTGTATCTCGATGAAAGATCAGTTGATTTGTCAAAATGAACTCGTGTTGTTGCTCATTTCTACACTGCTGTAGTGAGTGCCATGGTTGCTATATGATGTGAACTTACCGATTATGATAGACTTGCAACCATCTATGCTGCAAAAATGAAGTATATTCTTCATTTCTGAAAACATGTACAGCCTAGATAACTACCACCATGGTCTACATAGAAGGACAAGCTGCTTATTTGGAAGAAATCAACCCTTAATTATAGCAACGCCTTCAATCTGGATAAATTAGGTAGTGCACTTTCAAGAAATCATAAGTAGCATATTGAACACCTAAAACGCCAAGAACCTGGACTGGTGGTCTGCCGAGTAATCCAACTGCTTTATTGTTGGTAGACTTCTTGTATTAAATCACAAGGTGGAACTCCTACAAATAAGCTTTGCACTGCAGATGGACTTGCTGTTAAAGTTTGAACTGAGGGTTCAGGAGCTGGAAAAGTCTGTGATCTGTATGCAAGATTGTTTCGTTTCCAGCAAAATAGCATTGCAGAAGAGGAAGGGATTTGCGATTGAGATACACACCTGATAGCAGAATTGTTGGGTACCCACTCCAAATGATGATGATTACCCACTCTATGGTTGACCCATTTTTCTTGTTTCAGCACTGCAAATTTCTCATTCACTCAGTCATATCTCAATCGTGAAAGAAATGGCAAAGATGAATAATGAAGGAAAAGGTCCTATATAAGATTCAAATTTAATTTGAGATGCATGGATTATGGGAAAACCCATGGACTTGGATTTTCATATCCTGGAGACTGTTGCTCTATTTGCCACTGTACTAATAACAGCATGTATCTTACAGGTTTGAACTTTGGACTCTGGCCCCCTATTGCAATGTTATGATATCCAGAAACTTATTTCATTCATCATTTGTCGTAGGTGATAATAGACAAATCTAGACTCATTAGATTCATCATAACCCCCTGATTTGTAAAGAATCCAAAGGTTAAGATAGCTGTATGTTTATTTTTTGTTATAGCATTTAAATACATGTCCACTCTGCTTTTATTTGTATCATGTAATTGATTTTTGTACAGGATGGAACTTCAAACTACATGAAGGGTTTAGTGCTGCTGCTCTGTTACTTTGTCATTGGATCGTGCTTCTTTCTGTTGCAAACACCGCTCACAAAGGGTAGGGATTTGGTTTGAGGTATTATCAATATCTTAATCAAATGATTTGCAATATTTAATACATTGTGTGCAGGACATCGTCATCACCATCATGCTGTAAACACTCCAATCCTGGATAAAAGAGTTGTGACAAAAACAAATCCCATGCCTGCTAAACAGGCAAGTTCTACCAATTAAAATATGTCCTTATCACTTCGAAACCCACTGCTCATTTAAATAAATAGATAATTGCCTAATATGAAATAGAAATCTCATTTCGTCCGTGACATTGAAATTTTTCGCTAATATTATGCAAATGTGCGTTTCACAGTTCTAGAAACGGATAAGGAGACAGGAAATTCGCGTATGGTTCTGGCAAATGGGCATAGTTTTCATACGTGTGGAATGAGAAATCCTCTCCTTCACACTGAGTATTTCAATAAAGCAATCCGAAGTATTCTTTTTATTAAAAAACCGCTGTTGCAAGATTTATAGTTTGTTCTTTGTACAGTCATGGCTCCACAGAACTTTGTAGTTTGTTCTTTGTACCGTCATGGCTCCGACAAACCCATGATGTTCACCTTTTTCGGGAAAAATAAAGATGCTGGCATATTGTTCGTTCTGTTGTTTCTGTTTGGGATCAAAACAACGCCTCATGTCTCAAAAGTGTTTGTCCGTTTGTCAATCAATTATATATATATAAATGAAAGAGGAAAGGCCTCAAAACTATTCAGGATGAGCCCCAACCATAACTTTTATAAATTTTGAAATGCAATTTATATACCGTACTTGAACTTATCCCCATTTCAAATTCCATGGATGGGAAAACTACCTGGTAACTAAACCTACCCATTGAAAATATACATTGGTGTTTAATGTCAATGATAACAATTAAACCCTTATTCGCAAACCAATGTTAATGTGAATAGTCCCACTCGGGTTTCGGTCCTCCCACCACACAATATTAGTGCTAACAGTCCAATTAACGTTATCAACGAATAAAAAATTGGAAAATCCTATTTCCACCACTATAGGATCATTAATGCGTTCTTACATGCGCGGGAGATAGACGTTTATAACTAGATAATAAAAATAAAAACGGCGCGTTACCCCTGCGCGTGTTATAAAAGTCTATCTCCCGCGCATGTAAGAGCGCATTAATGATCCTATAGTGGTGGAAATAGGATTTTCCTAAAAAATTCATGGCCAGTATTAATGCTAACAGTCCAATTTTCATTCCAAATTAAAGTTATCAACGAATCAAAAGTTCATGGCCAGATTTATGGTAGATGGAAATTATAAATGCAATGAGGAAGCCGTATTTAATGATAATGATTATCAATAAATTAAATGCGATCGATATTTGTTTAAAAGTATTTAATTATTAATTTACATGTTTATTTTATTTTATAAGAATAATGTGATATTTTACCGGGAATTATGACAAATGTAGTGAACTATTATTGATTTATTGTATGGTGGTTATTATTTATTTATTTTTACGCCGTAAGGCGTTCCCCTCTGAAATCAACCTCCCCAATTGCCTTTCTGTCATAATCTTGACCATTAGATGCGTTGTTAGACGATTAAATGTTTTTCCACCGTTAGATGCTATCAAGGCAATTAAATCGGTTCAGTGGCTCCACTAGGTGCATCTAACCCTGAGACTGTTCATTACCTGTAACAACTCGGTTCTCGGTTCGGTGGCTCCGCTGGGTGCATCTAACCCTAAGCCTTTTCATTAACAGAAATAACTCAGTTGTTCGATGCCAAGCTCTGTGAAAAAGCTTTGCAAAACCCTAACTCATCTAGGGTGTTCGATGCCATGCTCTGTGAAAACGCTCTGCAAAACCCTAACTCAGCTAGGGTTGCCTCTTGGGTGGCAGTTATTGCCTCTTGGCCACGACGTTGCAGTGAACCGGTCTATGCGTCTTGCCTATCCACTGTTACTGCCAACTACTGCTACCGAATACCATCCAGAATCCAGTTTCACAGGGTGCAAGTAAGCTTAATTTTTGTTGATGGGTTAGCCGTCTTGTAGCGATTTACACATTAGGTATCTGAACATTCTTTTGTTTTCTTGTTTTCTTTAATCTGGTAATTCTCTGTTTCTTTTCCTGCCTGCAGGTCCTGGGGTTGTTCTGCAATTCAAGGACTTCCAGCACCGAGGAAAGCACTTCCCATTTCTTCTTTTTCAAATACCTGTCTCTGGAACACCGCCGAGTTGGGTTGCAAACTCACAAGCCTTGCCGATGACAGGGCCTATGCAATCTGCCCATGCTTCAGGGGCATCTTCAAGTAGGAGCTCACCGTCAATCTCAGACTATGAAATAATGCAGAAGAGGATTCCAAAAATCATCAAATTTTATTTTGCATTCCAAAATCCATCAATTTCCAGCAAATTTTTCGCGGTAGTGGATCCAAGCATTTTTCATTGGTAAGATGGATGGATTTTGTGCTCTGTAGGTCGGTCGTCTCCGTCCATGTCTTTTAAAATGTTCAATCAAAGTTCTTCCTCTACGACAATATAATGTGGATTCATATTTGAAGAAGAGGATTTTCTCAATGGTTTATAGCTTTGCTGGAGATTGGCGAGAGGAGGATTCGAACCGGCGTCAAAGGATCCATTTATATCGGCCGCTTGTCCAGGTATTTTTGAGAGATTCTGTAAAGTTTTTGAAAGTCAGGTGGCCTGATTTATGTTTTGGAGGAAAATTTTGCTCAAATCTTAGATCCGGCGATTCGATCTTCATTTCAAGATGGAAGCTGTACTCTTGTATTTATAGATGTGCGATGTATAGGATTATTTAGTGAAATTTTATCTTTTTTATTGGAGATCCGTGTTCTGCTTTTTGATAATGGATTTTGTTGCATTTTTAAAATCTTGCAGAGATTTTGTTTGCTTTAATTTCAAGCGAGGATATTGTCATCTTTCTCATATGTTTTGGATATCTTCTCTGATTTAGCTGTTATTTGGGTTACGTAGGTTTGGATTTTTTTGAAATTTTGCAATTGATATACCTAATTGAGCTGAAACCCCATCTGTGGAGGATATTCGCCGGTAATTTGTGGCCTTTGACGTCGACTACTTTTATAACAGGGTTTAATCCGTGTCTTTGAGGTCCCCGGCATCGCTTCTCGTGGAGAGATTTGGCTGGTGGTGTTCCAGGGCGGTGAAATCGGCAAGTTTGCCGTTAGCCATACATTTTGTCATTATTTGGGGAATTTAGACCGTGAAAAGTGCAGTAGGGAGATTAGGTCCCGTTGGTAGAAATTTGGTTTTTTCAGAGCTTGAATTGCCTTTTTTGAGATCAAACCTTTGTTAAGGTTAATTGTGCTTTTTGAGATTTGCGAATGGCTCCAAGTAAGCTAAGGAAAGCTCTCGGTGCTATGAAGGACCAGACGAGTATTAGTATAGCAAAGGTTGCAAGCAACAATGCGCCGGATCTAGATGTTGCCATTGTAAAGGCAACAAGTCATGATGAAGTACCTATAGATGAAAAATATGTGTATGAAAGTTTGCACCTCACCTCTTATTCCAGGGGTTATGTTAGTGCTTGTGTCCACAGTCTGTCCAAGAGGATCAACAAAACACACAATTGGATAGTGGCAATGAAGGCGCTGATGCTCATTCATAGGCTATTTCAGGACGGTGATCCAAGTTTTGAGCGGGAAGTTCTTCAGGGAATGAGGCGTGGTGCACGCCTGCTCAGTCTGTCTGATTTTAGAGATGATTCACACTCAAATGCTTGGGACTATTCCGCATTTGTACGCACATATGCCCTGTATCTCGATGAAAGATCAGTTGATTTGTCAAAATGAACTCGTGTTGTTGCTCATTTCTACACTGCTGTAGTGAGTGCCATGGTTGCTATATGATGTGAACTTACCGATTATGATAGACCTGCAACCATCTATGCTGCAAAAATGAAGTATATTCTTCATTTATGAAAACATGTACAGCCTACATAACTACCACCATGGTCTACATAGAAGGACAAGCTGCTTATTTGGCAGAAATCAACCCTTAATTATAGCAAAACCTTCAATCTGGATAAATTAGGTAGTGCACTTTCAAGAAATCATAAGTAGCATATTGAACACCTAAAACGCCAAGAACCTGGACTGGTGGTCTGCCGAGAAATCCAACTGCTTTATTGTTGGTAGACTTCTTGTATTAAATCACAAGGTGGAACTCCTACAAATAAGCTTTGCACTGCAGATGGACTTGCTGTTAAAGTTTGAACTGAGGGTTCAGGAGCTGGAAAAGTCTGTGATCTGTGTGCAAGATTGTTTCGTTTCTAGCAAAATAGCATTGCAGAAGAGGAAGGGATTTGCGATTGAGATACACACCTGATAGCAGAATTGTGGGGTACCCACTCCAAATGATGATGATTACCAACTCTATGGTTGACCCATTTTTCTTGTTTCAGCACTGAAAATTTCTCATTCACTCAGTCATATCTCAATCGTGAAAGAAATGGCAAAGATGAATAATGAAGGAAAAGGTCCTATATAAGATTCAAATTTAATTTGAGATGCATGGAATCTGGTAATTCCCCTCTGAAATCAACCTCCCCAATTGCCTTTCTGTCATAATCTTGACCATTAGATGCGTTGTTAGACGATTAAATGTTTTTCCACCGTTAGATGCTATCAAGGCAATTAAATCGGTTCAGTGGCTCCACTAGGTGCATCTAACCCTGAGACTGTTCATTACCTGTAACAACTCGATTCTCGGTTCGGTGGCTCCGCTGGGTGCATCTAACCCTAAGCCTTTTCATTAACAGAAATAACTCAGTTGTTCGATGCCAAGCTCTGTGAAAAAGCTCTGCAAAACCCTAACTCATCTAGGGTGTTCGATGCCATGCTCTGTGAAAACGCTCTGCAAAACCCTAACTCAGCTAGGGTTGCCTCTTGGGTGGCAGTTATTGCCTCTTGGCCACGACGTTGCAGTGAACCGGTCTATGCGTCTTGCCTATCCACTGCTACTGCCAACTACTGCTACCGAATACCATCCAGAATCCAGTTTCACAGGGTGCAAGTAAGCTTAATTTTTGTTGATGGGTTAGCCGTCTTGTAGCGATTTACACATTAGGTATCTGAACATTCTTTTGTTTTCTTGTTTTCTTTAATCTGGTAATTCTCAGTTTCTTTTCCTCCCTGCAGGTCCTGGGGTTGTTCTGCAATTCAAGGACTTCCAGCACCGAGGAAAGCACTTCCCATTTCTTCTTTTTCAAATACCTGTCTCTGGAACACCGCCGAGTTGGGTTGCAAACTCACAAGCCCTGCCGATGACAGGGCCTATGCAATCTTCCCATGCTTCAGGGGCATCTTCAAGTAGGAGCTCACCGTCAATCTCAGACTATGAAATAATGCAGAAGAGGATTCCAAAAATCATCAAATTTTATTTTGCATTCCAAAATCCATCAATTTCCAGCAAATTTTTTGCGGTAGTGGATCCAAGCATTTTTCATTGGTAAGATGGATGGATTTTGTGCTCTGTAGGTCGGCCGTCTCCGTCCATGGCTTTTAAAATGTTCAATCAAAGTTCTTCCTCTACGACAATATAATGTGGATTCATATTTGAAGAAGAGGATTTTCTCAATGGTTTATAGCTTTGCTGGAGACTGGCGAGAGGAGGATTCGAACCGGCGTCAAAGGATCCATTTATATCGGCCGCTGTCCAGGTATTTTTGAGAGATTCTGTAAAGTTTTTGAAAGTCAGGTGGCCTGATTTATGTTTTGGAGGAAAATTTTGCTCAAATCTTAGATCCGGCGATTCGATCTTCATTTCAAGATGGAAGCTGTACTCTTGTATTTATAGATGTGCGATGTATAGGATTATTTAGTGAAATTTTATCTTTTTTATTGGAGATCCGTGTTCTGCTTTTTGATAATGGATTTTGTTGCATTTTTAAAATCTTGCAGAGATTTTGTTTGCTTTAATTTCAAGCGAGGATATTGTCATCTTTCTCATATGTTTTGGATATCTTCTCTGATTTAGCTGTTATTTGGGTTACGTAGGTTTGGATTTTTTTGAAATTTTGCAATTGATATACCTAATTGAGCTGAAACCCCAGCTGTGGAGGATATTCGCCGGTAATTTGTGGCCTTTGACGTCGGCTACTTTTATAACAGGGTTTAATCCGTGTCTTTGAGGTCCCCGGCATCGCTTCTCGTGGAGAGATTTGGCTGGTGGTGTTCCAGGGCGGTGAAATCGGCAAGTTTGCCGTTAGCCATACATTTTGTCATTATTTGGGGAATTTAGACCGTGAAAAGTGCAGTAGGGAGATTAGGTCCCGTTGGTAGAAATTTGGTTTTTTTAGAGCTTGAATTGCCTTTTTTGAGATCAAACCTTTGTTAAGGTTAATTGTGCTTTTTGAGATTTGCGAATGGCTCCAAGTAAGGTAAGGAAAGCTCTCGGTGCTGTGAAGGACCAGACGAGTATTAGTATAGCAAAGGTTGCAAGCAACAATGCGCCGGATCTAGATGTTGCCATTGTAAAGGCAACAAGTCATGATGAAGTACCTATAGATGAAAAATATGTGTATGAAATTTTGCACCTCACCTCTTATTCCAGGGGTTACGTTAGTGCTTGTGTCCACAGTCTGTCCAAGAGGATCAACAAAACACACAATTGGATAGTGGCAATGAAGGCGCTGATGCTCATTCATAGGCTATTTCAGGACAGTGATCCAAGTTTTGAGCGGGAAGTTCTTCAGGGAATGAGGCGTGGTGCACGCCTGCTCAATCTGTCTGATTTTAGAGATGATTCACACTCAAATGCTTGGGACTATTCCGCATTTGTACGCACATATGCCCTGTATCTCGATGAAAGATCAGTTGATTTGTCAAAATGAACTCGTGTTGTTGCTCATTTCTACACTGCTGTAGTGAGTGCCATGGTTGCTATATGATGTGAACTTACCGATTATGATAGACTTGCAACCATCTATGCTGCAAAAATGAAGTATATTCTTCATTTATGAAAACATGTACAGCCTACATAACTACCACCATGGTCTACATAGAAGGACAAGCTGCTTATTTGGCAGAAATCAACCCTTAATTATAGCAACGCCTTCAATCTGGATAAATTAGGTAGTGCACTTTCAAGAAATCATAAGTAGCATATTGAACACCTAAAACGCCAAGAACCTGGACTGGTGGTCTGCCGAGAAATCCAACTGCTTTATTGTTGGTAGACTTCTTGTATTAAATCACAAGGTGGAACTCCTACAAATAAGCTTTGCACTGCAGATGGACTTGCTGTTAAAGTTTGAACTGAGGGTTCAGGAGCTGGAAAAGTCTGTGATCTGTATGCAAGATTGTTTCGTTTCTAGCAAAATAGCATTGCAGAAGAGGAAGGGATTTGCGATTGAGATACACACCTGATAGCAGAATTGTGGGGTACCCACTCCAAATGATGATGATTACCAACTCTATGGTTGACCCATTTTTCTTGTTTCAGCACTGCAAATTTCTCATTCACTCAGTCATATCTCAATCGTGAAAGAAATGGCAAAGATGAATAATGAAGGAAAAGGTCCTATATAAGATTCAAATTTAATTTGAGATGCATGGAATCTGGTAATTCTCTGTTTCTTTTCCTGCCTGCAGGTCCTGGGGTTGTTTTGCAATTCAAGGACTTCCAGCACCGAGGAAAGCGTTTCCCATTTCTTCTTTTTCAAATACTGGTCTCTGGAACGTCGCCGAGTTGGGTTGCAAACTCACAAGCCCTGCCCATGACAGGGCCTATGCAATCTGCCCATGCTTCAGGGGCATCTTCAAGTAGGAGCTCACCGTCAATCTCAGACTATGAAATAATGCAGAAGAGGATTCCAAAAATCATCAAATTTTATTTTTCATTCCAAAATCCATCAAATTCCAGCAAATTTGTCGCGGTAGTAGATCCAAGCATTTTTCATTGGTAAGATGGATGGATTTTGTGCTCTGTAGGTCAGCCGTCTCCGTCCATGGCTTTTAAAATGTTCAATCAAAGTTCTTCCTCTACGACAATATAATGTGGATTCATATTTGAAGAAGAGGATTTTCTCAATGGTTTAATTGAGGGTTCAGGAGCTGGAAAAGTCTGTGATCTGTATGCAAGATTGTTTCGTTTCCAGCAAAATAGCATTGCAGAAGAGGAAGGGATTTGCGATTGAGATACACACCTGATAGCAGAATTGTGGGGTGCCCACTCCAAATGATGATGATTACCCACTCTATGGTTGACCCATTTTTCCTGTTTCAGCACTGTAAATTTCTCATTCACTCAGTCATATCTCAATCGTGAAAGAAATGGCAAAGATGAATAATGAAGGAAAAGGTCCTATATAAGATTCAAATTTAATTTGAGATGCATGGAATCTGGTAATTCTCTGTTTCCGCCCGCAGGTCCTGGGGTTGTTCTGCAATTCAAGGACTTCCAGCACCGAGGAAAGCACTTCCCATTTCTTCTTTTTCAAATACCTGCCTCTAGAACGCCGCCGAGTTGGGTTGCAAACTCACAAGCCCTGCCGATGACAGGCCCTATGCAATCTGCCCATGCTTCAAGGGCATCTTCAAGTAGGAGCTCACCGTCAATCTCAGACTATGAAATAATGCAGAAGAGGATTCCAAAAATCATCAAATTTTATTTTGCATTCCAAAATCCATCAAATTCCAGCAAATTTGTCGTGGTAGTGGATCCAAGCATTTTTCATTGGTAAGATGGATGGATTTTGTGCTCTGTAGGTCGGCCGTCTCCGTCCATGGCTTTTAAAATGTTCAATCAAAGTTCTTCCTCTACGACAATATAACATGGATTCATATTTGAAGAAGAGGATTTTCTCAATGGTTTATAGCTTTGTTGGAGATTGGCGAGAGGAGGATTCGAACCGGCATCAAAGGATCCATTTATATCGGCCGCTGTCCAGGTATTTTTGAGAGATTCTGTAAAGTTTTTGAAAGACAGGTGTCTTGATTTATGTTTTGGAGGAAAATTTTGCTCAAATCTTAGATCCGGCGATTCGATCTTCATTTTCTAGATGGAAGCTGTACTCTTGTATTTATAGATGTGCGATGTATAGGATTATTTAGTGAAATTTTATCTTTTTTATTGGAGATCCGTGTTCTGCTTTTTGATAATGGATTTTGTTGCATTTTTTAAATCTTGCAGAGATTTTGTTTGCTTTAATTTCAAGCGAGGATATTGTCATCTTTCTCATATGTTTTGGATATCTTCTCTGATTTAGCTGTTATTTGGGTTACGTAGGTTTGGATTTTTTTGAAATTTTGCAATTGATATACCTAATTGAGCTGAAACCCCAGCTGTGGAGGATATTCGCCGGTAATTTGTGGCCTTTGACGTCGGTTGCTTTTATAACAGGGTTTAATCCGTGTCTTTGAGGTCCCCGACATCGCTTCTCGTGGAGAGATTTGGCTGGTGGTGTTCCAAGGCGGTGAAATCGGCAAGTTTGCCGTTAGCCATACATTTTGTCATTATTTGGGGAATTTAGACCGTGAAAAGTGCAGTAGGGAGATTAGGTCCCGTTGGTAGAAATTTGGTTTTTTTAGAGCTTGAATTGCCTTTTTTGAGATCAAACCTTTGTTAAGGTTAATTGTGCTTTTTGAGATTTGCGAATGGCTCCAAGGAAGCTAAGGAAAGCTCTTGGTGCTGTGAAGGACCAGACGAGTATTAGTATAGCAAAGGTTGCAAGCAACAATGCGCCGGATCTGGATGCTGCCATTGTAATGGCAACAAGTCATGATGAAGTACCTATAGATGAAAAATATGTGTATGAAATTTTTCACCTCACCTCTTATTCCAGGGGTTATGTTAGTGCTTGTGTCCACAGTCTGTCCAAGAGGATCAGCAAAACGCACAATTGGATAGTGGCAATGAAGGCGCTGATGCTCATTCATAGGCTATTTCAGGACGATGATCCAAGTTTTGAGCGGGAAGTTCTTCAGGGAATGACGCCTGCTCAATGTAGTGAGTGCCATGGTTGCTATATGATGTGAACTTACCGATTATGATAGACTTGCAACCATCTATGCTGCAAAAATGAAGTATATTCTTCATTTCTGAAAACATGTACAGCCTAGATAACTACCACCATGGTCTACATAGAAGGACAAGCTGCTTATTTGGCAGAAATCAACCCTTAATTATAGCAACGCCTTCAATCTGGATAAATTTAGTAGTGCACTTTCAAGAAATCTTAAGTAGCATATTGAACACCTAAAACGCCAAGAACCTGGACTGGTGGTCTGCCGAGAAATCCAACTGCTTTATTGTTGGTAGACTTCTTGTATTAAATCACAAGGTGGAACTCCTACAAATAAGCTTTGCACTGCAGATGGACTTGCTGTTAAAGTTTGAACTGAGGGTTCAGGAGCTGGAAAAGTCTGTGATCTGTATGCAAGATTGTTTCGTTTCTAGCAAAATAGCATTGCAGAAGAGGAAGGGATTTGTGATTGAGATACACACCTGATAGAAGAATTGTGGGGTACCCATTGCAAATCATGATGATTACCCACTCTATGGTTGACCCATTTTTCTTGTTTCAGCACTGCAAATTTCTCATTCACTCAGTCATATCTCAATCGTGAAAGAAATGGCAAAGATGAATAATGAAGGAAAAGGTCCTATATAAGATTCAAATTTAATTTGAGATGCATGGAATTAATTTGCATAAGGGAAGAGAAATGGTAGAGAAGAACAGAGCAAAACCTAAAAAAAAATAAAAAAATCAGAGCAAAGAGTAATGACTAACCCAAGCCAGGAAAAAATATAGTTGACAGAAAAAGAATGTCCAAAGAAGAGTGCAAAATAAGTCTACAATACCAGTTACCATGTGACGGAGAACGCTGATATTAAAGAATTAAAAATTCCATTGACCATATGGACAACTTTGCTTCACCATATTTTTAGAGTTGTTTGCAACAGGTGATGATCAAGATCTAGTATCCTCCTCTATCGCATAAAAACACACATACTCTGACATCCATGTAAACACACCAAAAACTCAAAAGGGAGTAGTTGCGTTGTTTTCCAACCTGTGGCTACTCGCCCATTTCCTCTTTTTCAAATACCTGTCTCTGGAACATCGCCGAGTTGGGTTGCAGACTCACAAGCCCCACCGATGACAGGTCCTATGCAATCTTCCCATGCTTCAAGCGCATCTTCCAGAGGTATTGAAAATTGATTCTTATCTATGTTATGTCGTTTTCTAGACTAACTATCTGAGAGCATTACAGTATGCAAGAAAAATTGTGACATTGTATTCTTTAGTTCAGGATTCTAGTAATTTATTTCAGGATTGTAGTAAAACATGTGGTTCTAATGAATTTTTTTGTCACTTCGTTCTGTTCCCAGATATTATCCCTTTGATAGAGGATAGTTTTTGTCCTTGGAAAACCTTTACAGTTTTCTAGCTGTTGTATGTATATCTACTGTTCAAGTAATAGTATGCAGTTTTTATTATATATTTATATATTTGCTTTATCATTGTTCCAACTACGGGCAGTAACTTAACATTTGTTTGTCATGATGTGGTGATTTGTTAGAGTAGAATTTGGAAAGGATACAACTCTGTGCCACATTATCTTTTGTTGACACATTCTTTTTCCATCTCTGCGGCCTTTGTATGATAGATCAATTGATTTGTCAAAATGAACTTGTGTTGTTGCTCATTTCTATACTGCTGTAGTGAGTGCCATGGTTTCTATATGATGTGAACTTACCGAGTATGATAGACTTGCAACCATCTATGCTGCAAAAATGAAGTATATTCTTCTCATGAAAGAAATGGCAAAGATGAATAATGAAGGAAAAGGTCCTATATGAGATTCAAATTTAATTTGAGATGCATGGAATTACTTTGCATAAAGGAAGAGAAATGGCAAAGAAGAACAGAGCAAACCCTCAAAAAAATAAAAAAAATCAGAGCAAAGAGAAATGGCTAACCCAAGCCAGGGAAAAATATAGTAGACAGAAAAGAATGTCCAAAGAAGAGCGCAAAATAAGCCTACAATACCAATTACCATGTGAAAAAGAACGTTGATATTAAAAATTCCATTGACCATATTGACAACTTTGCTTCACCATATTTTTAGAGTTGTGATGATCAAGATCTAGTATCCTCCTCAATCGCATAAAAGCACACATTGACATCCATGTGAACACACCAAAAACTCAAAAGGGAGTAGCTGCGTTGTTTTCCAACCTGTGGCTACTCACCCATTTCCTCTTTTTCAAATACCTGTCAATCAAACAACGATCTGCCAAAAGGTTGAGATAAACCCCTCCCAGTGCGGATGGGTTGTAGCTAAGTTGATGGCGATCTTTTCTTTCCAACAACCCTTCTCCCACCCACAATGGAATCACATGGTTGGCATGAATAATTTGGTGTTCTGCAAATGTTGCAGCCATGCATAGAAAGAATAATTGCAAATGAATAGTCTCCTTACCTAGTGCATCGTAACTCAAGCTTAGACAAGCATCGAGGCTATGGTCATTTCGCAGTCTCTGAGCGGTCCATTTCCACTGTAGTGGATCAATACACCCTGCCTTTGTCCTCCCTACAACTTTTAGTGCCTGGGGAAGCTCACAATTAATTCATGGGATAAATCTATGCTTTATCTATGTTTTATCTTCTTTTCAATGACCATTTAAATTTATGCCTTACGGCGTTTCCTTTGCAACATCTGATGCAAATGCTAGTATATGCCTTCATAGGCTTAGCAGTCTCGGTCCCTTGTCCCACAAACAAGGGGGTCTCATACACTAATTTGGTGTGTGGCTTGGTCGTGACCTTAAAATTAGATTTTATATATATATATATATATATATATATATAACTTCTTACAACATTTTACTAATTATGTTAATAGACGTGTTTATTTTGGACTAAGATTTCCACAATTTTAATTTATTTTTCAATATTTAATATGTGGATGGTAGGGATTTAACCTCTATGTAATATCCATAGAATATTTTTAGTAATAATAGAGATAGAGGGTTGTGATTTATATAGTGTTTGTAAGAAATGAGTTATAGTTTTTAAGCATATGGTATTAATAAGCCATAGTATTGTAATAAAACCTATTTACAAATTAAGAATTTCTACGATAAAATTAAGAATAAATCTCAATGATTAAAAATCTTGTTTCATGTTTTTTAAGTGTATATATGTTTAGTTCATATATTAATTCTTTTTATAATTAATAATGATAATAATAATAATAATTTCAAATAAACTTATAATTTAATTATTTTTTATGTTTTTTTAATTTTAATAACCTATTTTAAAATAAGTATTTTGATTCCTATTATAAAATTAATACTTATTCACTGGTCTTATAATTTATATATATTTTACTAAATTATTTAATGATATTCAATTATTTAAAAAATAAAATTTTTATTATTTTTATAAAATTAATTTATTTTAAAATTAATTTTAATATATATAAATATTTAATTATTTTTACCTTTTTAAATACAATTTTTATATCTGGTCTTATAATTTATATATATTCTACTAAATCATTTAATGATATTCAATTATTAAAAAAAAATAAATTTTTATTATTTTAATAAAATTAATTTATTTTAAAATTAATTTTAATATATATAAATATTTAATTATTATTACTTTGTAAATTCATTTACGCTTAGCTAAAAACTTTAGGTCAATATGAAGCTCCTTTAAAATGTCCCATCCGCTCCCATTATGGAAAAAATCATGCCTCCCCAAGATGTGAGTATACTAACGACAAACATCAAAATTATGAGTACACTTTGTACATATATTAATATTAACAAAAGTGGTTTATTCATGAAGTTAACATTTTTATTAAGAATGTTCACATTTAAATTTTTTATTCACTAAAATTTTATATTATTATTGATGTGGATTATATTATTATTGATGTGGATTATTTATAATTGGCATAGATTTATTTTAAATATAGATTTAATGTAAGTTGATAAGTAAATGTAAATTAATTTTTTAGGTGTAAATTTTTGTGAATTAATATTTAAATATTTTATATAATTATTTAATTTATATTTTTTATTTAAGTCAAAATCAGCAAAATTTCAACTTTGATAAAAGACCGACAAAATTACACATCATACTGATTTATAAAATACATGAATTAATATTTAAATATTTTGTATAATTATTTAATTTAAATTTTTTATTTAAGTATATGAGTTAAATTTCAACTTTAATAATGAAACAACAAAATTACACATCATAATGAACTATAAAATATGCCTCTCAACTCAACATTATTACACAAAAATATTAAATTTATAATATTTTCATTTTCAAATTCTTTATTAATAAAAGTCGGAACATTTTTAGATTCTTAATTAATGAAGGTTGGATTATTGAGATATATTATTTAAATAATTGGATGTCAATGTTACAACCGACCCCGCTTTTTAGAAAGTTTCGAAAAAGAAAATGTACTTATAAAATATTGAATTTATGTTTTCCTAAATGAGAGTTTATATATATATAGCTCGATGATTCCGACAATAATGAAAGTGACCAACATGATAATGACAATTCACCAAAATCAACTTTTCTATGTCAAATTAAAACAAAGGATAAAGAATGAATTAATTTACTTTTATAATAAAATTATACCATAAAACTTAAAATTTCCTTATTTTAATTTATAATTTTTTAATCTATAATAAAATTAACTCTTTATATTTTTTTATTTATGTCTTTACGTTAAAAAAACAATATTATTATTTAGATCAATAATTAGAAAATACACGTCAAAAAAATTATAGCATAAAAATTATGATATTTCGTAAATCACCATTACTCTTGTCCACCCATTCTTCACCCACTACAGCTACTTTTTAAGCATCATCATCACACTTGCCTTTAGCCCATAGAAAAATCCAGATTGCTGAGGTCGCCACACACGTGGTGGCTACGAAAGTTCATAAGTTTACAAATATTTTTCAAGTTCCATAAGCAAAAAAAAATTAAAGGTTGTTGAAAGCCAAGAAACTAATATATTTAAATTTTTAAAAATTGAATTTGTTACATGCAATGAGAGAATTTTGAATGCGGCTTCGTTAAACTATACAAATTAGGTGATATGGATTGATGAGTTATTTTCGAGATTTTATTGAAATTTGTCATTTCCGTCTAATATAGAAAAGATGTAATGTATTATCTTATTAAATATTGGAATTATATAAAATTAAAATTAAAATAAAATTATAGATAATAAGAAATATTACTAATTTTATCTCAGATGCGAGTGTACACAAAGAATGATCTGATGGTAGCGGCATGGATGGCAAATGGCATAGCCGCTTGCCCACCCATAAGATTGCACATAGAGCAATAAAATCATCTCACAGCAGCAGTAAATGCCATTCAATGCGCCACTCGAACCAATTCACCAGCGCCATCCCGCCTCGGCTCTGCATCATGGAGCCCTCAGGTAACATTCGACCTACTTCCTCTCTTTTTACTCCCCCGCCTCTGAGTTGTAAGTGCCCCCTGGCTGCAGTGGAGTCGGGCACACGCACTGCATCTCTGCTGCATAGACTTTGGAAAGGGCAACCATTACTCTCATAGCTTGATCTACAACCTGACTTTCGATTCTGAGCCTTTTAAGCCTTCTACCTCAGAGCTCTGCTCAGTGCCGACCTCTCATAGGCAATCTCTTCATCCCCAAGCCATCATGCCTCGACTATGCCAGCGAATGCGTAGCAAGAGGGGTAGCAGCAGAAGGAGACTACCCCGTTCTCTGCGCTCAATAGTCTCAGACTCCTCTTCCCCCTCGTCAAATTATGTCTCAGCTCATTATCCTGATACTTGCAGTGGTAGAGGCCGCACTCGCGTTGTCCACTCCCAGCCTGTGCAAACCTCCATACCAGTTACTGATATCCCTTCTAGCTCTCAGCAATCCCACCATTCTGCCCAATTCATTTACCATTTATCTCTGAATCAACCATTCATTAAGGCTACCATCACAGTTACCTTTCAAGAGGAGCCTTACAGCGACGAATGATGCCCCACACACGCAATGGAGAAGAGTGATAATGCTCTGATCCGAAGGAAAATGGCATCAACCCATGGTACTCATCCACCCATATTATTCATCGACCCATGGAATTTACCCATGTTATTGTAAATGGCATTCGCCCGTGGTATTGTAAAATCCACCCATGGTATTCATTCACCCATGGAATTGACCCGTAGTATTGTAACTAAAAAACACTATAAGTAACAAGTCACATTTTGTAAAAAGACAGATTTTCCGCCACAATGTAGCCTTTATAGTTATTATCGGTTTTAATAAAAAGTTTCTTTGTGGTTTTTTTTATTGGGCATTCTCCTCTTTTTCTTCTGGCAATTCAAGTTTTCAAATCTTGGGATCCTTTCCCCCAAGATCCATTGCAAGTTTTCAGATCTTGGGGGTCTCTCCTCCCAAGATCCGGATCAGTGGTATCAGAGCAGGTTATGATTCCATGGGAACGAGGGTTTGATGCATATTTCAGTTTCAAATTTTGCAGCAATATTCAACAAACTTCAGGCATGTGCTACAAACTCCACAGAGCACTTTCTTGGGTCAAGCAAGAAGAATTTTTCTTTTCAGGAATTTTCAGGATTTTTTTTTTGGGTGGCGACTTTGCAAATCAGATCTGAAACATTTGGTACCAAATTTACAAAAACAAATACCAGATCTGGATTCCTCTCGAAAAATCACCCAATTTCAAAAAAAATGGGTCAAATTGGAGTCCGGATGTGGGAGATATTGTTGATTTAAAATCAGCTATTTTATCAGAAATTTTGTGACTGTGGAACGGTTGCAGCGCGAATCTAAGATCTCAGAGTGTCTAGATAGGGATTTCCAACTCATGGGAAGATGCAAAATGATCCTTCTGCTTCTAAAAACGGGTTATAATAAATATTCTGAGTTATATTGACTGAGTTATGCCCATTTTAATTCTGGAGCAGCATTCGAAGTGGGTTCCCATTGGAGACATGCCCTCCCACCCCACTTTAGTAGGCATCTGCTTCACATTCATCAGTTTCAACATAGCAACATTCTGCTTGGGTTATTTGGAGACGTGCCCTCCCACCCCAGGCTATGTAGGCACCTGCTACTTCATTAGCAACCAACATCATGGTTATGGGTCAACCGCATAAAATCCTTGTCATCAAAGTCCATTTGCTAGGCCGCACACTGTCAGAATCACAGTTGGTCACAAGCATTACAGGGTATCTCTATCTTCGGATCTTCGTTTATCAGGGTTTTGGGTTAACCACATAAAACCCTTATCTTCAGTGGTTCTTCATATTCAACAAAGGCTTCACAGGAGGGAACTTTACGCAATGGGGACCATTGCTTCTTAAGGAGGGAGGAATGATCCGAATGGAAAATGGCATCAACCCATGGTACTCATCCACCCATATTATTCATCGACCCATGGAATTTACCCATGGTATTGTAAATGGCATTCGCCCGTGGTATTGTAAAATCCACCCATGGTATTCATTCACCCATGGAATTGACCCGTGGTATTGTAACTAAAAAATACTATAAGTAACAAGTCACATTTTGTAAAAGGACAGATTGTCCGCCACAATGTAGCCTTTATAGTTATTATCAGTTTTAATAAAAAGTTTCTTTGTGGTTTTTTTTTTATTGGGCATTCTCCTCTTTTTCTTCTGGCAATTCAAGTTTTCAAATCTTGGGGGTCTCTCCTCCCAAGATCCATTTCAAGGTTTCAGATCTTGGGGGTCTCTCCCCCCAAGATCCATTTCAATCTTTCAGATCTTGAGGGTCTTCCCCCTAAGATCCATCCACCCGTGGTATTGTAAAATCCACCCATTTTACAAGGCATTATTTTTTTTTTGGCATTATTTTTCTTCTGGCAATTCAATCTTTCAGATCTTGGGGGTCTCTCCCCCCAAGATCCATTTCAATTTTTTTAGATCTTGGGGGCCTTCCCTCAAGATCCGGATGAAATGGTGGGGAGCATGGTCGGCGACGGTCCATCTTTCTTTAAACTCAGTGATGAGGGAGTTCTTGAACATCTTTCTTTAAAATCCGCTCTGATACCACTGATCCGGATTTAAACAGGAACGCGATAAAATACAGAGATAACCATAAAGACAAATATGCAGCGGAAATAATACTTCATTTCATTACTGTAAAATACTGAAATATGCTTACAAATAGAAATGGAAATAACCCAGCTAGGGTGATGGTAGCTTATCTCTGAGAAGAGATGTGTCGGCTACATGCCTCTGAACTGTTCTCCAAAAACTGTGTTACAATGAGGCTCGAGGGCCTATTTATTGTTGAGAAACAATGGAAAACCCTTCACATTCCAAAACCTAACCCTAGAAGATGAAACGCCAAATTGTGGGCCCCGTTTTTGGGTAAGTTGGTACATCAACTTCCCGGGGTCGTGAATTGGTCGTACTATCTCCGTTTGACGTGCATGATAGCCCGTTGGAAAGATCTCTCCGAGGACTACGACAAAAAAGACGATTTTTACATAGAAAAATTGTTGGCGGTGGATTTCCCAAAAAACGTTGTCTAGGGCCTCAAAATGGCTCTAGAAGTTTAGGACCCGAAAAACTCCTAAAAATAGTAAACTGTGCTATAATTAAGGAAACAGAAAAACTGAAAGAGACAGTTGTGGGGGTCCAAATGGGATAGGTGGGTGGCCACCAACATCCACCTGGATCATTCCTCCCCCCTTAGGAAGCAATGGTCCCCATTGCGTTGAGTTCCTCCCTGAGATGAGGAAGCTTCTGCTGAGCTGGGTCTCTGGTGAGCTGTTCTGCAATCTCTGATGTGTCCAGAAATGGTGGGGAGCATGGTCGGCGATGGTCCACATTGAACACTCGGTGCAAGCGAAGGAATGGAGGAATGTTGTGCTTCAAAGCATTGTTTCCCGTAGCCTTGTTACTGGTGTAAGGACCATGTCGAAGTGGTCTGAGTTTCTGATGGGTTCTGGTAAGGCGCTCCCTCTGCAAATGTAACCAAACTTTGTCGCCCACCTGAAACTTGTGTGGTACCCCTCCGGGTAAGGAGAAGTTGTTCCTGTGTTCTGTCACGACTGTATCCCTCTGTTGCTGCTGCTGTGTGGAGGAACCCTTCGCGGGGGTCATGGATGTAGCAACGATCTTCCCCTTAATTTGGGAGTGAACCAGACAGAAAATAAATTTCCTAGTCTGTGAGATGAGCTTGCTGCATTTCTTAGCAGTGATCAAAGAGGTGGCGGTAGGTGGGGCTACCTCTGGTATCCTGTATAATGAATTATCCAAAGAAATGATGACAGCGCGAGGCCTCGACTCATACACAGCATGTCGCCTCCACAAGTATGGCTGGCCTAATAGTACATCACAAACATCCAGAGGTGTAACATCACACAATACCTCGTCTGTGAAGGGCTTGATGCTGTAGGGAAGGCGGCACTGCTAGCGAACTTTGAGATCTCGTCCTTCGTGAAGCCAACCGATATTGTACGGCTGTGGGTGTGGTGTAGTTGGTAGGCCCAACCGCTTCACGACCTCTACTGAAATGAGGTTCTTTTGGCTACCACTGTCGACAATGAATTGCAGTGGCGAACCCTTCACCCACATTTGTGAGTGGAAAAGACGTTCCCCCTCCTCTAGATCTTTGGGCTCATTTTTCTGGATCTTGGCAGTAGCAACAGTGGCACTGGGATTCGCATCAATGATCTGTTTCCCTTTGTCATTCCCCTTGTCGGGTTCTGACTCAGAGTCGGAACATGCATCTGATTCGGAAGCCTTCAACTCGGCCACCAGCGACTGCTTAGTCCGACACGCACTTGTGTTATGAGTGGGACTCTTGTGGAACTCACACCACTTTCCTGTGTCCTTCTTTGGCTTCGTGGTGTTGTTCTTTTCTTGCGGCTTCGACGGGTTGTCTTGGGTCACCCCGAGTGAGGAGATGTTCAAGAACTCCATCTCTTCCTGGATGTATCTGTGCAGGCAGTCGCGGTATTTGAGTACCAGATGCAGCTCAGAATCTTTGATACCCAATTGTGTGCGAAGGGTATGAAAAATGTTTGTGAACCTTGGCACATCTTGGTCTCGTCCCTGCCGCAGTGTGGTCCATTTGATGTATTTGTCCTCATAGCTTTTGACAGGGTAGTACTGCTCCTTGATGTAATCCCGGTAGTCATTCCAAGTGGGTGCCGCTGAAAATAGTGAGCCTGTACTTTCATCCTTCTGTTCACAGTAGGTTTCCCACCAGTCCTTGACGTGGGGGGCTGCTTTGAGAAGAGCGAAAACAATCTTTTCCTCACTTGAAAATTCATGAACAGAAAAATACCCATCGAGCAGATTTAACCATTTATCTACGGCATTTGCGTCTATTTGACCCTCGAAGATGGGGATTTCAAAATTAACTTGTACCTTAAACGGTGTGGCATTTCCAGAGTAGCTGTTGGAAGCCGATGTGTCGCCTCTAGGTAGCCGCTGAAGGATTTGGGCAAAGTTGTCCATCATCGCGTTCCTTTGTCGCTCGAGGGCTTCTTCGAGCAAGATTTTGATAGGATCTCCTGCCCCCTCGTTTTTCTTCTCATCCGCCATGGGAGGTCGTCAAGATTTGCGAGGCTGGTCTTGCAAAGGTTCGACCAGTTCCAGACCTAACTCCTTATATCCCAACCTCGTTGGGGATATGCAAAGAAAAACAGAGAAAAAGCAGACCGCTCTGTGGGGAGCATGTCCGATGAGTAAAATGGCAAAAGAAAAATAAATGGCATTATTTTATTTGAAGAAAAATAAATGGCATTATTTTATTTGAAATGATCCGAATGGAAAATGACATCAACCCATTTAAATTCTTCATATATATGTCGTTTATCTGAAGACCCTCAAGATCTAAACGATTGAAATGGATCTTGGGGGGAGAGACCCCCAAGATTTGAAACCTTGAAATGGATCTTGGGAGGAGAGACCCCCAAGATCTGAAAACTTGAATTGCCAAAAGAAAAAGAGGAGAATGCCCAATAAAAAAAAAACCACAAAGAAACTTTTTATTAAAACCGATAATAACTATAAAGGCTACATTGTGGCGGACAATCTGTCCTTTTACAAAATGTGACTTGTTACTTATAGTATTTTTTAGTTACAATACCACGGGTCAATTCCATGGGTGAATGAATACCATGGGCGGATTTTACAATACCACGGGCGAATGCCATTTACAATACCATGGGTAAATTCCATGGGTCGATGAATAATATGGGTGGATGAGTACCATGGGTGATGCCATTTTCCATTCGGATCATGCTCAGGGCAAGCCTTCTGTAGCAGAGCAAAATCGAGAACCTCTGGCAAAGGATGACATGAGCGCGTTGTGTAATGATGAGGAAAACCCTGATGCCTACAGGTGCCTAATTATCGAAGAACACCCGTCAGCACCAAATGACAACTAATTCACCATGCATCTTCAGGTTTCAGGTTGTCGGCAACCAAGTCTATGGGTTTACTTTTGAATTTTTGAGCAAAATAGTTAGTATGAATTCAATAGAATATTGCTCCAAGTTCGTATGCTGGTTTCCCCTGCGCAGGCAACAAATTTATTTTGGATTGGATTGGTTTCCCACTTCTGGGAAGTCTTAATTTTGTTTTTGCTGCATTATGCCATGAATCTTGGCTCAGAACTACAAAGGCCAGAGCCTCCTTGTATCATTTTGTTATAGTAATAGATCTTAGACTTATTTAGAAATATATATATATATATATATATATATATATATATAAAATAATTATTAATAAAATATTTTCACTTAGTCAAATTACACACACACACACACACATATATATATAATAATAATAAAATAAATTAATAATTATATTTATAATTAATAGTTAAATCAATCTAGATTCATCTTAATTTTAAATCTACCAAATAATTAGAGGGACCAAATTTTTTGAGGTGTAAACTTATTTTAGAGCCAAAAGAGATTTGATCCCTTTTGATGTTTGGTAGATCTAAAATTAAGATGGATTTAGGTTGGTATTAATCTAATTCGTTTTCATGGAACACCCTTTGTATTTTTATGTTTCTGAAGTATGCATAACATCTTAGAAAATATTTAAAAAATGTGTGAAAAATAATTAGTCTAGATTCATCTTAAGTCCAGATTTATCAAGTGTCGAGTGGGATCAAATCTCTCAAGGTGCAAACTTCTTTTTTGAGTGCCAAACTTGAAGGTTTGCAACTCGAGATATTTGATCCCTCTTAGTGCTTGATAGATATGGAGTTAAGATGGATCTAGGTTTTATATATATATATATATATATATATATATATATATATATATATTATATTTTGACCAAGCCAAAATGTTTACATATCTCTTTCATATTGGGTTGGAGAGCACCTCTCAGTACAACAATATTAAGGGAGACTCCCATATCTTCCTCTTGATTGTTGTTTTATCATGAAAAAAGTGGCAATAAATTTTACAATATTATATCTTTAGTATATAAAGATGGAAGTAGTGAAATATATTTCAAAGTATATTAAGGAATATGTAAGCGTTATTCATTTATATCAAAGAGTATGTTTTTAGAGACACGCACAAAAAATAATAAAAATTGTCCAACTATGACCCACTCATACAAAAGAGTAATCTCCTTTAGAGATATGCACGAAAGAGTACGTTTTTAGAGACGCACACAAAAAAATAAGGGTAATTTTCCAACTATGACCTACTCATATAAAAGAGTAATCACCTTTAGAGACAAGCACAAAGGCTCAAGGAAACTAGGCACATATAACACATTAGAGGACTCCTTAGCCTCTAGTTACTCAAACTTATGTGGCAATACATAGTCATGATTCTATGGTTTCTTGGATATTGTAGATTTGTCTTCTACTAAACTCTATATGGTACAACTTGGTCAAAATTGAGCCAAAACATCAAGTGTAATTCAACCAATATTTATACAAACATGCTAAAATTTGATGTTTTTAGAATTTTTTAAACCAATAAAAGGAAAATATTTTATTTTAAAACATACATTTATCAAATAACATTCTCACAATAATAATTCTAGAAATACAATATCAATGGAAATGGAATGCCTCCTCCCACATTTACCCAATTTCACAAGCTCACCATGGTAAATATGAGTCGAGTGTCACTATGACATGACCCAACCTCCAAATTCTAGTTGAAGAAGTGGGGCCTATATATAGATATCCTCTCAACATCAACATCATGACGACACAAGATTGCAACAATGACCATCGCCATGCATGCATAACAAACATATTGACAACTAACATGCATGCATAACAATCACACCTAGCTCATCCAATCCAAGTGTTTGAACCTGGAAGCTCTAATACCACCCTATAATGCCTTCTCCCACATTTACCCATTTTCATAAGCTCACCAAGTTAAACATGAGACAAGTGTCGCTATGACATGACCCAACATCCAAGTTCTAGTTAAGGAAGTGGGGCCTACAAACCAAACACATAATAACATCCTATAGGGACTACAGATCACTCAAGAGTTGAAAAACCACCCCAAGTGATCAAGCCTTGAGCTAGAACCTTTATTATCTGACCTGACACCCCAATCGCACACATAACAAGGCAAGGGTGCAATTATAGGCATCCAACTGCATGCACGAGCCTCCTCCGATGTGGTTATGACCTAAATTCTTTAGATCTGAGCATGCAGTATCAGGATCTGCGCCACCTTTTCAAGTCGGCCTCTAGACCATTGCCCATAATTTTTTGTAACTTTCTAGAATCATAATTTACATGACGACAATGCCAAACATTCAAAATCGAAGAAAGAAGTTGACCTAGATTGCCTAATCCATAACAGACATTTCATCAAACATATGGCAAACAGGTAAGTTGCAGGTCATGAATGCATATCTAATCACAAACTGATATTAATCACAAACTGATATTCTTCATCTGAGAATCATCGAGAAGGCTCTAAACCCTCTCTAGCTAGTTGCAACAACACTTTTTAGCCCATACGTACATCAAACATTCAATAAATTAATAAATAATGACAAGATCCATAGATAGCATACATCATATAACCAACATATAACTAGAAAATAACCAACATAGAAACCATGGAAAATAAGCCATAATGTCAACATGATAACCAGTAAAAGAGCTCATAAATCACAATGGGAAAATAACTCTCATTAATACATGAAAATACCAATCAAGTTAGGGACTTCCACGTACCACCCAGCTATAGATTGGGCTGAACCAAATCTCTCTTTCATCTAATCACCCCCGTGCCATATTCCAAGCATGAATGTGGGATCTCATGGAATAAACTAATACAAAACCAACCAGGGCTTCCAAAGGCCAAACCACCTAAACCCTCAACCACAGTGATTCGACCTCTTTGGTCTGGAAATCACTAACATAACCCAGATCGATCTACCCAAGTTGTCCAAGACTCCATGAACTAGTAATTCAACCCACAACCTTCCAAGGCTCCAAAGAATTTATTCCAACGCAACTCCAAGGACTAGTAACTCAACCCACCAAGGGCTTTAGAGAGTTTTCCCAACCAACGACTCCAAGTAACTCAATCCAAACTATCCCAGGACTTCCAGAGTGTTTGTTCCAACCCATATCCATAAGGAACATGAGCACCAATCATTAAAAAAACAAGTGGGAAACCCACAACGTCAAGGTTATATAGGAAATGGAAAAGCAAGACTAAAACACCTGTCAATCCAGGAAAATATCCATGTCAATGACAACACATAACCAGAGAATCACATGCATATACCATGCATCCAAAAAACAAAAAGGAATCACACATGCAACCTATTACCTACAAAACAATCCAACTATAACTCTTGATCTAATTGTTTCCTTTTGCCCCATGCTTTCCTTTGCCTTTTGTTGTAGCGGCTGCAACACCTCAAAAATTTTGGCCTACACTCAATTTTTGGAGCATACTGTGGATCCTCTAATTGGTCATTCCTTATTCATTGATTGGTAAGTTGATGATTTTAAGATCCCTTCTTCGATCTCAAGAGTTGTTCACGCTTTATTTGTATATAACAAGTGTCATCTTCAGGCATGGGAGTTATCCTTGTCAGGTAAAGGGAATTTTGGTCTGCTTCAAGGGTCAATCTTTGTGAAAATGAGTTGTTCCCATCATGTAGACATGTTTCGCACTCATTTTCAAAGTTTCACACACTATTACATAAGTGTCAACATCATCCTCGCAAATTTTATCGCCAGAACCACACTTGTTGTAAGCTGCCACAAAGGTTGTTGCATTAAGTGAAGTATGTTTTCATATGTTTTGGATTATTTATTTTGTATCATTAAGTGTCGAAGTGTGTGGTCACAGTCAAGTTCTATCACTGTTCACATTGATTCCACTGATCCCACACTTAGCCAAATTCCAGAGTATTCCTAGCAACCTACCTTCATCCAGCCTTTCTAAACTATGCACTTCGCATTTGCAACCCTCAAGCTTTTTCCTTGCTTGTTATAACTGTGCAATGCATAGAAATGTAATAGCCTTAGTGAAAATTTCATGTAATAAAATTTAATAAAGGAAAAAAGAGACCACGGTTAAGGGACACTTATTCCAAGCTGAATGTTGGGCAAAGATATCCTAGTGGGCATCACTAGATGTGTGTTTTGACTAAGGAAAATTAACAAATGCTAAGACAAAGGCATTAAAAGGCAAAAAGTCAATTTTGGCACATTGATTAATGAAAATAAAAGAAAATAGGAGAAAAGGAAGGTAAAAGGTCACAGGTTGGATTTGAGGAGGAAATTGAAGGAAAATAATGGAAAATGAAGAAAATATAGGCCTCATTAATAAAAATGTTTCTGAGGATCAGTGGGCAAGCTTTTGCTAACATTTTCTCAGTTCAAGTTTGGAGCTCTCTCATTATTCTATCTCTCTCTCTTACTCTTCGTCACTTAGAGTTTTCTTGGAAGAAATCTAGCTTTGGATTGAGGAAGGAAAAACAAGCAAAGGGAAAGGAAGGAAAACGAGGATAAAGGAAGAAGAGCAAGATCAAGCATCATCAATAGGAATACTTGTAGGTAACCTTTTGCATGTGTGATTTCCTAGCTGGTTTGGAAATGCATTGCTTTGCATGTTGGTGTATGGTTCTCTTGTTGTTGATGGCATGGTTTTGTCAGGTTATGACAGTGGTTTTCAACCTAGCCTTGCCTTTTTTTGGATGGCATGGTTTTGGGATGTTTATTTTTGTTTTGAGCTTTTGTTTGTCGAATGGATTTCGGAATCCGGGGCAAAGATGGTATTAAGTTTCCTTCCTAAAGGATTAGGAATCCCTTGACCGGTTTTGGCAAGATGCATGGTAAAGCCTGGGGGAGGAGTCTTGGTTTAGTGCCTAGTGATTTGGGTTTGGATTGCGGTAAAGCCTAAGAGACAAGGAGACAGAAAATTCGTCAAGGATAGTGATGGATTCCGGATGGTATTCCAAGTTCGGTTCGGTTGTGAATGGAGCACAAATTTTGGTGTGATCACAGTTTAGTGAGGTTGGAGGTGGTTTAACCTCTGGATTCCCTTGGTTGTTCTTGAATTGGTTGTTCTATGAGATCCCACATTCATGCTTGGAATATGGCAAGGGGGTGACTGGCTGAAAGAGAGATTTCGTTCAGCCATGTCTATGGTCGGGTGGTACGTGGAAGTCCTGAACCTAGACGGATTTTCCTGTGATTAATAGAATCTAGGTTATCTTACTTTTGTACTTGTTTATATCTGGATTTAGTGGTTGTCATATCTCTGATATTTATCTGGTTTAATGTTAGTTATAAGCATGGTTATGTGACTAATTCATGTCATGTTTATTTCATGTATTTACTTGTAATTGTTAAATGAATGGAAGCAAGACCTAATTGATGATATAATAGATCAATGGAGAAGGAGGTGATCCTTTTGGTTATGTTTCATAAGTTCTTTTAGTCATTAATGCTTTGTCTTGTATCCTAGACCTGTAGGTTGCATTGATGCCAAGTGTTTGACAGAATGTCAGTCCCAGTTGGGGATGCTCAGGCCTAGTCTTGAGGTTGATTTTTTATTTATCAGCATTGTTATCATGTCTTTGATGGATTCTGAAGGTTGTAGAAAGTTCTAGGCAAAGGCCGAGATTCAAAGCTAGAAAAGTGGCTCAAATCTCGAGTTCGCTAACCAGATATGCTGAGAAAAGTCCACATTTGTTGGCACAGAGGCCTATGAGAGTGACTTTGAGTTGCTGGTCATTGTCTTGCCTATAGCATGAGAGCGACTTTGGGTTAAGAGGCTTAAAACATTAGTGGGACCTAGGGACAAGATGTCTGAGTGGCTGACATGTGTCCTGGGGGTGTAATCACTGATGTGGATGGGTTTGTTTGATGAGTTCAATTGCTTCCATTTCCTTAAGGTCACCAAGGAGATTGAATCTCTTATAGTAACCTCTCTCATCACATGTTTTCCCGGTTGGTTGGCTGCTTGGGTGGACCTAGGAGGAGGGGGTTTTACATATTGGTATCAAAGCATAGTTGTGCTCTCCCTGGGTGTAGGTGCTTTCTCATGCATGCATGTCAGTTGCATGTGTCTCTCTTACACTTGCATTCCATGTGCTTATTGCATTGCATCATGTTGATCATGATTATAGTAAGGTTTCCATGAGGAACTTGATCTGATTTTGTGGGATTCATCATTGGAAGTATACGATTGGTTTCATATGGTTATATGTCACTTACATGTTGATTATATGTTGCTTGAATGCATCCTTGTACGTCAGGTGCATTCTTGAATGTTTTGATTATATGTATTAGTATTGTAGGTTGATTATAAGAATTGATGACTTATGCTCGACTACATGTGTTCATACGTATGTGTAGTTGATTAGGCATTTCTTATGCATGTTGATAATTGCATGTGGAAATGTGTGCAATGGAGTAATGGTTGTTGTCATGCATGAGGTAACTGTTGGAAATAATACTGAGAGGGGGGTGAATCAGTATTATCATATCAATAATTTAATTTCCCAAACAGAGTTATATATGCTACTTCAGCTAAGTAAACTAGCGTGTACACGCGACTGTACTTAAAGCAACCAGTGTATATGCAGAGAAATTCCGATTTAGACAGATTATCATGTATTGAAATTTAACCAGTATATCAGAGATTTATTAGACAGTGCAGTAAAAGCAAAATAAAGCATCACACATAAGCAACACACATGAACACCAAGATATAAGGTGGAAACCCAATGTGGGTAAAAACCACCTGTTGCTGTCGTCTCTGTCTTCTTTTAATAATAAGAAAATCTGTTTACGATCTTGTACTGGTGTAGACTTATACCAATACGTAGGCACCCACCTACAAAAGGCTACAACCTTCTCTCATTCTCCAGCTACTACTGGAAGGGAAATACAACTCCCTAGCTCTTGTATTGGCCAATATGTTTACTAGTACGTAGGTGCCAGCCTACAGAAAACTCCACTCTTCTACCAGGGACCACGTTTCATGAATTTTTAGACTGGATACTCCTAGAACACAACACCACAATCTGAAGTCCACGTTTCATTCAATTTTCATACTGGACCCATCAACAACATCATAACTGCAATACAATCATCAAGTACATCTACATCAACCAATCACAAAAACCATAACCTGAATCCGATCATTCAAAACACTGTCACCAGAATACAGTCACCAGAACCTAAAACAGAACCCAGAACTCTGCAACAGCAAACAAAAACAACTTAAACATACAAAAACAACTTAAACATACTTCATAAGGTATACGATACTTCCATGTGTCGAACCAGCATGTATACGTGCTTTTATCTAAGCCAACCAGTGTACACATTTGTAAATATTAATTCGTAATTTTGCAGCTATTCCAGACTTCAGTTATACTCAGATCATAACATTTACAGAATAACACATGCATCAGCATTCAAATCTAGACTATACATGATCAAACCACATAATGATAATTCATTTCAAGTCTTAAGATCCCGATCCATCATTAGATCTTATCCCTCATCAACTGCTAAGGTTCATCCTTGGTTCAGATCAAGCAAAGCACCATAATCCAATAACCTGCATACTAGATCTCACACTTCATCAGATATTCGATACTTGCACACCTTGGCCTAATGATCTTCTCCTCCTTATATAGTTTTAGGCCTTTCTCAATACCATGGATCAAAACCACTTAGGACCAATACCTTGGACCAAATACCTAGGGTCAATACCTCAGACCAAATACCTTGGACCAATACCACGGATCAAAATACCTCGGACCAAATACTTCAAACCAAAAACTTAGTTTTCCAACATATACGCGCTTTTCCTTCTGTGAAAGTGCATGTGTACGTATACGCTACTTGTGTTCAATGAACCTGCGTGTATATGCAGCTTGGTCAAGGTGAACCTGCGTATACCTCTCTTTCTTCATTCTCTGTAGTCTAATATGTCATTCTTTGTTGTTGACATGTTGCATTGTGATCTTTCATCTAATTGAGTTGCCATCAAGGACAACACCTATATCATAATGCCAACAATCTCCCCCTTTGGACTTGGTGGCAACAACAACACCAAGTCACTCTCCCCCTTTGACATCAAGGGCAAAGGATGGACCAAGATAATTTCTCCATTTGACATACATTATGCTGGTCATGCTGCCCTGAGTACATGCTAAAATCTCTGAGATGTACTGAAACTACCCATGCTCTTCCTCTGTACAAGTAGAGTCTGCAAAAAAATATTTTCTAAAAGAATAACATGACTCTATAACTCAACTATGTGAAAATGACCTTCCTATCACCAATGACTCATACATACATCCATCTCTCAACCAAGTGGGGATATACCAAATTTGACTCATCCACCCAACCAAGTGGGGATATACCAATTGTTTATACATGAAAGAAACAAGAAATATTACATCATCTATCCCATGTAAAGTGGCGATACAAATTACATTATTTGTCCAAGAGGACTCATATCACTTCCTAGACTTTTACATGACTTGAGTAACAAATGGTATAAATATTTGAAGCCATAGCTAGACATAGCAACCATAATGCCAACAATGTTGAATGTACGTGAAGGCTAATGCTCCCCCTAAACCTGTGCTACTTGTGCATTGTTAACAGGTCAATGATCAAGGCATCTTTGTCAGTTAGATAAAATTAATGAACAGAGCATATAGACATTAATCATCAATGTTAGTCAGAGCACCCATATCAGATCCTGCCCCACTGTTTTCTTGTTTGAAACACATATACGCTTCTTTACCCATAGAAACCCACATGTGTACGCAACTATACTTCATGAAACATGCGTATAATAACCTTTTTCTGAAAAAAGTTGGATTTAACAGCAGGATGATGTAGCAACTACTCCCATCTTTTGTCTGAGATATTCAAATGTCTCTCTAGGCAGTGGTTTAGTGAATATATCAACAACCTGTTCTTTGGAGGGAACATACTCCAATTTGACCTTTTGTTCAAGCACTTGTTCACGTAGAAAATGGTATTTGATGGGTATGTGCTTGGTCTTGGAGTGCATAACTGGATTTTTTGAAATATTGATGACACTTGTATTATCACATAGAATGGGGATGGGTGGAGTGCATGTGATCTGAATGTCTTGCAAGGTTTGCATCATCCAAAGAAATTGTGTGCAGCAAGATGCAACAGCCACATATTCTGCTTCAGCTGTAGATAGCGCAATTGAACTTTGTTTCTTGCTGAACCAAGACGCTAACTTGGAACCCATATAGAATTCACCACCACTAGTGCTTTTTCTATCATCAACACTTCGTGCCCAATATGCATCTGTATATGCATGAAGAGTGATATTTGTATCTCTAGGATACCATAAACCAAAGTTTTGTGTTCCTTGAAGATATTTGAAAATTCTTTTGACTGCCTGAAGGTGTGATTCCTTTGGATTTTCTTGGAATCTTCTAACTATTCCTACTACATGCATGATGTCAGGTCGGGTACCTGTTAAATAAAGCAAACTACCAATCACGGATCTGTAAGTTGGTTGATGTACTGCTATTGATTCATCATTTGAGTTGAGACTGCATCCTGTTACCATTGGGGTATATACAGGTTTAGAATCTTCCATGCCATACCTTTTCAAGATTTGTTTGAGATATTTGGTTTGTGAAAGAAAAATACCATCTTTATTTTGTTGAACTTGTAGACTGAGAAAATCGGTAAGTTCACCAAGTAAGGACATTTCAAATTCTTGCTACATTACTGATGCAAAATTCTGACTCATGGATTCTTCATTACTACCAAAAATGATATCATCAACATAAACAACAATAATGAGTAATTTATCAGTGTCAATCTTTGTATATAGATTGCTATCTGTTGAACCTTTTGAAAAACCTTGTTGGTGTAGATATTTGTCAAGACAGTAATACCAGGTCCTTGGAGCTTGTTTCAAACCATAGAGAGCCTTTTTGAGTCTGCATACAAGTTTTGCATCATTTCCAAGAATGAACCCTTTTGGTTGTTCAATATAAACTTCTTCTAAATCTCCGTTAAGGAAAGCATATTTTACATCCATTTGGTATACTTTGAATTTTTGAAAGCTAGAAAGAGCAAGAAACATCCTTATGGCTACAAGTCTAGCAACAGGTGCAAAAGTTTCTTCAAAATCTATACCTTCTTGTTGAGCATACCCTTTACAAACAAGTCTCCCCTTGTTTCTAATGACTTCTCCATTTTCATTCAGCTTGTTTTTGAATATCCATTTAGTTCCTATGATATTTTTATCATGAGGTCTAGGAACTAATTCCCAAGTATTATTCTTTTCAATTTGCTCAAGTTCTTCATTCATGGCCTTGACCCAACATTCATCCTTGCATGCTTCATTTACATTTTGAGATTCGGAGGAGGATAGTAATGCTAGATAGCTTGAGTTTTCTGTAATAGATCTTCTTGTACACCTGCCTCTTTTTCCCCTAAAATTTGAGTTTCTGGATGATTTCTCTGAACATACCTGGACGAAGTCTTTTCTTCTATCCTTATCTCTTCTTATGATATTTCATTGGTTTCTTCTTCAATATCATCGTGATTTGATGAGGGAAAATACTCCCATTTTCTTCATTGTCATAATCTTCTGTTTTTGTTTGTTTTGGATTTTTGCATGCTTCATCAACTACAACATCAATACTTTCAACAATTTTCCCAAGTATTTTGTTATAACATTTATATCCTTTACTTCGGGAAGAGTAACCAAGAAGAATATCTTCATCTACTCTGGGCTCAAACTTACCAAGTTTTTCATCAGTCCTTTTGATATAACATTTGCTTCCAAAAATTTAAATTATTTTACAGTAGGAGTCTTACCATACCAAAGTTCATGTGGAGTTTGAGTGCTATTAACCCGAACATTTGCTTGGTTGAGAATAGTTACAGCGGCGAATGCAGCTTCACCCTAGAAGGTTGCAAGAGTTCCAGATTCATCTAGCATAGCTCGAGCCATTTGTTGAACAGCTCTGTTCATCTTTTCTACCACTCCATTTTGTTGAGGAGTCCTTGCGGTGGAGAATTTCCTTTTTATTCCATGTTGTTCACAAAAGTCAAAGAATTCATCCGAGGTAAATTCCCCTCCTCAATCTGATCTGAGGCATTTGATTTTTCGATCTGATTCATTTTCAACCAAATCTTTGAAGGCTTGGAACTTTTCAAATGCTTAATCTTTATGCTTTAGCAGACCTATCCAACACATTCTATAAAAATCATCAATGAATAAAACAAAGTATTCTTCTCCACAAGGTGACTTTTTCCTTGATGGTCCACATAAATCAGTATGAACAAGTTCAAGAGGCTTACCAGCTGACCCTTGTTTTTCAATGAAGTGAGCTTTGGTTTGCTTACTGAATTGACATGGTTTGCATATTGTATTTTCAGGGATGCTGATATCTGGAAGATCACGAACAACCTTGAATCTGCATGCTTTTCTTATTTGAGAAAAGCTTAGATGTCCCAATCTTCTATGCCACAGCTAGTTTTCATCATTTTTGTTTAGATAACACTGTTGTTGTCCTCCCTTGAGTATGTATAAGTTGTTTGGAGTTCTTGTACCTTTGATTGTGTTCTCCCCAGTATCAAGTTCATGAACAACACATCTGTTTGATCGAAACACCACTTCATTTCCTTGATCACACATTTGACTGACACTCAACAATTTATGCTTTAAACCGTCTACATACATAACATTTCCAGCTTTAACCTTTTCTTTCAAGAAAATAGATCCTTTACCTTTTATGACAGCAGGAGTTTCGTTTCCAAATGAGACATTCTTTTCCTTTTCTAAGGCATTATATGAGTGAAGTTTTTCTTTGTCATTTGTCATGTGTTTTGAGCATCCACTGTCGATGTACCGCTGATTTTCTTGTCCTTCTGCATACAAGGCTATACCACATCTTTCTATTTGAGATTCTTTCCTTCTCCATATCTTGGGATTTAATGGATTTTGCTCCTTTTGAGATGATTGTCGAAATTTGCTCCTGCATTCAGATTCTTCATGACCAAAGTTGTTACAGATTGAGCATTTTATTTCATTTTCAAGAAGATAAAAGTTATTATAGGAACTTTTCTTGACCCCTGTTACATTCCTTTGATTTCGTGCTTATCTATTCATGATGGTTTTGTAAGCAACACATTGAGCAGCTTTGTGTCCAAAATTATGACATGAAAAACATTGCCCATTAAAGAAGTTCCTGCGACTATCGAATCCATTAACCTGGTGATTGTAGTTTCTATTGATATTCATCTTTGGAGCAAATTGAGTATGATTTAACTGAGATTGGTTGTGGCTTCTATTCGTCCTTGGAATAAAATGAGTCTGATTTACCTGGCAATCTGCTTTATGCCTTTGCTGACAATTGTCATACTGTTCACTGGTCTTTGTTGCATCAAGATAGCTTTTAGTGGAAGTTGACGTCTTCTGTGATTGAGATGATTTTTCAGTATATCCAAGACCTGTCTTTATCAGAGGAGAATGTTGTCCTTTGATAATTTCATCTAAGGTTTCTGATCCTTTAGCAAATCTAAGATTGAGAGATTTCGTTTTCTCAAGATCCTTTCTTATACCCACAATTTCACATTCTAGTTTTTCATTGTGTTTTTCTTTTTCAGCAAGTTGGTATGTCAAGGTATCTATAATCATATTCTTTTCTTTTAAACAGATTTTGAGTTTAGAAATTTCTTCATGAAGGTCGTCTTCTTTTAAAACATCCCAAAAATTATCATCGTCATAAGCCATTAGAAGTCTATAGTCATTACTATTTTCATCTTCATCACTATTTGATAAACCATCGCTATCTTCATGAGTCTAGTAACTTCTTTTATTTACAACTTGTTTTCTATTTCATTTTGCATGTTCATTCCCTTTCTCATGTTTATATTTATGAGGACATTTGGCAGCATAATGACCTACTCTGCCACAAGCAAAGCATTTGAAGGGTAGCTTACCTCTATTGGGTTGTGTTATATTCTTTCTACGACTAGCCCACGTAGTTAACCGGGGGGTTAGAAGGGGGGCGGAGCCCCCCTTCGTTGCGCCGATTGTGTAGCGGGAGGGGTCACAGGGGGTTTGAGGCATACCCGTAACCCCACTTTATGGGGTCCGGGGTAGCGCCCCGGAAAATTTTGGTTTTGGACCCTATGTTAGGTTGGGCGGATCCACCTATGGTTTTGTGCATGATTTTCGCACATGTTTTTGGACGCAATGGCTTTTGTCCATGGTATTGGATGCGATGGTTTTCAGTCCATGGTATTGGATGCTTCGGCATGTATAAATATGTATTATAACATTGAAAGGAACATAATGAAAAATCAAGTTGGTAGTCCTGGTTTTGGGATCCAGGGGAAAATCTTTGTGTATATGTGTTTTATGTGTTATGCTCTCACATTTTTTATTTTATGTGTTTTAGAATTCGTATGCAGGTAATTTCTGTATGGGGTTAAAACCTACATTTGGTATCAGAGCAGTTTTGGCTTCAAGGGGACACCTTTGTTGCTGAGGGGTTTTGCTCGGGCCTGTGGTAGACCCTGTTCAGTGGGAGATCTACGAGATCAATTCTAGTGGTGAAAGAAGATGGCGAGCAGTGGAAAGATAGAGATCGAGAAATTTAATGGTCAAAGTTTTGAGTTGTGGAAACTCAAGATGGAGGATCTGTTGGTGAATAAAGATCAGTGGATCACGGTAGATCTGGGTACTAAACCAACGGGAGTGTCCGATGAAGAATGGAAGAAGTTGGATCGGAAGGCAAAGAGCACAATACGATTGTGTGTCTCAGATTCAGTATTGTTGAATGTATCAGGGGAAGCTACGGCAAAGGCTTTGTGGGACAAGTTAGGGACTTTGTACCAATCTAAGTCTCTAGTGAATAAACTATTCCTACGGAAAAAGCTGTATAACCTGAGGATGAAGGATGGAGACTCGGTGCTAGAGCATCTGAATGCATTTAATACTGTGGTAAGTTAGTTAGCATCTGTTGATATTAAAATTTCAAATGAAGATAAGTGCATCAGTTTGTTGTGTTCTCTACCAGATTCGTGGGATAGTCTGGTTATTACAATAGGTAGCAATGCAACTGCCTTACAGTTTGATGTAATAGTTTCATCCTTACCAACGGAGCAGATGAGACGGAAAAATATGGAGAGCCAGAATGGTGATGCCTTGTCTGTACGAGGATGGTCCCAGAACAGAAACAAAAATAAGTCATCGAGTGGGAGATCTAAATCTATAGGGAGATCTAAATCTCCAGGAAAACCTGTAAAGGTGGTGTGCTGGAAATGTGGAAAGGAAGGGCACTACAAAAGGGACTATAAATCTAAAGCTCCTGATAAAGGAAAGGGATTTGATGATGCTCCTTCTGCAGAGGAAAAAACCACCTCAGATGAAGGTGGGGATGTGTACTTGGCCTCTTCAAGTACACATGTAGATCATGAGGCATGGTTTATTGACTCAGGTTCATCCTTTCACTTCACTCCCCATAGAGAGTGGTTCTGCAAGTATGAGAAATACGATGGTGGTGATGTCTTCTTGGGGAATGAGAGGAAGGCTAGAATCATTGGTCGCGGAAAATTAAAGTTGAAGTTGCAGGGTGGAAGGGTTAGAACACTTCCGGGTGTTCTGCATATTCCTGCATTAGCCAGAAATCTTATTTCTGTAAGAGAGCTAGATGATGCAGGTGTAAAAACAGTGTTCGAGAAGGATACCTGCAATATGGTTCGAGCAACACTAGTATTGATGCGGGGAGTGCGGATTGGAACTCTGTACAAGCTATAAGGTAGCATTGTTGTTGATGGGTGAAACAGTTCCGTGCTTCCTGAAAGTGAAGTAGAAAATCTAGTGGTCTCTGGAGAGAAGACCATGTTGTGGCATCAAAGGCTTGGACATATTGGAGAGAAGGGCCTTCGAATACTTCATGGTAAAGGTATGGTAGAAGGTATGAGTAATAGCTCTCTAGATTTTGATTTTTGTGAATATTGTGTATACGGGAAGCAGAATCGGGTGAGTTTCCCCTCTGGTGGTAAGAGGGCGAAATATATATTAGAGCTTGTGCATAGTGATGTGTTGGACCTGTGAAGGTTCCATCATTGGGTAAGTCTATGTACTGTGTATCATTTATAGATGACTTCTCAAGGAATACATGGATATATTTCCTTAAAAAGAAATCTGAAGTCTTTGATAGGTTTAAAGAATTCAAGGCTCTGGTGGAAAACCAAACAGAGAAGAACATTAAGGTGCTGAGGACAGATAACGGTGGAGAGTTTTGCAGTAAGGAATTTGAAGAATTCTGTAAGAAGTGTGGTATAGCACGGCAGAAGACTACTCCATATACACCTCAGCAAAATGGAGTTGCAGAAAGAATGAGCAATATGTTGACGGAAAGGGCAAGAAGCACGCTCAGTGGTGCCGAGTTAGGACAAGAATTCTGGGTAGAGGCGGTGGAGACAACATGTTACCTGGTCAATAGATCACCTTCATCAGCGTTGAAGGATAAGACTCCACAAGAGGTATGGACTGGTAAGAAACCCTCTCTTTCACATCTGAGGGTATTTGGATGTGATACATATGTACATGTTCCAAAGGAGAAAAGAACCAAGTTGGATAGTAAATCTGAAAAGTGCATCTTTATTAGGTATAAGGATGGTTTAAAGGGTTAGAAGCTTTGGAACCCAATAACAAGGAAGGTTGTGTACAGTCGAGATGTGGTGTTCAGAGAGGTGAAAGATGTTATTAAACATAAAGTCCAACCAAAGGAACCTGAGAAGATAGAGTTTGAGCTAAAGGAGGAAGAATCAGACTCTATAGCAGAGGAGGAATCAGAAGATGAAGAGCCACAAACTCCAGGTGTGAGAAATTCAGTTCAAGAAAGAAGGTAGCCAGAAAGGTATAGTCCATCTGCTTTCTGTTCAAATTTTGCTTTGTCTATTACTAATGATGATCCCAGAACTTTGAAGGAAGCAGTAGATTAAGAGGATGGAAAACTCTGGAAAGAGGCCATGGTAGATGAAATGGCATCTTTGCACAAAATGAGGCTTGGGATCTGGTGGAGTTGCCGGCTGGAAGTAAACCCATTGGCAGCAAATGGGTGTTCAAGAAGAAGACAAATGCAGAAGGAAAGGTGGAGAAATACAAAGCTCGGTTGGTAGCAAAAGGTTATTCCCAGGTGTCGGGAATTGATTTTGGTGATATTTTTTCTCCTGTTGCCAAGGTAACTTCTATTAGATTACTTTTATCTGTTGCTGCTGCTTTTGATTTTGAGGTAGAATAGATGGATGTGAAGACAACATTTCTTCACGGGGATCTGGAAGAGGAAATATACATGAAGCAACCTGAAGGCTTTGCGGTGAAGGGTAAGAAAGAACTAGTATGCAAATTAAATAAGTCTCTGTATGGGTTAAAACAGTCGCCAAGGATGTGGTATCAGAAATTTGATACATTTATACGGGGACTTGGCTTCACGAGAAGCAAAGCAAATCACTGTGTGTATTTTAAATTAATTGGTGACTGTGTTATTTATCTGGTCTTGTATGTGGATGATATGTTGCTGGTTGGAAATGACAAAGAAATTATCTAGGATTTGAAGACCCAATTATCCTCCAAGTTCGACATGAAAGATATTGGTGCTGCAAACTATATTTTTGGCATGGAAATTAAAAGAGATTGGGCAAAGAGGAAGCTCTGGTTAAACCAGAGGAAGTATGTCGAGACAATACTGCAGAGGTTTAATATGTAGGATAGTAAACCAATGAAGGTTCCTATTCCTATAGGTGTGAAGTTATCTGCTAAACAGTGTCCCAAGACACAAGAAGAGGAAGAGGACATGTCCCGTGTTCCATATGCAAGTGTAGTCGGTAGCCTGATGTATGCAATGTTTTGTACTAGACCATACATTGCACATGCAGTGGGAGTATTGAGCAGGTTTATGTCAAAACCAAGGAAGGAGCACTAGACAGCAATGAAGTGAGTTTTCAAGTATTTGCGTGGCACTAGTGATTATGGTTTGTGCTACCAAGGAAGACCAGGATTGGATAGAATGTTGTATATTCGTGGCTTTGTTGATGCAGACTGGGCTGGAGATCTGGATTAGAGAAGATCTACAAGTGGGTATGTGTTTAACCTATTTGGAGGTGCAGTCAGTTGGATGAGTAAGAAACAATCTGTAGTGGCACTATCAACTACAGAGGCAGAATACATGGCATCCACTCATGCAAGCAGGGAAGCAGTTTGGTTGCAAAGATTGTGCTCAAGTATGGGGTTAGTACAGGGAGCTATAAGGATAGACTGTGATAGCCAAAGTGCAATTTTCTTGGCAAAGAACCCCGCATATCATTCAAAGACAAAGCACATTGATGTTCAGTATCACTTTGTGAGGGATATGATAGAAGACAAAAGGGTGTTGCTGGTAAAGGTGGACACTTTGAAGAATACTGTAGATGCATTGACAAAATCTGTGAGCTCTGAGAAGTTCTCTTAGTGTAGAGAGACAATGGGAATTTCAGGGCTGGAAAAATGATTAAGCTCTCTTGTGTCCCCCTGTGGAAAGAAAACAACAAGTGGGAGAAAGTTGGGTTGTGTTATATTCTTTCTACGACTAGCACATATAGTTAATCGAGGGGTTAGAAGGGGGGTGGAGCCCCCCATCGTTGTGCCGATTGTGTAGCGAGGGGGGTCACAAGGGCTTTGAGGCGTACTCGTAACCCCACTTTATGGGGTCCGGGGCAGCGCCCCGGAAAATTTTGGTTTTGGACCCTATGTTAGGTGTTAGTGTCAGTATCTTCATCCCTCCATCAGTGATCAAAATTCTCTTTTTGCATGCATTTTAGGTGTCTCATCCGATCAACTGCATTCTATTAGGTCATGGATCAACTGATGGTAGTGGTTCATTATCAAATTTCCTTCATGGTCTTGACCTGCTAGCTTATTTTCACAAGTTTAGGTCATTTATAGTCATCTTTTGTCATTACATTTGCAAAATCCATTTTTAGGGTTTTAGGTCTCATTAGGTCTAGGGTTTGCCACCATAGTCATGTAAAAGCTCAATAATGGTCAACGGACACATGAGGAGGTTTAATAAGGTCTCAAGATCAAAATTTCAATAATGATATATTCAATAAGTGATTTTTTCCTCAAAACCCTGTTTAGAGGTAAAACAGAGTTTTTATGTTCTATGTATAAAAATTTCATGTAATTTTAATTTTCCTATATGTAATAAGTTCATAATTGTTGCCCTTGGTCACCTTGCCAACTCCAGCCATTGCAAGCAAAAACACAAGCATCAATGCATCAGTTTGTCAAATGATTAAGAAAAGTCAATTTCAATGGAAAAACAGAGTTCAAAACCAAAAGTGACTTGAACATTAGAAAAGTGGGTTTGAGATGAGTGAAAAATTAAAGTCATTCATATTTAAAGTGAAAAAGGTCCTCTTGGTCATTTCATTGTGCAAATTTACTCTTGGAGCACAAAAATCGCGATTTGGGAGTATAAGAGGCAAAAACCTTGTTTTTTAAGGCAACTTGGCATGGCACTGCGCATCAGAGGTAGTGCGTTGCACATCAGACAGGCGCTGCGCATCAGAGGCAAAACTATAGTGTAAATTTGAACTGGCGCTGCGCATTGGGCCCAGTGCGCTGCGCATCAATCTAGTTTGCTCCAAATCATCCCAAATCATGCCATAACCCTCAAATTTGCTGAATTTACCCTCTACAAGTAAGTAATCATCCTCCTAAGGTTGAATTTGAAGTCACATTGGTGTTTTGCATAAATCTTGCATGTGAAAAATAAAACCCTAGTTTCTCTTCATTGTTTTCCATCCAATTGTGTAATTTTCATCCCACCTTCACAAAAACTTCATCAAACCCATTTTCACTCTTTATTTACCCTAATACACTTCATTCATCTCATTTTCCCATACCCCACTCCCCTAAAGCAATTATTTCCCTCACCAAACCCTAAATCCCTCACTAAACCTTAATTTCCCAAAATCATTCCCTTCACTCCCCAACTTCATCTCCCAAGAGTAAAATCTCTTCATACTCATCACCATTGTCCTCTTTCATCCCTCTTTCATCATCCTTTTTCCACCATACCTTCATCATATCATTTTCCTAAGACAAGCACCAAGCACCATGGCAAGAAACAATGAGTCAAGTTATGAAGAGGAGACATTAAGTGACAGTTCAAGAGAAAGGAATATACAACCTAGGAGACCTCACAAGGGTGGGAAAATTATTAGAGAGGAACACATTAGCATTGTTGAACTCCTTGCTTGCCCCCTTACTACCTCTTACTTCAGATACCAATCTTGCTTTGAATTTTGTGAGATGTTTGAGAGGGTTAAGTACCATCATGAGCTAGCAAGACAGTTTGTCATAAACATGGAGAATATTGTGGTACACCTTGCTGGGATCAATTTCACTCTTTCACTAGCTATTATTGCAAAAGCCACTAGAATGCAAGATGTAGGGGAAAAATGGAACAAAAGGCAAAAAGAATGATGAAAGCTCAACATTTTGGCTGATGTCACTTTATCCCAACAAAGCAATCAATGAGGGACCCTTGTGCCAAATTTGAAGCAATTTTGAGAAAATTTTGTCATTTCACAATTTTTAAAATGCAAAACACAAAAATTTTCCTCTGATGCACAGCGCCACAGGTGTTGCGCATTGAGTTGGTTAGGTATTTTGAAAAATGGCTAGCATTTTTGGATTCCTAATGGAAAAATAATGAAACCCAGAAAGTTTCATAAAATTCGGAGAAGATCTGGGTCACTTAAAGGGCAAAAAACACTCAAAAAGTACCCTCTCTGCCACTTTTGAGGGGGAAAATCCACTTTTGAGGGGGAAAATGACCTCCAAATCAGAAAATGCAAAGTGTTCTAGAAACTAGATAGGTAGGGCTTTCCAACAAGCTATCTTGGGCTTGATTTGGATGAGTGTAAGGCCTCCAAAATCAACCTTGAAGTGGCATTGTGCATCAGGCTCAAGGCGCTACGCATCAGGCATTTTTGCCAATTTTTCCTAAAAACTCATAATTTTTCCCAGTTTCTTCTGTGGTTGACTTTTCTTCTTTTCTTAGTAAATGTGTACATGGTAAATGATGTGTTTGATGTAAATATTGATGAAAATCACCTCATAGGGTAGATACATCAAGTTCCAAGTATTTTTGAACTGTAATGAATCAATTTCCATAATTTTAGAGGCAAGCTGTTCCACTGCCTATTTTTCAGTTCCTAGTTTAGATCTTGTTGAAACAGCTCCTTGACTCATGGATTCGACCCCTGATGGCTAGCATAGGTGGTTTGATGCCTATATCTTGTACTTTCTTAGTCATTTGTCAAGGTTGGACTCTTGTGGATGCTTTGAGCTTCATTGTACATCACTTTTGCAGTTTGGCAAGGAAATGAACCAAGGTTTTGCAGCATTTTGTGGGATTCTTGTGGCAAGGTGAATTAGTATTTTTTTCTCCTTTGTTATTCAATTTATCATATGTTTATATGTGCCATCATCTCTCTCTTTTTCTGCATAACTAAATGAATCAAGTGTAAAAGGTGGAATTCATTGATGTTTCAGTGCTCTGCCTTGGGATTTATTTAGTTTTACATGTTTTCTGCTATTTGAAGAGGACTCATGACACTTGCATGCCCTCTCCAACTCCTCACCAGTCTTTAAAATCACCATTACACCTAATTCAAAGTACTAAAACACTTGCCTACCTCACCCGACAGAAACCTCTGAAAATCTGAGTTCATTTCCCGTACCCAAAACTGCCTTCCTCATCTGATCTAGCAAACAACCGTTAAAATCAACCAAGCTCCTCTGAGCATATACCTAGCCTAAAATTAGTATTCATATAAGTCATCTCAAGCCTTGTTTTCCATATTTTCTTTAAGATTGACAAGGAGAGAGCCCTCTCCCGACATGATAGAGCCAGCTACCAGGTTAAGCGTGGTTTAATGTTACCCTAGACCTACCTTCCTTCAGCCTGACGTAGATATAGGCCACTAACATTAGGTTGGGCAACCCACCTATGGTTTTGTGCATGATTTTCGCACATGTTTTTGGACGCGATGGTTTTCGGTCCATGGTATTGGACGCGATGGTTTTCGGTCCATGGTATTGGATGCTTCGACATGTATAAATATGTATTATAACATTGAAAGGAACATAATGAAAAATCAAGCTGGTAGTCCCGGTTTTGGGATCCAGGGAAAAATCTCTGTGTATATGTGTTTTATGTGTTATGCTCTCGCATTTTTTATTTTATGTGTTTTAGAATTCGTATGCAGGTAATTTCTATACAGGGTTAAAACCCGCAACCTCTAAATCTTCTGGAACCCCATTGAAGCTTCTTGAAAAAGTTTACCTCATTTTCTTCTTCTGAAAATGTCATGATTCATTGTGTTCTTCCTTTCCTTTTGCTAAAGCTTTAAATGCAGCTTCTCTCATCTCTAATGGACTTCCTTTTCTCATCTCAAAGGCAATTAAGGTTCCGTGAAGCTATGTCATAGTGATAGTCTGCAGACCCTATTTTCTTCTATGGCAGATACTTTTGATTCAAATTTAGCAGACAAGGATCTCAAAACTTTCTCGGCTAAGTAACTTCTTTTATAACTTCACCCAGATTCTTCATACAATTAACAAACTCATCTATATGTAAGAAGTAACTAGCTATACTTTCATCACCGTGCATCTTAAGAGTTTCATACTGAATTTTGAGAGTTTGCAGTTTAGCACGTTTTACCTAAGAGTCTCCTTCGTAGCTCAAAACAATTTTGTCCCATATTTCTTTGGCTGATTTGAGCTGCATGACTTTGAAAAACTCTGATTGTGACAAACTTCCCAATAAGGTATTGACAGCTCTAGCATTGGTTTCATATTTCTTCTTACCTGTCGTATCTGTAGGAATTGCTGTTGGAAATGTATATCCTCCTTCCACAATTTCCCAGACATCCATTCTAAGTGATTGTAGATAGGTTGTGGTTCTTATTTTCCAATAAATAAATTTGCTCCCATCAAAGATTGGTGGTCTGATGGATCCCACTATTTCTTGATTACTCATGATGATGGATCTCCCTTCAAGCGATCAAGCTTCTTCTGAAGGACCTGCTCTGATACCAATTGTTGGAAATAATACTGAGAGGGGGGTGAATCAGTATTATCATATCAATAATTTAATTTCCCAAACAAATTTATATACGCTACTTCAGCTAAGTAAACTAGCGTGTACACGCGACTGTACTTAAAGCAACCAGCATATATGCAGAGAACTTTTGATTTAGACAGTTTATCATGTATTGAACTTTAACCAGTATATCAAAGATTTATTAGACAGTGCAGTAAAATTAGAATAAAGCATCACACATAAGAAACACACATGAACACCAAGATATAAGGTGGAAACCCAATGTGGGTAAAAACCACCTGCTATTGTCATCTCTATCTTCTTTTAATAATAAGAAAATATGTTTACAATCTTGTACTAGTGCAGACTCATACCAGTACGCAGGCACCCACTTGCAGAAGGCTACAACCTTCTCTCGTTCTCCAGCTACTACTGGAAGGGAGCTACAACTCCCTAGCTTTTGTACTAGCCAATATGTTTACTAGTACGTAGGTGCCAGCCTACAGAAAACTCCACTCTTCTACCAGGGACCACGTTTCATGAATTTTAAGACTAGATACTCCTGGAACACAAAACCACAATCTGAAGTCCACGTTTCATTCAATTTTCATATTGGACCCATCAACAACATCATAACTGCAATACAATCATCAAGTAAATCTACATCAACCAATCACTGAAACCATAACCTGAATCTGATCATTTAGAACACTGTCACCAGAATACAATCACCAGAACCCAAAACAGAACCCAGAACTTTGCAACAGCAAACAAAAACAACTGAAACATACTTCATAAGGTATACGCTACTTCCATGTGTTGAACCATCATGTATATGCGCTTTTATCCATGCCAACCAACGTACACATCTGTAAATATTAATTCATAATTTTGCAGGTATTCCAGACTTCAGTTATACTCATATCATAACATTTACATAATAACACATGCGTCAGTATCCAAATCTAAACTATACATGATCAAACCACATATTGATAATTATTTTCAAGTCTTAATATCCCGATCCATCATTAGATCTTATCCCTCATCAACCGCTAAGGTTCATCCTTGGTTCAGATTAAGCAAAGCACCATAAGCCAATAACCTACATACTAGATCTCACACTTCATCAGATATTCAATACTTGCACACCTTGGCCTAATGATCTTCTCCTCCTTATATAGTTTTAGGTCTTTCTCAATACCATGGATCAAAACCACTTAGGACCAATACCTTGGACCAAATACCAAGGGTAAATACCTCGGACCAAATACCTTGGACCAATACCATGGATCAAAATACCTTGGACTAAAAACTTAGTTTTCCAACATATACACGCTTTTCCTTATGTGAAAGTGCATGTGTACGTCTACGCTACTTGTGTTCAGTGAACCTGCGTGTATACGCAGCTTGGTCAAGGTGAACCTGCGTATACCTCTCTTTCTTCATTCTCTGTAGTCTGATCTATAATTCTTTGTTGTTGACATGCTACATTGTGATCTTTCATCTGATTGACTTTCCATCAAGGACAACACCTGTATTATAATGCCAACAGTCACATCATGCATTGTTGATATGGCCTTACATTGATGATTGGACCCTAGCCAGAATGATGTTTATGTGTTGATACACTTATTTTATATATGTCTATATGATGTTATGATTATGTTTTACATGTATCACGTTGATTTGATGATCTTGTAGACAAGGTATCCTCCCCGAATTATGCTAAGGTATGTTGGTTTATGTGATTTGGTTTAGCTGACATAGTATGCCTTGCAGGAAAGAGATCAAATGGATAGGGAGATGGTAGACTACATAGGATCTTCCTACGCATCAGATGGGCAGTGTGGTGTGGGGCACTCTTCTGATTTGTTAGACACATTGAGAAGCCTAAAGGAAGAAATAAGGAGTTGCAAAGCATACAATGACAAAATCATGCAGGAACAAGAGAAACAAACAGAGGTGAAAATGATACAACTTTAGAGTTTGTCAGATTTGTAGCGATAGGGACCACTTGAGATCAGCCATGGACATGAGGATAGAACTAATGGGGCATATGGAAGTAGGTCTCCTAGTATACACAAGTCAGATAGATCTGACATGATCATAGATGGCATGTTGTTGGACACTTCAGATAGGAGAGGTGATCGACACAGGTACTATTTCAGTTCTAGTTCTGATAGACATCAGGATCGTCATCACAATCATCCTTAAAGGAGGAGTGATAGGGGATACTTTGCGAATGAGTTTAAGAATGAAAATCCACCTACCTTTGATGGAGAGATGAAGAAATCATGGGATGCAGAAGCATTGTTGCTTGGTATGAAGAAATTCTTTCGATTGCATGATTATTCAGAAAACATGAAAGTAAAGATAGCCACTTTCAGTCTCAAAGGTAAAGCGGATATTTGGTGGGAATACGTGACGAATGTCAAAGGTATACATGAGAAGTATTTGACTTGGCATGCATTTAAAGGCTCTTCAAGAAGAAGTACTTGTCAGAGAGGTACTATGATGACAGAGCTAAGGAGTTTTATGGGTTGTGGATGAGTTCTATGGCAGATGATGAGCATACTAGAAGGTTCTTGGAGTTGTTGAGATATGTTCCCTACCTCAAGGAGGAGAAGGCCAAGGTTCAGAGATTCATCAATGGACTGTCAGTTGCATACAGAGACCGGATTGAGTTCGATGAGCCTAGATCATTGGAGGAGGCCATCTCAAATTTGAAGCATTTTTATGAGCATTTGAAGCGAAAAGTTTAGCCTAAGAATGACTTGAAAAGAAATGAGAAATCTAAAGGAAAATTGCCACCAAAGAGAGGAAGACCTCAAGATGCAAGTGAGAAAGAAAATGCAGTTCCTTACAAGAGATTCAATACAACTGAGAAAGGATGTGGAGAGTAGCAAGCTAGAGGCAGTGGTAGGGAACCATTGCGGTGTTGAATATGTGGTAAGGATCATCATAAAATGGATTGTCCACAGTATCAAAGTGGTGGTAGACCCCAGATCTATAGTGCTCAGGAGGCACATATAGTTGGTGATGTTGCTCATAGAATTCCTCAGATCTATGCAATTGTGGACAACAGGCAGGCGGATCATCAGGCATCAATCATTGAGATGGATGGTAAGCTTTGTGATCAAGTTGTTTCTATTTTGATTGATCCTAGATCTAACTATACTTATATTAATCCTGACCTGGTCAATAAGTGCGGTTTGAGAAAAGAAGTGCATGCAAAATATTGGTTGGTACAGTTGGCTACATGTACAAAGAAGTGAGTTCACCATTGGGGAAGAGCTTGTGGATTTGAGTTAAATGGTATGCCTAGAACAACACACTTGAATGTATTGTCATTGGGATTGTACATTATGCTTTTGGGTATGGATTGGCTATACCTTCACAAACCAAAGTGGATTGCTTCGACAAGGCCAATGAGTGTGTGGATGATAGTGGGGAAAAGAGGACTTTGCAAGGGAAGAAGAAGCCTACATCAGGGAGGATGGTTACCACTATGTAGGCTAAGATAAGTTGCAGAAAAGGTTGTGTGATGTTTGCAGTACACATTTCTAGTAACAAGGATAAGGAGGTTGAGGATGTAGATGTGTTAAGCAGATACCCAGTGTTGCAACAGTTTCATGATGTATTTCCTAAGGAAATTACAAAGTTGCCACCTCACAAGGAGGTATACTTTTCTATTAAGTTGGTGCTAGGGGTAGCCCCAACATCAAAAGCACCTTACATGATGAGTACACTTGAGTTGGTTGAGTTAAAGTTGCAACTGAAGGAAATGTTAGATAAGAGGTACATTAGGCAGAGTGTATCACCTTGGGGTGCACCAGTGTTGTTCGTGAAGATGAAAGATGGTACTCTTAGATTGTGCATTGACTACAGACAATTGAACAAATTAGCGATCAAGAACATGTACCCATTGTTGAGGATTGATGATCTATTTGATCAATTGAAGGGAGCAACATTGTTCTCTAAGATCGACTTGAGATCAGGATACCATTAGGTACGCATCAAGGAAGAGGATATCTTCAAGATTGCATTCAGGATCAGGTATGGGAATTATGAGTTTGTTGTTGTCCATTTGGTTTGACTAATGCTCCAGCTACATTTATGTGTTTGATGAATAGTGTGTTGTGCCCTTATCTAGACAAGTTTGTTATTGTATTCATAGATGACATACTGGTATATTCTAAGAATGAGGAAGAACATGTCGAGCATTTAGCAGCAGTGTTGAGGTTGCTAAGAGAGCATTAGTTATATGTTAAAATTAGCAAGTACAGCTTCTTTTAGATGGAGGTACATTATTTGGGCCATGTTGTCTCCAAGGATGGCATAGTAGTGGATCCAAAAAAGATAAGGGCTATTATGGAGCGGGCAGCTCCTAAGAATGTGGATGAGGTGAGATCATTTATGGGATTGGCAAGTTACTACAGGAGGTTCATCAGGAACTTCTCACAAATTTCATATCCTATCACATCATTACAGCAGAAAGGTAAGAAGTTCAAATCGACAAAGGAATGTGAGGCTAGTTTTGAGCAGCTTAAGCAATTGTTGACACATACACCAGTGCTAAAGATTGCAGATCCAGACAAGGAGTTTTTAGTGGGTACAAATGCTTACAAGAGAGGACTTGGTGGAGTTCTCATGTAATAAGGGTTGGTAGTATGCTATGAGTCGCGAAAATTGAATGAGCTCGAGCAAAACTGTCCAACGCATATCTTGAGCTAGCAGGGATTATACGCGCATTGAAGATGTGGAGGAACTATCTTCTTGGTAGGAGGTTTACATTGATGAGAGATCACAGTGGGTTGAGATATTTTTTTGATCGGCTGAATTTGAATGTCAGGCAAGCTAGATGGTTGGCTACCCTTAGTGAGTTTGACTTTGAGATTAGATACATCAAAGGGAAGGAGAATCGGGTTGTAGATACTCTTAGCAAGAAGGTACAGGTAAATCATATAACAACTATGAAGTCTTATGGGACAGAGTTACAGGATAGGATCTCATAGGCAAAACAACGAGATGACAAATACATGGATATTATGCACAGGTTACAACAAAGCACAAGTACAGGTATAGGTACAAGTGATCAGGATAAAGAATATTATCTCACGGTACATGGTTTGGTGAGATTTAGAGACAGTATCTATGTACCAAATTGCAGTGAGCTCAAGAAGCTTACATTGAGGGAATTTCACACCAATCCATACTCGTGTCATCCAAGATATCAAAAGACGTTGACGGTAGTGAAGAAGTTCTACTATTGGTCGAATCTGAAGAAGGGAGTGGCATAGTTTGTGGCTAGATGTTGATATTGTCAACGGGTCAAGGTGGAATGTAAGCACCTAGGTGTTTTCCTATAACCGATAGCGATTCCGGAATGGAAATGGGAGGTCATTTCCATGGATTTCATTACAAGTCTTCCGAGGATAATGAGGCAGCATGATTCTATTATGGTCGTGGTTGATAAGTTGAGCAAGGTAGCTCACTTCATTCCAGTAAAGACTACATATTCAGCCAGTGAGGTAGCATAGGTGTTCATCAGAGAGACAGTGAGATTGCATGGTGTTCCAAAGAAGATTGTATCAGACAAGGATGTAAAGTTAACTTCCAAGTTTTGGAAGGAGCTATCTGTAGGCTTGGGCATAGAGTTGTCGTGTAGTTCATCTTATCGTTTGCAAACAGATGAACAGACCAACAGGGTCAACAAGATCTTAAAGGATATGTTGAGGATGTACGTGATGCACCAACAGAAGAAATGAGAGGAGTATATTCCATTGGTTGACTTCACATACAGCAACTGTTATCAGGAGTCATTGAGGATGAGTCCTTTCGAGGCATTGTATGGGTGGATTTGTAGCACTCCCATCAATTGGAGTGATCTACTGAACAAGGTACTTATTGGATTGGATATGTTGGTAGACATGGAGTAGGAAATGCAAGTTATAAAGAAGAATCTAAAGGCAGCACAGGATAGACAGAAGATTTATGCAGATCAACACAAGGTGTTCAAGGAGTTTCTGGTTCCGAATCATGTGTATTTGCACTTCAAGCCCAAGAAAATATCTTTGAGGATTGGTTCATGTGCCAAGTTGGCACCACGGTATTACAGACCTTTCGAGATCCTTGAGAGGATTGGACCAGTAGCATATTGACTTGCAGTACCTCCAACATTGAAATTCCATGATGTTTTCCATATTTCATTGCTTAATAAGTATATAAAGGATGTTGATCATGTTATTAATTGGTTTTTATTGTAGGTGGAGCAATAAGGAGAGTTCCAACCAGAGCCTCAGTGCAAATTGTAGTGGAAGCAATTTGGGCTTGAAGAAGCTACATCGGAGATGGCGGATCAGATGTGGGCCCCATATCCCTCATTGTTTGTTTGTAGAGGCAAATAAGTTTGGTTTGATGTTGGTATATGTTTGCCATATGCTTTTCTGATGTTTTGGTATATGTATGTATATGTAAATGGATGTAAATACCTCCATGAGCTAAGTTATAAACCTCCAATAACTGGTATGGATGTCATATTATTATTGTTATTATATTGTCATGTTGTCATGATATTTTTCTTTTGAGCGGGTCTTTCATTGTAAATACTGCAACGAGCTAAGCTATAAAGCTCCATGAGCAATATGTTTGTTTTTCAGTGGTTTTGTTGAGGTCATGGTGTGGTTTAACACCGAGGATGTTGTTCCCCAAGGGGGAGGGTTCTGTAATAGCCCTAGTGAAAACTTCATGTAATAAAAGTTAATAAAAGCAAAAAGAGACCACGATTAAGGGACACGTATTCCAAGTTGAATGTTGGTCAAAGATATCCTAGTGGAAATCACTAGATGTGTGTTTGGCTAAGGAAAATTGGAAAAGGATAAGGCAAAGGCATTAAAAGGCAAAAAGGAAATTTTGGCACATTTATTAATGAAAATAAAGGAAAATAGGAGAAAAGGAAGGTATAAGGTCACAGGTTGCATGTGAGGAGGAAATTGAAGGAAAATGAAGAAAATAGAGGCCTCATTAATAAAAAGGATTATGAGGATCAGTGGGCAAGATTTTTCTAACCTTTTTTCAGTTCAAGTTTGGAGCTCTCTCATTCTTCTCTCTCTCTCTCTAACTCTTGGTCACTTAGAGTTTTCTTGGAAGCACTCTAGATTTGGATCATGGAAGGAAAAGCAAGTAAAGGGAAAGGAAGCAAAGTAAGGATCAAGGAATAAGAGTAGGATCAAGCAACTTCAGCAAGAATACTTGTAGGTAACCTTTTTGCATGTGTGATTTCCTAGCTGGTTTGCAAATGCATGGCTTTGCATGTTGGGGTATGGTTCTCTTATTGTTGTGGCATGGTTTTGTCGGGTTATGAAAATCTTTTCAAGCTAGCCTTGCATTTTTCTGAATACCATGGTGTTGGGATGTTTATTTTGGTTTTGAGCTTTGGTTTTTTCAATGGATTTCAGAATCTGGGGCGGAGGTGGTCTCAAGTTTTATTCCCAAAGGCCTAGAAATCCCTTGACCAGTTTTGGTGGGATACACAATAAAGCCTAAGGGAGGTGTCTCGGTTTAGGGCCTAGTGATCTAGGTTTGGATTACTGTAAATATTGAGAGACTGGTCTCAGTTTAGGGCCTATTGATTGGGGATTGGATTGCAGTAAAGTTTGAGAGACAAGGAGGAGGAAAATTCCTCAAGGATAGTGATGGATTCTTGATGGAATTCCAAGTTCAATTCGGTTGTGATTGGAGCAATAGTTTTGGTGTGATCACGGTTTGGTGAGGGTGGAGGTGGTTTAATCTTAGGATTCCCTTGGTTGTTCTTGGATTGGTTGTTCTATGAGATCCCACATTCATGCTTGGAATATGTGTTAAAATTGGAAACTAGGGCCAAACTCCATGTGGGTCACCATATTTATGGTAGTTGATATTTTTCCTAGATTCCTCTTATCGAGAGGTGTAGGATTGATCTAAAGTTCATCTAGTTCCGACAAGTATTTATGGAGATATGGGTTTATTTGTATTTACTTAACAAATTGTCGAGGTCGGCCAGTAGCTAAATGTGTGGCACACATGCCAAAGTAAATCATATAAGTACAAGTGAGGTTGATTCATTACCAACTGATCTCATCTCAACTCATCTTCACTCTCCTCATCTTGTTTCACAAGCAAGAAAGATGAATTAGGGCAGCTTCTCTCACACGTGCAAGAAGAAGGACGAATTAGGGTAGCATTGACTTTCTGGGCTGCGTTGACCAAATGTTGGGTTGTTTTATGGAGCATTGACCAAGTGAAGACCAGCGCTCACTTTTTAGGGGCTGTGTTGACCAGTGTTGACCTGAAAGTTGACCAGTGTTGAGTGGTTAGGGCTCACCGCAGATTGCTGAACTTTGACTGTTGTTTTGACTTAGTATTGTGGACTGTTTTGGGCTGCTGAAGATAGATGTTGAAGACCGAGTTCTTCAAGTTGACTAGAAGTCAATCCGGGGCTGTTTTGACCAAGTTTGACTTTGTTGATTTTGGGTTTGCTGCTGCTGTTATAAAATTACAGAATTCTGAATTTATTATTTCTCTCTATTGAACTATTGAAGATTAAAGAAGAATTGATCAAAGGGTTTCCCCACATTGGGGTTTGTCCCTGGCTAGCCGCCACATCTTGTGTCTCTTGTCTTAGCTTGCTTTCTGTCAATCGTTTAATGTTCTATCTGCACTTTACTTTATGTTTATATGATTGCTAAATAATGGCTAATAAAAAGATTTGAAGTAAACTTCTCTAAGCATATAACATACCATAATTTAACAATATGGCACGAGGGTGACTGGATGAAAGAGAGATTTGGTTCAACCATGTCTATGGTTGGCTAGTACGTGGAAGTCCCAAACCTGGCCGGATTTTCCTATGATTAATAAAAGCTAAGTTCTCTTACTTTTTTACTTATTTATATGTGGATTTAGTGGTTGTCATATCTATGATATTTATCTGGTTTGATGTTGGTTATAAGCATAATTTTCAAGAATAGGTTTTATTTAAGTGAATCCTATGGGCCAAATACCATATTTATAAAAGAGGTATGGTAAATAAATAAATCCTCTTTTTATATTTAGTCCATAATCCTCTTTCTATTTATGAAGGCTCAAAAAAGAGGTTTTATTTAAGTGAATACTATGGGCCAAATACCATATTTGTAAAAGAGGTATGGTAAATTAATAAAAATATAAATAAACGAGAGGTATGGTAAACAAATAAAACATTTTTTATATTTACTCCATAAGTCACCTTATATTTACGAACACTCAAAAAATGCATTATAGGTAAAACCTATGGGCAAAATACTATGGGCCAAATACCATGGGCTAGATTATTATTAATACCATGCAAAAAAACATTATTAACCGTAATATTAGTATTAATAAAAATAAAAATGGCACATGGTATTGACCCATGGTATTCACGTGGAATGTAGCCTATTTAAATGGGAGGGCAAAATACTATGGGCCAAATACCATGGGCTAGATTATTATTAATACCATGCAAAAAAACATTATTAACCTTAATATTAGTATTAATAAAAATAAAAATGGCACATGGTATTGACCCATGGTATTCATGTGGAATGTAGCTTATTTAAATGGAGGAATTAAACCAGCATAGATCCATCTTTACTCTGGATCTACTAAGCCCCGAGAGGTATCAAATATCGTGATATGCAAACTAGCATAGAGTGAAAAAATATTTGATCCCTCTTGGGACTTGGTGGATTAAGAGTAAAAATGGATGTTGTAATTTAATGTATGTTAAACATTTTAACTTGGTTAAAATAAAAAAGAAAATAAAAATCAATTATTAATTTTATTAATTTTTATAAGTTACTAATAGTAATTTTTAAGCTCCAGGTTTATGATAACCCATCGTATTGACAGATGGTAATACCATGGTATTCATGTGAGCATAGACTATTTAAAGGGGAAATTCTATCATCTTAGATCCATCTTAATTATGGGTCTACCAAGTGCTCAGAGGGATAAATAGATTTCATCCCCCTAAGAGTGGTAGATGTGGAGTTAAGATGGATATAGGTTGGTTTTTATGATAATGAAGATATTAAATAGACTTAGGAAATTATATTGTAAGAACATCTTAAGGTGAATGGTTAAAGCTACATTTAGTCACTTCACAAAATTTAGTAAAAAAAATACCAATATCTCCATTAATATTGGTTTTTAACTTTTTCTGATTTAACAAAAAAAATTCAAAACAATGAAACCTTATCACTCTTTCGGCATCACCCTCGTAGAATATTTCTCACAATTTTTCAAACATTCTCAATATGATATCCTCATGAAAAAGTTTAGGTGTTGATGTTGGATTAGTTGTTTGAAAAATAAGTTGGTTTGTACAACCTTTCATCTTATGTGCTATTCTTAGTTTGTCCTAATGATCTATAGGGGTTGGAGCCACTGCACCATATTTTCCTAAAAGGTGGAGATTGTTCACCAAAAAGGAAATTAATCTACATGTTACAATGCTGTTAGCAATTTAGATTGGGAGAGACGTAATTAAATTTTATTATTTAATTGAAGATTTCCAATTAAAATAATAATAAATCTACATTTATATATTCATATGTTGATATGAAGGATTCTCACAATGGTCACTTCTTTCAATTAAATCCCCTTCAAACCCCTGGGATACCTAATACTTTCTTATATAATATAGTTGGGGCTTGCTACTTGTTGGCGTGTTGGGGTAAACAAACTTGATGTGTTTTTTTTTTTTTTTTTATCTCGAAGTTGGAGTCTATGGAATAAGAAAGAAATTTGATAACTTGAAAAAAGTGGTAGCTTGACAAAAGTTGTAGAGAAAAGATTAATCTCTCCTACCTTGACAGAACTCGTTGTCAATATCAACACCTACAAGAACTTTTTTGTGGAATATTATCAAAACTAATAGAAGGATATGAAAGAATGTATTGTAAGAATCTTGACAAACACGGCCACTGAAACTTGGAACATTGTTTGTAGGAAGAGAAAATTATGTTTCTTTTTCCAAACATGTATGTTAGTATATTACAGTTTAATGAATATGTTTTCTTATTATCATATATGGTTTCATACTTTAACAAAACATTCGCCAAGACTTCACAGTGTTTTATTATTCAGTAAAAGATTTGCCAAGATCTTACAAGATTTTATAATTCAGTGAAAGATTCTCCATCACTGTAGAAGATAATATAATCTGGTGAGAGATTTGCCAAAAAAATTATATATACATATTATATTATTGATAAAGTCGCCTCCCATTTTTCCTATGTATCATGGGGATTAGCCCATTTATTATACATATAAATTTAGGGTGGTTCTTAAAATTTTCCCTGGTTATAAGCATGGTTATATAACTGGTTCATGTCATGGTTATTTCATGTATTTACTTGTAACTATTAAATGGATGGAAGCAAGACCTAATTGATGATGTATTAGATCAATGGATAAGGAGGTGATCCTTCTGCTTATGTTTCATAAGTTATTTTAGTCATTTATGCTTTGTCTTATATCCTAGACCTGTAGGTTGCATTGCTGCCAAGTGTTTGACAAAATTTCAGTCCCAGTTGTGAATGCTCAAGCCTAGTCTTGAGGTTGATTTTTAATTTATCAGCATTGTTATCATGTCTTTAATGGATTTTGAAGGTTGTAGAAAGTTCTGGGCAGAGGTCGGGATTCTGGGCTAGAAAAGTGGCTCAAATCTTGGGTCGCTCGCACAGGCCTACTAAGAAAAGTCCATTGTCGTTGGCACAGAGGCCTATGAGAGCGAATTTGAGTTGTTGGTCGTTGTCTTGCTTATAACATGAGAGCGACTTTAGGTTAAGAGGCTTAAAACATCAGTGAGACCCAAGGACATAATCTCTTAGTGGCTGACATGTCTCATGGGGGTGTAATTGCTGATGTGGATGGGTTTGTTTGATGAGTTTCGTCGATTCCATTTCCTTAAGGTCACCAAGGAAATTGAATCCATTATAGTAACCTCTCTCATCACATGTTTTCCTGGCTGGTTGGATGCTTGGGTGGACTTGGGAGGAAGGGGCGTTACAAGAAATCCCAACATCCCTTGGCATCCAAAACTACGCAGAGGCTACCTCCAGTGACCTCCCCTCAGTCGGAGCTCACTACTCTCAAGAACTATGCATATTTTTCCTCCTGGGTCTCATACCAAAACAACCACTATTTACTTGAACTGTGCAATTCCGTCCCTCAGTAGGAACTGCGCAAATCTTTCCCTTAGTGGGCAATGTCTAGTCATATCCCTCAGTCCAACCCAGTCATTGAGCCTTCTCCCCCCTGAACTTATACCAGTTCTAGCTCAGTCAGTGGATTATCATGCAACAGCTTAGACTAGGGGTTTATCAGACGGATGTCGTCTAGTCATGAGTGGATTACATATACATGAATTCTACCAAGCTAGGGAAAGATGACTAAGAAGGAGATGAATAAAGAGGGCATGCTAGATGATACTTAAGGATTTGAAGAGAAAATATAATTATGGAATATGAAGACTAAGAAACCTAGGGTATGATAGAAGATTGGGACCACATGACAACTCCATCTGATTCACAACCCTGTGCAGGGTAGGTATGAAAAACAAAACACATATTTCATGAAGTTGAAATACACCTCTTAGCGTAGTATGAATGACAGCTTATTATTTTCATATCATTATGTCTTCAATGGCATGTATAGTCGTAAACATTGAATTCATTCCATGTGTTTTCTCTATGTTTTTTTTATCCCTTTCACTTGTTGGATTAACTATCGTCTCTTCGCATGTTTGATTGTTATGACATGTTTGTGATCCTTCTGTGGTGGTTTTGAAGGTGAACCTCTATGTCTACGAGTTTTCCTAGCCATGTAAACACCTATTGCACTCATACACAAAGTCTTGAGCACTATCGAACAAGTGTCATCATGGTCATCCTAAAGTGTATCTCAAGTGTCACTTCTTGACCTCAAAGAGTCACACAGAGGGTAATGATTTTTTTGTTGTCCTAGTGGTCTATGTTTTCGTGCCGTCGAAGTATGCTAAGTGTGTGATCATAGTTCAAGTTCATCATGAGTCTATCTTCCTCCCGCACTTAGCCATTTTCATAAAATCTTCACGATCGAGAAACTTAGCTTCATTGGGACTTGTCTGAGCTAGGCATTGTGCAGTCTCAACCCTCATTGATGTGACCTTGCTGCCTGGAACTGCATAGTTCACAATCACTATCCTCCAGGGCTATTTTTATATGCAATTCCTAAGTCTAACAACCTTCCTTGACCCCCATAATTGCGCACTTTTCACTTTCAGTCCTCAAGCTTTTTCCTTGCATGTTGCAACCCCCAATTGCATAGAGAACCCATCCTCCCTTGGCCTCCAAAACCGCACAGATGTGTCCTCTAATGACCTTCCCTCAATCAGATCTCATTGCCCTCAAGAACTACACAAATTGGTCCTCTAGGCCTCTCTGCTGACCAGTCCTCCTTGCCTCTGGAAACTATGCAGATATGTCTCCCAGGATCTCATCCCACACCAGCCATTGTCTGCCTAAACTGCACAATCCTGACTGCCAGTGGCCACTACGTAATTTTTTCTCCTAGTGAGAATTGTGCTCAAAATTTCCTCAGTCAATCCTGAGTTGCAATTTGCGCATTGTTAGTGACCCAACCCTCGTCCCTTTCACCTGGAACTGCGCAATGCGTATTTACTTTGCCCTCTCTCTTAGCTTGTCACTTGTCTCGTGCTCAGTTCATGGATAACAATGCATCATCTTAGACTAGGGAGTTTTCGATTTGATGTCATTCCATCATGGGTGAATTATAGGAATAGGTACATTATCAAGACATGGTGAGATGATCAAGAAGGAGAAGAAGGAGGGAGGCATTCCGAGAGACTCACTTGTATCCGAACAGACATGAGAACCTACCAAGAGCAAGCAAAGGAACATAAGTGTGCAACCACTTTCCAAGACTGAAGATCATTGAAGATCCCACATTATCAAGCTATGTGGAGGAGAAAAAAAAGCATATCCAAGAACACATATTTCACTCAGCAATGATAGTAACTTGACATTGCCACATCATCAAGTCAATCCATGTCAACAATGTCGTGTCAATATTCATGTCACAAGTTTTCATATGCCACATCACTATTATGCGTCATGTATATTATAAATCTAATGTATTGTGAAGTAAAAGGTCAATGGACACACATGAATATGAATAGTCATATAAGTTGAAAAGTCATAGGAAGTTGAAAAGTCATGAGGGTAGTCAAAGAGTCACAAGGGGTAAGCATTACCCTTGGTTATATATACCCCTCATTGTATGAGCAAAGGAATTTTCACCTTGGCTCCTCCCGCAAATCATTAGATACATCAGTCAGTTATTTCAGGAGCAAGAAGTGGCTCCAATGTCCCACTACTGGAGCTAGTGATGTACAATGTAAATATGTGTCTTGTAATTTTTGCTTAATTATAGAAGCCTTTTCAGGCCAGCATGTTTTCATGCATGACTTATGGATGTTTGTAAGATTATTCTGTGAATGGTTGTATTTCATGTTTACTTTCACATTTATAGTTGAACTATTTCGGTTATTTTAGTGCTTATCTTGTTGGGAACATGTTGTAATGGTTGTTACTATTGTCTCATCCTGATGTACTATTCCACAGGATACTAGAAAAACCTTTCCTTTCTTATCGTTTATAACGACCATCACATCCATTGTTGAAAATTTCGCTCGATGGTAGACGGATCTTCTCTTGTTCATTGGTTGTAATGATTGTCGCATCCGTTGTGGACTATTCCACTGGATGTTAGACAAGTCCTTCTGGTTGATGTGTGTCTCTTCCTGGTGGTACTATTACCTCTCACTTATAGGCTCAATTTTCCCCCCTTTTTCAGTAAGAGAACCTAGACACAGTTGCGATGCACACTCACCAGACACACTCACCTTGTTGTTCGAAGATACCATTGCATCACTCTCCTGTGATAACAGCTAGAGCCAAGGTAGATATTTGAGGGTTTGGAAACCATGCCTTTATACCGGATGGGACTCCTACACCAAATGGTGTGAGGTCTAATCGGAACTTCATATCGAGGAGATCCCCTTGCTTAACAGATTTCTAGCACTGTCAACAAAATGGCACTAGAAGGAGGGCTAGATGACAAGATGAGCCTATTGCATCTGGTTTGAATCTCTGATCTAAAATGGATCATACACGAATCGTACTCTCGAGGTGTTTCTCCATTTTTTCCCTTTATCAATTTTCAATCCCCGATGAGCCTCTCAATCACTTGTCCCAATTAAAGTTTGATGGTGAGGACGGAACATCCATAACCAAGCACATTTATGATTTTCTTAAAATTTTCAAATCGTACGAAATCGATGATGAAGATCTTGTTTGCGTTCTTTTCTTCCTCACCCTTGAAGGTAGTGCTAATAATTGGTGACATACCTTGCACTTTTTTCCGTCCATTCCCTTCATAATTTCCTCGGGGAGCTCCATCAAGCCTTCGATAAGTATAACTACCGAGATGTTTGTCGAAGAATCAATCTTTTAAGAATGAAGCCTGATGAATTAGTTGAGGATTTTTCTAATCGATTCCTTCACATATGTTATGAAATTCCTGAAAAACATATGAACTGGGATTTCTTGAAACAAGAGTTGGAGTGCTTGATTCTTGTCTCTTGATCCAGGATTTTTTTGCTTATAGATGCATCGGAGTTGACATGAGTTACAACGCTTAAAAACCATAAATATATCAACATGAAAAATGAAGACAAATAGACATCATCATAAAATATCATGACATAGAGATTTGATTACGGAGTTCATCCAACTTGGACAACATCTCCGGGCCCTGCTCGATACTGGGGAGGCCTTCCTTTATTAAGTGGCATGAAAAATGAGAAGTACAAGTAGATTTCTACATAAACATACTTATACCTCCAATAGAATATAGCTAAAAAATGGGGAGCCCATCTCTAGAAACAAACAACACCATTGACTTCCTGGTGAAAAATAGTGCAAAAATGCCTATTCGAACACCCCATCCAGATAATAGAGCCTTCTACAACCTTCTCAGAACCTTCTCATCTCTGAAATGAGGTCCTGGCTACCTGCTAGGAGAAGATGCCATTGTTCTTCTCTGCAATATTGCACTACTCTTTGCTCTCCCCTTCTTCTGACACAAAGGGTCCTTTAAATAAGCATGTGTGGCAAATCCGTCAAAACCCAGGCAGTTCTTAACCAAAGACGAAGTTAGGCTGGTGGTTCTGATTGGATATAAAATCTTGGGGTTAACTAAGACTTGTAGCAACTACCTTACAAACCTGGAAAAGTTATGTTAACTGTGCGTTGAAATCGGTGGTTGGCTGATTGGCGTACTGCAATCAACGGACAGATATTTATCAGCACTTTCACAATCAACAGACATATACAAATTCCACACATTCTGCATTTCCATGTGATCCATGGACCCGCCAGAATTATCAAACATAATATATAAATATCGCATCTGGAACTGTCATCACAAATCTCAATTCGGCGTATGTCAACACCTCTTACAACAGGCACTTTGCGGACTCGCCGGGAGTATTAAACATAGCCTATAAAAGATCACGTCCGGGACCCCCATCGCATATCGCAATCGGAAAATATCATGGCCCATTGCAAAATCGCAATCGGCAGAATTCATCTGTGGACTGACACAATCATACGTTCTGCAATATGACAGACCTGCCGATGGATATAAAACATCATATATAGAATATCAGGTCCAGCTCCCTATCGTAATCGCAATTCAGACCCTGTTGATGCTGATATGTAACTGCGACCTTTACCTTTCTGCATTATGCGATAAAATCACATCACAACCGGGTCTTCACCAGGGAAAATACACCTTTTTGTTCCTCTAATGTCCTACAATATGTGATATCACAATCGCAACTCGTAACGACAGGGGTTGATTCTCCTTAAGCTACTCCTCTTTTCGCGAATATGCGATATGCAGGACCCAGTGCAAAACCTACCATGTGGCACTCCCTCATTCACTGAAACTTTTCCATGTCATCTTCTCCTGCCACATGGACAAGTCAAACTTGAACTTTGACTTCCTCTAACTTCTGCATATGAACTTGGATTTAAGTGTCGTTCACACCATTGGAATCAGGGCGACAAGCACTTTGATCTAATGTCGAGTTCATCTAGAATCTTCCACTTTGAGTTTTGAGCCTTTTATCATGCCACGAGTACTTTTCTGAAGATCTACCTGGATCAATCCTCCTAGAACCTCATGGACCAATCCTCCTGGATCAATCCTCCCCACTAAGAGAAGCTTTTGGTCCTCCAAAAGCATTAATTAATTTTCAATTACTATGTACTATGTCTACACCGTAAGTGTCCTAACAGGTCATCCTTCCTTCTCCTTCACCTTTGTCCTTCAAAGCCATAAGCGATGATCCGACACCTGCATCCCCTACAAACCTATAGTACAATATATTGAAAACTACATACTTTCCACGAGTTTATAACACAAACTCTGTGGTAAAAAAAAATGGAAATAATACTCCAAATATCAAGACAAGGCCAAACATCGTTGTTGCTTCAACAAGTGATGTAAAACGCATCATCATTGCAACACATCATTTACACAAACAAGGCCAAACATTATTATTGCTTCAACAAGTGATGGAAACATGTTTTCACAGTTCAAAAAGCAACACAAAATAATGCCAAACATCATTGTTGCCGCAACAAGTGATGGAAAACACATCATCACTTTTACAAATTAAAATGCAACATATGAAAAAAATAAGGCCATGACATTCTACTACACTTAGAAGAACCATATCTCACTTATCGAAGTGAATGGATCATCTTCCTTGTGGCACGTTTGTTGGTCGAACAACTGTTTCACTTGGTTCATGCTCGAAAGCTCTTGTCCTTGCGACGTTGCTCTAGATGGAGCCTCCAACATGTGGCTCTCTGATGACCCCCTCTGACGCAATAACCATAATGAACCTTCACCTTCCAGATCTTCTTGATCTTCTTCTTCTTTTCCTGTTATTTAGAGGGTCTTCTATGCCTCATCTTTTTCTGTGCTGCTATTCTTTTTTAGCACTCAGCAAACATATGGTTATGCAATATACAAAAACTACAAGTTCTTTTATGCCATGATCTACATCCATTATCAACAATGCGATCGTAATCAAAATTAACATTAAAATACTGAAATGGGTTATACCTTTTTTGTCGGTCTTTGGTATGATCATGGGAACAAGATCTTGCCTTAGCTCTGTCTCTGTTATTCATACTGCCATAGGTTGAGGGTGATGTATTCCCATCATCCTCTTTCCTCGACCATTTCAACAATGTCGTGGAAGCTTCTGACATCTTTAAGCATTGTCCTTCAGTGCACCCCAACCTTGTGAATCGAGGTCTTTGCTCAACCTCCAATGGCTGAGTTATCCCTTGGATTTGAAAACTTTTTCCTTATACCTGGTCCCGGTAAAGAGTATCATATTTGTCCCTAAAATTGGTATCTCCACATTTCCAACAGAAGTTAAACTATGTGAAGATGAAACTGAAGGTATTTTGACATCTATTACGTCCATTGTCGAGTTGGAAAGAACTAATGAGGGCCTCTCATCATCTATCATTGATGGTTTGCTGGTTGTAATAACGCATTTCTCAGCCTCCCTCTAGACATACCCAAGTCCTGTTCGACAAGGTAATTCTTCTACTTTGATGGGATTGACAATGCCTTGGCCATTAATGCCCAAGCCTTTTTCCTTCATACCCCATTCTCTTTAATAGTTTGGAACCAAATCCTGTGGTATGATTTTCAAAAGTAGCAAAGTCGTCATCGGGAAACATAAATGAAATTGGAGAGTGACTTTTTACCTCACGAAAGTCATGCTGCATCTATTCCACAACCTCGTCCTTAGCTTGCAGCTGGCGAAGCAGCCTCTGTTTCTCCTCTTCCTCTTCCGATAAAAGCCTTCGTATCCCAGCAAGCTCTGCTTGAAGACTCTGATCGCTACGCTTTAATTCTTCCATGGTTGTCTCTACGGTTTGCAGTTGGAATTGTGATCAATACTTCTCCTCTTTCTCTTCTCGCAGGAGCCTTCTTAACTCAACATTCTCTTCTTGAAGCCTTTGGTTAATTTCCCCATTCGAGGAAGGCGATGATTGAAAAGAACCGAAAGAGGTAGATGATATATCGCTCTCTGATCCCTGAGTCTCCTCCTCTTTGCACCTCTCAGATGTTGCATACATAATATCCACCATTTTGGACATACGTAGGAAAGCCTCACACATTCCCTTGTCACGCTCCATGGCTGCACAATTAATCATTCACGAACAAATCTAACAACAATTGTATCGTATCTCTCCCCCATGAGCCTCAATACTCGCCATGTCTCTTTTTCTTTTTAAGATGCTTATCCTCTGAAGCCTATCTCTGGTTAGCGCACTCATGCAATTTGCATCACTTAAGCCCTACTCTGATACCACTTGATCCAATATTTTTTTGCTTATAGATGCATCCGAGTTGACATGAGTTACAATGCTTAAAAAGCATAAAGATATCAACATGAAAAATGAAGGAAAAGAGACATAATCACAAAAGATCATGACACAAAGACTTGATTATGTAGTTCGTCCAATTTGGACTACATCTCTGAGCCCTGCTCAATAGTGTGGAGGCCTTCTTTTATTAAGTGGCATGAAAAATGAGAAGTACAAGCATATTTCTACATAAACATCCTTATACCTCCAATCTGGAAGATAACTAGCAAATGGAGAGCCCAACTTTAGAAACAAAAAAAACCACTGACTTCCTGGCGAAAAATAATGCAAAAACGCTTATCTGAACACCCCATTCGGATAATCAGGCCTTCTGCAACCTTCTCGGAACCTCATGATCTCTGAAATGAGGTCCTGGCCACCTTCCAGGAGAAGGTGCCACTATTCTACTTTGTAATATTGCGTTTCTCTCTCTGCTCTCCCCTTCTTCTGACACAGATGGTCCTTTAAATAAGCATGTGTGGAAAATCCCTCAAAACCCGGGCAGTTCTTAACCAAAGATGAAGTTAGACTGGCGGTTTTGATTAGATATATAATCCTAGGCTTAACTAAGATTTGTGGCAACTACCTTACAAATCTGGCAAAGTTGTGCTAACTGTGCACTGAAATCAGCGATTGGCTACTCGGCGTACTGCAATCAGCAAAAATATCTCTATCGGTGTTCTCGCAATCAATGAACATATCCAAATTCCACACATTTTGCATTTTTGTGTGATCCATACACCCGATGAAATTATCAAACATAATATATAAATATTGCATCTAGAACCGTCATCGCAAATCGCAATTCGACGTATGTCAACACCTCTTACAACAAGCGCTCTACAGGCCCATTGGGAGTATTAAACATAGCCTATAAGAGATCGCGTCTGAACCCCCATCACAGATCGCAATCGGCAAATATTATGGCCCATCGAAAAATCGCAATCAGCAGCATTCATCAGCGAACTGACAAAATCCTGTGTTCTGCAATATGATGGACCTATCAGTGGATATAAAACATCATATATAGAATATCGGGTCTGGTTCCCCATCCCAATCGTAATTCAGACCCTGCCGATGCCGATTTGTAAATTTCGATCTTTACCTTTTTGCGGTATGCGATAAAATCGCATCGCAACTGGGTCTTTGGCGGGGCTAATATACCTTTTTGTTCCTCCACCAGCCTACGATATGCAATATTGCAATCACAGCCGGTAGTGCCAAGGGCCGATTCTCCTTAAGTTGCTCCTATTTTCACTAATATGTGATATGTGGGACCCAATGGGAACCTGCCACGTGGCACTCCCTCATTCGCTGAAACTTTTCCATGTCACCTTCTCCTGCCACTTGGACAAGTCAAACTTGAACATTGACTTGCTCTAACTTCTGCATATGAAATTAGATTTGAGTATCGTTCATACCATTGGAATCAGGGCGACGAGCACTTCAATCTGATGCTAACTTCACCTAGAATCTTCCAATTTTATTTTTGAGCCTTTTGTCATGCCACTAGTACTTTTATGAAGATCCACCGGGATCAATCCTCCTAGATCCTCATGGACCAATCCTCGAAGATCCTCCTGGATCATCTCTTCATATGGTGAACCTAAACCTCCTGATTTTTCCACTCCCCCAACTCTTGTGAATCATGAGGCACCTAAAATTTCAGAGGAGGAGCTTATTGCCCCTTTTGTTCTTTGTCCTCCTCCCTTTCTAGTCCCAATGCGGGTGCCTCCTTGCGATGGTTATAAAACTAGGGAATCTACAAATCAAATCTCCATTCCATCTTCTCAGTCTTCTTACGCTTCAATGGAGGAAATTCCATAATGGCTCATGAAGTTGGTGAAGACTCACTCCTCCATTCCACAAGATGATATCATTGTTCACAACTCTGGTCTCAAAGCTAATCCGAATTTTTGTTTTCCTCTATCATCTACATATCCTAACACTTTGTACCATGAGTCGCTCGATCAATCTGTCTCACCAGCTAGTTCTTCACATTCTCTTGAATCTCAAGTTGCTGGCCCAAATTTTGATCGGGTAGAAAGAAGTCACATTACCCAGGTAGAGGAGCAACAAGGTGAAGATGCTTCCAATCATTCCTCTCTGTTTCAGAATATTCCATGTCAAAACAATGAGTTTCCATTCTTGAATGATTCTCAATCTGCTAATCTCGGTGGAAAATCTAACACAATCAATTATTTCAATCAACCCCCAACCTTGGGAAATGATCATTCCAATGATGATAACTCTATTTTCGTATGTTTTAATGAATTCCCAAGCACATCTATGATCTTTTGATTTCTCATGAAGATATTAATTTGGATCTAGAATATGGTTTGGTCAAAGAATATGTTCATATAAAATATTCCCCTTCACCTCAATATCCCTTGTGTCCTACCATTTACAACATATCTACTTGTGATGGAGATACTCCATGCTCTCCAGTTTCTTCATCCGATAAGTTATCCCATCAATTGACACAGGGCGGTGATGTTGTCTGATGAGCCTCGATATTGCAACAAGAATGTTGCAACTCCCAAGGCTACCAACTTTAATTATCAACTTGGGGTTTGTACAAACTTAAGAGGTATCGACACTATATGTGCAACATACAATGTGCCCTTCCTTTGATGTCATGATGTAATGGAGTGAATGTAATAAAATCAGATCCTAAACTAATTGCAAAAAATGAAATGTTAGAAATGGAAACCTTAACCTATTGCAAGAAAGAAAATACAAGGAAAGAAACTTATTCTAATACCATGAAATAACTGGACTTGAGCTACAGATACTAGATATAATGAAGCCACTAAAGACCAATAAGGTGAACATAGGATCAGAGAAGGAACCCAAGTTTGCAACAATAGGAGACTACTGGGATGAGGAGATAGTCAATAAAATTATAGAGTTACTTCATGAATATCAAGAACTATTCCCCACCAAGTTTTCAAAGATGAAGGGTATAATAGGAGATTTAGGAGTCATGAATATTCTCCTTAAGCCTGATGCGAAGATAGTCAAACAGAGACCTTACAAGCTGAACCTGAAGTATAAGGAGAAAGTGAAAGTAGAGCTTGATAAGATGATAGCAGCAGGAATTATAGAACATGTAGAAGAATCAAAATGGGTGAGTCCTATGGTGGTGCAAGTGAAGAAGACTCGATGAGAGATTAGGATCTGTGTTGATCTGAGAAAGTTGAATGATGCATGTTTACATGATCTCTTCCCTACCCCTTTCCCAGATGAAGTACTAGACAATGTAGGAGGCCAGGAAGCTTACTCATTTACAAATGGATTCTCAGGTCATCATCAGATTAGGATTGAACCTGAAGATCGGCATAAGACCACAATTGCTACAGAATGGGGCTCATATCAATACACAGTAATGCCTTTGGATAAAAAAAATCCCTTGCTATATTTTCTAGGGTGGTGGTTGCAGCTTTTATGGAATACATCCACAAGTTTTTAGAGGTATATTTTGATGATTATACAGTATTTGGATTGTTAAGAAAACATGTTGGAAGTTTAAGACTTATGTTCAACACATGTAGATAGTATTAGATCTCTTTGAACCTAAAGAAGTGCATATTTTGTGTACCTTTCGGCATATTGTTGGGACATATTGTCTGTAAGCAAGGACTAATGGTGGACCCTGCTAAGATTGCTATCATTGTGAACTTGCCTCCACCTAAGACAGTAAGACAGCTTCACACTATGTTGGGACATACTAGGTATTATAGGAAATTCATCAAGGGGTATGCTCAAATCACTACGCCTATGGAGAAATTGTTGAAGAAGGATGTAACTTTTCAGTGGAATGAAGAATGTCAGAAGAGCCTCGACATATTGAAATAAAAAATGGTAGTTGCACCTATACTAGTGTTCCCTGATTGGAATAAGGAATTCCATGTCCATGTGGATGCCTCTTGTATAGCTTTGGGAGTGGTACTGGCACAACCTGGTGCAGGAGAGATTGATCATCCTATAGATTTTTCCAGTATAAATTTATCTAAAGCAGAAAATAATTGCACCGCTATAGAAAGGGAAGGACTCACCATGGTATATGCTTTGCATAAGTTTAGACAATATCTGTTGGGGTCAAACTTTAAAATGTTTATAGATCATTCTGCACTGAATTATTTGGTTAATAAGCCTGTCTTAAGAGGAAATATTTGTAGATGTTCGTTGTTATTCCAAGAATATGACTTTGAGATCATTGTTAAACCAGGGAGACTGAATGCAGGATGTGACCATCTGTCAAGACTAGAAACAGGGGAAGAACCAACTAGCATAGAGGATAATCTCTCTGATGCGGAGTTATTTGCAATCAAAGTTGCAGATGACCATTTCGTAGATATCATTCAGTTTTTTACCACAAGAATGACTCCTTCATATCGTACTATGCAACAAAAGAAAGAATTAGTGGTTAAGGAAACTGCCTTTTCATTAATAGCAGGTCAATTATATAATATGGGACCAGGTGAGATATTGCGCAGATATGTTCCTGAACATGAAAGATAGATGATTCTAGTAGAAGCTCATGGGGGCGCAGCTGGTGGACACTATGCAGGAAAAGCTACTGCGCAGAATATTTTGAGAGTAGGATTGTGGTGGCCTACACTACATAAAGATGCGAAGGAGTCCCATCAAGCATGTGATGTGTGTCAAAGAATAAGGAAGCCTTCTAGAAGAGATGAGATGTCATTAGTGCCACAAGTTACATTGCAGACCTTTGATAAGTGAGCCATTGATTTTGTTGGACCCATCAACCCACCTGGAAAGAGGACTGGTGCAAGGTACATAATTACAACGACTGATTACTTAACAAGATGGGCCGAAGCACAACCAATAAGGGACTGCAACGCAGGGACTGCTGTAAAGTTTATTTTTGAGTACATATTGTATAGATTTGGATGTCAAACTATTTTGATGAGTGATCAAGGTTCACACTTCCTAAATAAGATTATTGAAGCATTGATTGAGGAGTTCCAAGTTTATCATCAAAATATTACCCCTTATCATCCTTAAGCCAATGGAACAGTGGAAGCATTTAATAAGATTTTGGAGAATGCACTTACTAAGGTATGCAATGTGAATAGAGATGACTCGGACCTTATACTTCCAACAATATTATGGGCTTATAGGACCACATGTAAAAAGTTGAATGGTCAGACACCCATCAGGTTAGTTTATGGGCAAGAAGTTGTGATGCCTATGGAGTACAATGTGCCTAGCTTGAGGATTGAACCTTTTACAGATATGGCAGACCCTGATATAATGGAGGAAAGAATGTCATAGTTGCTTGCTTTGGAGGAAGATAGATTTATAGAAGCATTTGATCAGTAGGTATAGAAAGCAAGAGAAAAGGCTTGGCATGACAAACATATTAAGCAGAATAAGTTTTAGGTAGGAGACCTTGTTCTCCTTTATGACTGTAAGTTTATAAAATTTCCAGGAAAAATTAAGATGCATTGGTTGGGCCCATACATTATCAAGCATATTACTGATGGAGGTGCAATTCAATTAGCAAAGTTAAATGGAGAATTGGTCCAAGGAAGAGTAAATGGCAGCAGGTTGAAGCTGTACATGGACAACCATGCCCCTACAACTTCGCTCTGAAGAAATAAGAAGAGTCTTAGTGCCACCTGTTAGCGCCTAGATTTACCTCAGGCTGAAAAGGTAGGATCCAGGGCCAACATCAAACCACGCTCAGCCTCGTAGCTAGCCCTACGAGGACAGGAGAGGGCTCTCTCCGGGTCTATCTCAGCAAAAGATAATTGATGGGGCTTGAGATGACTGAAATATAAACTAATTTTAGGCTAGGTATGAAATGCAAGGATTTGATTTGATTTTTTGGAAGTTTTGTTGGAAACAAGGGAAAGGCAATTTTGGGTCTGGGGATGAAGGCCAGTTTTGCTGAGTTCTGAGTGGGGCAAGAAAGGAAATCGTTTTGATGCTTTGATTTTTAAAGGTGGAGGGTTCAGACTGGTGAGAAGCTGAAGAGGGCAAGAGTGTACCAAGAATCCTCTTCAAACTAAAGAAAACATTGAAAATTAAATGAAACTAACAGGCAGAGCACAGCAAGCTAATGAATTCTACCTTTATCACTCATTTGTTTAATTTCAAAAGCAAAGAGAAAAGGAAATGATGCACATAAATATCAGTGAACTCACAAATTACACAGAGAGGAAACACCATAAAAACACAGAGCCACAGGAATCCCAAAGAGTGCTGCAAAACCCTAGTCTTTCCTTTGCCAAAAATGCAGAAATTAGATGTACAATGGAGTGTCAAGCAATCCCAAGTGTCCAACCCTGAAAATGACTGAGATATTACATGATATAGACAAGCATAACTTCTTCCCATGCCTCTAGGGTTCGAGCTCATCATTCTAGGAGTTGTTTCAACCATATCTAAACAAGGAACTGAAAAATAGGGAATGAAACAACTTGCCTCTATATGAAAGGAAACTGATTCATTCACTATCTTTTCACTTTTTAGTGAATGAATCTACATGGATGAGTAACAATGTGCCAAAATTACATCAAATTCGTGAATTACATCAAGATAAATCAAGAGTTACATGATAAAGTGAAACTAGTCAAAACTAGGCGAAATTCGGAGCTGCTGAGTGAAAAATAGGCCAAATTTCCCTATGCGCCGCACCTGAAATCTGTATGCGTAGCACAAATTTGAGGCTGATTTTGAGGGCCTTCCTGAAGTCCAAATTGAGCTCATGATAGCTCGTTGGAAAGCCCTACCTGTCTACTTTCCAACCTAAGTGGAATTTCTAGATTTGGAGTCCATTTGCCTCTCCAAAAATCCAATCTCCCAACACTACTTCCTGTGGGTGCAAAAGGTGGCAGAGAGGTCATTTTTTGTGTGTTTTTGACCCTTTAGGCAACCTAGAACTTGATGAAATCCTTAGGTAATTCATGAGCATGCATAAATTTTCATAACAAATCCAGAAATGCAAATTTTTCCTCTAGAGTATCTCCCAATTATAAGCGCGCGGTAAGTGGCGTTACGCGTTGGGCAGGAAAATCTGTTTTGAAGCCATAAAATTCAAAATTGACAAAAAAATTTCCAAATTTGCTGAAATTTGGACTAAAGGTCCATCATCAAGTGTCATGCTCAGCCAAAGAAGCTTTGGCCAAGATTTGGAGCCTATCATGCCTTTTGCGTCGTTTTTGTGCCCTCCTTAGTATTGCCTTCAGGATTTTGATCCTTGCTTTGCAAACATGAGTTCGTGCCCAATAATGGTTTTTCATGTACCTGAGCATGTCCTTATCCTTTTTTTCCTTTACCAATATCTTCTCAAGATTAATGTTGACTCTTTCAAGCCAAGACTCCCGATCGGCATTGATCTCTTGGTCAAGTGAAGTGAGCTCCACCCTGTTATGTTTTCCACTTTTGCGAGGCCTCCTTAGTGCATGCATGTCTCTAGAAGAATCACTAACTGTCTCTTCATCTCGGTCATAGGAGGGATCAGACTCCATGTTTGCCAATGTTTGAGTTTTCTTAGATGAGTATGAAGAGATTTTATGGTGTCTTTAGGTTTTTGTTGCCGAAGATATGAATGTATGAGGGACTGTGGAGGGAGTGTGTATGAGGGGTTTAGGAATGTTGCTGATAGGTTTTTGGGAAATAGAAGGGTTTTAGGGGATGATATTTAGAGTTGGGGAATAGCAATTAGGGTTTTGGGATATTTGACTAGGGTTTAGGATAGCAATTAGGGTTTTAGGATTAGTAGTTTTAGGGATATGGGGATTAGGGAGTGGGTAAATAAGAATGAAAGAGAGGGAGAGTTATATGAGTGAAGTGTAGTGAGAGAAAAATTAAAATGGGGATACAACAGCAAAACTATAATTTTGCAAACCCTAGGCAGTTTTCTCAACACAACTTTGCAAGGAACTAAGGTTTTGTTTTTAACCTATTGAAACACTATAAACACTTATGGAAACTCATGCATTGGCAATATGGAGGTGTTAACTTACTTGTGGAATGAAGAATTTTCAATTTGGAGGAATATTTGAATGGATTTCAGGCTTTTTAGCCCAATGCACCTCGCCATCTCAATGCGTCGCGCCAGTTCATTTTTTACACTACAAAGGGCTGCCCAATGCGTAGCGCCATTTCAATGCGTAGCACCTTTTTGCATGAGACTTTTGGAGGCCTTCCTAGTGTCCAAATTGGGCGCAGGATAGCTCGTTGGAGATTTATTTGAGTCTAATTTCCAACTCAACTGGAATTTTTCAATTTGGAGTTCATTTTCTGTGTCAAAAATCAAATCTCCCAAGACTGGTCACAATGTGCAAAATGAGGCTACCTAAAGGCAGCGTGCTGTTGCAGTCAACTTTTGAAGGTCTTCCTCAACTCCAAATTGAGCTCATGATAGCTCATTGGAAAGCTATTTGTGTCTAGTTAGCATTTGACTCATCAAGAAAATCATTTTTCCAATAAATATAGGATAAAACTTGATTTTCCCAAGGTCACTTTAGAGGTTCATCAATTCTCCCGAGGCAACTGTATTTTTGACATTTCTCTAAAACCATGACACCTGTGTAAAAATTGAAGGAGTTTTTTCTTCCTTGGCTTATTTTTAAGAAAAACCTCTCTTAGTTTTCCCAAATTCATCTTTTATTTCTCAGAAACATCATTTTAGTAAAACCTACCCCAATGTATGGAACAGGGGATTTGTCGAAATGAAGGGAAATGAAGGAGATAAGGGGCTTCTAAATTCTTGAGAAAATTTTGAGAAGTAGGGAGGGATGTTAGGAGGCATGGGAAAGTGGAATTTAAAATATTGAGTGAGGGGAGGGGGTCCAAAAGGGAAAAACACAGGCCTAGCCTAGAAAATTGTCAAGTTGTAGCAAGAAACTAGGGTTTGTGGAAAAATGAAGAATTTGGGGGATCTCAATGATGGGAAGTGTTTAATAAGGTACATTAAGGATAGGGGAAGGTGTATGAACATCAGGATGCAATTTTTGCTGATGATTTGACCCTCCAAGAGAAATTGCCTTCAAAACCCTAGGAGAGGGAAATGAACCTTACCTAGGCACAATTGAAGCATGAACAAGGTGTAAAATGACCCATTGGAACTTGACATGATGATGACAACTCTCTGAATGATGGTACGCTCAGATGAATGGTGACATGGACCGACCTTTGGACAACTTTGAAAGGAGTAAAAGCAAACCCTAGACCTAATGCCTAGTGACCAAATTTTGCTTGAAGACTCACTGAAATGACAAAATTTGACCTTGACACCTTAAAATCACTTTGTAAGAGCATGTTTGATCACTAGAGGAAGACTCCAAAGGCTGACACTAACACCACCTACAGTTGAAAGTGGGCACCGGACTATAAAAGATGTCACAGAGAGAGCTACACTCTGGATTATGTTGAAGTTCATAGAGTCTTGATGTAAGTGGGGTTGAGTCATTACAATATGGTATGCATCGAAGTTCGCCGGAAAAATATGAACGTTAAAAAGGAAAGTTGTCGTTGAAACACGCGGAAAGATGCATTTATGAGGACAAGTTGACCAGATCTAACGATAGATACGTAATTAATGAACACAATCTGAGTTAATGATGGGGTTAGTAATTCAGATTTGTTATAAAAGGTCGCGTCCTGCTTAGATTTGGCACTTTGCTGCCCTTAGAGTTTGAATAATGCTATTGTGAAGAAGTTACGGAAATTTTCGCATGGATTCCCTAACGGCTGAAGAATTTATTCGTATATTTAGTGAGAAGGGATTAGCTGGATTCATGGAAGAAGCATCAATTGATATGCGCGCAACAACATCTAATATGTTTGCAGCAGTATCACCACTCGCAACAGCATCAGCATGCATGCAGTGAAGATCTTCGCGAAAGAAAATGACCAGAGAGTAGAGAACGAAGAATAAACAAGAAAAGATAATTTTTGAGCCTCAAAAAGAGCCCAAACAAGTGGGACATAGTGAGGAAATATGAGCAAGGGAAAATGGAAATGGATAGCGCAGCGTTTGTGTCGCCTCTCCCACCATACATTCCACCAAGAAAACCAGATGCAAAACCATTGAAAGAGTCGAAGGACGCGAAGTATGGCACCTTCACACCTTTATTGCCAGAGTCAGTGCGATTTACTAGAGAAACCCTTAGGAAGATTTCGCAACTGAAGTTTGCAGACTATGATTTCAATGAAAGAAAGAAATATTCGCATTTCACACCAAATAGATACTTAAAACAAGTACACTACCCTGAGAGTGGTGTGACAAGGTTAGAACCGCAGTAGTGGGTGGCTGGATTAGTGCAGTCAAGCTTGATGAATATGTTTAATGTGCCACACTTCAGCAGAATTCTAGGAAGCATAGCTTGTGCAAGACAACTGCTCATGCTAGTGTATGATGGATGCCTGTGGATGGGGAAGAGGATCCTTATCGAACCAATGCTAATATGGATAATTACAAGACTGCCTTATCAAGGGTTGAACCTTGTAGAAGAGTTTGATGGGAAATATCAGGACAGAGCCATAATAGAAAACATGAAGAAGAAGTTTGGACTAACAAAAGGGAAGCGAGGTTATGATATCAACTCAATCAATGACCAGGGAGTTTGATTTGTAGCACATATATTGGCTGCAAAAAACATGAGGAAGTGGCGCGCTAATGAAGTCCCTGCAATGGTAGTTTCATTACCTGCGTAGTGCACTAATGGGGTTCAATACAACTAGGCCTCATATCTTTGCCAAGAGTTTTTGGATGACTGTTGCGAGGCTCAAAAGAAAGGTACTATGTTTCACTACAAAAGGTTAATTCTAATAATTGTGATATGGAGAGAGCATGAATATTTTCAATTCCGTATGATAGCTTTGGATGTTTGTGAAGTCACGTGATATGCATCGTTGTGGTATACCACTAAAATGGCACGAGCACAAGATAACATAATGATTTTTGTTTTATATCATATGGATTTACACATGTTGGTGAACCAGCACCCTCGCCTTTCACCGCGCCTATACAAGAAATATAGCTCTGTCAGTAAGTTTAAGGCTGACTCCACAGAATCTACATACAGGCTTGTAGGGACACAAAGAAGACATGGCATCCCCTGCCATATTTAGTGATAGAAAACAATCTCCTAGCACAGATACAGCAGTGGCCTGCAAATTGGATCACTATGTTGGAGACACAGGCAGAGGATACTCCATCAGAAGAGGACACGACATAGCACGGGGAAGCGAGAGGGGAGGATAAGGATGAGAAAGAATCATAACAAGAGGAGAAATACAACGAGGGTCACCAAGATCCCCTTGAAGGTGATGAGAAAAAAAAAGAGTCTGAAAAGACAGAGACATACCAAGTTTTCGCAGAGAAGAGGAAGGCACACGTCGAAGCTGCCATAACAAGCAAAAAGAAGAAAAATGTAGATAAGAAAAAGGACATAACAACAGCGGTTGCCACTGATGGGGACTTGGACCAGATTGGGGGGCAGAATTTAGGAAGAAGCAGTGGAATCATGGAACAAATTAGAAGATCGCTACACCACACTTCTAACACGTGTCGGGGAGAAAATTGTAGAACTGAAGATTTGGCATAGATGGTCAGACAATCAGTGCACGCAGAGGAAAAGCTTGGAGAGGAAAGACCAATAGAGCCTCCACTTGCAACGCAAATAGCACCGATACCTATCGGATCCCTGTAGCTTGACTCCGCTGAAGTACAGCAGTAGGCCAAAGAGTGAAGGTATGTGAACATGAACATCGCAACATTACCACTTCATAGATTACACAAGCTGCATCTAGAGATCATAGATGAGCTGAAATTGTGTGAACAACACACTTTACAATTAAACATTTAGGTAGAGAGAGAGCGAGATTCGTTGTAGCAAAAGCTTGACCAGGGTACAGGAGAGGGATCAGATAGTACAACAGCAGCAGAAGCTGAACGAGGTGGTTGAAGCAACATGCCGTGAGATTCTATACATTGATGTCCGAGAAGAGGAACCAATGGAGCACAGGGTCGCTAAGCTTGGCCTTGCAATAAAAGGGTACAAGGATAAGATCGTGGATGTACAACTTACATATGAGATGAATATCAACGATCTACAGATGAATCTACATCCAACCACACCACAAGAAATGTGAGAGTAGAGGGAGGCTGACCTGAAGGCTGCAATGGTCAGCATCGCCGCAACAGTGGCAGATTGTGGGAATTTATTGGATGAGAGCTTACGGAATTGGACTTCACTGCAGGAAGATCCAAATGCGCAGGAACTATAAGAGGATATTCAACAGAAGGATGAGATTTGGTCAACTTTGAAGACCTTACCAGTCTCACAGAAGCTCGCAAAGGTCAATGCAAGAAATTCCCTCTAGAAAAAGATAGAGGAGATGAGGAAGGAAGAGTAGGCTCTGACAGAGAGAACTCAGCCATGGCAGGATGAGCCTCTCCAACTGTCCTAAGCAGTGGATGAGAAGCTTCAAGAGATTCGAGAGAGAGAGAGAGAGCAGTGGTGCAGAAGGTTACAGAACCTGCAACAGAAGCACTGCTGGGGGAAGTGCACAATGAAGAGAAATCAGTCACAAACATTCTACATCAGTTCAACAGTGCCTACAACAGCATTGCAACGAATATCAGAGGCAAATCAGCTGAGGAACTCGGGACAAGTCACATGTGAGTGTTGGGGGCCTGTTGGGCGCAACCTAAATTGGCCTAGATTTTGGCAAAGACTTTGCATTTTGTGGGGCAGAGCGCGTAGTGGAGCATTTTGAATATATCGTGTGGTGTCGTAAGGGATTCAGGTGGGTCGAAGCCCCTTGTAAAAGTGCACGATTTTGTAAGGGATCAATGGTTTTGGGACCATAGTTTCTTATTTTATGGAGTCCATGGTATTTGGGCCATGGTATTTTGATGATGTAACCCTACAATGTAATAGTATATATAGGGTAAGGTAATAATAAGAGAAATTGATCAAATAGAATTGATCCAGATCAATGTTATGGGAAAATTATTGTGATATGTAATTTGGTACAGAAGGTGAGGCTCTGCATTTGAGTGCACAGAGGCCTGAGTCTGCAGCTAAGTGCACAGACAGCCTACAGCTTAGTGCAAAGGCCAAGACCTTTATGTTGTTCAAAGATTTATTATATTAAGCAACAGTTCTTGTGGACGTAGCCCTACACTGGGGTGAGCCACATTAAATTGGTGTTTTGATGTGTATATTTTCTTATTATTTGTTGTAGAGTAGCAGTTATTACAGTTTCATTTTACTTCAACATAGTAATGGTTTATGGTTTTATATGGCATGTTTAAGTGATTAATCTAATGCAACGAAGTGATTTATAAATGTTAAGAATAAGATAACATAATAAATCCACATCTCTTAATCCTTCAAGGCTGCATAAACCTGCTTCTGCAACCTCCCATAGTCACTTCGAGTGAGACTGCAATCTCCTTGCAGGTCATTGCCAAAAGGGCCAGCGATTGAAGGTTTTGTTGGTGCACAGTATAGATTGAACCTGGGTCAGCCCAAACCAAGCCAATAGCTAGTTGGGCCCTAGCCAACCAACTCGTTTCCCTCTTAAGGAAATGCTAGAATTATATGAAAAAAGTTACCATTACAAGAAATAACAGTAACGAGCTATGAAAATTGGCACTAACTCCTTTTTATTATGAAAATAGAAAGTTTCTACATGTATACATTACAAAACGATGGATCCATCCCCAGAGGTTTGTGGCGATACAGATCTTCAAAAATACAAGAGTACCAAAGTCTTCAATAGTATCACTAACCTATGTTATTATAGAATCCTAACTTATACATGTGTACATCTGCTCTTGGTTGTATTGAATAGCTAACAGAAAAATGCAGCAGCTAGTAGCCGACCTCCATATTTGGAAAATTAGTAATGCCTGAAACACTATATAGGAAATGAGATAGATCCTCAACGACAAGTATGTTCCATTTCCTCTTGAGAGTTATAATTCACTCGGAGCTAATCCTCATCAAATCGTTCGGTTGTCCAAATCTGGTGCAGGAACTGCAAGGAGTACAGGAATATCAGGATCTTGTACCAACCAATTTGACTTCGATTAATGACCATTACTTGTCAAGCCATAAGGTAATGTAAATAATGAGTTACATGAAAAAAAATAAACCTATTTAACCTTTTTAATCAATGATAAGATTACATAACCAATATCCAAAAATTCATTAAAAGGAACCACAAACATATGTGAAAGGCTTAGTTCAGGTTGTAAAACAGAGGTTAAAGTAAGATAATTGAGGGTAAGGATAAGGTAAAACAAGACAATTTCAATGACTAACATGACCTTCAATTTATCTTCTCACGCTGCTACCGAAGATGAGCACATCTTGACGTTATAGTTTCCTATCATTGAGCTTCCCTCAATATTTTGCATATAGTTGAATTTGCTTCAAATTATCATGAATTCTTGCAACATTCTTCCAGGTAGAAAAATAATATGTTAACCAGATAAACAATAAACTTACCTCATCATGACAACTTTCTCGTCAACATTCTCATGATCCATCTCCACTCGAATTTTCATTCTTTCATCAGAGTACCCAAGGATCGAACTTGATTACTAAGTTACCATATTCTTTTGATGTTGATTGGAGAAAGTTTTAGCATTTTATCCACTCTAGATTAAGCCAATTCATCCTTTTATGCATCAAATGAAAGATTCATCATGCATAATTCAAGACCAACCATTTCTTGCGGGATTTTGTGTATATGAATAGTATCCAAAAGTTATTTAAACATGCATTCAATCTTTCATATAATCATCTAGATATATATCCTTGACCAAGTATCCTAAATCAAATGAGCCTGCAACTTGACTAAGTACATTCCTTCATCCTTCAAGAGTATTATTTACACACTATATTGAAGGTATACTAATATTGTCACAATGCTTCTTGCAAGAGTCTTCCAAAATGATGACTCTTATAGGATCATGATGATCCACTTTAGGCGCAAAACGACTGCTTCTAACATAATGTTAGACATTGTATGGATAAATACTTATGAAGCAACTCAATCAAGTATATTCTCGATACACTACATGCTTCTTTCTATGATGCCATACAAAAGCAAAATTTTAATACAATGATGCATGCTTACTCCTTTAGCATTAGCTCCTTCATGTTCCTTATCGTTCCCCCCTTCCATCATGCTTTGATTTGAACTTTATTCCTCCTTATCTTTCTTTATTTACCTACCTGCATCTTTAAGTGCAACCAAGCAGGATATGCAAAGACAAATACATGATGACGATCTAGGTTTTTTATGGATTTATTAGAGAGTGTACTCCTAGGGTTCTTAGACACAAACCCTACATTCCTTGACTTCTCCTTTGAAATGTCGACCCTAAGATATTTGTATCATACCCTAAACTTGATCTAATTCCACCCTCGCTAGATTTTACTATAACCCCTAGATATTCTTTGTAAACCCTAAAATTTAGTAACTAGGTTTTATACCAGGGAACAACCATATTAGGGTTAGGGTTACTTGCTTAACAAGGTTTTCTAATTCAATTTTCCTCTAGGATTTTCAATCCTAGATGCCAAAACCTTTAAAACCCTATATTATAGTCTTACAAAACCCTAATTACCAAACAAACCCTTTATAACTTGAAATGCATATAAAGCAAATTTTAACATACCTCATGCCTCCTTTTTCAAAGATCGAACGACACATTGTTTAATGTACCCTTGTTTTCCATGATTATTGGAAGTTGCTAGAAATCCTTCTTTACAAGGATTACATATATTTGTCCTTCATAATCGTAGGAAGCTGCTACAACGCCTTCTTCAAGATCTTAAAACTTGATCTTATAGTTCAAGGCATTGTCACTTCCACTACTGTCATGATCTCTTTATTAGTACTACCTTCAAGAGAATGTCAAGTCAATATTCTTTCTCAAGATGATCAATTGTTGCTTCTTTTCCTACATCAATAATTTTCCCTCCTCAATGATAGATCTGGAATGAATCTTATGCTACCACATCTACAACTTTTGATCCTTTGTATAGGGCTTGTTATAGTTACTTCAAAGACTTTGAATCTAAGCTTATAATGAAATTCCAACTTTTGTTCTATATTCCTTATTAAGTTGTTTCTCTTCATAGGATTGTAGGGATATTCCTATGCCATTGTAGGCTTCCCAATCTTGAGTTTACAAAATTCAATTTTTTTCATAGGATAGACCTCTTCTTAGACTATTCAGCCTATTCATATCAATGGCCTTCATTCTTTGAATAATATCAGGATCCCCAGATTTCTTGCACAGGGATTAGGACTTGGTTCAAAGATTTATACTCATTGTATTTGGTATAACAATGGCCCAGATTTGATTTAATCTGACTCGACTCTTCTTCAAATTCTAAGGAGATCTCAAAATAGTCCCAAAAAAATTCAATCTTATACACAGAAAAATCTACAAAAATTCTAAGCCTTAACTCTTCTTCCTTACTACCTTTATGTGCTTTTAAAATCTCTTGAAATGGTGACATGACTACCTTAGAAATTTCAGATTCCAAGCCTAGGGTTGTGGCCTTATTTTAGAGGTTTGATCTTATTTTAATTTACACAAAGGTAGCCCAGAAATTACCACTTCTAGATCGGATCTTAGTCTAGTTATCTCGTCCTTCAAAATTGATGTAGACAATATTTTTCTTAGCTTCTTGGAGCAATGTACAAGTACTTTCAATGATATTCTAGCTACCAATGTTTTCATCCTTAGCTCTGATACCATGTTGGAAAATTAATTAGGGCATTTTTTAATTCCATTTTCCATTACATGACATTTACTTATGGCATTATGTTATTCTTGTTATTGATTATGTTTTTGTTTTTATCATCAAATAAATGCCAAAAAAGAAAGATCACAACCATACAAAAATGAACACAAGATATAGGTTCCAAGTCAGGGTAAAAACCCCTCCAACGGGAAAACCCAAAAATACCTCTCTTATTATATAATCACTTTCAAAGGAGACTTCCAATACCAAACCCTATACATTGGAAGTTTTTTTAACTTGCTTACGTTAGGAAGAAATTTAATGTGTACATTCTAGTACCTATTAATTCTAGGTTTTATAATACTTGAATTGAAATGGAACTTTTGAGTGAATTGCAATCTTATGATCTTGTGTAGATATTAATTTAACAAGAAGACAAGGCGGTCACATTGGGAGAAGCAACAACTATATGCTAGAGTTAGGAGCAAAAAATGATGTCATTCCTTTAAGGTGATGAGACAATTAGGCCTTACAACCACTAGGGCATATAGAAATGTATGTGCCATGGATTATAAGAAAATCGGGATGAGAAGAGGAATAACTCCACATTTTAGTGATATTCAATAACTCAAAGCATGCATATATACAAAAGGAAGTGGATATTGTTAGTGCCTGGATCTACCTCAAGCTGAAGGAAGGCAGGTCTAGGGTAACATCAAACCACGACTTAACTTGGTAGCTAGCCCTACCATGTCGGGAGAGGGCTCTCTCCTCGTCAATCTCAATTAGGATATTGGAAACTAGGGCTTGAGATGAATGAAATGAATGTTGATTTTAGGCTAGGTATAGTAGATCAGAGAATTTTGTTTGATTTTAGGTTTTGGTTGATGGATCAACTGGAGAAGGCAGATTGGGTCCGGGAAATCAACTCAGGGATACAGTCATGTTCTGTGGGGCGAGGTAGACAAAGCATTTATGTACTAGAAATTGGTTAAGATGGTAGATTTAGACTACTGAGGGGTTGAAAAGGGCATGAGGAGCATGAATCCTCTTCAAACTATTGAAAAACACAGAAAACCAAATGCATTCCCAAGACAAAGCACTGTAAATTAGTGTATTTTGTCTATTCACCTTGATTCATTTAGTTTAGAAGAGAGAGAGAGATGTCAATACATATAAAACATAATAAAAACTAATTACAAAGAAGAAACAATACATTAACTCAATATCACAAGAATCCCACAAAAATAGTTGTGAAACCTGGTTTTATTCCTTGCCAACTGAGGTAGGGATGTACAATAGAGCTCAGAGCTTCCACAAGAGTCCAACCTTTACAAATGACTAAGAAATTACATAATATAGGCAAGGAAACCACTCATACTAGCTATCAAGAACAACTTGCCTCTAAAACTTAGGAAACCAATTCATTACAGTTCAAAACCACTTGGAACTTGATATATCTACCATATGAGGTGATTTTCATCAACATTTACATCAAACACATCTTTTAACATGCATACATTTACCAAGAAAAGAAGAAAAGTCAACCACAGAAGAAACTGGGCAAAATTCTGAGTTTTTAGGAAAAATTGGCAAAAATTTTCCTGATGCGCAGCGCCGCTTCAAGGCTACTTTTGGAGGCCTTCCACTCATCAAAATCAGGCCCAAGATAGCTTGTTGGAAAGCCCTACCTGTCTAGTTTTTGGAACACTTTGAATTTTCTGATTTGGAGGTCATTTGCCCCCTCAAAAGTGGATTCTCCAAAGATTGGTTCCTATGTGTCCAAAAGTGGCAGAGAGGGCACTTTTTGAGTGTTTTTTGTCCTTTTGGTGGCCAAGATCTCCTCCAAATTTGATGAAATTTTCTGGGTTTGGTTGTTTTTTCATGCTGAATCCAAAACTACAAGCCATTTGGCAAAAGAGTGAGCCAATCCAATGTACAACGCCACCGCTGAAATTTCCTGTGTTGCAAAATTTGATGTGCAACGCCACTGATTTGATGCGCAATGCCACCGCTGAAATTTCCTGTGTTGCAAAATTTGATGCGCAGTGCCACTGATTTGATGCGCAACGCCATTTTGTAGACCGATTTTGGAGGCCTTCCTGGTGTCAAAATTGGGTGTAGGATAGCTCGTTGGAAAGCTTATTGAGTCTACATTACAAAACATCTTGAATTTTTCAATTTGGAGTTCATTTTCCTTGTCAAAAGTCAAATCTCCCAAGACTGGTCAAAATGTGCAAAATGAGGCTGCCTAAATGCAAAGCGCTATTGCAGTCAACTTTTGAAGGTCTTCCTCAGCTCCAAATTGAGCTCATGATAGCTCATTGGAAATCTCTTTGTGTCTAGTTATCATTTCACTCATCAAGAAAGTTATTTGGCCAACCAAGCTAGGAGAAATCTTGATTTTTCCAAGGCCACTCTAGAGGTGCAGCAACCCTCCTGAGGCAACTTTATTTTTTACATTTCTCTAAAACCATGACACCTGTGTAAAAAGTGAAGGAGGTTTTTATTCCTTGGCCTATTATGGACAAAAACCTTTCTCACTTTTTCCAAATTCAATTGTTCTTGCTCAGAAACATCATTTGAGTAAAACCTATCCCAATGTGTGGAACAGGGGATTTGTCGAAATGAAGTGAAATGAATGGGATAAGGGGCTTCTAAATTCTTGAGAAAGTTGTGGGAAGTAGGGAGGGATGTTAGGAAGCAGGGGAAAGTGAAATTTCAAATGTTTAGTGAGGGGAAGGGGTCTAAAATGGCAAAACACAGGCCTAGCCTAGAAAATTGTCAAATTGTAGCAATAAGCTAGGGTTTGTGGGAAAATGACGAATTTGAGGGATATCTGTGATGGGAGTTGTTTAAGAAGGTATACTAGGGATGGGGAAGGTGTATGAACATCAGGACACAAGTTTTGTTGATCATTTGACCATCCAAGAGAAATTACCTTCAAAACCCTAGAAGAGGGAAATAAACCTTACCTAAACACAACTGAAGCATGAACAAGGTGTAAAATGACCCATTGGAACCTGATTTAATGATGAACACTCTATAAATGATGGTACACTCAGCTAAATGGTGACATGAACTAGCATTTAGAAAACTTTGGAAGGAGTGAAAACAATCCTAGACCTAATACTTAGTGACCGAATTTTACTTGAAGACTCACTGAAATGACAAAATTTGACTTTGACACCCTAAGACCACTTTGCAAGAGCATATTTGATCACTAATGGAAGGCTTCAAAGGCTGACACTAATAGATACTTTATTCACACTCTACGAGGAACTATTGTTCTTCCTTAATACTGTTCATTTCACGTACCTTCAAATTATGCACAACAACAACAAATCAAAAGGATTATGTATCCAACATTTCCCACATAATTTGAATGGGTTTTTTTGAGTCCAAGCATCATTTCAAAATTCTCAAAATTTTCTCTTCCAAGTGATTTGGTGGAGATGTCAACAATTTTCTCATTTCTGGAACAATGTATCATATGAATAGCCTTTCCCTCTACATGATATTGAATCAAATGGTACTTTATCTCGATGTGCTTGGTTTTCTCATGTAATATGGGATTCTTGGCCACCTTGATTGCAGAAGTATTGTCAACGATAAGAAGAGTAGAATTCACATGCTTCTCCTTCACTTCACTTCATCATAAGTCAAGGCATGCACATTTCATGGGAGTGGTGCCTACTTTAGGAGGACCAAAGTTCTATAAAGTGAGGATTAATGGCCATTGTTTGGCAAAATTTGTTTGATAGTAATCGACAACGCTTCATATTTATCTCTTCTTTACTTCTTGCCTTGCTATCTATATTATATGTGAAGTAGGTTATTGCAATCTATTTATTTCACTACTTCGAAGAATGTTTATGAAATGAAAAGATATTTTTTTCTTTATTTCACTACTAGGAATGTTACGATTGGAAATTTATTTATTTATTTTTATTTTTTATTTTTATTTTTTTTTCGTTGAAGGTATATTTCAAAAGTATTGGTAAGGTTTGAAAAGAAGGTAGGAGATTATTTGTTTAAATAATTGAAATAACTTAATGTGAGATTGATTATTTTTTTAGATAATCTTAAAAATAAAATAAAAAAAAAATAAAAATAAAAAAAAATCTTGGAATATGTAGTTTGGGGGACATGACCATTGTGATTCTGATTGGTTTGATGATGATGAGTTGTTCATTTCTCTCGACCCAATCACAAAAATCAATAATCTTGTGGTTAGAACAAACAAAGAACTTTTCTATTTGATTCACATTAGAAATAAAATTCCTGAGATTAAAGATAGGATCAACATGTTCAACCAACATCTTCAGAGATATAAGGTAATAACCATATTTTAAAGTGACTTTTTAATGTCATAAGTTCAATTATGAATATTAGTTTTTTAACTTTTGCATTATCTAATAATAATAATAATAAAACACATGTTCCTTCTTATATAGGATTTTTTTGGCAAAGATCACACCACAACATACAACCACCATGAGTAATCTTTCAATGGCATAGAATGTCATATATGAGGATTTTGTACCAGAAGAGGAGCATAGGACATTCATTCCAATAGTGTTGATTAGTGCGCAAGGTAAAGAAAACTCTAATGCTCTTTTTATTAATGAAAGACTTATAATAACAATAACAAAAAATATCAGTTTAACATTTATTTCTTGTTACAACTAATGATCCACTCCTCTTGCGATAGCCTCAATGACATCATGAGTAAACAATTAGGCCGTCAAAAAGAAAAAAATAAATATTGTACTAGTTATATCATTAGAAACATCACGTACCATATTATGAAAACATGTTTTTTTATGATAAATCTTATAGAGATGAAGTATTTTGTGTCTATAATTAATGAATGAATGAATGCTATATGTTTCTTTATGTACACGAACTTGTTTCGTATTATGTAAACATATTTTTTATGATAAAATTCACTAAGATGAAATATTTTGTGGATCTACAAATGAATGAATGAATGTTTTCTATTTGTTTCTTTGTGTATCTTAATGTCTCGCTTTCAACTATTTCCTAGTAGATAGATCGAGCACTGGGGAATTGAGAGTGATGTGATGTGGTGGGGGGGGGGGAGGGGCCATGAGATCTTCCACCTTCATATGGTTGGCCCTGTTCAGTAGAGAATAAATTAGGATTTGGATCATCTTGGAAAAAAACCACCCTCGATCCAACAAAGCAACAACAAAGTCAATGTTGACTTTTTTGTGGCTTCGTCGAGTGGAGGTAGGGTTTATCCAAGATTAAACTACTCCAATAATTTATTCTCAAAACCAAGAGGAGATTATTCAGGTATTCATGCACTCAATTATTTTTAATTATTATTTATACATGCAATTAAATTTAATATTTGGTCAAATTTAATCAAGTTTACCTCATTGGTCTCATGAATATGTGCAGGACAACTAGTATCAATTTGGATGTTGAAGTGGAACAACTATCGAAAGAAAATAGCTCAAAATGTTAACGTTACATTTAGCATTCATTTTTTCCTTATTTTTATTAGGCACTTGTTTTATTACCAAATAGTGAAACTATGTCCATTTATTCACTTTGTCATTGCTCTTGCTTGAACCTATTCCCTTATTTCATATACTCTATTACATAGCTAAGATTTAAATATGAAAAAATTGTGAATACAGGGTATAACAAACAAATTTATATCCCCCTAAAGGGATCATTGGATAAATATAAAGGATGCCTTGGATTCGTTGGAAAATTCATTAGGGCGACATATTAATTCATCCTTCCTTGCTTTGACATTATTTGTAACATTCTATTATTTTTTTTTAATGCTTATGTTCTTATCATCAAATCAATGCCAAAATAAAAACAATGATCACATGAACACAATATATAGCCTTCTAAGTGGCTCTTTAAGCCTACTCTATGCCAACTTTACATGGTTGGTTGACTTGTTCTTGGGAGCCCTCTAGACACTACCAAAAAAAATATATATATATTTTTCTTGATACAAGTTCCCACAAGGGTATTTGTTAACGGGAAAAGTGTCTACTCAGAACGCCCCTATCCCACTAAGGTGTGACAGTACCTTAGAAACAAACAAGGAAAACTACTTTCGTATTCTTCTTTATGAACTATAAACAAAGAGGAATAGGATGAACCAACCTGTGTCTTGCGCTAGTCCTTTGATCCAATCTCTCTCCTCTTTGACAGCTTCCAGCTACCTGCTCCCTTACTTGCCCAGCTTCACCAAGTTCCTACAAGATCACAGAAGAGGAAAACTACACAAAGACATGGATTTACATTCATAAATAGCTTAGGATCAGATTTAAGCTAAACATGCAAATATAACAAAACATCATTGGTACACAAGCATGTAGGAGAAACTCAAATAGTTTTATTGATATAACAAGAAGGTCCAGGAGGAGTTACAACCGATGATTCATGATCCAGCATCAACCCCCCAGCAAAGGAATCCCCTCTTCACCTCCAACAAAGCATAAATCACCCAATACACTGATCTCTATCTCAAAACCAACAGCAATTCTCTGCAATGTACAAAATTCCAGCCTCTGGATCTCTGGGATGAGGGATCCATATATAGATGTATGCAAAGAGGATGAGTCAGCTTATGATTTGACTAGTGGCTTCTCTCTGTCAGTTCTTGCTTCCACTTGGAGACTGAGAGCCTCTTACTCATCCTTGGTCGAACTCAGTGAGGCAAGTGTCATTGGGGAAGATTCTGGAAGCTTCCATTGTCTGTCCACCTCGCGGAATGACACTGCCATTTGTCATTTCCCGCTCAGCGCACCCTGGTAGTGCATTTATGTGCGTTGCAACGCACCTAGCTAGTGGACTGGGGTGCTATGCAACGCAGCTAGCTAGTGGAGCAGCTGAAATGATCCTGATTTGACTGATTCTGAGCAGTTTCTAGTGGAGAACTTCTGGGAGAAGATGTAATTGGTTGACCTTGTTCCTCTAGGGGTAGGAACAACACTTTTAGGGACTTAGGATCCCTTGGTTTATGGACATTTCATGCTTAGAGCTGTAAGGCACAAAAATGTCTATAACAGTTGCCCCCTAAAGTATGAGGCAGTTTATCGGGTGAAATGCTTTATTAGGAGGATCCGAAGTTCTTTCAATGCTGGGAGGAGACCTGTAATAAGATACAATACAATACATTGTCTTCATACTGTTTTCATGATCTAGCTGAGGCGGGCATTCCCAGGACAGAAAATCGTCTGATGGTAGACTGCTGCTTCTGATGAAGTCATCATCCTTTTGGTAGGATGATTATCTGTGCTGCAATGTTGTACATGTCAATGTCTTTATTTTTCCTGAATATATATCACAGCCCGGATGGATGAAACTAGATCCGGGGTCTTCAATCTCGTCCGATCTTCACTCAAAGTACAAGTCGATCCATGTGAAAAAATGTTTTGAAGTCGAACATGGAAAGACATCGCTTGATTACCAGTCGATGATGTAAACTGTTAACAAGCGCGAGAGGAATCACTGATAATGATGATGACCCTCAAGGTACTGCAGTACAATTCACGTGGTGTGAATAAAGGACTTGGCGTCGAACACCACGCAAAATCTTTCGGTCGAAGTTCATTGATGTATACCTGTCGCCGGAAGTGAGAAACTTGCCATTGAGGCATGCAAGCTTCAAAGTATTGAATGGGGTGTTCCTAGATCAACTTCTTGGATAATGAGCTGATGTCGACAAGAAGTGAGCCGTCAAAGGAGGACCTTGATGAATCCCACATCAATGACACGGAACGGAGCAAATGATTTTGATGGAGGTGAAAACGATCTGATGATATATGGTTCAGGATGGCGGTCATGAAAGAATGAAGTGTAATGTATGGTAGTGGATGGGACACGGATGACTTCTCTGGATGACTTCTCTTGAACATGTCGGCGACACTTATGTGATGGATTGGTAGCATTTACCCCAAATGTGGATGGTATGGCGTGACCATGGCGATGTGACCGGTGAATGAAACAACCCAACCCGACTTAGGCACGGAGTGGAAGTGTCATGTTCAAGAGCGACTTGCTACCAATAAAGATTCTTTGAGTTTCTTCCCAATTTTTCCCCAGTAATTGCTGACCAGTACCTCTTTATTTTTGTCAAGCTTGAGGAGGATAACATATGCTTGTTCTATAATTTGCCCTTCGGGCAAACCCATCGCTATGTTTTAACAAGCTTAGCGATAGTGAAACTCGTTCTCGTCTAAAGACAAGTTTGTCGCTATTAATATTTTTAACGAGTTTAACGACAAAGATAACTCGGTCCTTTTCATTTTTAGAGAGTCTGAAAAGGTACGTAAAGGTAACTCCGAAATTCCTTTTTCGTCATCTAATCCCTTAAGTCCGAAAAAGTATAAAACAATACAGAAGGGATGAATTTTTGATAGTTTTAACGAGCCGAACAAAACAAGCGCTCGATCTTTTTGTGCAATAATCCCTCAGGTCCAAAAAGATTAACATCTAGAGGAGGGATAGCACTTCGGTCGCTTTAACGAGCTGGAAGGCCAAAACTCGGCAATCTTTTCATATTTTACGAGTCAGTTGAAAAGAGCTTAAAGAAGACTCGTCTTTTGAGGAACGAGTGATAAAATGGGTAGCAGCTGATTCCAGGTAAGGTTTGGAATTTTCCAATCACGGCAGTGTCACAAGGATGGCTAGTGGAATCACTCTTCGCAGCTGTTCCTCAAAATGGGTAAACAATCAAATGGAGGTGAATGATCGGCCAATGGAAAAGTGGAGGTGATGGTGCAAACACGACCAAGGCTTTAATGGCTGAAATGCTTCATTCACGGTGGTTATTTACCGGGGAATAGTTCATTTTTTAACGAGCTTAAACGCGGGTGGAAACACTTGCTCATGTCTTATGTTTATTTTTTAACGAGCTTGAACTATGCGCTAAAACTGCTCGATTAATCCAGTCATATGATAAGAATGTCTCATATAAAACGGCAGCTTTTAGACTTTTGCCCCACATCCTTTCTTTATGCAAGTTAGGTGACGACTAATCCTACGAGTTTAAAGGGTTAGAGGTCCTAAAAATTTAAAAAATAAATAGCCGCCCCTCGCTTGCACTCCAAAAGGTTTGCATGCCCCCAGGTATAAAGTATGGTTTCAAGGTTACCCCTCAATTTGCAGACAAAACATTTGTTCTATCAGGAAAGGCCTACCTCTTACAGGTTACCCAAAGATTGTTCGATTCGTGGTGCAAACAAAACACTTCTTCGGCGGTGTCTACCGAGATAAACAAGGGTGAGTGACTCAGTTCTGTCAACTCACATAACTTTGACAAGAGAATCTTATTCTAGAATAACCCCTCTTCCACCGACGGACGGGGTACAGACTAGTCATATTCTCCCACGGAAACCTACCCTATACCCGAAGTTTTCCTGCCGAAGCAGACCAGGATGCATGCCCCCTGGGTTTCAGTCATATCCCTCTGAATTACTCGCGCTCATCGGGAGGACGGACTGGGGATTGAGACATTTCTTGCGTGAAGAGACCATTTAGGGATGGTATATGACTATTTGCTATGCGTGATCCAGGAAATGAAAGCTGGTCCACGAGCTTGACCACTCTTGCTTCGTGCGGAAAACACATTACTTTAAAGAGTGAGGAGACGATGGCTCCCATGCAATAAATATAGTCTCGTCCAAGGAGTAGGTTATAATCCAAGGGTCCTTGAACAACCATTACGTTCATTTGAATTGTCTTCCTTCTCAATGTTATGGGCACATTGGGAAGGATCCCTAAAGGTCGACTGGTTCCTTTATCAAAGCCTGTCAGATTTCTCATCTCAGGCAACAGCGATGGCGAACCAAGCGTTTTCCAAGCAATAGAGGAAAGGATACTCACAGAAGCCCCCTCATCTATGATGGTACTAGCCATGACCATTCTATATATTTGAATGATAATTCGGAATGGTATGCTTGCTGGTAAACGGGGTCTGCCTAGTTTATTCCAATCGAAGGAGACAACTAGGTTGCTTGGAGGTGGGACCGAGTAGACGGCTGGGTATGGCTCTGACGAACTTCCCTCCTGCGGTAAGGGAATGGGTAGATTGCCCCCATGTTCGTCGGAGTCTGTGTTGATGAAGAGAATTTGGACGGTGTCATCCTTGTTCTCTTTAGTGACTGTATCATCCGAAGATAAAACCTCTGAAGGCAAGACCGGGTCAACTGCCACCTCGACCCTTTGACTTTCGTTTGGTATGGATTCAGATGGTTTATCTTCAATGATAGGCGCTTCAGCCGACCACTTGAGCGGGCCAGCTGGATTCTCAACTAGCGACAGACTCGGCAAGAGTTTTTTATATCCAGGAGGAAGTCGTAACGGTGAAACCGGACGATCATCCAAAACTCTTTTCGCTTCATCTAAGAAGGGACAACGGTGGACGGCATGATTGCCTTCGCACAGTTTACAGGGAAATCTAGCTTTCCCTCTTTGTCCTGGGGCTTCACTTTCGCTAGTTGACGGTGTGCTTTCAACATGATCATCAGAGGTTGATGACACCGGATTGTGCAAACGAGGAGACCAGTCCCTTAGTATCCGAGGGATGCAAGGACAATCTCTGTGAAAGTGGTCTCCTTTGCAAATGACACATGGCGATTTAGGCCTGGTCGGTGCAGTGTGTGGATTTTCGTTAGACGACACTCGTTTTCCCCCATTCGCCTTTGGCTCCTTCTTCTTCTTCTCCTTCTTCTCCTTAGGAACTTGACTTTTGGCTTTGCCAGCCCTATCAAGCGAAGAGGAAGGGGGAGAGGAAGAATTAGAGGAAGTAGATGGTTGGTGGGCAACTCTGGACTCGTCTAATTGCTGATTCGATTGTTCAGGAATAGTGGTGTTCTGAACGACATTGGTTGAGAAGAGCCAGACTGGCAAGCCAATTGTCAGTCCTGGAAGTGACAATGTGGCCATATGGGGTGCACCAACATCTCCCCAAGAGGAGAAGGGACTAGGATTTCCACCAAGGGGAATTCCTTGGTTGGTAGACTCCATTTTCTCAACCTAAGATCAACGTAGGAAAAGGGTATGAATATTGCGTTTAAAATAAATTTTAAGACGCTTTGACACAACTTGTTTTTTCAATTTTAAAGAGTCGAGAAAAAACAAAAGATGACTCTAGTCTCCTTCGATTTTTAATGAGCCTGAAGTGACAAGTGCTCAGATGGACCTTTTCCGTTAAGGAGTCTGAAAAGGAACGAAAGGGACTGCTCTGGAGATCTAGGTAGAGGGAGTACCAAACCAATCGCAAAACTGCAGAATACTTTTTACGGTACGACAGTCAATCTTCCCGAATGTTGTGTTTGGTGCATTGCGATCAGTAGGGCGGCCGACACGGCTTCCTATGGATAAAAGGTTTTAAGCCTATAGGGGTCTCCCAATATATACTCGACGGTACGTGGGAGCACAAGTCCGTACTGGCACTTATCGTCTCAAAGTGGAGGAATCACCCAACCATCAGTGAGGACAACAGTTACCAGGCTTTACGACGCCGGAATACGTCTCTAGCCTAGACCTCTAAATGTTGTGTGTTAAGTTCCAAAGCGTTGTTAGATTCATTCAATTTATTTTAAGTTGATCTTTCTTAGAAGTTTTCCTTTTTGGGATCACCACGAGATGTAGATGTAATTCTTAAAATGCAATATAAAGATGATAAGCAAACTTTTATCTCTTTTCAGCAATGAAAATCCTAGCTACAAGGAGAAAAGAAAGACACAATCTTTTCTCAAAGAGCAAGGAGCACACTGTAGATGCACTTTTCCTAAATCAAGCCAAACAGACTATCAATATGCCAATGCACATATGCATGTATTTGTTTTCACTTTCTTAATATTGATGCCTAAAAAGAAAGTTGATGTACAAATCTGAATTTGCTTTCAAGTGAAAAACACAAACAAGCTTCTTTTCGAAATCAAAAGGTAGAGAAGATTACGACACTTTATGATTTTGAAATAAACACTCGTTTCGACACTAGAAAGTGAAAAATTCAAACCAAAGACAAAAGTAAAAGCATAATCGACTGTCAACAGCAAATAAACTTTCTCCTAAGATCAAAATCGACACTTACGATAGATCTAAATCCAAGGACGACAGTATGACTATTCTAATTTTTCAATGGAAAACTGTAAATGATGTAAAAAACACGCAAAGAACATCTACAATCTTTTTGTACAAAGGAGGCAGAATTAAGGCAAAGAAAAGGGGTTTTTAAACAGACACACACTGATCACAAGCTGCAAAATCAGAGACAAAACTGAAAAAATGAAGCAAAGAACCTCAGTTGCACAGGGCTAGGCTGATCAGCGCACCTGTTACACAGAGAAACTGGATTGCAGCGCAGGTAGCCCTCTCGGGAACTGCGTTGAAATGCAGAATCTCTTCACAGAGCCTGCGCTGGGGCAGAAACGAGAATTCCTTCCGGGTTCTGGGTCACGGTTTGCAGTTTAATCTATGGATTTTGGCCGAGTAAAAGCAATCAGTAATGCACAATCAGAGGGTGGATTTAAAGGAGGTCTAAGAGCTATCACAAAGGGTAATCAGATCATTTGTGAATCAGCTGTTCAAATCATAAACAAATCCAGTGAATGGATTGAAGTAGCAGGTGTCTACTTTGCATTTGATAATGGAAAATGCAGTTCGATTGCTACTTCTGTGTTTATGAAACAAACAACAAGAGAAACACAAACAAACTAACTAGACACGTTCTCCAGCGGAGTCGCCGTTTTGTTAACGGGAAAAGTGTCTACTCAGAACGCCCCTATCCCACTAAGGTGTGACAGTACCTTAGAAACAAACAAGGAAAACTACTTTCGTATTCTTCTTTATCAACTATAAACGAAGAGGAATAGGATGAACCAACCTGTGTCTTGCGCTAGTCCTTTGATCCAATCTCTCTCCTCTTTGACAGCTTCCAGCTACCTGCTCCCTTACTTGCCCAGCTTCACCAAGTTCCTGCAAGATCACAGAAGAGGAAAACTACACAAAGACATGGATTTACATTCATAAATAGCTTAGGATCAGATTTAAGCTAAACATGCAAATATAACAAAACATCATTGGTACACAAGCATGTAGGAGAAACTCAAATAGTTTTATTGATATAACAAGAAGGTCCAGGAGGAGTTACAACCGATGATTCCTGATCCAGCATCAACCCCCCAGCAAAGGAATCCCCTCTTCACCTCCAACAAAGCATAAATCACCCAATACATTGATCTCTATCTCAAAACCAACAGCAATTCTCTGCAATGTACAAAATTCCAGCCTCTGGATCTCTGGGATGAGGGATCCATATATAGATGTATGCAAAGAGGATGAGTCAGCTTATGATTTGACTAGTGGCTTCTCTCTGTCAGTTCTTGCTTCCACTTGGAGACTGAGAGCCTCTTACTCATCCTTGGTCGAACTCAGTGAGGCAAGTGTCATTGGGGAAGATTCTGGAAGCTTCCATTGTCTGTCCACCTCGCGGAATGACACTGCCATTTGTCATTTCCCGCTCAGCGCACCCTGGTAGTGCATTTAGGTGCGTTGCAACGCACCTAGCTAGTGGACTGGGGTGCTATGCAACGCAACTAGCTAGTGGAGCAGCTGAAATGATCCTGATTTGAATGATTCTGAGCAGTTTCTGGTGGAGAACTTCTGGGAGAAGCTGTAATTGGTTGACCTTGTTCCTCTAGGGGTAGGAACAACACTTTTAGGGACTTAGGATCCCTTGGTTTATGGACATTTCATGCTTAGAGCTGTAAGGCACAAAAATGTCTATAACAGTATTTTACAAAGTGACAATGCATCTTGACTCATGAAAAACCCTAAGAGAATTCAATGGATGCTTGACCTAATGACAAAATGACTTAAGCATGAAACCCATGCTCCAAAAATAATTTTCCTTTTAATTCTTTACATCATTTTCTTTCTCTAAATAATATTTACATCATTACATTAGTCAAATGACAATTATGAAGACCGAAACTAGTTATATTCTTCAACGCTCCCTCTTGACTAGGGAGGTATTCATAATTTTCCAATTGGTATAAGGACAATACCCCCTTTGAAAAGTTATCACAAGAAGAGTCAAATTGATAAGCCAACGGTAAGAATCAACATTATGACCAACCAGAACTGCCTTTGAGGCCTAACTAGATAAGCTCTACTTCATTGAAGACCATTACGTTGGGAAGCTTTACGTGTGATACTGCACTACCCCTACAAGGCACATACCCCATCCGAATGTCCTTGAAAGTATGTCCTTTTAGCACTATTATTATCCTCGATTCTTTGCCCTGAATCCTTAAAGAATATCAGTTATCTTCACCCACTCTTATCTAGGATACCTATCACGTACTCAAAGAATGTTGGTCCCTTTCCTTTCTTAGATGTTTTATCCTCTACCATTCTCTCTCCAAGGTCTTCACTTAGAATTACAACTATTAGTCTTGTTCAAGTGCTTGACATATGAAGCAAAGAATGCACATGTGATGTCCAACATCACTCCCTCTCAACCATAGAGGATATCCCTATTCTCCTTTCTAATTTGAGAATAGATCCTTGCTCCTATTCAAGGAGACTCCTTTACTCCTGATTCCTAACTTCCTTTATAATTGGGAATTCATAGCTACTGTTTTTTATTTCCATTTCTTGAAGGGTGTTGTCACCAAAATGACCCTCCTTAGAACTAGGACTCCTTTGAGGATGTTGCTTTATGTTTCCTTGCCATTTGACTCCTTCTCGTGCTCCTATAATTCAAATCGCTCGCTTCGATCTTCATATCAAAATATCCTCAATCACTCTATATTAAAATAATTGTTATGATCATTTTTATAATTTATAATCACTAATATATTAAATAAAATATCATAAATTGAAATTATCAAAACAATATATTATAAACTATAATTATTATTTTGTAATTAAAAAAAATAAATTGTTAATCTAATTATAAAAGTTAAATTTTTGAATAATTTAATACAAAAAATAATTAAAATACAATTATTAAACAAATTAAAAATTAAATAAATGTTAATTAAAAATTAAAATAATAAAATGTAATATTTATTATTATTATTATTATTATTTTTTATTTTTTTCCTGTAAAAACTAATTCTATTAAAAGGAAAGAAAGATATAGTTACAATGAGGCTGTAGCCTCAGCCGAGAACACCTGAGTTTCTTCTGGTTATCAAAACTGTCCCATGTTTGGGAAAACCAGTTACACTTTACAAAAAACCATGCAGAAGATCGGGAATACAACAGCAAAACCAGAATGAGAACTTGAGACAACACCAATTGAGACGTTTGAGACAACATCATTTGACAAAATTGCTACACATGTCAGCAACAGACCCACAAACGCCAGAACCACAAAACTAAAAACAGTACCACAAAAACGACTAACAACAGAACTTGACCAGTCAGCAACAAAATTCTTAGATGGCACGTGGGAGTCCATGTGGCATCACATAGGGAAGTCCTTGTCCAGTGGCTCCTCGATGACGGGGAAAGCATTCCCATACCATATCTCGCCTTTTTTCGCCACGCTACCCTCCGCCCCGCCACCTGGAGGGTGCCGCTCGAGCTGCCAGCAATGGCCATTGAAATTGTGGCCCCATGAGAACTGCCACCTGGTTGTCAAGTGTCACCTGCAGTATCACCTTCCTCATGCTGTCTGCCACGCCTTTCTGCTCTGCCTTCATCCGCCGAGCACTGCTCAGAGCCATGACTACCAACAATTTTTTGGCTGCCCTGAGGTTGCTCTGCCTGGTTACGCTCCAGAGCTCTATCCTGTTCTTCTTCTTCAGAGAACATAATGGTTATATTAGCAGTGATAATGGGCCGGTTCAGGTTGCTCTGGAATCTAAAGTGAGTCGACTAGAAGGCATTGTGCAGATATATTCTGCGGGGCAGGCTAGGAGGGGGAGAATTAGCCTGAGATGAAGGAGGAGAGGCAAGTGGTGGAGGTTGCTCCACGCTTTACGCTGCTTGAGAGCGAGCACGGCTCCCTCGGCTACCTCCGTGGCGGCTCCTCATGCGGTGACGAACCATGGTAATGCAACGGAGGAGAAGCGCAGGGGAATTGAGTGCATGGATGGGAAGCAGAGAATACGCAGAGGGTTCCTGAATTGAGTTCAGAGGGCAGAGCTGGGAATGGGAATAATGAAACCCATTTCCAAAGTCAAGATAGCAAAGAAGCGAACATCGATTGCCTGTAACAGTTCTGCTGCAGGGGTTTCCTGCTTGGAGCGGGCATATGCTAAAGGAGGGAGGACAGACAATGGGGTTGATGGGCAGATGCGCCATGTTTAAACTAACCACATCCTTATCTCGACCGGGGCGTTCATTTAAGATGTCCTGCAGGCAGACTTGTTATCGCCTTAGGTGAGTCTGCAGGTGCCAAAACTGTGCATGGAGATTAGCGCTGGCCTGTAGTTGGTAAGGCCGAGCATCGTCGTTCCTCTGAATCACCATTAATAACCTTGAATTTCACCCGCACCTGGTTGCTCTTCTTCTCCCTGTTTCATTTCATTCTTCACCATATTTTGGTATTCCATTGATTGGATTTCAGTTTTTAGCATAGACAGTGAACCTGTATGTAAATCCATTCCACTTTCTACTCCGATATTAGCCAGTAGATCAGATGCTTTATTTCCTTCCGAATGTATGTGCTTGAGAGTGATCGCTCTATGAGAAGAGAGCCAGATTTCAATGAGTTCAAGCTGCTTCGCCATTCTCCAGCTATTGCTCACTTTGCTTGAAGGTGTGCCTTGCATAATTCTGTTGACCATATTTATGAGGATCCGAGAGTCGCCTTCTATAATGAGCAGAAAGTATCCCTTTTTTTGAGCTAGAATAAGACCCTGCCATAGTCCTTCTAATTAGGCTGAGTTGTTGGTGTCCCATCCATTTGAACCTAAGAAAGTAAGAAGGGGAGCACCCTTATGATCTCTGAATATCCCTCCAAATCCTGCTTTGCCTGGATTTCCTTTCGAGGCTCCATCAAAGTTTAGTTGGACCATATGTTTGGGAGGAGGAAGCCACTTTTCAGGAGTTCTTTCCTTTGGTGTAGTTGTTCTTTTGATTATTAATTCTTGATTCCACTGAAGGTTCCAGTTTGCCCAGATATTTTGTTCCTGGGGGAGAGAAGGAAAGTCCTCCTCATGCCAGGTTTGGAGAAGTAAGGTTTCCTTGATATTTTGACAGATCATGTTCCATAGATTTTCCAGGGGCGAGGAGTGATCCTTGAAGATTCTCCTGTTTCTCTCCTTCCATATTGTCCACATGAGAAAGCCCGGAATAAGCTTCCATAAAAAATTTAAAATCTTGCTTTGAAATGGGTTCCGATCCCAATTGCGAACAGTGGCTATGATGTCTCCTTGGATCCGTCGTTTCTTTTGGCATCGAGAACTAACTTTTTCCCAAAGCTTGCGAGCCAGTTGACATGAGTGCATAAGATGCTTAGTTGTTTCCTCTTCTTACCTGTAGTTGGGGCATAAGGAGGGCCCGTGATAGTTTCTTTTCCTGAGATTGTCCCATGTGAGGATTTTGTTTTGACATAAAAGCCATAGAAAGGTTGAGACTTTCGGCCAAATTGTTGGGTCCCAGACTTTGTTCCAGAGAGGATCTTTGACCATTTGTTCTTTGATAACGATATTATAAGCCTCCCCAGTAATGAAGGTACCTTTTTCTTCATAGCCCCATCTAAGTATATCCCTTTCGTCTAAATGTTGTATTTTCCTCTTCATTAGTTATGTATCAAGAATCTGTTGATCTTGTAGCATTCCATGTCTGAAGATGTGTTCTACACTAAGCCATTGCCTGGTTCCCTATGTTGTAGAAGGATTCCAGAAATGCTTGACTTTGTCATATGTCTGCACGTCCTGCTCTGGAAGTTGAAGAGGTGAGATTATGTCCTTTAATTTGGGCTGCTGCTGCTAGGAGTCTTCCCAGAACCGAGTTGTATTGCCGTCCTTAACTTCCCAGAAACTGTGCTGCTGAATTAGGCTTTTGTGTTGCTTGGCCGCATTCCAGATTAGAGAGCCCGGCCTAGCTTCCGACATTCGTATTAGTTCCTCTGTTGGGCGATTACTGGCATATTTTGCTGTCCATAGGGTTGCCCAGGGGGTGAATGGCACAGTAAGCCATTTCCACCAGATGCGAGCCCCCATGACCTCATTGCTATGAGAAGGATCCCTTAGTCCAGTTCCACCAGCACATTTTGGAAGGCACACTGTGTCCCATTTGATCAGAGCCCATTTGCGAGTTTGACTTGAATTTCCCCACAAGAAAGATCATTGGATATGTTTTATTTCTTTGAGAACCCATTTAGGAGCAGCCAGGATCAAGAAAAGGTACAGCGGCATTGATTGAAGGACTGCTTTTATTAAGACTAGACGACTGGCCATATTGAGGGCCCTATGAGTCCAAGAGGTTAGGCGAGCCTCCAGATTTTCTAAAAGAATCTTCCAAGAAGAATGCTTCAAGGCTGTGTCATTCATGAGAGCTCCTAGATATTTGGAAGGGAGGACAGTAATAGAAAATCCAAAAATGCGGGCTATGGAAGCCTAGGTACTAGCAGGGGTATGAAAAAAGAAGATTTGGGATTTGGCTTTATTGATACTAGCACCTGAAGCTTTCGAAAAAGCCATCAGTAAAGTTTTGAACTGATGAGCTTCCTGGAATGAAGGATGACCAAAAAGCATGTTGTCATCTACAAACTGCTGGTGGGTGAAAGCGGTGGTGTTATGGAAGGACAATCCTCTTAGCTGTTGTGATTGCTGAGCTTGTTTCATGCTACGGCCCAGACCTTCTGCCATAATAACGAAGAGGAAGGGGGAAAGAGGGTCTCCCTGTCTAATTCCTCAAGAAGGATGAAAGGGGGAAGAGGGAATACCATTGATCAGAACAGAAAAGGAGGAGGAAATGAGACTCATGACCCACCTTACCTAGGGGAGAGCGAAACCAAAAGCAATTAGAGTTTTTTGAATATATTGCCAGCTTAAGCTATCAAATGCTTTTGAAAGATCTATTTTAAGGAGCATACCTGACTTTTTGGAGTGCTTCAGGGAGTGGATGATTTCATGAGTAAGGATGATGCCATCCATAATCTGCCTTCCTTCAACATATCCAGATTGCTCAGGCGATATGAGAAGAGGGAGCAGCAATTTTAGTCTGGAAGCAATGATTTTGGAGACAATCTTGTAGATGACGTTGCACAAAGAAATAGGCCTATATTTGTCAGGGGTATTGGGTTGAGCTTCCTTGGGAATAAGTGTGATGAATGTAGCATTCATGGCTGGAAGCATCCATCTCAAAGTTCTCGATTCCTCAACTACCTGCCAGACTTCCATTTTAATCAGCTCCCAGAAATTGTGGAAAAAATTTGAGGTGAAACCGTCAGGGCCAGGTGCCTTCCCATCTTTCAATTGACGAACTGCAGTTTCCACCTCCTGTATGTCGACAGGCCTGAGGAGGAGTTGGTTGTGCTCCTCTGTAATAACTTTTGGAATGTTCCTGGTGATTTTTTCTATGGCTTGCGTCCTGTCTATTTGTGGCTCACGATGAGCCTACTTGAAGTAGTTTAGAAGTTCGCTTTCAATTTCTTCATGTGTTTCCACCTTTACCCCCTACTCATTTTGAATATGAGTGATGTTGTTATTCATTCTTCGTTGGATGGTAGTCCTGTGAAATTTTTTTGTGTTTTTCTCTCCTTCCTTAAGCCATCTTATTCTTGATTTTTGTCTCCAGAGTGTTTCTTCTGGTTTTTCCCTCTCTGCAATTTGAGACTCAAGATGCTTTTCCTGTTCTAATAGGTCATCTGATCTGCCTTCTGTAATAATCCATTGTTGCAGTCGTTTAATATCTTGATCGAGGGAAATTTGAGCCTGGAAAAGATTGCCAAAAGAAGAATGATTCCATTGTTTAATCTTACTCTTGAGGTGTTTAAGCTTCTGCTGAAATTGAAACATTTTTGTGCCATTTGGAGGAGAAAAATTATTCCATTCTGAGCTTACTAGGTTATTGAAATCCGAATGTGACATCCAAAAAGCCTCAAAGCGAAATGGCTTTCGGGTTGTATTGTCAGGACAAGACCATTGAAGAGAGATTGGCCAGTGATCTGACCCTGAGAGAGGCAAAATTGAAGCTAAGAAGTCTCCTCCTAGATGGATTGCATTGTCTGATAGTAAGAATTTGTCCAGACGAGAGGCAATCTGAGGCAGACCTGCTCTTTTATTATTCCAGGTATAAATACCATTATTGAATGGCATTTCAATGAGCCAGTTGTTTTGAATGAATTCTTTTATATTATTATTTTCCTTTTCCAGTTTGTTCCTACCTCCCCTTTTTTATTCCAAGTTAGTAATCATATTGAAGTCACCTCTAGTGATCCATAGTGGGTGCGATCGTTCAATATTGACTGCCGAAAGGGTATTCAAAATTTCTATCTTGTGCATAGCCTCCTGGGGAAAATACACATTGGTTAGGTGACCATGTATATCGGTTCCTGTGATGTGAAAAATGGCTTGAATAAAATGCTTATTTGCGTGGATGTTATCGAGCATAATGGTGCGAGCATCCCAAATGATTGCTAGGCCTCCTGAGGCTCCAGAGGCATCCACTACAACTGTGAGACATCCTAGCCAAGCTTTTGCTGCAATTCTTTCCAGAGAGGTTGAATTGCATTTGGTTTCTTGCAAGAATAGGATTTGTGGCCTCTCTTGCAGTATCATATTTTTAATCAGTCTTCCTTTCTCGGGGCCATTGAGCCCTATGATATTCCATGATATTAACTTCATTGAGTAACGTTGGGGAGGGAGTTGTAGTACTTTGTAAGCTTGGAGTATCTGCCTGACTCCACTAGCATTTCCCCGATGCAGATTGTTCATTGGAGATTTGTTTTCCTTCCACGTTTTTTGTTATCTTTGGTTATATGTCTCCCATCCCAGAGGCCGCCAGTCTGAATGCCTAGAGATTTTTGCCTTTGTGCTCTTGAGAGGATCACTTCCAGATTCTCTAGTTGTCTTTCAGGGATTTTGTCATAGTTTTTTTTTTGCATGCCTGTTCAAGGCCTAGAATGTCTAGGTCCCCAATATCTATGCTTTTTGGTTCCTCTTCCATGTGCTGAGATTCATTTAATCCTTCCGTTGTTTCTGTTGCTATTCTGGAATCAGGTTGCAAGTTGTCTACCTCCATTCCTTGGGTATTCCAAGCTGAGACTTTGTGCTGGGCAGAGGAGAGAGGATCTTTAGTCAGGGGATCTTCTTGGATTTTCTTGGAGTCTACATGGGCAGATTATTTTTCCTTCTCTAGCTCCCTCTCTACAGAAGCGGGGTTTTCAGAGTTAAGATGATCTTGTCGGGCCAACGCTTCAAAGCTATTGCTCGTAGAGGGCTTGGAAGAGCTGGCTTGAGGCATCTTAGGATTTGAGGCCGGTTTCTTGTGGCTTTTCCTACGATTGGCTACTTTAGAGAAGCCATCTGAATCAGGCTTATCGGATGCATATGTATTTGAGGGTTTCATATTTAAAGGACAGTCCCTAAATAAGTGGCCCAGGGCATGGCATCTTCTACATCTAAATGGAACATGTTCATAGTCTATTAACTGAACCCATTCAACATCGTCATGGTATAGACTTACCGCATTCGGAAGTGCCTTGCTAAGGTGCATATAGACACAAATTCTGGCGTAAGAGGTGTATCTTCGGAGTTTTGTTTCCTTTGCAACTTTGATAAATTCTCCAAGACCATTCCCAATGTCTTGTAGAGAAGCTTCGTCCCAGTCTTCCAAGGGGAGAGGGTAGAGACGTATCCAAACTGGAGCCTAGCTGAGGTCTTCTTTATCAGGGTTGAAACGCTCAACCCAGTCCCTGAGATATAGGCCAGTTGCATTGAAAAAATACGGCCCTCCATCTATGACCCTGTTCCGATCCTCTAAGCAGTTAAAGATGGTCGTGAAGAACCCTTTAGGTCCCAGTTGAAGGGTGATGTGTCCCTTCGGTTTCCATTTAGCTGCTATACAACCTTGCAGCGCTTTCTCTGTTGGCCATAGTCCTATAAACTTACCTATTAGGGCATGGTCCCTCATATACTGTATCTAAGCATTGATTTGGTGACTTGGGAGTTCTATCTTCGGACGTTCAGCCGCTACTGGCTTGCAGGTGGTTGAAGTGACTTTGGGTTGTTCTTTATCATCTGTTTTGGCTTGTTGTGATTTCATATCTGTGATGTCCTCATTTTGTTCCTCTGGTTTGGCATCTTCCTCATTCGTTTGTCGATTTTCATTTTCATTGGGGGGAGGCTCTGCGTCCCCCCCCTGGGGGGATTCATGATCCTCGTGACTTTCCTGTCGTATATGGATGGTCGTATTGCTGGCCTTGCAGGTAGGATTGCAAAGGTCTATGTAAATCTATCGTTGCAAACTCTATAGAAACCCTAGAACATTGTTCCGCCCAGAGATCCTGAATCTTGAACTCTCATTCAATCCTCGATCAACCACTTCTAAAATACCCTTATTCAATAATAAAATGTAATTAATTAACATAAATTAATAAATAAAAAATAAACATAAATTAAATAAACTATAAATTAAACCAATACAAAACAAATAAAAAAATTACAAATAATAAATAAAAAGCATATATAAATAACTGAAATACAAGTAAACAAATAATTTAATGACGTGACAAAGAAAGAAATATAAGTAAACAAATATTACTCCTTGCCAAGGTGACGTATATTTTCAATGCACCGTATGCCAAAACATGCATTTAAAGTGCCTCTAGGTGACGTATATTTTCAATGTACAGTATGCCAAAACATGCATTTAAAGTGCCTCCACTAAATGGCAAGGGCTAACCAGCCTGCCATAGGACATTAAATGCACAGATATATGCATGCTCTATAACAAAATAACACACGGCCTTTACTTTTAATTTATGTAGCCACCAAGGGCTGCGTGTTATTTTGTTATAGAGCTTGCATATTCTTGGGCATTTAATGCCCTATGGCAGGTTGGTTAGCCGTTGCCCCACTAAATGGGGCCTCGCTTGGTGGATGAAAAGATGATAGGCTTCGATTTCTCACATACAATCCACGTGTGAGCTATTGGGCCCGATAAGGCTATAAATAATGTCTAAAAAAAAATCTAATAAAGTTCAATACATATACAAATATATAATGCATAGATTATGTTAAAATATATACATATATATATATATATGAAATTAAAATAGTTATTAAGAATTATATATATATATATATATATATATATAATTTTATTTGAAAATAAAATTTATACCTTACATGTTATTGAGATTTTCTATAAAGTTATATTGTATAAATTATTTGAAATCATCTCAATGAAAATTTATGAGTTATAATTAAAATTTTATTTTAAATTTAAAATTGAAATACATATATATTTCAGATTTGTTTTATTTTGAATTCATAGTTTTATTTTTAATGGTTGGTGAATGGAAAATGCGCATGCATGGGTTTAACTTGAAAGAACATTGGAAGGGAAATTATTCAAATTTTATATTGAACTAGAAATCTAGAATTTATTATATATTTATTTCAGATTTCATTTCAAACTTAGAATTTTATGGCTGAGTATGTGTTATTTTAACATATATATCTAGTAATTTTTACATTTCTTTATTTATGTAGAAATTTTACCATGGACAATTTAATAATTAATTGATTGAAGATTTGAATGGGAGATTAATGGGAGAAATAAATATACATTTTATTTAGTTATAATAATGATTATTAATGTGTTTTTACTGGTAGTTACGGAAACTAAAAATAAAACTAACTTCCACACTACAAAAGAAAAGGTAGAAGATTGTTCTAGAGATTTTTGGGCATATTGAAGGATGGTGGTGCATCGGAGACGAAGACTTATTCGTTTTAAGGCCATCATATACTTGCTACAGTGGTGTTGTTTATTGTGACTGTAAGGATTTTATTTAATAATATCTATTTCTTTCTTTCCTTTTGTGTTATTTTTATGTGAGGTTTTATTTATTGGTTCATGTGCAGGTTATTGATATAACATGATTATTCAATAATATTGCATGCAATAATGAATTTTTTTTGTAAGCATGGGCAGTACCTTCCTTTTCTATTTATAATAGCCAATTAAACCAAATACAATGTTTTGGTGGCCTCAACTTGCCCAAAAGGGAAACCAAGTCTGTTGGCCACCTGAGTTTGCTATAAGCCATCCAGTAACAAAATTTAACCAGTCTTTCCATCCAAGCTATATGCACTATGCAGTTAAAAACACTTAACAAACTAAAAACTAACATATAAACGTCTGAAAAAAGAGCTATCTGCAAAAAAACAGAATAAACAGTGAAGGATTATTCCTTCCGGTCATCAGTGATCAAATCAGCGTTAGCAGGAGCTGCCATGGAATCCTTGGGTGCTTGGGTCATCTGAGTCAGCCTCTGTTGGATCTCATCCAGCTTGTTGTCCTGCATTATCATGATCACCTGCAAATTCTTCATTTCCTTTTTGAGGTTTGGCATTCCTTGGGCAATTTCTGCCACTTCTCCTGCCACCTGCTCAAGAGCCTTCGCAAGAAGCCGTTTTAACACCCAGTACACATGAAGAGCTTGCCTATAGAGCGTCATACGTCCTCTGGTGTTACCAGGATCATGGATGATGTCTGCCCATTCCTATATCTCAGGGTCGGACTGCACTTCCATCACATTCTCCTCCATTTCTTGGATAAGATGGCGGATGTAGCCAGGAAGACGACTGATGAGGAAGTCGCCCTCGGGCGACAGCATACTATTATTGGGGCCCTTAGAGCAAAGGATGGCCCTCCCCCGCCTTCTTTATGAAAATCCTCTCCTACAATTGTAGGGGGTTTGCTAGTTCCGCTAAAAAACTAGCGCTCAGGAGGCTTATTACCTCGGACCATCTGGACATCATTTTCTTACAAGAAACCCTCTGCCCTATGGATATACTTGTCCGTACCCTATCTACATGGCTTCCGCATTGGACATTTTATGCTCTTGATGCTGCTGGCCGTTCGGGGGGCCTGGCCGTCGGTGTCTGTAACAAATCCATAGATATCAGAAATTACTGGGGTGGCAAGGGTTACATTGGTATTGACATTCATATTCATACTCTGGATCGGGAGCTCCGTCTGATTAACGTCTATGGCCCCTGCACTGATAGACTCACATTCTGGAGATCCTTATTTGAGAGGCAGCTGCTACAAGATAACAACATTGTACTGGGAGGTGATCTTAACTTCTCTCTGGGACACAGTGAATCATGGGGGCATATGGCACAAGTGGACTCCCTCTCAGAATCTCTATCCTCTCTCTTGGAAGACCACCACTGGGTCGACATTCCGACAGCCAGACTTCAGTATACCTGGACAAACAATAGAAGTGGAGAACAGAGTCTGGCTAGGAGACTGGATCGCTTCCTTATTAAAGAACAATTATATAGTGATCTACCCAGGACCAGACAATGGGTTGGATCGGGGGGTCTATCAGATCACAGGCCCATCTATCTCGAGCTAGATGGTCTCACTCACAAGATAAAAAGTCCCTACAAATTCAATGCAGCATGGCTTCGAGACCCAGCATATATACAACTGGTACAAGATTACTGGCATAATAATCCTATTAGGGAGGAGGAAGACTTACCTACGGGTTTTGTCCGGAAGTTATCCGAGCTCAAGCTGGCTACTAAGAAATGGGCTCATCAGAAGCGGTTACAAGACAACCACACTCTATCGGAGGCAGAGAGAATCATATCTGAATATGAAACCTCTACTTCAGGGAACTTTAACACGCCAGAGGACAAGGAGCAGTTTAATCTTCTGATAGCCCAGCGCACAAAAATTCTGAAGGATAGAGAAGAAAGTATGAGATTGAGAAGCAGGGCTATATGGCTCACAGAAGGTGATGACAACACTAAATTCTATCATAAATTTGCAAATGGGCGCAAAGCTATCAACACAATCTGGGAACTTAAAGATGAACGGGGACACATTATATCAGAACAGCGTGAATTGGCTAGACTGGCATCTGATCATTTCCGGGGCATTTACAAGGCCCCAAGGAATGCAAATATACTGGAGATCATGCGAATTGCAGAGCTCTTCCCCAGATTTGTGGACCAAGAAGACTCGGAAGAAATTCTCAAGGAGGTGACCATGGAGGAACTTGAGGCTACTCTGAAATGGTTCAAGAAGGACAAAAGTCCTGGGCCAGATGGGTGGACAATTGAATTTTATATCTCCTTCTTTGACATTTTGGGCCAGGACTTGCTAGGTATTGTAGAGGATAGCAGGAAAAGAGGTAGAATATCATCTGCTATAAAATCTACCTTCATTGCTCTCATACCTAAGACGGATAACCCTGCCACATTTGACGAGTTCAGACCAATATCATTATGTAACTGCCTTTATAAGATTATTGCTAAGATAATTGCCAATCGTATCAAGCCCATACTCTCACAGCATATATCTTCTGAACAGTTTGCATTCTTACATCACAGGCAGATACATGAGGCCATTGCTACGGCCCAGGAGCTCTTGCATACTCTGCACACCAAGAAACAGAAGGGAATGATCCTCAAAGTCGACCTCACGAAGGCTTTCGACCGAGCCAATTGGTTGTACCTAAGGCTACTGCTCACTCATATCGGCTTCCCTTTTGACTTTATCAAATGGATTATGAGCTGCATTCTGGATGTTTCATACAGTGTGCTCCTCAATGGAGAAGCGACACCTTTCTTTACAGCAGAGAGAGGGCTACGACAGGGTTGCCCTCTATCTCCTTTACTGTTCCTGCTGATCATGGAGGGACTGAGTAGGATCATCTCATCCACCAAAGCTCGTCGACAACTCACTGGCATCAAAATTGCGGATGATCTCTTCCTTACTCACCTTCTATTTGTGGATGACATCCTTATCTTTCTTAATGGCAGCATTGGTGACTCTACCTCCCTTCATAACTCCTTCCGACTCTTCCAACAGGCTACAGGTATGCAAATTAATCATAACAAATCTTCTATCACCTCTGTTGGATGCTCGGCACATGAAGAAATCTATGCCTCACAGCGCTTCCCATTTGCTAATCTGGAGCTGTCGGATGGTATTAAGTATTTGGGCTTCAGACTGAAGCCAGCAGGTTACAAGATTGCAGATTGGTTATGGCTCATCGCCAAGGTGGAGAAAAGACTACATGTTTGGTTTCACAAATACCTCTCGAGAGCTGGCAGACTCGTTCTCATTAAGGCAGTTATAGAAGCAACTCCGGTGTATTGGATGGCCTTGGCCTGGATACCCAGAGGTATACTGAACCGTCTACAGAACATATGCTGTCGTTTCCTATGGAAAGGACACCAAACAGGTCGTATTTTTGCATGGGTCAAATGGGAAACTATCACTAAACCTAAGAGATGGGGAGGATGGGGAATCAAGAGATTGGCCATATTCTCCAAAGCGCTGGCAGCCAAGCTTGGTTGGAGCCTAATAACAGCGGACAGCCTCTGGACCAGGGTGGCACATTCTAAATATATAAAGCCATTATCTACTCTCGATTGGCTTTGCACCAGACCTGGACATAACACGCAATATTCAAATATTTGGAAAGCTGTTATTGATTCTATCCCTTTGATAAGAGAAGGCATTACATGGCGCATAAAAGAAGGGAATGCTGTTAGGATAGGGGTGGATCCCTGGGTAGGCTGTGGGAATGCACACAGACTCCCGGTGGATCTGGTGCGCTATCTTAATGACAGAGGCATAGTATATATTAAACATATTGGGGACCAAGACAACACCACATTTCTTCAGCAGGCTTGGTTGACAGACAGAGCTTTGAACTTGCCACACCAGTGGATTGATGATTGGAAGGATTTCACCTCTGCGCTCAGTCAGGCCAATATCAGACTCCTGGACGGGCCGGATGAGATTATATGGGCACATGCCAAACATGGTGCATACACTCCTAAGTTAGGATATCTTAAACTTATGGAGACCTTCATGCCACCTGATATTCACAGTGCATGGAAGTCGATCTGGAAGTTAAAGGCTGCTCCAAGGACTAGACTCTTAATGTGGAATATTATATTTGACAAAGTCCCGACTGGTTCCAATCTCATCAAACGATCTTTCCACGGGCCATATCGTTGTCACCTCTGTTTAGCTGCTGAAGAAACTACGGAGCACCTTTTCCTCTCCTGCACTGTGACCACACATATTTGGCAAGACATCACCTCACATTTTCCTCAACTGAATCCATGGCGCGGGGCATCCCTTCAGGAGGCGTGGTCTTCCTGGTGCACTGAACATCCTGGCAAAGCCAAAAACCTCCCTTTGCTGATCTGCTGGGCTATATGGATAGCTCGCAACTTATCGATTTTTCAATTGAAGAGAACCCACTGGCCCTCGGTCATCCTTTCCACGGTTGCTGATTACAATCTTATACCTGATGATATTACCATAACTACCCCTCGAACTCTCTCCCCGATTCCCATTGATCACACCAAACCTTGGGCATTTTTTGATGGATCGGCCCAACCTGAAGGCTGTGGGGGGGGTGCTACTCTTCATTTAACAGACAGGCATAGTTTTAAGATTCAAATATATCTTGGCAGAGGCACTAACAATTACTCTGAGCTCATTACAGCTAAACATATTATCCATTTTGCTATTCATAAACGATGCCGTCACTTGCAGCTATTTGGAGACTCAAAAGTTGTTTGCAATTGGCTTAACAATGCATCTCATTGTCATGCATTTGCTTTAAGACATATTTTGGAGGAAGCCAAGAGACTGACTATGTCCTTTGAATCTTTTACCTGTCATCATATATACAGGGAGCAGAACACCATTGCAGATCAACTCTCCAAAGAGGCTGCGCACAGAATAGGAGAAGACTGGTGGATACAGGAGGACACAGATGGCACCTATTACCAGTACTATCATCGCCCTTTTGAAGAACTACATGAGTGATGGGCTATATTGCCCATTTATATGATGATAGGTTATGATAGTTTTTTGTTTATTTACAGTTTACTGTAGATAAAGACTTTTCTGTACATCTTCAGATATATATAGGATATATATGCTCTCTGCGAAGAGCAGGACATCAAATTTTGATACTTTTTTCAGATATAACATGCTCCCTGCGTGGAGATATAACAGCAATAGTGACTTCGACAGGCATACTGCCTGCATTTGAATATGCCTCGGCATCTGCAGAATGTAATTTTCTTAAACACTAATGGAAATTACGACTTTTTCCCAGGGGAAAAAAGATGGCGGATGTCTTCATCCATCCCCTCTCGGTAGGCTCTAGCTGCTTCCTGGACTACGGTCATCATTGATCTCCTCCCCCGCCGCTGACTAACAGGCGTCACGGTTGGTTGGTCAGCTCTGTTCTATTGGCTTGGTCGCCCTCTGCCTCCACGCCCCCTGCCTCTAGCCAGTCGTGCCATTTTCCCCTTTATTGTCGCCTGTTTGTAATTCTCATCAACATAAGTTAGATTTCTATGATTTACAAACTTTCCGTCCTCCTTCACTTCTTTATCCCTAATCCCTCCTACCCTACTCCAAACGTCTCCATTTTTCTGAGATTTCCATTGATTTTCTTCTCCTGGATGCAGAAAGGTAAGTAAACCCTCTGTCATACTGACCAACGCCTGGGCTAGGTTCATAGTTTTCTCAGCTTGACTCTCTACCCGCTCTGACCATTCGTCATAGTATGAGTGCTCTGGTCCTTGGTATTTCTCCCCATACGGTCTTTTGGTTCACTCATCCTTCACCCGTCTTGTGCAGCACCCTGCTTAACCCCCGCTTCTTCTTTACTTTGCATGGTGGAGTAAAAGACTACCTTGCTCATACTCCCTTCCTCCCCGGAGGTTGCCAACAAACCTCTCTCTTCCATCATGCCATGCAAATCAGAGAGAAATTCAGAAGGAGGGCCAAAGGAGACATACCCGAATTCGTGTTTTCCGGTCGAAGCTCCAACGTTTGCACTGCACCTTGCTCCTCTTCCTCTCGACGCAGACTAAGTTTCTTTCTCCACTTTGCCACCCTCAAGTAATTCATCCCACCTGGCCCACTTCCCATCCCACTACCGCTGCCAATTCTACACTTCTCTCTCCTCCCACTCCTTCCACTCCATTTTCTCGAGACTTGCTCTAACATGCAGTATGCCATCGTGGCGTTTTGGACGGTGTTGCGGGTAGTAGGTGGTCTCTCTATCCTGCTGCTCCCACGAGCTGTCCTTCTGCCCTTACCTTCCTTCCTTCTCACCCTGATCGAGGGCCACCTGTATCTATTATCCTTAGATCGTGTCTTCATGATGATCTTGGGTTAATATCACTTTGAGAGGTTCTAATTCTGGTTTCTCTGAGTGTGTCGCCCAGATGCTGTCCAACTTGCCTCCTTGTTCATTAAATACCATAAAACCACTCCTATTTTATTTTTTATTGTTAATTTATTTTTTATTTTTCATTTCTTTATTTTATTGGTAATATGTGGTTATTAACAATGTTTTGTCATGATCAAATTGGTTAATCTCCCACACAATAAAATTGGTTTAGTTTTTCCTCTAATACTATTTAGAAAAAATAAATCAAATAATTTAATTATTTTGTTGCAGGATGAATAATAATAGCACTTGATGTCATATTGTTTAAACTACAACATTTCTATTAAACGCATTTAAACTAGTTTTTCTTAACTTCTGCCTTTTCATTTTATTTTTATGTTTTGTTTTTTGTTTTTACTAACCTTATGTTTTATGAGAAATATGATATACTAATTTAAAACTCATTTAGTCGTAATGATATCTTATTTTTAATCATTTTTCACATGTTATGTGCTTACCACCTCTATTTCCTAAAAATCGTTATTTATTTAAAATACTCAGCTTATTTATTTGTTATTTAGAAAATCGATTTAATTTACATTATTCTACAATGACTATTCAATTTTTCATTATCACCGGGGATTAACCCCTGTGGTGAAAAGGAGGCTAGCGCTTGTCACCTAGAGCAAGAGGATCTATGATCCTCATTGATATAGTTCTCGGTTGTCCTCAGTTACCAGGACAATTTGAGCCTCGTTTTACTGACAAGTTTTCAATTTGTTTACAAGAAACGAGGGAACAAGAAGTGATTGAAGGTAGACTACAATTGCTCCATGATGATACTAGGGAATTCAAGCTTGGTGTTCTTACAGCATTGATGGGGGTCAGTGGCACGAGTAAGACAACTCTCTTGGATGTCTTAGCTGGAATAAAGACTTGAGGATACATTCAGGGTAATATCTGAATCTCTATATTTCCTAAAAAACAAGAAAAATTTGCTTGCAATTCAGGTTACTATGAATATAATAATAAATGTTTTCCATAGGTTACTATATGGGAATCCTTTTTATATTAAACATATCTTTGACCTCCAAAGGATGTTGACAAAGAAACTAGAATTTTAAGTCTACAGCTATCACTTTTCCTGGTCTATCATCTGATAATGTTTTCTTTTGACATGGCATCAAATTGTTATGTTACTAACTTGCAAAAGATTCTAATTTTTAGGTCTTTGTTGATGAGGTCATGGAATTACTAGAATTAGACAATTTAAGGGATGCACTAATATGCTTGCCTGGTATAACTCAATTGTTTACTTAACAAAGGAAAAGGTTAACAATAGTTGTGGCACTTGTAGCAAATCCTTCTATAACTTTCATGCATGAACCCACATTTCGTTTGGATGATAGAGAAACTACAATTGTGATGCAACCTTTTATAATACATTAGATACTAGAATGATTATTGTCTCTACCATTCATCATCTTACCATTGATATAGTTAAAGCCTTTGATGGGGTAAACCAAGGTTAGATTATAAGATAACTCAATTTCGTTTGTTTCAAAGATTGGTGTTGATTTTTTTCTTACCATGACGTGTCCCACTATTGTTGATGAAAAATGGAGGGAAAATAATTTTCTTTGGGCCATGTTGTACTATTCAACAATCCCCATTTTAATGTATTATAAATTTCCTATGAAATTTATTATATTAAAATTGGGACCCTTTAATTTTATAAAATCAACATAAAAATTGTTAATAAAGAACTATAACCAAAGTTTAATACTTAGGCTTTTAATTAAAACCCAACTATTAAACCTTGATTATCCAAAAAAAAACAAATTTTAATAGCCCCCAAGACCAAAACTATACTTAGGCTTCAAAAAACCTTAAGTATTAAACATTATGGGTTATTTAATTAAAAAATAAAAATAAAAGCTTAAATTCTTCATAAACTCCGACTCATCCAAATTCTACGTCCACGCAATTGCAAGAACCATTGCCTAAGTCCCACTACATATCTCTTTTGTGATATGCGATAAAGCCCTGGACTTGACGGGATTATCCATTGCAATTCATAAATTCCCCGCGTCTATGGCTATCGCAAAAGGATCCAAAAAGCTTAAGTCCATACTCCTGCCTTATCCCGATTGCGATATGTGATAAAGCCCGAACCCGACGAGATTATAAAATTCATTCCATAAATCCATGCGTCCAGAGTTATTGCAGTTATCAAAGAGTCCTACCTCCCGCCTATTGCGATTGCGATTAGACCGGACCCGACGGGATTATTCACACCAACTCATAAATCCCCCGTGTCCATGCAATCGCAAGAATCACAGTCTCAATCCTTCCACACATCCAATTGCAATAAGCCTCGGACCCGATAAGAATTACATGTCAATTCATAAAAAACATTGTGTCAGCAGCTATCGCAGTTCTATTAGCCATGCCGCATGTTCCAAAGACTCCTGTCAAATGCGATTGCGATATGCGCTCAGGCCCAAGACATCTGCCACATCATCCCTGTCGTCATCCGTGATGACATTCTCCATGTCAGATGACACGTCATAGTGACTTCATCCCGCAGATCGCAAATCACAATCTTTCAAGATTGTTAGTGTTGTACCGCTCCATTATTGTGAAATGCGATCAACCCCAGACCCGACGAGGATTATACATTTCATTTCATAAACCCCCGTGTCCGCAGCTATCGCAAAAGCCACAGAACTTAAGCCATTCCTCCTTTGCCCATTCCGATTGCGATTTGGTCTTATTCGTATTTTTGTCTATTTCAATAGGGATTCTCCTTGCTTGAAACATGATTATAATTCAATTCCCGACCTAAAAAGTGACTGTGATTATTCTAAGTTCTACCATCGGTCTAAAAGCGAATGTGATTTGCGATAAAATTGTAAAGTCCACTTGTCTTGTCATAGACCTCACTTCACATTCCTCTCCATGATGGTTGTGTTAGGATTTATTACGCTCTACGTTGTTATCCCGATTTCCTGCAAAACGTGATTTGTTTCAAATAAAACTTGCTTATCAGTCACATTTACTTTCAACTTATCGATTCTTTTTTTCCATGTTCAGGTTCATGACATAGGAGGAAAGTTGTGATGATAAGCGACAGTTCAATTCAAACAGACAGACAAACATCCAGAGACTCTGATGGAACAAACAAAGTTGATGAAGACAGCAAATCACATTCAGGACATTGCTACCAAAAAATTGTTTTCCTTTAAGCGTTGTTGAAGGGATCTGTTTAAATGCCCTCAACGCTCTGCACAATAGATTCAGTTGTTTTCTGCTATTTAAGCTTACTCATTGTATGAAATAAAGGTTCATAATTTTATGAAGAAAGGCTTACGAAAGCTCACACTATTGTACTTTCACACTTTTCTCAATAGAACGACTACAACATTGTTTTAGGATTTTTCATAAAATATTTTTGAGAAGTTGCACTATTGTACTCCTAGAATCATCTTTGTGAGAAAGACTAAATTGTTGTTATTTCTTTTATGAGCTGAGCAACGTGCATCTAGTATTTCCATCTTTGTGCCTCCTTTTTGTTCATAAATAAATAGTGAATTTTTCTTCTCAGATTTCTTATTACATGGTATTTCTACTCTTCTCTGCAATTCACGAATTCTTGAAGACACTATTGTATAAAGGATTTAGAGTTGTAGGTTAGAGGAGAAAACTCGGATCTGAAGGATTATTGAGGATTTTTCTTTTGCACTCTGAATTATGTCTTGATGGGCAGAGTTCGTACTATTATAACTCTAGTTGTAAAAGCAGAAGTTCAAGCATTGTAAAAGACTATTGGAGACCAGAGCAAGAGAAATTCATTTAATAAATTGGTATTCTTAATACTATTGTTTTAAATACCAGTTTCATTTTCTAATGGCAAGAATGTGTCATTTTATTCATATTTGTATACTATTGTCGGTATGAGTTATTTGTCTCAATCATATGTTATTATTTATCTCTGGTCTTATGTGTTGAATTTGGATTTCTGAGTAACTATTTACTCAAAAATCTTAATATCGATTTAACAAATAATGATATGCTAAGAACTATTTCCTCATATTCTTGTTTAATTATTCGAATTATTGATTTAACAATCAATATCATTTTGTGGAAAATTAGATTAGACAGGTCGAGGTATATTGTCGGATTCAGAAGATCAAGTAAGATGAGGCCAAGATCCAATTAGCATCTCTTTGGTTGAGTGGCACCGCTCTCATATAGTGGAAGAGCAAGTTGCATAAAGGTAGCAAAATATTAGGTAATCTCCTTTCTTCTTGGTCCAATTTTGTTTCTGCATTAAAAGATCAATTCTATCATTTGGTTTATCGACAAAAGGCTTTAATGGAATGGCAATATTTGAGACAAGGAAAGGGTTAAAATGTATAAAGCTTCACATAAGAGTTTAGAAAACAAGCTTTAAATTTGGGCATTTCATTTGATTCGCTAGAAACTGTAACAAGTATATTGGTGCTTTACATAGTTATGTCATGCATTCTTTTTTGTTATTTGAGCCTATCACTATTAATGCGACCATTGTGAAGGCCATTCACCTTGAAAGCGGGGGAAAGAATGAAAAATAAGATCAACCCAAGCAATCATCTTTCAAACCTCATAATGGCAAGTTCAAAGGAAAATGCAAGGGAAAATACAAGAAGAAAACTACAACCAAGAAAGAAGAAGGAGAAAAACCATCTTACACACATTGTAAGAAGGAAGACCATGATTATGAACACTGTTATAAGTTGCATCCAAAGTTGAAGCCAAAGAGATTTGGTGGAAAGGGCAAGCAAAAGATGGTGGAGATCGTGCAACAAGACCTTGGATTTGACTCCGGTGATGAGGCATAGATCACAACAGTGGGAATACAAGGTAACCTTTCTCTTCATGCTAATGAAAATTCTGAATTGCATGCAAGTACAAGTTCTTCAAATGAGTCTCTTGTTAATGAACGAAAGAGGACTGAATTGTTCCATATTAGAGTTGTGATGAAACATACTAAATCGAAAACCTTGTTTAATCTAGGCTCACAAGTAAAAATGATTTCATAATCCTTGGTTAAGAAATTAGGGTTTGTTACCAAGCCTCATCTGAAACCCTACCCTCTTGGTTGGGTGTGTGACAAAACCAAATTACAAGTAACCAAACAATGTAGGGATCGATTTGTGATTGCATCCAAACTGGTAGATGAGGTTGACCTTGATGTTGTGCCTTTGGATATTTGTGGCATTCTATTGTTGAGTCCATATTTGAATGACAGGAAAGCAATTTTCTTTCACCATGAAAACAAGTATCATCTTAAGAAAGATGAGGTGGAATACATTATTAGGGCTCATCCTGAAAAGATTAGTGCAAGTCTTGTAAGTGCAGGTCAGATGAAGAGATTGATCAATTCCAGCAAATGGTGCATGCTCATGGTTGTGAGAGAAAAATATGCAGAGGAATCTGAAGCTTTCCAAGGTTGTGATCCCACTCATAAATAATAGTTACATGAAATTGTTTCTAACTATAATGGGATTTTTCAGGAACCATGTTAGGTCCCTATACTACTAGTTTAACTCCTTATTGTTATTAGTGCAATCCCCTTATTGTATTATTGTGCCCATATAGTCCCCATGTTATTATAATTGTGCCCCATAGAAGCCCACTATTGTTATTGTTGTGCCCCTACAATATTATTGTTATGTAGGCTCTGATTGTATTGGGACCCCTTAGACTCCTATATATAGAAAGGAGGACTTGTCATTTGTATCATCCAAGAATTGTTCATTTTTGTAATGTAAAGGAGGTTGCCCCCGCGAAGAGGTTGATTTATAAGTCATTGATCTATCTTTTCTATCTTTTTGTGAGCTTGTTTCATAATATTTGGTATCATAGCTTTGGATTCTAGGGTTTCGCTGCTCCAAACAGGTCATCGTGGAATTTTCGCTATAACTTTTTTTCTGCACCATTTCAGATGCTAAAAAAAAGAACAATTTGAGCCAAAATCTCGTTGAACCTCGTGTCCGACTTTCAGATCTTGTCTCACTATATTTTCAGAGATATGACCTGAGGAAGTTAGGGTTTTTGAAAGCTCTAGAATTCCATCTCAAACAGGTCATCGTGGAATTTTTGCTATAATAATTTTTCTACAAGAGTTTAGACTCTGAAATTGAAACCCATTTGAGCCAAAATCTTCGTGATGCTTGAGCCCAAATTTCAGAGCGTGTTGCGCTATATTTTCGGAGATACAGTCTAAGACATTTAGGGTTTCTGCAGGCTCCCGAATTACATCCCAAACATGTGACCTTGGGAAAATCGTCATAACTCTCTCTCTGAGAATCTGATTCAAATTTCGTAAAAAGTGACATAAATCATACGAAGTGCAGTTTGTTGGTATCATTTTCAGAACCTAAGGTTGAAACAGTGACACGTTGCACGTCGTACAAGTTCGCTCTAATGAACTAGTTTATAATTAGGCCATCGTGGGAGATTGGGCATAACTCTTTCTTTGGGAATCCAATTGCAATCATATTTGTGGGGTTAAAAAGAGGACTCAGAGGGATATCATAGGCTAAAATTTCAGATCTTAAAGATTCGAAATTATAGAGTTACAATCATTTCAAGATCAAGCTCCTAAAATCAAGAAAAAGCGATATGAGGAAGTTTGATGGCAAGGATCCGGTAAATTGGATACTATAGATGGAGCAATATTTTGATCTACATTAGGTGCAACTGTTACAAAAGGTACGTATTGCATCTTTATATTTAGAACCGAATCAATTTTTATGGTATAAATGGATTTTTTCTCGCAAACCACTTGTCACGTGGTAAATTTTCACGGGGGAAATGATAGCACATTATGAGGATACAAAGAGAAACACCTTCTTTAGCCAATTGATAAATCTCAAACAAAAGGGTTCAATGGAAGAGCACATTGAGGACTTTCAAAAATTGAATATAAGGGTAAATGATAAGCATAGGATTGATGTCTTCATAGGGACTAAAGGATAACATTCAACATGAGGTTCGTCTTTGGGAACCTGATTCATTGGAGAAAGCAGTCAGGTTGGCAAGACAAATTGAAAGCAAAATTATGGCAACAAGAAATCCTACCACTCACAATTATAAAGATGGAAACAATGTTTCTCCTAGTCTTCCACAACCTACAAGGTTGACACCACAACAATTGGAAGAAAAAAGAGAAAATTACCTTTGTTACAGCTGTGATAGAAAATACACTAAAGGTCAAGGTCATAAGTGTGCTGAGAAGAAATTATTTTACATTGATTGTGAAGAGAAGGAAGAAAAGGGTCAAGAAACGTCAAAAGAAGAGGAGATACACCAGGAACCAACCCCAGAGAAAGAAGAAATGAATCTAATCATATCTTGCAATGCATTTGCAGGAATTACCACTCCTCAAACTCTCAATATAGGACATATCAAGAAGAAAGGGATCAAGAAGTGAAAGATCACATCGAGCACCAAGAAATGAATCTGACCATATCTTGGAATGCACTGGCAGGAATTACCACTCCTCAAACTCTCAAGATAGAAGGACATGTCAAAAAGAAAAAGGTTCAAGCAGTGAAAGATCACATTGTGTTGAAAATATCAACAAGAAATGCTAAATATAGAAGTGCTAAAAATAGCACTGCCATAAATAGCATTTCGGGATACCTTCCTATTTTAGTTAGTCCTTGAACTAAAATAGAGAAGTAAAATTCGATTTTGTTCTTAGCAGTTGTTTGATTAATAATTAATTAATTCATCTTCAGTTAATTAGTTAGAGAAAATCAAACGTGAAGTCTATGTGAGGACATGCAACAATTATCCCATTGATTGAGGAATTTATCCCTTAGTTAAAGAGATAAGGATGAGTTGTAATTCGAGTTGTAATTAGTTAGCTCACTTAACTGAGTTAAGTCCAGTTAGATTATTTCAAATAGTTTGTTGAACTAATTATGAGTTCACTTAGTTAATGCATGCATGCATGTAACTGCTGCACTTCAGATAACTGAATATTCTCTCATAAATAACTCATGCATGTCAGTTCAGATAGAGACCCAGTTGAGATCAGATGATGGGACAGTGTACTATCAGTTGCAGGAATATTCCATGGATGATATCTCTTGCATGCAGAAGGAATTCATTCCTTGGAGATTACGCAGTTACTTCTTCAGTTTAGTGAGTGTGTGATGAGGCCAATCACACAGGTGGCATCATTGGACCCCAAGAAAAACTGCGCAAGGAAATAGGAGGTTTGGGGGGGCTGAGGAAAGGCATATCTTGTGTCTATTCAGTGTGTGAGCTGTATTGTTTGATTGTGTAGAGAGCAGGATAGCTTGTGAGCTGATTCTTTGTGTAATCTAAACATATTTCCACTTGTATGATAATACAGAGATAGGGGTTTTTAGCTGAGGCTTTCCCCAAAGTATTCTTTTGTGTTCATGTATGATTGATTTCTCATTCTCAGTTATATGTGTTCTATTTGATCTTGCTCATATTCGATTAAGATTCCGCAAGTTTGTTGTAGAAGTGGATCTTATATTTTGCTTTAGTATATTGCATAATCTGTTGATCTACAGTGAGAATTTCTACATGGTATTGGAGCAAAGGTGATCAAAGCGAAGAACAATATACAAGAAGGGAGAAATTCGAAGTTTGAGGTTCCTGAATATAGAAATTGAGTTCTTATCACATCTCAATTTCACCAATGGCGTTCAACAGTTTAAGACTCAAGTATGCCCTTGATGGCAGATCGAATTATATAGCCGGGAAGGATCGCATGGAAGCAGTATTAGAGTATAACAGTCTAAAGGACTTCATTGATCAAGAAGTCACTAAGCCGACAGTGGCTAATGCTATAGAATTGGCGGAATGGAAAAATGTGTGGCTAGAGCAAGGAGAATCCTCCTGGAGGGAGTTCGAGACCACATTGTCTTGAGCCTCCATGGGAAGGAGACACTATTTTTGATGTGGAAAACATTGAAAGATCTATATCAGAACAACAACGATCAAAGGAAGCTAGCGCTGAAAGGCAAGCTTCAGAAAATCAAGTGTGAAAAGGGCGACATGATCTCTACATATCTAAACAAGTTCACCACCTGCAGGGATGAGCTTGGAAGTGTAGGGATCACGACAGCCGATGATGACATGGTGAGTCTTGCGCTCCTCGGTCTTCCTAAGAGCTGGCATAGCTACCAAGACTCGGTCAAGGGAAGAGAAAAATTGCCATATCGGGAACGACTTTGGTCAGATCTGATGCAGGAGGAGATAAGAAGAAGCACCGGAGATGGATCCTCATCAAAGCAAGATGATAAGGAAAATCTAGCCTTAGCGAGTAAGGTGAGGAAGGGGAAAGGGAAGACTTCCCATTCCAAATCCAGTTCTTCCAATGGTGGGAAGAAGTTTGACAAATCGAAAGTGTGATGCTTTCATTGTCATGAAGTGGGCCATTATGTTACGAATTGTCCACATAAGAAATCCAAGAAGGGATCCTCGAAGGGATTTGATGGTGAGGCACTGGTCTCACAGTTTGAGTTAGATTTCTCGCTTATCGCATGCATGGTTTCATCCATGGTGGGATGTGTTTGGTACCTGGACAGTGGAGCTTCATTCCACATGTCAGGTGACAAGAATATTTTCAGTACCTTGGAGGAGAAGGATCTCCAGATGCGGATCGAGATGGGCGATGATGGAAAGTACCGTGTTTCAGGTGAAGGTACAATTGTGTTTCAAAGGGAGCATGGAGCTCCTCTCACCCTGACTGATGTAAAGTATGTACCAGGTTTGAAGAAGAATCTTGTGTCTGTTGCTATGCTAGAAGATAAAGGCTATGATGTAGTCTTTAGTAAAGGAAAGGTATTCTTGAGGCATATCGACACTAGACAGACCAAGCAAATCAAGGTTCGAGTAAAGAATCTGTTATGAAACTGGCTTACAAAAAGATATAAAAGATAGTTGAACGCCTTAGAATTCAGCCTCTTCGAGGGGGCAACCTCCTTTACATTACACAAATGAACAATTCTTGGATGATTCAAATGACAAAACCTCCTTTCTATATATAGGAGTTTAAGGGGTCACAATATAACCAAGCCGGCCTAACAAAAGTAATATAAAGGCACAAAAATAACAATAGAGGGATTCTATGGGGCACAATAATAACAATATGGGGACAATAGGGGCACAACAATATTAATAAGGGATACAACTACAATAGTAATGGGGGCATCACTAGTATTATAGGGACCTAACAGAATCTCTACAAGCTGGAGGTAGACGACTATGCCGCATTGAGTTCCAAAGCTGAGATGGTGCAGAGCCAAGATGTTGGCGAGCTATGGCATAGAAGATTGGGTCACTTGCACCATGGAGCCCTGAAGATCATGCAGCAGATTTCTACCGGACTTCCCAAGGGAAAATTGGAGCAGACGGATACATGCAAAGGTTGTACCTCTGGTAAGTATGCGAAATATTTCTTTCTGGATCAAGACAATAGAGTTGGAGCAATCCTGGAGCGAGTTCACTCAGATGTTTGCGGACCTTTCTCTACAGCCTCCACCACTAAACAAAGGTACTATGTTATTTTTATTGATGATTTTTCTTGTAGATGCTAGATCTACTTTATGCAAAAGAAGGATCAGACCTTCTTGAGGTTTTGTGAATTTAAAGCCTTGGAAAAGAAAGAATTTGGAAAGAAAATAAAAGCCTTGTGTAGCGACAATGGTGGAGAGTATGTCTCCCAACAGTTTAAGGACTTCTGTGCTGCAGAAGGAATTAAACGGGAGTTGACAGCAGCCCATAACTCACAGCAGAATGGGGTGGCCGAAAGGAAGAACAGATCGATTGTGGGAGCAGCTCGAGCGATGTTGCATGACCAAAGCCTACCACTACATTTGTGGGCTGAGGCATGCAATACAACAGTATACTTGCAGAACATAAGCCTGCACCGTATACTGGGAAAGAAGACACCTATGGAGGCCTTTTCCGGGAAGCGACCACATGTGAGTCACTTCCAAATATTTGGAACATTGGTTTATTACCATATGACCAAAGATACCTGGAAGAAGCTAGATCCAACAGCTGAGTTGGGAATACTTGTTGGGTACATTGATACACCCCATAACTATCGGGTGTATCTACCTACCAGTCAAAAGGCAATGGTACACAGAGATTTGAAGTTTGACGAGCAGAAAGACATGCGAGTATCACTTGAGAGGGAGCTCAATTTGCACGCAGAGGAGGAACTTTTAGTTCCTAAGGAGGAGGAGCCTCATATTGATGCGGAGCAGCCGCAAGCAGAGGATCTGTGATTGGAGACATCCACTCGTGCTGAGACTTCCAGATATGGGTGGAAACGCTCAAGGGAAGATGACAGGTTGACACTGGATGTGCGGGAGAATGTGGGACAACCATCTTCTCAGCGCAAACAGAGGATTTCACCCGAGCAGTACATTGGTTACATGGCCCTGGTTGGGGAGTGTGTAGATTCCGAGCCTTCTTCATTCGAGGAGGCAGTGCAACAACCAGTCTGGGTTGATGCAATGGTGGAGGAGTACGACTCCATCGTTCGGAACTGTGTTTGGGATGTTGTCCCAAGACCTCAAGACAAGTCAGTGGTGAGTTCTAGATGGCTTTACAAGGTAAAGCAGGCAGCTGATGGCAGTGTTGAGAAACATAAGGCAAGGTTTGTTGCCCGTGGTTTCTCACAGGTCGAGGGGATCGACTACAATGAGACCTTTTCTCCTGTAGCAAGGTACTCATCTATTAGATCGATGTTGGCACTATCAGCTCAGATGGGTTGGAAGATCCATCAGATGGACGTGAAGACAACATTCCTCAATGGGAAGATTGAGGAGGAGGTGTACATTGAGCAGCCAGAGGGTTTCGAGACCTTCGATCGTGAGTCGCATGTGTGCCAACTCAAGAGGGCTTTGTATGGGCTGAAGCAAGCACCCTGTGCTTGGTACACCAGGATTGACAGCTATTTCACCAGGTTGGGCTTCAACAAGAGTGAAGCAGATGCGAACCTTTACCACACCATGGTAGAAGGTAAGCCATTGATCATTGTTCTTTATGTCAATGATCTGATTTTGACAGGTGATGATCAGCTGATCTAGTCTTTCAAGGGGACCTTGCAAGAGAGTTCGAAATGAAAGACATGCGTCTTATGCACTACTTTCTAGGCATGGAGGTGTGACAGAAAGATGGTGAAGTATTTGTGTCTCAAGGCAAGTATGCCAATGAGATACTCATGCGCTTTCACATGGAGAAGTGCAAACCCATGCATACTCCTCTAGTTGGGAACTGGAGGAAGGAGGATGCTACTTCAGGTGAGGTAGTAGTTGCTACTGTTTATCGGCAGCTTGTGGGTTCACTTGTGCATCTGGTGAACACATGACCAGACTTATGCTTTGCGGTGAACCAACTGAGTCAAGCTATGGTTCAGCCTACCAAGTTGTTTTGGAAGGCAGTGAAGCATGTGCTGAGATACCTCAAAGGCACATCTCAGTTTGGATTGTGGTACAAACGGATAGAGGGAGTGAAGTTTCAGGGCTTCACAGATGTAGATTGGGCAGGGAGTCCATCAGATTGAAAGAGCACTTCTGGAGGAATCTTCAACCTTGGTTCAGCTGCAGTTTCATGGTACATCAAGAAAAAGAGATCAGTTGCACTTAGCTCAGCAAAGGCTAAATACATGGCTGCTAGTCAGGCTGCATGTGAGGCCATTTCGATGCGGAAGATTCTAGTGGGCTTGTTTGGTCAGAGGATGGATCCAACTGTGATCTACTGCGATAATCAGAGTTGTATCAAACTCTCTGAGAATCCAGTTTTTCATGATAGGTCCAAGCACATTGATATCCAGTATCACCATCTTTGAGACTGTGTGGTCAAGAGAATCATGTTGTTGCTGTATGTTTCGACCGAGAAACAGGATGCAGATATTTTGACTAAGGCATTGTCAAAATGCAAGTTCGAGTTCCACGGAGACACAATTGGGGTTTTTGATAATCCCTTTCTTGTTGTGAGGGAGTGTTGAAAATAGAAACAAGAAATGCTAAATATAGAAGTGCTAAAAATAACACTGCCATAAATAGAATTTTAGGATACCTTCCTATTTTAGTTAGTCCCTGAACTAAAATAGAGAAGTAAATTTCGAATTTGTTCTTAGCAGCTCTTTGATTAATAATTAATTAATTCATCTTGAGTTAATTAGTTGGAGAAAATCAAACATGAAGTCTATGTGAGGACATGCAACAGTTATCCCATTGATTGAGGAATTTATCCCTTAGTTAAAGAGATAAGGATGAGTTGTAATTTGAGTTATAATTAGTTAGCTCAGTTAACTGAGTTAAGTCCAGTTAGATTAGTTCAAATAGTTTGTTGAACTAATTGTGAGTTCAGTTAGTTAATGCATGCATGCATGTAACTACTGCACTTCAAATAATTGAATATTCTCTCATAAATAACTCATGCATGTCAGTTCAGACAGAGACCCATTTGAGATCAAATGATGGGACAGTGTACTATCAGTTTCAGGAATATTCCATGGATGATGCCTCTTGCATGCAGAAGGAATTCATTCCTTGTAGATTGCGCAGTTACTTCTTCAGTTTAGTGAGTGTGTGATGAGGCCAATCACACAGGTGGCATCATTGGACCCCAAGAAAAACTACGCAAGGAAATAGGGTGATCCAAATCTTGGGGGGAGGCCCTCAAGATCTAAAATATTGAAATGCCAGAATAAAAAGAGGAGAATGCCCAATAAACAAAACCACAAAGAATTTTTTTTATTAAAAAAGGAGAATAACTGTAAGAGCTAAATTGTGGTAGACAAACTGTCCTTTTACAAAATGTGACTTGTTACTTATAGTATTTTTCAGTTACAATACCACGGGTCAATTCCATGGGTGAATGAATACCATGGGTGGATGTCATAATACCATGGCTCAATTCCATGGGTGAATGAATACCATGGGTGGATGTCACAATACCACGGGTCAATTCCATGGGTTAATGAATACCATGGGTGGATGTCACAATACCATGGGAAAATACCATGGGTGGATGTCACTTACAATACCATGGGTGGATGCCACTAACAATACCATGGGTAAATTCCATGGGTGGATGAATACCATGGGTTGATGCCATTTTTCATTCGGATCATTCCTCTCTCCTTAAGAAGCAATGGTCCCCATTGCGTGAAGTTCCCTCCTGCAAAGCCTTTGCTGAATATGAAGAGCCATTGAAGAGAAGGGTTTTATGTGGTTAACCCATAACCATGAAGAATGAAGATCCAAGGATAGAGATACCTTGCAATGCTTGTGACCAACTGTGATACTAACAGTGTGCGGCCTAGCAAATGGACTTCGATGAAGTGTGGGTTTGTAGATGACACATAACCATGACAAACGAAGATCCGAGGATAGAGATACCCTGTAATGCTTATGACCAACTGTGATTTTAACAGTGTGCAGCCTAGCAAATGGACTTCGATGACAAGGATTTTGTGTGGTTGACCCATAACTGTGATGTTGGTTATTGATGAAGTAGCAGGTGCCTACATAGCCTAGGGTGGGAGGGCACGTCTCCAAAGAAACCAAGCTGAATGCTGCTATGCTGAAATTGATGAATGTGAAGCAGGTGCCTACTAAAGTGGGGTGGGAGAGCACGTCTCGAAAGGGAACCCGCTCCGAATGCTGCTCCAAAATTAAAATGGACGTAACTCAGTTAATATAACTTTGAATATTTATTATAACCTATTTTTGGAAACAAAAGGACCATTTTGCATCTTCCAATGTATCGGAAATCCTTATCTGGACACTCTAGAATCTCATATTCACGCTGCAAATTTATTTATTTATTTATATTTATATTTATATTTATTATTTATATTTATTTTTTTATTTTTAATTTAATTTAATTTTTATTTATTTTTATTCTTTTATTTATTTTTATTTTTTTGTCACAAAAGTTCTGAAAAAAATAGCTGATTTTAAATCAACGATATCTCCCACAGCCTTCGATTCAACCCATTTTTTTGTTTGAAATTGGGTGATTTTTCAAGAGAAGCTCAGATCTACAATCATTGTTCTGAAATTCTGTACAAAAAACTCCAAAAAATGATGGGAGAGTCGTCGTCCACCAGTTGTCATCAGAAAACAAATTCTACAACATAGCTTATTTAAATCAGCGATATCTGCCTCATCTAGACTCCGATTCGGCCATTTTTTTTTTAATTTTGGTATTTTTTCACAAGGAATCCAGATCTGTTATTTGTTTTTGTAAATATTGCACCAAATGTTTCAGATCTGATCTTCAAACTCGCCACTCAAAAAACAATTCCTGCAAAAAATGAAAAAAAGAAAAATTCTTCCTCCTTGGCCCAAGAAAGTGCTATGTGGAGGTTGCAACGCATGAAGTTTGTTGAATATTTCTACAAAAATTTGAAATTGAAATATGCATGAAACCCTCATTCCCAAGGAATCGTAACCTGCTCGGATACCACTGATCCGGATCTTGGGGGGAGGCCCTCAAGATCTAGAAGATTGAAATGCCAGAATAAAAAGAGGAGAATGCCCAATAAACAAAACCAAAAAGAATTTTTTTTATTAAAAATTGAGAATAATTGTAAGAGCTACATTATGGCAAACAAACTGTCCTTTTACAAAATGTGACTTGTTACTTATAGTATTTTTCAGTTACAATACCATGGGTCAATTCCATGGGTGAATGAATACCATGGGTGGATGTCATAATACCACGGGTCAATTCCATGGGTGAATGAATACCATGGGTGGATGTCACAATACCACGGGTCAATTCCATGGGTGAATGAATACCATGGGTGGATGTCACAATACCATGGGAAAATACCATGGGTGAATGAATACCATGGGTGGATGTCACTTACAATACCATGGGTGGATGCCACTTACAATACCATGGGTAAATTCCATGGGTGGATGAATAACATGGGTGGATGAATACCATGGGTTGATGCCATTTTCCATTCAGATCATAGGGGACTTGGGGAGGCTGAGGAAAGGCATATCTTGTGCCTATTCAGTCTATGAGCTGTAATGTTTCATTGTGCAGAGAGCAGGATAACTTGTAAGTTGATTCCTTGTGTAATCTGAACATATTTCCACTTGTATGATAATACAGAGATAGGGGTTTGTAGCTGAGGCTTTCCCCAGAGTATTCTTCTGTGTTCATGTGTGATTGATTTCTCATTCTCATTTATATGTGTTCTATTTGATCTTGCTCATATTCGATTAAGCTTCCGCAAGTTTGTTGTAGAAGTAGATCTTGTATTTTGCTTTAGTATATTGCATAATCTGTTGATCTACAGTGAGAATTTCTACACATTGAGCATCAACAACAAGTTCTCCAACTTTTATAGGATAACCCTACTTTGGTGCAAAATTAAATAAAACAACAGGCATATCAACATCGCAGTGAAAGAAGTTTTGATGTAGGCGATTGGGCATTTTTACGGTTACAACCATACAAACAAATGTCCCTCTAGCAAGCTAAGAAGGATAATAAATTGTCACCAAATTACTATGGTCCTTACAAGGTGATGCGAAAGATTGGTACTATGGCATACAAATTGGAGCTTCCTGCATCTTCCCGAGTTCCCCTAGTTTTCCATGTTTCATGCTTAAATAAGGTTATAGGTGAAAAGCTCCCAGTAGAAACAATATTTCCATAACTTGACAAGGAAGGAAAAATCATAATGGAACCTAAAGAAGTCACGGAAAGAAGAACCCGACAACTACGAAATCGATCAATTTTAGAGTATCTCATCAAGTGAAGAACTTACCCGCTGAAGATTCCACATGGGAGGATGAGAATTTTATACAGAAGCATCCAGAATTACTCAAGCATTGAGGACAACACTTTTTGAAGAAGAGGGGCATGCTAGGTCCCTATACTACTAGTTTAACCCCTTATTGTATTATTGTGCCCATATAGTCCCCATGTTATTATTATTGTGCCCCATAGAAGCCCACTATTGTTATTCTTGTGCCCCTACAATATTATTGTTATGTAGGCTTTGATTGTATTGGGACCCCCTAGACTCATATATATAGAAAGGAGGTCTTGTCATTTGTATCATCCAAGAATTGTTCATTTGTGTAATGTAAAGGAGGTTGCCCCCTCGAAGAGGCTGATTTCTAAGGCGTTGATCTATCTTTTCTATCTTTTTGTGAGATGGTTTCATAACAAACCAAGTGGGTTGCCTCTAAAGTATGAGATCCAACATGAAGTTCACTTGCAGTAAGATGCTCCTCTACCAAATATTGGTATGTACAGGTTGTCATCCATTGAGATGGAGGAGATGAAGACACAAGTGCAGGAATTGTTGAACCAAGGGGTCATAATGTCAATTTCTTCTCCATGCCGCTCACCCATCGTGCCGGTGCCAAAGAAGGATGGCACATGGAGGTTGTGCATGAACTAGAGGGCACTCAACAAAATAACGGTGAAGAATCGGTATCCTCTCCCTCACATTGATGATTTATTAGACCAATTGAAAAATGTTGTCTATTTCACAAAACTGGACTTGCGCAGTGGCTATCATTAGTTCAAGATTTTAGAGAAGGATGTACGGAAGAATACATTCAAGACAAAACAAGGGTTGTTTGAATGGATGGTGATGCCATTCAGACTAAGCAATGCTCTGACCACATTCATGAGGGTGATGAATGACATTTTCAGACCGTTTCTTGATAATTTTGTACTTGTGTATCTTGATGACATTCTTGTTTTCAGTAGAACATGGGAAGATGATGTGAGTCATTTTAAAAAGGTGCTTGATGTTTTGCAAAAGGAAAAATTGTATATCAAAATGTCTAAGTGTGAATTTGGTAAGACCTCTTTGGTTTATTTTGGTCACATTGTTGGAGGTGGATAGTGAAAAATAGATCCTTCTAAAGTTGATGTGATTTTGAAGTGGCCTAAGCCCACCGATGTTACAGAGGTTCATAGCTTTTTGGGTGCAATACAATAATGGAGAAGATTTATTTCCAACTTATATGTCATTGCATCCCCCTTGCATGCATTGACAACTATGAAGGAAACCTTTATGTGGGGAGGAAAGTAACAAAAATTCTTACCTGACCTCCCGCAACTTTTTGATATTGATACAAATGCTAGTGGGTACACCATGGCATCCATGTTGATGTGGCATAGGAAACCTGTATGTTACAATTCATAGACATTCTCCCAATCTCTTGTAAATTATCCCACATATGACAATGAGTTGTATGCCTTGGTCCAAAGCGTGAAGAAATGGAAGCACTATTTGATTGACAAGGATACCATCATTCACACAGATAACCAGCCTTTGCAGTACCTCTAATTGAAAACCAAGCTTCAACAAGCACGTCATTTCAGATGGATGGGGTTCCTTCAACAGTTTCATCTGGTAATAAAGTACAAGAAGGGCACTAGTAACAAAGTGGCAGATATGCTCTCTCGCCCTCCTATTTCTGCATCTATTGTTTTGGAAAATGCTTCTTTATCTTCTGAAAGTTATGTTGAACACTTCGTTGATGATGAATATTTTAAGAATATTTATGCAAAGCTGACTCATGAATCATAGGTAGACAATTACCATTTGTAGGGAAAATTGTTGTACCACCTTGGAAAACTTTGTATCCCCACCAATGAAAGAATCCATGTAATTAGAGAGGCACATACCTCGCTTATGTCAGGTCATTTTGGTGTCATCCATGGGAAAGTGCGTACATGGATTTTGTTGGTAATTTGCCTTTGTCAAGGAGAGGTCATGACTATTTGTATGTCGTTGTGGATCAATTTAGAATAATGCCTTGTAAAAAGCAGATCATTTCAGAGCAGACTGCTCATCTCTTCTTCCAATTTGTATGGGTCCACTTTGGGTTGCCACATCCATAGTGTATGATTGAGACTTTCATTTCCTTAGAGAGTTTTGGACGAGTTTGTGGAGAATGATGGACACCAAGCTGAAGAGGAGTGCGACATTTCATCTACAGACCGATGGGCAAACAAAGGTTTTCAACCGCAAAGTGATACATCTACTCTGGGGCTATTGTGAAAAGCATCCCAAGTTGTGGGACAAGCATCTTCCTTATGTACAACATGCATACAACAGGGCAGTGCATTCATCCACTCAAAGCTCACCGTTCAAGACATGCTTTGGATATTTTCCAAAGGATCCCTAATACATGGTCTTTGGGAGAGATGAATATTCCCGTGAGCAAAATGACAAGGACAAGGCACGAAAGTTCATTCAACGAATTCAGATGATTCACCAAGTAGTAAAGGAGAAATTGGAGAAAACTCAAGCTCAATACAAGGCTTGACATGACAAGCACCAAGTTGATCACCAATTCCAGGTTGGAGACAGGACATGACTCCACATTACCAAAGATGGAATGAAAGGGGGAGGAAATATGTTGAGACCAATCTGATATAGGCCATTCACCATATTATAGAAGATTGGAGACAATAATTTTCATCTCGATTCACCAGCATACATGCAGATGTACTCAGTAGTGAACATTGAAAACTTGAAGCTTTATGAGCCTCCTTTGACCATGATACCGAAGAGGTTGGACAGGTTCCTAAAGTGGACGATTTTGCACTTGAATACTTGGACAAGCTACCTAAATATATAATTCTTGACAAGAGAACTAGGACTTCATGACAGGGAGACGTGGAGTACCTTCGTATTGGTTTCAAGGGAATGCATCCAAGTAAGGCTCGTTGGATTGAAAAGGAGAAAGTGAGGGAGCAATTCCCTCACTTTCCAATTGACTGATAAATCTTTTGGCAGCCCAAAATATCATTAGTGGGGAGGAATGATCCAGGAGGACCGTAAAAGGCCAAATTTTCGAAGTCCTTGAAATGAAACACAACTAGCCTCAAATCGAAGAGCTCGTTGTTTTGAATCCAATGGCATGAACGACACCTCAATCCGACATCGTATGAGAAAGTTATGGCTTGCTAAAGTTTTTTGGAAACAACTAACTTTCTTGCAAGCAGGACCCAGAGGGGCACTTGGCATGCTGATGTTAGAAGTATAGATGCTAACATCAATCATATGGATGATGATGTTAGTAGGTGACGTGGTCATATGGATGGAGGAGCCAACCAGAATGTGACATGTGGCAGTTGATGTCAGCATGACGTCAACAATCTAGTCAACAGCCTAGTCAACCATACAGACTAATCAGAGAGCGACACATGGTAGCCCAGTCAGCATCACTAGATTCTGCTAAGGAGGTGACAATTTGGACCTTTCTGGTGGTTGATGACAGTGAATTTGTTTCTTGTTTAAAATTTCTAGTAACCCCAAAAATCGTTGGCAGAAAAAAGGGTCGTTGTGGCCCAATTGTTATATGTGTGTGTGTGTGTGTGTGTGTGTGTGTGTGTGTGTGTCTGTATATGTATATGTATATGTATATGTATATGTATATGTATATGTATATATATGTAGATATACATATACATATACATATACATGTATACACACAGACACAGACACACACACACACGCATATATATATGGTCATCGATCGACGACTATTACACAAATAGTTATATATATATAGTGTCACGATAAGAGGAATACCACTGGTGATCAAGGGGCTAGTGGGTGGTTATTATTTGATTCAATATATATATATATATATATATATATATATATATATATATACAGGTGGGCGAATCCGGGGTTTGATCTTGCGACCCCTGACTAACAAAGCCTTAACATTACCACCATAACAGATGTGCCCGCTGGATGGATTTGTAACGTCCTCCCTCCAACATATATTTAAACCTAACCAATGCGATGGGTGGGGGGAGGAGCGGTCGACAAAAACCGACGGTCAATACCTGCGGAACTCAGAGATGAACCACTCCCCATTTGGGCACAAATTTCGAGAAATATTCCAAGGACTCTTTGAGGGAATATTCTACAAAGAATCTAGAAGATTCCCTAGAGCCCAGAGGTCACCAACATAGAACAAGGTTGAATTTATAATCTTTTTTTTTCACCATGAATCCAGCCATGCAGTTTGTTTCTTCAGTAGAGGTATTCATTTTGTAATTGCTTGTAATTTTATTTCGCTTCCAATTAATGAAAGAGACCTCCCCACATTGAGCAGGGCCCGAAGACGTAGCCCACATTGGGTGAAGTCCGTTATCAAGTTGTTTATGTGCCTTTGATCTCATGGTAGCTTTTGATTTCCGCTTCTTTTATGTGTATGTGTCACTTTGTTACATGCTCTTTTAAATGCAATTCTGTATGAATCCTTGAAGTAAAATATCTGGATCACCTAGTGCTCATGGATCCAATCCCACAACCTTTTCCTCCTAGTGCACAACTTGCTCAATGGTTTGATTGGATATAATGGTTACCATGCACTACAAGGTTTTGTGTTGCATGGGAGTTAGCTCAATCTCAAAGTATGGTAAACACTTACCATTGTCCCATCACACTTCAACCTCTAATTAGTTGTAAGGATTTGAGGACCAACGCCAAATTCACCTTTTCAAACTCCCATAAAATACTTTTATGTCATGGCACTAACATCATTGTGAGCCCCATCTGCACACTCAACCCCTGGCTTTCTACCTTAGCGGCCCTTGCCACATATTCACAACTTATGATACCACTGTGGTAGTCCACATCACCACTACCACGTCATCTAACATGTGGCTTCGAAATCACCATTATATAGAAAAATTCCCTTAATCCAAAAACTCCATTTTTTCCAAAAATGCTCATTTTCCAAAATTTCACCCTCAGCCACCATGGAAGGCCTATTTAAGCTTCTCATGGTCAATTTTGGACCTATGCACATTAATTATACCTCTATGCCTAAAATTCAAACATCCTTGAATTATTTTTTCAATAGGTTTGACCTAGAAAATGGAGCTTTTACCCAATTTCTTCCATGACCACTCTGTAGTTCAAAATTTTACCTAGTTCTAGACCTTAAGTCAATAATGTATAATTTAAAATAGGTATTTTAACCCTTAAGACCCAACCTCTTCAAATCTGGAATATATTTCCCCAATTGTGATTGGGGAATTTTGAAAAATAATCTCTAGACATCATCAAAATTGTTTGCCTTTGTAATTTTATATTCATCATGATGAATCTGGCACATGCAAGCCCAATGTTGTAGCTCACTTTGATACCAATATGTAACGTCCCCATTTACTAATTTGAGACACGTTATGACAATTTTGTCTCTATCAATTTCATAGTTTCCAAATTTCTTAAACCATCTCACTAATGCTCTAATATCATAATCATAATACACCCCATAATGTGATACAAATACATATGCATAATAACATGTAAGTTCATGCAAAACCCATATGAATGTACATACACGTAGATGTGAAATTATTTATCAAGTATACAACAATTTATACACCTAAATACATAACATAAAAAGCATATAAAACATCCACAACATAAAAATTATCTTGAATAATAATTTACACCAATTGACTACTAGCATGGAATGTTCCTCCCATTTATAAGCACTATGCACTAGGTATTTCTGCAATATACTACACCCACGTTGGGGCTATGAACCTACAAGGATGAACTAGAACTCTCTTCTCTCATCCAAGCCAATTTCCCATTGGTTACTCAACCTATCCAATCAATCATCCCAAACACCAACTCCATTTTCCTCTTAAATCTATACAACCTTAGAGGGGATCCATTCCTTTGCAATGTAGTCCCTAAAGCTATTGATGAGCCCCAACAATGTACAATTATTTGGGCTCATTCAACTTCCTAATTTGACTTAGTCCACCATTCTCATTTGTTTATTGCATGTTTTTGATTATTTTTATGTTAATAGAGTGAATTTGGTTAGTCATTATGCCAACAAGTCTAATGGGTGCTTTGTGTAGCCTTGTTGGTCAACTTGGAGACAAATTTGAAGGTCTTAATGAGCACTTGGCAGCCAAATTCGTGGGAGAACAAGCTAGAGGATTTGTAGGAAGGTGTCCCCCTCATTTATGGGCCCTTACCTCGAATTCTCCACCATCATCTCGGAGTTCAAGGGCCACCGAATCAATTAGCTCAAGGGCAGCCAAGCAAGTCAAGTTGGACTGCTGTTAACTCCAAGTCTTGGGCAGCCAAGTCCCTAACTTTTAGGAGGACTGTTGGGTCCTCAAATTGTATAAATAAGAAGGCTTGGGGCCTCATTTTGGTTAGCTAGTTAGTAGTCATTTTGTAGCTAGTTGGTAGTCATTTTTGGTAGCTAGTAGTTAGTCATTTCGTAGCAGCTAGTTAGTCAATTTGGTTTTTTCTCTTTGTAAGCCAGTTTTGGCATGACATTAGACTTTTGATTATGAATAAAAGCAAGCAGTTTTGGATCAGATTTTGAGTTTTTAAAGGAGCCTAAAGCTCTCGGGGTTGGGCCCAACCTGAGAGCTCAGGCCTCCTTCCTTTGTATCAATATTGTTCCTTTCGCATTTCGTTTCCATTTTCCTTTACATGCATTTGAGTATAGCTGCTGATTTGGATTTCCTGTAGAAGTCAAACAGATTGGTTTTATCAGTTAGAATTGTTGTAGTTGTTTGGAAGTAGGCTGAGGCATTACTTAGATCCATTCATGCACTTTTATATTTAGCATTACTTCTTCATTCCACTGCCATGCATGAGCTTCCTTCACAATTTATATTGCTGTTCATTGATTTTATGTCACAGGTAGCTCAGGTTGAAGCATTCTTGTTTTGGTGACACTCATAAACAAATTGTTCCATTTACACTGCTTTCTCTCGTTCCATTACTTCGTCCTCCATCTTGATCACGCATGCAACCACATCTCTGACCTCTGCTCCGCTCTGTTATCTCCCAAAGTCTTTCACTCCTCACGTACTTCCATTCTCTAGCCCTTTCGTTGACCTAGCCCTCTATCTTCCAACCTACTCCCTACATTCACTCCCTATCCCCATTCCTCCACTTCTACAGCCATCACCAGCCTCATTCCTACCTTACACATCTCCCTCTACCATTTCATCACTCCTCCATCACGCCAAACACTCACGGTAGGTCATCCTGTAGCCATTTGTAGACATCCTGTAGAAAACAGAGTATCCTGTAGGATCCTCTGCAGGCTTCTTGTAGGAGGCCACTCACTCGGTTGCCGAGCTTCTGAATGTGAGGGACCTCTGTGGATGGATGCTAAGGATCCCTAGGAACCTCTCCTAGCCTCCCTAACCTGTCCCACGCTTTCCTTCCTTCTCCATCCCATCTGCACAACCAAACCCTAGTTAGCACAAGATCACAATCATTCCACACACTTAAAGGAAAAATACAAAAACATATCTTTCATGATGCAAGTAGTTTAGATCCATGCCTTTGCACTTATTAGAGGTAACAGCAGCATTGGTAGAAGTTTCATTCCCATTTTTTGCATTGTAGAGGTTAGACTAGTTAGATTAGGGTTTCCTAGGTTTACATGCTTTGATTTGCTTTCAGTCCATTTTGTCAAGTAGAGTAGTTTTCCTTTGAGAATAGCTTTCGTCCATCAATTAGCAAGCTTCTTCTGAGAGCCTATAGAAGTTGGCTTGAGCCCTAGCGGACTTGTGCCAGCTGACCAAGTGACAGCTGCGACAAGAGCTAGTACTTGTGCATATAGCACCGTCGCTTCCAAGTTTGTACGAACTACCGGGTTGATAAAATGAGAGACAGGAAGCCCCAGGAGTTGTAGCATTATTTCTACAATACTGGAGCTCACCATCTTTTTGGCGCCGTTGCCGGGGAAGCGGCAGAGTATTGGTGATTGTTGCTATTCTTCTATTTTCTACTACAACCTTCTGCTAAGTAGTTTACTTCATTTCCATTCTGCAAAAGTAGCATAGACATTTACTGCTTTCATAGATTAGCATTTCCTGCTTTCATAGATTAGCATTTCCTGCTTTCATAGATTAGAATTTCCTACTTTCATAGATTAGCATTTCCTGCTTTCCTAGAATAGCCTTTCAATTCCGCATTTCAATTCTGCAAGCGTAGATTAGCATTTCAATTCTGCAAGCGTAGATTAGCATTTCATTCTTGCAATTTCATTTGAGCAAAATAGATTAGTCCTTTCCTGCTTTCATTTCAATTTCGCAAGATAGTTAGTTGCAGTTCAATCTATTTCATGCTTTGTAGGAGTAGAGATAAGTTAGAAAAATGATTGCACAACACCCCCACTGCTTCACACAGCCAACGTTCTTCTTCGATGGCTGTGATGAAAGAACCCCTGGGTGGACATCAAGACATATCTGAAGAACCTCTAGGGGAGAAGAAGAAGAAACATTCCTCTGAAGCAAATGGCTACAAGCAGAAATGTTGGGAGCAGTCCCTTATCCAAAGATGAATTTGCAAATTAGATCGAAGATTTTAAGAGTGACATGAGGCAGTTTCTTGCCATGCAACTGGATACCTTGTGGATCCAAAAGAAGCAAGAAGAAGCCAAGAGGGCTTTGGTCATTTTTTGTCCTAGGTGCCTTAAAAAGCATCCTAGGAACGAATGTCCAATGCACTCCCTAGAAGTGTGTTTTGTATGTGAAGAATACCATCCTACAGATCAGTGCCCTTCCTTGCCCAGAATCAAAGCTGCATATCAAAGAGCCAAGGGAGCCACTGAATCACTCTATTATATGAACCAAAGGAGGCCACATGGACCTAGATCTTACCAGCAGGAGATGCAAGGGATACCCGAGACCTATTATGACCCTTATCAAGCCACTTTCATGCCTTCTTGGGATCCCCCTGCTCATCCTTCCTGGTCTACACCTCCTCCTTGGTCATATTCTCCTTGTTCCTTCACAGATCCATACTATGCCCAACCAGTTGCTCATTCATTTCACTCTTATGCTCAGCCACAACCTCAGTGGAATGCACCTTATCAGGAGTGGAGGCCCCAGTATAACTCCCATCCCGCTCATTTTCCTCCACCACCTGCTCATCCACAACCATCGCCTCCTCCTCCACCAAGGCAACCCCAAATGCCTACCCAACCACAATGCCATCCATCTCCATCTCAAACTCACACCTCCACTCATCTACCCGTACCATTTCCAAAGCCATGCAATGGAGTAGCTCAATCCCATTGCAAATCTGAGGCACAACATATCCAAACAACTCCTCATGAGCCCAATGATCTTCACCAAAGCTCAGGAAGAGTGTTGCAAAAAAGAGATCATCTTGAAAGCATTGAAGGATCACATCCAGTGTTATGAAACCAGCTCACAAAAAGATAGAAAAAGAGAGATCCACGCCTTAGAATTCAGCCTCTTCGAGGGGGCAACCTCCTTTACATTACATAAATGAACAATTCTTGGATGATACAAATGACAAAACCTCCTTTCTATATATAGGAGTCTAGGGAGTCACAATATAATCCAGCCGACCTAACAATAATAATATAAAGCCACAAAAATAACAATAGAGGGATTCTATGGGGCACAGAAATAACAATATGGGGGTAATAGGGGCACAACAATATAAATAAGGGGTATAACTACAATAGTAATGGGGTAATCACTAGTATTATAGGGACCCAACATGCCCCTCTCCTTCAAAAAAGTGTTGTCCTCAACGCTTGAGTAGTTCTGGATACTTCTGCATAAAATTCTCATCCTCCCATGTGGAATCTTCAGCGGATAAGTTCTTCCACTTGATAAGATACTCTGAAATTGATCGATTTCGTAGCTGTCGAGTTCTTGTTTCTGTGACTGCTTCCGGTTCCAATATAATTTTTCCTTCCTCGTCAAGTTCTGGCAATATTGTTTGAATTGGGAGCTTGTCACCTATAACCTTCTTTAAACATGAAACATGGAAAACTGGGTGCAATCGAGAAGCTGCAGGAAGCTCCAATTTGTATGCCATAGTACCAATCTTTTGCAACACCTTGTACGGACCATAATACTTTGGTGATAATTTATTATCCTTCTTAGCTTGCTTTAGGGACATTTGCTTATATGGTTGTAGCCGTAGGAATACCCAATCACCTACATCAAAACTTCTTTCACTGCGATGTTGATCTGCCTGTTGTTTCATTCTATTTTGTGCCAACACGAGGTTATCCTTTAAGAGTTGGAGGACTTGTTGTTGATGTTCGATGTGATGTTCCACTGCCTGAACCTTAGAATTTTCTCTTAAATATGATGTGATGGATGGTGGTTGATACCCATAAAGTGCCATAAATGGGGTCATTTTTGTTGCTGTATGGAAGGAAGTGTTATACCACCATTCAGCCAGAGGCAACCATTTGACCCATTGTGTCTGTTTATCAGATACAAAGCAACGAAGATATCCTTCCAAACATTTGTTTACTATCTCAGTTTGCCCATCAGATTGAGGATGATAAGATGAGCTATGAGCTAACTGAGTACCAAGACAAGAAAATAATTCTGTCCAAAAATTTCCAGTGAAAATGGGATCTCTGTCACTTACAATAATCTTTGGGTTTCCATGTAGCTTTTGAACTGTTTCCATAAATGCAGTAGAAACTGTACTGGCTTTAAATGGATGTGATAATGCACAAAAGTGTGCATACTTGGTAAGTCTGTCAACTACCACCATGATGACACTCTTTCCCTCAGACTTGGGTAAACCTGTGATAAAATCCATTGAAACCTCCTCCCAACGTTGGCTTGGAATGGATAAAGGTTGTAATAGACCCGGTGTCTTAATTGTTTCAACTTTATTTTGCTGGCAAACCAAACATTCCGCCACAAACTTTTGAATATCTGATTTAAGGCCATCCCAAAAAAATTCCTTCTTAACCCTGTGGTAAGTTTTTAAAAATCCTGAGTGCCCTCCTAAGGGAGAAGTGTGCAATTCCATAAGAATCTTTTGTTTTAGCTGGGAATTCTTACAGAGGTATAAGCGATCTTTGTACCATAACGAATCATTTTTCCAGCTAAATGTATCAGAAGTACTGGAATCTTGTTGTAGCTTTCGAATAAGTGCCCACACTTCTTCGTCATTCTTCCATTCCTCCCTTGCTTCGTTTATCCAATCTGGTTGGATAATAGAAATGGCACACAACAATGCTTCCACATCCTCATCCTTTCTTGAGAGTGCATCTGCCACCACATTTTGCTTCCCTTTTTTGTAGATGATTTCAAAGTCATAACCCAACATCTTTGTGACCCACTTTTGTTGCTCTTCAGAGGATAATCTTTGTTCTAAAAAGTATTTAAGGCTATCATGATCCGTTTTTACCTTGAAGTGTCTTCCCATTAGGTAGGGTCGCCATTTCTTAAGTGCATGGAGTATTGCCAACATTTCCTTCTCATAAATAGCTTTGCTTAAAAACTTTCCCTTGATTGGACGACTTTCAAAAGCAATGGGTCTTTCATCTTGCATTAGAACAGCACCAATTCCATTTCCTGAAGCATCACATTCCACAATAAAGGTTTTTGTGAAGTCCGGTGTAGCTAAGACCGGTGCTTGGCACATTGCCTCTTTAAGATGTTCAAAGGCCTTTGTTGCTTCCGGAGTCCATGAAAATGAATCTTTCTTCAATAATGTTGTTAGAGGTGCTGCTATTCTCCCATAATTCTTAACAAACTTGCGATAATACCCTGTCAACCCAAGAAATCCTCGCAGATGCTTTATGGATGTGGGGATTTTCCATTCCTTAATGGCTTTAATTTTGCTAGGGTCTACCTTAACTCCTTCATGAGATACAATATGACCCAAATATTCCACCTCCTGGACTCCAAAGAAACATTTGGATCTTTTTGCATATAATTGTTTCTCCTCCAATAGTTGTAGCACCCTGTCAACATGTTCAACATGATCCTTCCAAGACTTGCTGTAGATTAGTATATCATCAAAAAATACTAACACAAATTTTCTAAGGAATGGTTTGAAAATTGAATTCATCAAACCTTGAAATGTTGAAGGTGCATTGGTAAGGCCAAAAGGCATGACCAAAAATTCATAATGACCCTCATGAGTTCTAAATGTTGTTTTCGGAATGTCTTCAATCTTCATTCTGATTTGATGATATCCCGAACGAAGATCCAACTTGGTGAAGTAAATTGATCCATGCAATTCATCCAGTAATTCATCAATAACAGGAATGGGGAACTTATCTTTAATAGTGAGCTTGTTGAGCTCCCTATAATCCGGACACATGCGCCATGATCCATCCTTCTTGTGCACCAATACTACTGGAGCTGAGAAAGAACTTTGACTCGGTTGAATTATACCAGCCTCTAGCATTTCTGCAACCATACGTTCAATTTCACTTTTTTGGACATAGGGATATCTGTACGGCCTGATGTTTGGAGGAACACTTCCTGGAATCAGATGAATAGCATGATCATGATCACGCATAGGTGGGAGACCTTTGGGAGTCTCAAATACCTTGGAATGATTGTCCAGGACTTTTTGGAGATCTGGAGAAATAGATGATTCCAATGTGGAAACATCTAGCGAACATAATTGTGCAATTACACCTCTTTGCTCCTTTTTTAGAAGCTTTGTCATGCCATTAGAGCTGATTATCTTTCCTGGTTTCCCTGCAATACCCCTTAATTCAACTTCCTTTCCTTCCACAGAAAATTTCATGAAAAGTTCTTGAAAATTAAAAGCTATTGTACCCAAGGATTGTAGCCATTGGACTCCTAGTACAACATCAGCACCTCCCATTGGAATGGAAAGCATTGGGCTAGTCAATACATATTCTCCCATGGATAGCTTGATATTATGGCACTTTCCAGAACAATTTATTGTTCCTCCATTTGCAATCATCACTTGACACTCTGGTGCTGGATATAGGAAGCAATTCAATTCTTTTGCTACCCTACAATGAATAAAATTGTGGGTGCTTCCTGAATCAATCAACACTATTACCTTTTTCTTCTTGATTTGTCCTTCTATCTTGATGGTTTGAGGAGTGGTAATTCCCGCCAATGCATTACAAGATATGGTCGGATTTATTTGTTCTTCATCTAGGCTTTGTTCCTGGAATATATCCTCTTCTTTTGACCTTTCTTGCTCCTTTTCTTCTTCCTCTTCACAATCTATGTAGAATAATTTCTTCTCAGCACACTTATGACCTTTTGTGTATTTGCTATCACAATTGTAACAAAGCCCTTTTGCTCTTTTTTCTTCCAATTGTTGTGGTGTCAACCTTGTAGGTTGTGGAAGACTATGGGCAACAACACTTCCGTCTTTATAGTTGTGAACGGTATGCTTCCTAGTTGCCATAATTTTGCTTTCCATTTTTCTTGCTAACCTGAATGCCTTCTCTAATGAATCAGGTTCCCAAAGGCGCACATCATGTTGGATATTATCCTTTAAAGACCCTATGAACACATCAATCCTATGCTCCTCTGGAATATCTTTTACCCTTATGTTCAATTTTTGGAACTCCTCAATGTGCTCCATTATTGAACCCTTTTGTTTGAGACTTATCAATTGGCTAAAAAAAGTGTTGCTTTTTGTATCCTCATAATGTGCTATCAATTCTTCCGTAAAAATTGCCCAAGTGATAAATTGTTTACGAGAACAAAGCCATTGATACCATACAAACTGATTTGGTTCCAAATATAAAGTTGCCATACGTACCTTTTGTGTGTTTTGCACATTATTGAGATCGAAGAATTGCTCCATCTGTAATATCCATGTGGCGGGATCCTTGCCATCAAACTTCCTCATATCGATTTTTGGAACATGGTGAGTCTTCGATCCAACATTAGAGTCTATGGAATCATGATTAACATTTCTTTTATTCTCATCATGAGTTTCCTTTACTACCTTTTCACCATTAGTGACCCTTTCTTGTAGCAACTTCTTCAATTCATCCATCTTATCATCCATGCCATCAATTTTAGCGTCAATCTTAGCTTCCATGCCATCCATCTTAGCTTCCATTCCCTTTATCTTAGATTCCACGCCATTTACCTTAGATTCCACGCCACTTATCTTAGCTTCTGTTAGCTTTTGTGAGCGTGACATTTGTTGCACTTGTTCTTGTAATTTTGATATATCATGTAGCATTTCTTCCTCTTCTTCATGAGTCATGCTAGAGCTTTCAGGTTCCTTACTAGGTGTTTGCATTTTCTTTCCTCGGGGCATCAGTTACCGATAATAATGTTTTACTATGCCCTTTGAATTCCGTTAAACCAAGCTTACACAAAAATTAAAAAAAAACTACACACCTTTTTTCACTTTATAGAAGCCTGATATTGAATCTGATGTATCTCTGTAATTTCGGATCATCCAATTCTGAAATTGCTACCTGTAGTAGCCTTCTGCGTCCTCTTTCCAATGCCACAAGTCTGAGCCAAATTGGATTCTCCAAGGAAGAGTTATGTGAAATCTCCCACAGTGACTTGCTTTTAGACTCGTTCAGTAGAGCGAACTTGTACGACGTGCCACGAGTCACTGTTTCAACCTTTGAATCTGAAACACACACAAAAGAAACTACAGTCCGTCCTCTTTCTGTACCTTTTTACGAAATTTCAATCCGATCCTCAGAGAGAGAGTTATGACGATTTTCCCCAGGTCACCTGTTTTGAATGTAATTCAGGAGTCTGCAAAAAGACCAACTTCCTCAGATCATATCTCCGAAAATATCGCGAGAAAAGCTCTGAAATTCGGACCCAAGGTTCAGCGCCAATTCTTCTCAAATGGGTTTTTTTTGCGACTTCTGAAACGTCACAGAAAAAAAGTTATAGCGAAAATGCCACGATGACCTGTTTGGAGCAGCGAAACCCTAGAATCCAAAGCTCTGATACCAAATGTTATGAAACCAGCTCACAAAAAGATAGAAAAGAGAGATCCACGCCTTAGAATTCAGCCTCTTCGAGGGGGCAACCTCCTTTACATTACATAAATGAACAATTCTTGGATGATACAAATGACAAAACCTCCTTTCTATATATAGGAGTCTAGGGAGTCACAATATAATCCAGCCGACCTAACAATAATAATATAAAGCCACAAAAATAATAATAGAGGGATTCTATGGGGCACAGAAATAACAATATGGGGGTAATAGGGGCACAACAATATAAATAAGGGGTATAACTACAATAGTAATGGGGTAATCACTAGTATTATAGGGACCCAACATCCAGCAAAAGAAGAATCAAAAGAGGAGATCAAAGAACCATGGGCTGCACTTGATGAAGAGAAGAGATCAGAATCAGAGATCGAGAGAGTTCCTTCATGGTTACCATCAAATCTTCCATGTATTCAAGAGAAAGATCAACAAAAAGAGGAAGATCAGAAGGTCCTGATAGAAGGTGGCATGAAGAATGATCCAGATCAACAAAAGGACCAAGGATATCAAAGCTATATTGAGACATGGTTCCAGACAGTCACTAAGTTGCAGCAGTACTCTCTTCCTCAGCTATGTTTTGTACTTTCAAAGTCAGATCATTTTGTCTCTGAAAGTTGGATAGTTGTCAAAGCATGCATTCCGAGCCTTTACATCATCTTGTCTCTAATCTCGATGTGCACATGGCTCCATTGGAAGTATTCTTATACTTGAAAATGATTTTGTTTTTCAAGTAGGTTAGGGTAGAAAAATGAAAAAAAAGAAAAAAAGAAAAAGAAAAAAATGAAAAAAGAGGAAAATAGAAATCTAAGGTGAAAACCTCCTTGGAGGCGCCTTAGATTGGCTCATTGATTGAAAACCTCCATGAGGCGGTCAATGGGTTGGAAAGAAAAGAAAATAAAAGAGAATAAGATCTTTGGGTGAAAACCTCCCTTGGAGGCGCCCAAGGCAGGCAATTAGGGTGAAAACCTCCATGAGGCGCCCTAGTTGTTTTTCAAAAAAAAAAAAAAGAGAAAAAATAAAAAATAAAAAGCTAATCTCCATTTCATGTTGCAGCAATGACATTGCAGGTTAAAGAAGGATGTTTCATGACAGGAGGAGCACTCAAATCAAAGACAAAGGAGTTTTTGTGTCTTCTACAGGAAGCTTACAAAAAAGCCAAATTGATCTCCAAAGAGGACCTGAAGGCTTGGAATATGTCCATGAGGCCTACACTCATCTATGTTTCCACTCCTCACCCCTTTTCCATCATTCTTTTCATGTCATTATGCTTCTTTCCTCAAAACTGTGTTTTCTACAGGATGCTCTGTATTTCTACAGGAAACATCCTGTAGAACCTTTGGACGAGCCAAATTCAATCTCAAAAGTGAATCTAATGGTGGGAATCTGTTGATTAGGCCTACAAGCACTTGTGTGTCCATCCCTTGCCTTCATCCATCATTTTTTCACCTCCTTGTGCTTCTCATTGTGCTTCTACAGGATCTTCCTGTAGAAATTGTGGGAAACTAGGCATACATTTCAAAACGTGGTTTGGCGAACATGCTAGCTTCCTCAAGGGTTCAGAGGTCCTCATGCAGTCTTCCAACTCCTCCTCCATCATCCCCATACCTGCATCACAAACAAAATTCATTTTGTCATCCCATGCAAGCACATGCAAAAAGCCTTGAGGCAAAAATCCATAGAACCAAATTTGTTTTTGCCATAACTTGAAAACCATGCATCCATTTGACAAACCGCTTTATGGGGAATTGTACAAGGTTGATGACAACATGCCTGAGCAGTTTCATGCAATTCCGATGCACGGTTTCCAAGAAATCAGCCTCCATCACCATCAGCCATTTTTGCATTTTCTCCATAACCGTGCATCCGTTTCAAAACTTGTTTCATGGGGAGATGCACGTGGGTGATAGTAGCCTACCCAAGCAGTTTCAGCCAATTCCGATGCACGGTTTCCGAGAAATCGAGCTCTGAAATCTTCAGCCATTTTCCAATTTTCTCGAAATCCGTGCATCCATTGATCACGAATTTGCTATGGGAGATGCATCATGATGGTAGGAACATGCCCACCAAGTTTCAGCTCAATCCGGTTTGCCGTTTGGGAGAAATGGCAAAAAGAAGTTCTGGTTTTGTGACCATGCAGCAGCAGCAGCTTGAACGGGCAGATCTGAACGTGGAAACGATTGTCTGGAGCTTGGATCCGTCCAGAGGACACCTGCACAGAGAAAAAAATAGCCATGAATCATCAATCAAGCCTCCATGCAACCACATCAACACATGCATGCAGCAAAGCTTCACAGCAGCCAACTGACTTTCAGGTACGTGACAAAACCGATTCCTCTGTTTGCATGAATCTAATCTGAACATTGCATGAATGAATGAGATGGTTAGGATTAAAAAAATCGGTGGCCAGCTAACTAGCCACCCACATCTAGTTCAACAGCACTTGGCGGGTGAATGAGACACGTGCGCTCAGCCATGCACGTGAAGGAAAAAACGGACAGTGTTGGTTGTTTAAACTCCAGTGCAACGGGTGGATGAGATCACAGGCAAAGAACACACAGTCGACAACTACAGTTCATGATGGCACAACAATTGCATGGGCTAGCACACGTATGTGCCACCTCACCCCAAAAATCACGCATGTAATCTGAGCGCTCAGCTGAAATTCGAAGGCTGTTGTTCACCTGCACTTGCCACATCATCAACTGAAGTCTGCACAACCTATTAACTTGTCATCCTCCACCAAGCTTTCTCGGCCATATATTTTTTTTTAACCCACCTATGCAATCACGTTCTACAGGAAACGGGTGGGTCTTCTACAGGAAAGTGCAGCAGAGTAGAGAAGCTTGAAGAAATGAAGTCAAGGTTGTTGCAAAACAACTACAGCCCAGGAACAAATGGATTGCTTCTCCGCGGCAGAGTTTGGACAGGCTAAACAGGGATAAAGCGCGAAGTCTTGAGCACAAGAAGCACTTGAATGAAAGCGAGGAAAAGAGCTCGAGATTACGAAGTTTTTCCAAATAGAACATTATTTTCTGATTTGAAATGTTATGCTTCTTCATTGGTGAGTCTTCACCAGGGAATTGATTATGGGACAGAGCTGTATATTTTGAAGTGATTCATTTGAATCCTTCTTGGAGAAAGCCCCGGCTTCATTGAACGATATGGAAATCAAAGAGTAAGAATACCTTTGGTAGGTTCTTTCATCTCTTAGGAGTTGTATGAGATTTTCTTCAAAATAATTTGAATTTATCTTGGACCAATATGGAACATGGGGAGAATTAATTGTTGAGGAAAGATGCCATCTCTGCAATATGATCATGAATTCAAAACAGAGCAGTAGAATGTTGATAACATAAATGAATTCAGCAGTGTCTATAGTTCTTATTTTCCTTGAAACACATGCAGAGCCATAAATGAAACAATTGACTACCAATTTTATCTGAGCCTGCAAGATCTTTTCTCAGTTGAAAATGATTGCAAGGTCCTGTGCGCTGCAGTGAAAAATGAACAGATGGACTAAAACAAGGTGTAGCTGTCAGTCGAAAAGTTATGAAGATTGGCACCTGTCTTTGGTGGCAGATGACTTGGTCTATCATATGCTAAGGGGACATTATCAGAGAGCTACCTTACTGATTGAGAGTTAATAGGGCCAAGGAATTACAGTATGGGCTGATTGCAGCAAGATGAGGTTTTATCGTTCCCCACTTAACAGATTCTTGAGTAGTTTTGATTGTGGCTATGTGCTCTATCCCGAAATGGTTTGTGCTTTACCCCGGGATGGGATATTACAGGCTTGAGTCTAGGATAGCCACAACCAAGTTGAAAGGAAAATCACCCACAGCCGAGCAGGATATAATGGTGCTGTCTGTTTCTACAGGAAGACAGAGTCTGTTTCTACAGGAAGACAGAACAGTTTCTACAAGAAAGTCTGAAAAGCGGGAAGCCAAAGGAGAAATCGGCCGAAATGCTAGCCAAGGAAGTCACCAAGGCCATCAAAGACAAGGGGAGAGATTTGGTTGCTCAGAGGATGAGCAACACTTTCAGTAGGGGGGTGATGATGAGCCCCAACAATGTACAATTATTTGGGCTCATTCAACTTCCTAATTTGACTTAGTCCACCATTCTCATTTGTTTATTGCATGTTTTTGATTATTTTTATGTTAATAGAGTGAATTTGGTTAGTCATTATGCCAACAAGTCTAATGGGTGCTTTGTGTAGCCTTGTTGGTCAACTTGGAGACAAATTTGAAGGTCTTAATGAGCACTTGGCAGCCAAATTCGTGGGAGAACAAGCTAGAGGATTTGTAGGAAGGTGTCCCCCTCATTTATGGGCCCTTACCTCGAATTCTCCACCATCAGCTCGGAGTTCAAGGGCCACCGAATCAATCAGCTCAAGGGCAGCCAAGCAAGTCAAGTTGGACTGCTGTTAACTCCAAGTCTTGGGCAGCCAAGTCCCTAACTTTTAGGAGGACTGTTGGGTCCTCAAATTGTATAAATAAGAAGGCTTGGGGCCTCATTTTGGTTAGCTAGTTAGTAGTCATTTTGTAGCTAGTTGGTAGTCATTTTTGGTAGCTAGTAGTTAGTCATTTCGTAGCAGCTAGTTAGTCAATTTGGTTTTTGCTCTTTGTAAGCCAGTTTTGGCATGACATTAGACTTTTGATTATGAATAAAAGCAAGCAGTTTTGGATCAGATTTTGAGTTTTTAAAGGAGCCTAAAGCTCTCGGGGTTGGGCCCAACCTGAGAGCTCAGGCCTCCTTCCTTTGTATCAATATTGTTCCTTTCGCATTTCGTTTCCATTTTCCTTTACATGCATTTGAGTATAGCTGCTGATTTGGATTTCCTGTAGAAGTCAAACAGATTGGTTTTATCAGTTAGAATTGTTGTAGTTGTTTGGAAGTAGGCTGAGGCATTACTTAGATCCATTCATGCACTTTTATATTTAGCATTACTTCTTCATTCCACTGCCATGCATGAGTTTCCTTCACAATTTATATTGCTGTTCATTGATTTTATGTCACAGGTAGCTCAGGTTGAAGCATTCTTGTTTTGGTGACACTCATAAACAATGTGTTCCATTTACACTGCTTTCTCTCGTTCCATTACTTCGTCCTCCATCTTGATCACGCATGCAACCACATCTCTGACCTCTGCTCCGCTCTGTTATCTCCCAAAGTCTTTCACTCCTCACGTACTTCCATTCTCTAGCCCTTTCGTTGACCTAGCCCTCTATCTTCCAACCTACTCCCTACATTCACTCCCTATCCCCATTCCTCCACTTCTACAGCCATCACCAGCCTCATTCCTACCTTACACATCTCCCTCTACCATTTCATCACTCCTCCATCACGCCAAACACTCACGGTAGGTCATCCTGTAGCCATTTGTAGACATCCTGTAGAAAACAGAGTATCCTGTAGGATCCTCTGCAGGCTTCTTGTAGGAGGCCACTCACTCGGTTGCCGAGCTTCTGAATGTGAGGGACCTCTGTGGATGGATGCTAAGGATCCCTAGGAACCTCTCCTAGCCTCCCTAACCTGTCCCACGCTTTCCTTCCTTCTCCATCCCATCTGCACAACCAAACCCTAGTTAGCACAAGATCACAATCATTCCACACACTTAAAGGAAAAATACAAAAACATATCTTTCATGATGCAAGTAGTTTAGATCCATGCCTTTGCACTTATTAGAGGTAACAGCAGCATTGGTAGAAGTTTCATTCCCATTTTTTGCATTGTAGAGGTTAGACTAGTTAGATTAGGGTTTCCTAGGTTTACATGCTTTGATTTGCTTTCAGTCCATTTTGTCAAGTAGAGTAGTTTTCCTTTGAGAATAGCTTTCGTCCATCAATTAGCAAGCTTCTTCTGAGAGCCTATAGAAGTTGGCTTGAGCCCTAGCGGACTTGTGCCAGCTGACCAAGTGACAGCTGCGACAAGAGCTAGTACTTGTGCATATAGCACCGTCGCTTCCAAGTTTGTACGAACTACCGGGTTGATAAAATGAGAGACAGGAAGCCCCAGGAGTTGTAGCATTATTGCTACAATACTGGAGCTCACCAGCTATCACCCCTCTTTTATGGGCTCCAACATAGATTTCCTAAGAAAATATCAATGTTGGGATCTACGAGGATTTCCCATGATAGTTTTCCCAACAAAATTACCTTCACATTTCATCTTGCATTAAAAGCTTCATTCCATTTCCTTTTCCACTCATACCAAGATGGACCTTGAATAACATGATGGTGAGAATTATCATGATATGGAACTCAAATTTTAGATGTAAGGATTATGTATGCATGATTTTAACTTGTCACTTGGCATGCCAAGAAGTCCACCTAACTACCTTGGCATATGTCCTAAGGTTGATTGTCCCTTTATATAACCTAAGGTAAGGTTACATTGGAAAATAATAAAATATCATTGTTTTGGATTTGGGCCCTTTGAGCTCCCTTAATCCCCCTCTCACTCCTCTCTCATGGAGTCATAGCCCCCATTGTTTTAGTTTCCCTTGTCATGTAGCCAACAATGTATTTTTATTTATAACATTATGTACATCATTTATATTACTTGGCCCTTCGTCATACTGTTTCGCCCATGACCTAACTCATACATATATATATTACATCGCATTTTGGGGATCAAAACTAGGGTATTGCACCATGGGAAAATAAGGTAGCAGTATAAAGAACATAAAGTAAATATGTACAAATTGAACAATTGGAAATGACATGCTATAATGTAAATTTACATGCCAAAAAAATAGCGTTGAGATTGCTATAAAATAGAGTTAAAATCATATAATAATGAAATGGTATAAAATAACTGATCCTACTATGATGATGTGCTTGAAAATTGTTATAGGAAACTAAGAATATTTGCAGGAAATGATACGTAACAACAAGCAATGCTAATGCTAGCTAAAGACACTTGCAAAAATGAAAGTTGAAACAAAGAAAGGTCCCTTGTATGGCCTTGAGTGGGCCCTACTAAAGGTCTCTATAGGTGTCCTAAATAAAGCATTAAGAGCACAAAAACTAGAAACATAAATTTTGCTTTAGGAGATAACATAAATTTTGCTTTAGGAGATCAATTCATAATAGTGAATGGTTTTTGAAAAATTCAAAAATACAATAGTTTCAAATATAGTTCTCAATGCTAAGTATAATACAACAGGCTAAAGACTATCTTCTAGCTACCATTTATACAAAAAGGAATCATCAGTCATCCCTTTAATTAGTCCTTAATCAAAGGCCTCTTGTGTCTGGGATCCCTCAAATCAAGAATCCTTTTCTCAAGAGTAAATTCCCCTCCTACTTTGATCGATCTTAATAAAAAAATCAAGTTGAAATATTGTTGATCGAATGTTTTGAGTTGTTAAATACTTTGATGTTTCGGGGGTTGAAGAGGGGGAATAATCCTTGCTTTCTCTTAGGTATAGGTTGATGAAGGTTTCCGTTGAAATTAAACATGCTTAAGCAAATGATTAGCACAACTTTAGAAATGCATAAGATTATGAAAATCATAACTAAACCAATACATATCACACAACTCAACATTTAATCATATTAAACACATTCAAAATAGGCCTTTACTTTACAATGAAAGGGTCATCTCATCTACAAAATGGGCCTCAAAGTTCCAATATTTGGAGGCTCGTCATCACCCCATGGTTGGAAATCTTGCACACCCTTCAGCAATCCAAGAATGTTGTTTGTAGTTCTTATTATCCATCTTATCCTTTTTTTGCTTCACTCATGTTGATGTTTGGATGCTTGTCTAAAGTCACATGTTACAAATTGGGTAATGACTCCCTTACCATGATACCTTATGTCATTTTCCACTTTCATCCATTCATCCTTCTCCTTTTCTAAATCCATTTCTCATTTAGATGTAGGATGAAACAAGAGAGGAAGGATGAATCTAAGCCCAATCCACTTTAGCTTGATCTTCCTAAAGGATTCTTTGCATAGTTGAGCCTTAAATAGAGCATCGTGTAAGTTGTAAGGGGAGTGAGGATCCCACCTTTGAAGATCACGAGGAAGGCCAATACATCTATTTTGGCATGCTTGTTGTGCCATTTCCTTAGAAAGTATAATGTTTTCATCAAAGTGAGAAATTACCCCTCTTTATTTCTCTTCCATAGTGGGGATGAGCTCTAAATCATAGGTCAGGGTTACATGGCTGCTAATAATCTCCACAAGCCTAATGGCCTCAACCCTAATCCATAAATGGCTACCCTTCTCTTCTACCCATTTCATCAAATAACTAGCGTACTCTAGAATGCAATGTTTTGGTTTAAAGGAGGGTTAATGGGCCCCACAAATTGTTGGCCCCATTGTCAAAATATTTAATGAAACCCAAGGTTCTAATGGCAATTCATCCCTCTTAGTAGTTTTTCCCATCATTTGTTACTCAACAAAATAAGAGATGTGATGCTCAAAATCTTTATGAAGAGCAGGTTAATAATATATTGATTGTAAAATCTTGCAAGATATCCTCTTTGCAGCAACATAATTGCCTCCACAAGGCTCATCATGGAAAAAATGGAGGATATCATGTATTTCATCTTTCCTAACATAGTTTCATAGGATCTAGTCTTGTCCAATCTTGAATAAAAATCCCTTGATTCAAGTATAGGTGTAAATTTCCCCTAACAATATTGCAATGTTCTTTGTAAGAGAAGGGTTGAGGAAACCTCCCCATAGCTAAGTAGTTGTATATGTCAACAAACTAAGGATTTTCCATGGATGTTGCAAATAGAGTCTTGTAAGGAAAACTATCATTTGCAATATTGGTCAATCTTGATAATAAAAAAATTGCAACAACATTCTATTTTCCACACTTGTCAAGGATTGTTAGATCAAATTCTTGCAACAATAAAAGCCATTTAATTATCCCACCATTAATATCAACATTGCTCATTAAATACTTGATGACAACATGATTTGTATATACAAATATTGGGTATCTAATGATTTGGTGTATGGATTTGTTAATGGCATATATAAATACAATTTTTCTCTCAACGGGATTATAATTCAACTCTGCATGAGATCATTTTTCTCTGACAAAATAGATTGCAAAGGGGATTTTATCTTCTCGATGGCCTAAAGTTGCCTCTAATTCCTTCTCACATGCCTCCATATGTAAATTGAAGGGAATGTTCCCCTTGGTACATTGCAATATAGGGGCCAAGATGAGCTTTTTTTGGTATTTTCAAAGGATGTTTGACATTTCGCTATAAGACAGAAGTCAATGTACTTGGATAGCAATATGAACAAGGGTGGGGGGGGGGGGGGGGGTGGCTTGCTAACTATTGATAAACCTCCAACAATACCTCCACATGACTAAGAAAACTCTTTACATCATTTTGTTGTTGGGGTCTAGGCAAGGACTTGATTACCTTCACTCGAACTTGGTCAACTTCAATACCTCTAAAAAAACATGTTGATCTAGGAAAATCCTTACACTCTTGAGCATGTTTCATTTTTCATGACTTAGTAATACATTCATTAAAAAATTTCAAGGCTTCTTAGAATGAATTAACATAAGGTGTCAAATCATCCATGTAAATCTCTATAGTGTCATGGATAATATTTGAGAACATGCTTAATACAACTCTTTGGAAAGTTGCAGGAGCATTGCAAAGGCCAAAGGGAAGGATCTTGTAGGGAAATGTCCTCCATGAACAAGTACATATAATTTTTTCTTGATCCCCAAGGCTAATATATATTTTGTTTGATCCACTAAACACATCCAAAAAAGGAATGTACTTTTTTCTTTCTAGGACATTAAATACTTGACTAATTAAAGGTAATCGAAAGTGGCCTTTTCTTGTGTCTTTGTTGATCTCTCTGTAATCTACACACATCCTCCATTTCTAATTCATCTTTGGAATTATAATTTTAGGTGAAACCCATTCACTATAAGATATTGGATAATGAATCTTGCATCTAATTTTTTTTGTAATTCTCCTTTAACTATGTTTTTTAAGCTAGGGTTCATTCTTCTTGGAGGTTGCCTAATGGGTACAAATCATTCTTTACATAAATGCGGTGTGTATAGATGTCTGGATGAATTCATTTCATATCCATGTAATCCAAGGCAAATGTTTTTATATGATTCTTAAGGACAACAAGCAATTGATATTCTTGGACAACTATGAAATTAACATTGATTTTTAGAGTTTTAGAGCAACATATTTCCACTGTTTCAACTGTTATATGACCAATCTTAGCATTGAGTAAATATTTCCAAGAAACCTCTTTCAAATCAATAGCGATTTTAGATTGTTCTTGTTGTCCTTGGTCATTAAGCCTTCAATTTTAACAAAACTAGGACACAAGTTTTTCATGAAGATAATACTCTCTTGGGATTTATAGTTTATTTATTTGCTAGCTAGAGTATAGTGGGTGTGTCTCTTAGTAGTTCCTAAAGGTATAGTTTAAGCATAATGTATTTTTCATGATGTTAATGGCTAACCTTAGGTCTATTAAGGTACTCCATATGAGGTGCGTGTTGACATAGACATTCACTGTAGGGTTCCCTAGATCAAAGAACTTAGAGGCAAATGCTCTCCCTTGCACGAGTTATGCTACTTGGTCTATAACAATCATTGTAAGAGAATCTTTCTTCCTTCTTCCATGCTTCTCAATGCATTCCTATTTGATGAATTTGTTGTAAATAGAGACATTCTTAATAGCTTGAAGGATAAGGATTTTGGCACATAAGAAAAGTCATTTTATTAGGAAGTGCAAGCCTTCTTGGTGTTTAGCCTTTCAAGATAAAGTGGGATTGGTTCAAGGATACGTTGTTCACAAGGAGGAGATTCCTCTTTCTCATGATTTATATTTTCTATAGGTTGTGTAATGATTAGAGGGGTGTTTAGTACCTCCTTGACCCTTGATTGATCTCTTGAATATATATAGGGTAGGTTTTGCAATTCATCTTGTTATTATGCACTTCTTGGACTAACTTATTGTTTGGATTGAGAGTTGTTTGAGCATGCAACATGGGTTGTTTTGGAACTTCTCGACTATTTATTATCGAAGAATTCTACTGTGGTGGAGGTGGACGCAATGCTTGTTACTACTAGTTTAGAGGTCTCCATCATTGTGGGGATTAGTTTGTTGGTGGTTTTGCATTGGAGGTTCAGGTGGAAATAGTTGAATTGTTGAGGTTGGCTTTGATATTTCCATTGACTTTGCATTGGATAGTTAGGTTAATTAGGAGGATACCAAGGTTGAGTATGCATTAGTGTGTTATACCTAATGAAGTATTGAGAATGGGGACTAAGGAATTTATTTTTAGAATGGGCAAGTTAAATCTTGTGTTCTTTGGTTGATGAAGCATAGTGGTTGCACAGTCTCCTCAAATCAATGATAAGAAGCCTTGGCACATGACGATGAAGAGATTTTTTAGTTGTATGTTGTTCTTTACAAATTACACAAAATTTCTACATTGTTAGGTGGACATATATTTCTAGTATGTTATTTTGTGCATTTAGGACATAAAATATCCATAGCTCTTTTTTCTCCTTCTTGCTTCCTTTTTATCCACAATTCCTCCATACACATGACCAATGAGTGTAAAATAATAGTTTTCTTATCCTCTAACAAGCCTCCTAATTCATTTTTAGTAAGAATTTCATAGTTAAATAATTGTAGTACCTTAATTTTTCCATTCTTACTTTTCTTCCTTGTAGAGCTAGAGTAGATTTTAAATACATATATGGCACCTTCATACTCCAAATTGAAGATGTCTTTGTTTGCAAGGAGATTCAAGGTCTCCATGGGTTCCATTCTTACTCCTATAAGAAAGACAAGTTTGAGAGAGTTATCATCCAATGTGCAACTATGAACTATTTTCTAGTTGAGATGGAATCTTTCATCATATTCTTCCTGGGATCCATTCTCTCATTAGATCATTTTGAAGATTTCATCTATGGTATCCCTGGCCTTGTAGTAGTCTTTATACTTTTCAAGGAATGTTTCTTTCGTTTTATCCCAACTGTGAATTCTATTTCAAGTCACACAAACAACTTCAACCCAAAGGGGAAGTGTTAAGATCTTCTTGCGTGAGCCATGAAAGTGAGGAACAATAGAATGATTAATATTCTTCATTTTGGTTTCCACAAACTTAAAGATTGCAAATTCATGATCTCCATTTTTAGCCAAGTTATGGTGAGATAGGGATCCTTTTCCTAATTCAAAGAAATTTGCAAGAGTTTTATTTCCTCCTCAAAGTAACACTCTAAATTCTTTAATGATTTATTGGATGTAAGTCTCTCAAATTTCTTGTTCTTGTTAAGTTGTACCTATTTCAATAATGTGAGTTCTTGATAAGAATCTACCAAGCCTATCTCTAGGTTGATACATGCAATTTAATAAGATTTGTTTTTTCTTGATAAAAATGACGTGATGTAATTCTTAACACCTCCTCAGTGACGATGCCAAAAAGTGATAGGACAAAGAATTGCAACAAGATTGTTGAATTGATCCACTTAATTTTAAATCATTAACCCAATAACATGCTACTTTGATGAGGTGTTGTGAATAGTATGTGCAAAATACACTTGTACAAGCTAAGGTAAAAGGGTTGGTTTAACAAAGATCCTTGTAACTTAGTAAGTGTATGTGTCATAGATGGAAAGACTTCTTCATTGTGTTACTGATGTGGTCTACAAATATAGAGTTATTAGTGCACTAGAAGTAAACCATGCTAATCCTAGCAATGAAAGAACTATTTTAATGACAAGAAGGGTGTCCAATCTCAACCTCTTTACCATTGTTTCCTTACTTTTCACTACTAGTGGCTCTGCACTTTGTTTACCCCAAGTCAAATGCACCAAGAGAAAGGGATGATGAGAGTGCTTGACTATTTGCTAGAGGGGAATTAAACAATAGTTATAAAGGGTAACCAATCAATGAATGATGTAAAGGAATGATAACTTTAGTGTCATAGGATACGCTGAAATACTTCATGTGCGAGAAAAAATGCTACAATATAAATAACACAAAATGAATATGCAGAAATTAAATAGTTGGAAATGATATGTTATAAAGTAAATGTACTTGCTGGAAAAACATAATTGAGATTGCTATAAAATATACTCTTAATGCTATCTAATAATGAAATGACTAAAGCAACTAATTTGACTGTAATGACATGCTTGAAATTTGTTATAAGACACTAAGAATACTTGCATGGAATAGTACATAACAACAAATAATGATGAAGCTAAGTAAAGACAACTACATAAATGAAAGATAACAAAAAAAAGGTCCCTTGTACGACCTTGAGTGGGCCCTACTTAAGTTCTCTATAGGAATACCGAAGAAAGAAGTAAGAGCTTAAATTTTGGAAACAAATATTTTGCATTAGAAAACTTGATGTTGTGTTACATGGGTAGTCCAACTATTCCTTTCCGTTGCGTTGGTTATTCCTTCTCAGCAGAGGATATATGAATAAGACAAATTGATTGCACAAGGCTATAAAATGGAGTGACAAATGGAGGGAGAATAATTGATCTGTCTTCTCGATACTATAGTTGGAGAAAAAGGGGATACTCTATCCTTCTAAGCTTTTGAAGTCATACCTCTATTAATGGTACTTGACAAATTCAAATATATTGGCTCTAAAAGACAATTCTCAATGCTAAGAATAATAAGATTGGCTAAATATTAACTCCCAACAACTATTTATACTACTTGTCAATTAGCCCTTCAATTAGTTATTGATCAAAGGTACTTTTCTTTAGCATCCCTAGCTCAAGGAATCCTTGTTTCAAGGTTAAAATTCCTTGTTAATTGGATCTTCCTCAATTAGAAAATCAAGTTGAGATACCGCTAATTCGCTTTATTAAGATATTAAAAACTTGACATGCTTTGGAGGTTGAAGAGGGGACATAATCCCCCCTTTGTCTCAGGTGTAGGTTTTTGAAGGCTCTCATTAGAATTTTCCTAGCTTGAGCAAATGATCAATACATATTTAGAAATGAATACATTCATCAAAATCATAACTAGATCAAGGCATATCATACAACTCATCATTCCCCCCCTCACAATATTTAATACACAAATCCCAAGATGTTTATAGTAATCAAATTTGAAATAGGTTTGTAGTTTGCAAAGAAGGAGTCATATCATTTACAGAACGAGCCTCAAAATTCCAAGGCCCCTCTCTTTGTTTGATGTATCTTTAGCTAAAGTGTGTTTCTTTAGCATACATTGTACTTATCTAATTTGATGGTGAGAGTTATATTATAAAAAAAAATGATCCAACAATTTAGTTTCTCCTCAATACTAATGCCTATATTCATTCATGTCTTAACCTCGATTGATTTATGATTTCTTTTAAAAAGATGGAAGATTAATGAAAATGTCATATGTAAATTATTTTATTTTTGCATAAATATATTTTCTTAGATGATCATATTAATTAAGATCATATACTATTTACATTAATGTACTAATTTTACATTTATTTATGCAAACAATTACTTTAAAAATTTCACCTATACAAGAATACATGAAACAAAATCACCGCACTATTGAACTGTGTTTCACTTAAATACATTGCCCATGAAAGTATTGGAAACAACGAATAAGATAGATGTAAGAAAGCCTAAGAGAAATGTACAAAGATTTTAAAATTGACATGAAATTGTAAACTCTTTTGATATAAATGTAATAAACTTTCCCATCCAATAGATGGTGGCCTTGGCCTAGACTTAATACACAATCTAGCTAAAAAGGCCTTGTCTAACTATTAGATTTTTTGGAGTTTTTGGCTAGAATCCGACCAATTTTTTTGTTGCCAAATCTTCATCTTTGTTTTTTAAACTGGATTTTTCACTTTATATATGAATTTAGCATGATGAAAAACCTTTCAGACATTGGAATTGTGGAGAGCTAACAAGTCAAGTGATGTTAGATCTGAGACTTTTGTGATCCATATTGCAGATAAATGTCTTTCGGATAAATCACATCATTAGGATTTGGTTGACGTTTTCGAACCAACTAATGTGGTTCATCCTCAGGACAAGGTGAGAAAATCATACAATCTTCATGTATAAATAGCAAGGATGCATCATGATCCAAGGTCAGCCAATGAAAACTAGTCGTTGGAAATTAGTTAGACAAATAGATAATTTATTTATTTATTAAATTTGATTTCGTTAAAAATTATTAAATAATCTAAATGATTGAAAAATATATGTTATGAATAATAAAGCTATAAGATGAAACTAGTCGTTGAAAATTAGTTGGATAAGTAAATAATTTATTTATTTATATTTTTAATAGATTTAATTTAGTTAAAAATTATTAAATAATCTAAATGTTGAAAAATAGATGTTCTGAGTGCTCAAAATAGTAGTAAATATATTGATAAGAAAACTAATTAATGGGGTTAAGCATAATTCTTAATAAAATAATGTTTATTAAATACTAATAAAGCTTTAAGTAAAGGATCCCAAAGAAAGTTGTTGGGTAATATTAATCCGTTAATAGAATTAGGGATTGTTAAAAATAATAAAGTTATAGATACTAATTTTTTTGTTATGCAATATTAAATAATAACCAAGATTAGTTTTAACATAATCCCTAAAATAACGAATAAGGAGAAAAGAGATTAAGAGCAGGGGTCAAATTAATCTCAAAGGGATAGGAATTAATAAGTATTATAGATTTAGTGTCATAAAATCATAAGGGGGTTAAAAATAATAAGGAAACCTAATAAGGTTTAGAATTAAAATATTATATTATATATATTAATGAAGAAAATTTGATGTTAATTAAAAAGAATTAGAAAAGAGGATATAAATAAATAGAGAGGAGGGAAGAATAAAGGAGAAAGAGAAAGAATTAAAATATGTTAAAAATAATATAAATATATAAAAGGGGGGAAAAGGAAAAATGAAAAAGGGGGGAAGAAAGACAAGAGGATCATAAGGAGAGGGCTGGAATCCAACTTTTACTTAGTTTCCAACCATCATCTCTGTTGAGATTGCTAGCATGCCTCTCAATCTCAATAGCCTCCCTAAGCTTCCTATGGTGGAAATGATCCACCCTGGCAATGACTCTGGATTCCTCGATACAGACATGGTGTTTGGATTTCTCCGCATGTTCAGCTAGAGCTGATGAGTGGGAACGATTGTGTCTTATGTCTGCAGCGTGTTCACGGATCCTCTGGTTTATAGATCGACCTGTTTCCCCAATATACGGAATACCACAGGAACATGGAATCAGGTAAACACCTTTCATGTCCTTTGGGTTGATGGGGTCTTTAACCGAACCAAGAGCATTTCTAATGGTCCTCAGAGGTTTGAACAAAGAGGAAACATTATTTCGCCTAAGGATATGGGCAATCCTACGAGTGGTCCCTTGGAATGAACCTTGGAGATAGGATCCATACGAGCAGTTTTAACTCTAGATTCTTTACGGGCCCTTTGAAAGGCCTTGAGGCTCTGAGTTCTACTATACCCATTATTTATAAAAACCTCAAGGAGATGAGATTTCTCCTGCTCTAGGTGGTTTTCATTAGAGATTCTCAAAGCGCGGGTAGCTAGGGTGCTGAGAATGCCAAAATTTTGAGCAGGAAAATGATGAGAACTAGCATGAAAATATTGCCCCGTATGAGTTTTTTTACGAAAGACTTGGTGAGAAACGAAACCATCATCCATTCTAGCGAGGAGAATGTCCAGGAAAGGAAGACAACCGTCAACCTCAACTTCCATCGTGAACTTAATGGACTCAGATTAAAAATTAAAGTGGTCTAAAAACATATCCAATTTTTCAACGATTTTTTGCTAGATTCTAAACAATTTTATAATCAGAAAAACCGTCCAAAAAAAGCTTAAAAAATATCTAATAAAAATAACATAAAATAAAAACAAACTTTTTACACAAAGATCGAGTGAACCTATTCCTACCTATTCCTATTGTACTTACTTTTACTTGGACAACTAGTGAACTTATTCCAATTGATAAGAGCGAATGCCTCGGGCTAAGAAATAAGATCAATGAATCAGATTCATTACTAACTTTCTAGTCCAGATTCATAGCAAAAGATTCAACATTCAAAAAAATATGAAAATGAGTTAAAATTGTTATCCTGTGGGTCCCTTAGGCGGCTCAACCTAGTGTACTTCATTAAAATCAATCATTCGTTCAATCCTACGTGTTCAACGCATGTAAGATTAAGAATGGTTGACGCTTACTATAACATACGTGGCAGTTCAGAGGAGGGGTGACTAGTTATCTTCACATCGACAATGCAGAGTAAAAACTGTAGGAAGAGTGCAGGGTGTTATATGGCCAGAATCGTTATTTTTAGTTGGAAATATGGAATAGAGTGAAAGGTTGACCTTACCCTTGATGATGTGTATATATAACGTGAGGAAGAGGGACGAGGATTGGTTTCTAAAGTTGCAACAGTTGGCCGGGAGGGACTAAATTCGAAGGAACTCGTTTTTATTATCCAGTTAAATTTGGCTATGGGGAGTATTGCATTTGAACATCTATCCCGATCAGTTTGCAGGGCCCTGTCTTCCTCTGAATCCTCTTTCACTGGACCGCCAAAGTCAATTTTCGTGCATTTTCCCCCACTGTCAGTAAGTAAATGGAATATCAGGAGAAGGAAGGGGGTCCATTGCAGAATGGGAATGGAAGGCCCTGCTGCTTCGCTATATGCTAAACAAATGGAACGCCGTGCTGCTAAAGAATCTCTGTTTCTCGCAGTGAGTGCTTCATTTCATTCTCTCAATACGTTTTGCTTCTTCTGCTGCTGCGCATTTCATTGCAATTCAACAACTGCGAGTGCTCCTTTGGGAATGCTACATTCGACATTCTTTTTTTTAAATGTTGAAAGTCTAAAGGAAGTAGCCAATGACATCGTTTTCCTTCTACCGTGCTTACATTTTCCTCTCCCTCTTTAAACTGGTGGTCGTGGTACTGGTGCTAACCCCTTGTGTTTGGTATGCTCCTTTATCTATCTGGACCTTGTTGTTTTATAAGAAGCGTATTGAAAAAAGGTAGCATTCTTATGAGATTTCAACCTTTGCAATCTTGGCTAAGAAGAATTGGGTAAGGTACTCTTCTTTGCTTAGATTACAATCAGGGCTCACTGAATATTGGTTTACATCCACAGAAATAATTTTCAGGTTCATAAAGGGATTGATGAGAACCATAGTTTTGTTAGATAGAATAGAATACTGAATGTGAAAGGAGAACTATGGTTACCTCGGTAGTGAAGAAAATAGAATCATGCTGTTAGATAGAATAGAATACTGAATGTGAAAGGAGAACTATGGTTACCTCGGTAGTGAAGAAAATAGAATCATGTTGCGTTGAATTTATGCTTCTACTTAAGTGATTGATGCTGGAAGTAGCAATCCGCACCTTTACATTGAATTTGTAAGGATGCTCATCATGAAAGGGCACAGAGCTCAGTGGCCAGTGGCAGGTCATGTGTTCAATTCTTAGCCTGTCCAAGTTTTAAAGATTAGGCTTTGCCCTGGGTTTGGTCTGCTCTTGGCATTGGCGGCATAAATTGTGTTTGCACATGATGATTTTATGAAGATTGTTCTTCTGGCCATGGTGCTGAATGCTGCCTACCAACCATAAGGCCAAATGTTCATCGATAGTCATCAATGAGACATTAGGGTTGCAAACTCTGGAATTTAACCTTTTTGTTTTGCAGAGGCGGACCTTACCTTTGGTTATGGGAATCGGCACTATGGAAAGATTGATTGGCCTCAAATAACGCATGCAATTAACTACGACCTATAGGAAGTCGACGAGATTGTAATAGTCAGAAGCTAGAAAGATCTATGGTATTGTCAATGTTGGTGGACACCACAGTTGCAAGACAATTTGGAAGTACATAATAATGGTTTCGACATCTCTATTTTCATTATTGGTAAAAAGTGAAAATACGTTAAATCGTAACCATGAGATTGATTATTTGAATTTTAATGAACAAAATCAACTAATTACTGGTGGTTTATAACAACTAATAAATCCTTGCAAATGTGCAGGTTCAGTTGACTAAAAAATCAATTTATTATTTTTCTTTTCAAATTCTCTAGAGGTACGAACATTCAAGACACAGTTATCCACATGGCCTCCTTTTTGGAAAATCAATCACATATACCTTTAAGACACAGGCATGCACATGCCGTTTTTTTGGAAAATGCATCTTGTAATTACTTAATTTTTCATAAAGATTTTGTCAAGTGTTCATAGGCAAGAAAACCCGTCATATCAGCCCTAGCTTCAAGCCCTAAGGAATCCACATCTTTCTTAATGACATTCAATCTTGCAATGCTTGGGCGGCCAATGCAACACTGGAAGCTGTAAGTTCCAGCTAAAGCCCTACCTAGGAAAATTGCTTGAAAATAAAAGCAGCAATATGCATTTTAAATACATTGAAGAAGCTTATTTGGAGAAAAGAGGGAGAATTTTTGTAAGGGAAAGGATTCAAGTTAAACATTAAGTGTGGATGCTGACCCATGTCAACGTGTGCTTGTTACAGCAAAATATAGCACCTAACTGTAAATCCTCACTAGGTGATTTAGACAACATGCAACAATGTGTGTGTTAAAATTGGCAACTAGGGTTAAACTCCACATGGGTCATCTTATTTATGACAACTAATATTTTTATGGGATTCCTCTCTCCGAGAGGTGTAGGATTGATCTAAAGATCATCTGATTCTGACATGTACAAATGAAGTTATGAATTTATTTTGATTATGGTCAAATTGTCAAGGTCGGCCAACAAACTTATGTAGGCTCAGAAGCCCAACAGTTGCGTCTATTCATCCTCAACGTTGGATATAAATAGAAGGTGACTTAGCCTCATTTGGACACACTCATCTTCACACTTCTGTCTCTCTCTCTCTCCTCATTGATTGGGTACAGATTTCTGGGCCTTTCTCTCTACACACGTCTGAAATTTCAGGGGGCCAAAATTTTCAGGAGAGCGAAATTTCAAGAGGCCGAAATTTCAGGAGATCGAATTTCTGGACCGTTTGACAAAGTGTCGACCAGCATGCATTGACCTCCTTTGATTGCATTTTTGTGAGGGTTATCTCTGTTTGGGCAGGCTGCATTTCTGAGCACAGAAATTGAAGCTAAACATTGACAGTTGACCAGCGTTGACTGTAGCTAGGGTTGACTGCAGGTGGCTTGTTTGACCAGACTTTGACTGGGCTGAATTTGACTGTTTTGAGGGCTGTTTTATCTTGTTGTTTGGAGGCTGAAGTTGACCGATTTGTTGAGGGTCAAATCTGCCCTGTTGACCAACGTTGACTTTTATGGTTAGGGCTCTTTTGCTGCTGTTATAAATTATCAAATTTGTAAATTGTAGTACCTTTTTTTGCTGAACTATTGAAGACTAAAAGAAGATTTGATCAAGGGTTTCCCCACATTAGGGTTTGTCCCTGGTTGGTGCCACATCTTGTGTCCTCTTGTCTTGGCTTGTCTTCTACTGTTTATGTCTATGTTCTATCTGCGTTTTACTATCATGTTGATGTGATTGCTAATCTGGATATTGATACTGGGCTAATAAAGAAATTGAAGTAAAATTGCTCTAAAGCATAGAACATACCATTGTTGCCTAAAATTAACATGGTATCAGAGCTGAGGTGAAGACAAAGCTCAAGTGAGAGTGAAAGAGCAATCACCAAAGACAGTTGGACAAGGACAAAAGGTTCAATGGGTTCCTCATCCTACTTCCTGGCTGAAGACAAGCTCCATGATAAATTTAACTATGATGGATGGAAGATGTCTCTTGATTTGACCTTGGAAGAAAAAAAAGTGATGGACTATGTGCAAGGTAAAATGCCTGAACCTCCTTCAAATGCACCAGCTTCTACGAAGACCAAGTACAATAGGCTAAAGTCAAATTAAAGAAGATTATCAGGGATTCCATTGACAAGCATTTGGTGGCCTACATCTTTGAATTGAAGACTTCCAAGGAGATCTATGACAGGTTGGTCGGCTTGTTCAAGGTTAGTAATGTTAATCAAATTCTATTTCTCAAGAATAAGTTGAAGGGTATTAAGAAGGGCAAGGACGAGGATATTCAATCCTATTTCTTGAGGATTACTGAGATCAAGAATGATCTACTCTCGATTGGAGAAGTTATTCCTGACAGGGAACTTACTCTCACCACCCTTGGAGGACTCCCACCTGAGTGGTATGTATTTAGAACCACTGTCCTCAGCGATGATTGAATTCCAGGGTTTGAAGAATTGATGTCGAGATGCATTCAAGAAGAAACAAGAATTGTGGAGCAAGAAATGCCTTCTTATAGAATCAACCCCACTGCATTTTCCGCTCATGCCAAAAGGAGAATAATGCAGGGTTTAAAGGTCATTTCCATGGAAAGCCTGGATCTAAGGGAGGAAGGAAGGGTAGGTGCTTTGTTTGCAATAAGTTTGGCCACTATGCAAGGGAGTGTCCAAATGGAAGGGAGACATCGCATGATGATGATCACAATCATTCCAGGGGCAACTTCAATAACAACAATCAAAGGAATGGCAGGTCCAATGGCAAAGGAAAAAGGAATGTGGGACATCAAGGAAATGGTCGAACCTCCAAGAAATCAAGGAACTCCAGGTATGAAGAATCAAATGTTGTTAACAATAAGCAAAAAGAGTAGAATCTTATATCGGCCCTCTTCATTGCCTCTCCTCCGGGCACTTTGGGAAATTGGCTGATTGATAGTGGTGCCTCAAGGCACTTCACCTGATACAAGGAAGCCCTCTCTAATTTGATAGAAAAGGAGACAAACTTGGAGATCATCCTTGGAGACGATGCCACCTATCTCGTGAAGGGAGTAGGGAATGTTATCCTTCAATTGAATCAAGGTAACACTATTCATTTGCAAGAAGTACTATATGTACTTGATCTCAAGAAGAACCTGGTGTCCATTTCAGCCATGGAAGACAAAGGATTCAAGGTGGCATTCATCGATGGAAAGGTACGTGTTTGGAAATAAATTTTAAAGATGCTTTTACTCTTGGGTTAAGGGTTGACACTTTGTATCAAGTTGAAGGAAGTCCATTGAGATCCATGCATAGTTTTAAAACTCCGACTCCGACTCCGACTCGACCGAGGATCGACTCCGACTCCGACTTCGAAACGGTAATGACTCGGCCGACTCGATTTCAATGATTCGGTCGTTGTAAAAAATACATTAAATATTTATTTTTTTTATTAAAAAACATAATTTTAAAGATTTTCATTCATGTTTCCAAACACACAGCATTATAATATAGATGGAAGACAACATATGATCAATATGATCAAAGTAGGCTCATGAGCCAATCCATTATATCAAAATGGTACCCAATGGCAATACATAGTCAACTGTCATACATGATCAAAGACTCAAAACAAAAAACACATAACCAAGGAGGCTAGAAATGGCCTCTACAACAAAAGTAAACAGTGACCAGACTCCAGTACTAGTACTACAGCTACTGGCTAGTAGCTACTGCCAGAGGAGCCAAGATCATGTCGATCAATCTCTGGATCATCATCAGAGTCAGACAGGGGGCCCCATGGCTCCTCATCATCATCATCTTCTCCAACTGTAGTTGTATAAGTGGTACCATTAGCAGGCTGTGCAATTGCAGCAGATGCAAGCTGAGATAGAGTAGATATGCGATTGCGCTTCTGTCGTGGCTGAGCAGAGGAAGCACCTACAACTGGAGTCCTTGCTAGCTGTGAGACTGAGGCTGGTGGATTGGGATCTGCATTCAACTGAACAGCATGTTCAAGTTCAACTGATGTCTCGATATCTAAATCTAAATCAAGATCCTCATCAGGATCAAACTCTGCTAGACGACTCTCCACTACCCAATCTGATGTTGGATCAATGTCTTCCAACACAATGGGATCTGAATCAGGTCTTTTGTTCAGTGTATGGTTTCGTCTGAGCCAGAGGTTGTATTGGACATAAACTAGATCATTTAACCGTTTTTGATCCAAAGGGTTTCTCTTCTTTGTGTTACTTGGGAGCAGGAGCGAAAACGGGAGCAGGAGCGACATTTTTAGAAGCTCCTGCTTTGGGAGCGAATCCCAGAGGAGTTCGACAACCAATGTCACTAACATCAAGGTACATAGAGGGATTGGTGCTCTTGATTAAATACGAGTTCCATACCCTAATACATGACAAAATTCAATGGAAACATTGCAATCCTCCAATCCTGAAATCATGAAAAACTGATAAGTCTGCTGGATTTTGAAAGAAATCTAAAATTCTACTTTCCCCATATGAAATCCAATGAGGCCGAAACCACTCTCAAACATCCTGAGTCATTTCATGGTAATGTTAAAAATTTAAGTAAAAGAATGAAAATGAAGATTAAGGAGAATGTCACTTTTACTTTAAGAATTTAACATTACCATGAAATTTGAATAGCATATCAACAGTAGAGAGCATTTGAGTGTGTTAAATAGGGTTTGGAGGGGGAAATGGACCCCAAATAACATTTAGCTAATTTATAAAACACCTCGAAGTCCAAACCAATCAGCAAACCCCTTAAAATTTCATTAAAATAATGTTAAATCGTTGTTTTAGTGGGTTATGGGCCGCTGTTTGTGACTCGGCCGAGTCAGTACGGGAAACGGCCAAGTTGGCCGAGTCATGGCTGACTCGGCCAACCGAGCCGTTTTTTGTACCGAGTCACTCCAGAGGGCAATGGAACGGACCAACTCGGTCGTTTCCGTTTCGAAACGGCTGTTTTTTAAAACTATGGATCCATGTCTTGCGACACATCTCTACAATCTGAACTATGGTACTGGAGGTTTGCCCATCTTCATTATAAGGCCCTACTCGATGTGAGACAGATGGTGACAGGTATGCTCAAGTTCAAAGTAGAGCATGAAGGTGTATGTCTGGGATGTGTCTCTACAATCTGAACTATGGCACTGGAGGTTTGCCCATCTTCATTATAAGGCCCTACTTGATGTGAGACAGATGGTGACAAGTATGCCCGAGTTCAAAGTAGAGCATGAAGATGTATGTATGGGATGTGTCGAAGGAAAACTTATAAGGGGACCATTCCCCTCAAGTAATAGTAAGACCACAAATATATTGCAATTGATCCACTCTGACATATCTGGTATGATGCTCGTAAACTCTTTGGAAGGATACTATTATTATCTCACCTTTACGATGATTACTCTCGCAAGACCTGGATCTACTTCTTGAAGAAGAAGGATGAAGTGTTCACCTGGTTTCGACACTTCAAAGCCTTGATCGAAAAGCAATCCGAGAAGAAAATCAAGAAACTGAAGCTGATAATGGGACCGAGTACGAATCCAATGAATTCCAAGATTATTGTAGAGAAGCTATTGGAATTTCTAAGTCTAACTGTTAGAAACCCTTCATGTACTTCACTGATTTATTCCTACCTACTTGTTCTGTTAATTAACAAGTTATTTACCATGTAAATACTGGAAATAAATACAAGTACATGCTCAACACATTACAGATCATCAATTGAAGGAAACAAAACAAGCACACAAGTGACACAGTTGTTTTTGGACCAATGTCCCTGGAAAAACCCAATGTGAGAAAACCGATGCAGTTATCTGAAGGTTTTATTATTATGCAGTTTCAGAATACAATCTATGTGCCAAAACTGGCTCACCCAACAGAGAATAATCTCGGTAGTAGTACCTCTCAGTCGGAGACAAATGTTCCAGCTGAAACCTCGGATAATCATTCCAGCAGCTTCACAGCGCCAATCCGCCCCACGAAACCCCAACGTCAGCCCTTTCTGGCCCAGCGTTTGCCCAACGTCACTCTGGCTTGGCTTGCGTTAGCCTCTGGAGGCACTGTGTCAGCCCTCTGGCCCTTTGCGTCACCCATGCTGGCCCTCTGAGGCACTGTGCAGCTCCTCGCTACCTCTGCGTGAGCCTTGGCTGGCTCTGCGTGAACCCCTGGCTAGTTCTGCGTCCCTCACTCACGGCTACTGCGCTGATCCTCCTGGTGCTATCTCTGCCTCTCTGCTTCTGTATTCACTGCCCCTTAGCTGCAACTTTGATCACTCTCTTGACTTCCTCAGCAAATCTTGATCAAGTCGGTGTGTTATCCAACTGACCCTCAAGCCTCCTCTTATACTTTTCTCGTTGACAAATCAACGGCCGAGATTAAGTCCCTATTCAACGGCTAAGATTAGATCTGGCTTGATCCATGACTTTTGGACCATTCTAACACAGTTTTATATTAATTTACACTAATATTTTATTTTCCCTAAGTTTAGACTTAGGGACTCCATTAAAAATATTAATTATTTTAATATCTTCCAAACTGTTTATAATCTGCCCAAACCCTTTTTGGGTATCAAAGATCTCATGTGCCTTGTCCTCTCCACCAATTTTTGTGGCTAGAGCACATCCGATGCTACCCCAAATCAACACTCCCTCTTAGCAAGGACTGTGCTCTAGCAATACTCCTCACTGAATATCACCCTGATCATCCGGCATTGGTCCCTGTGATGATGCTAAGCCTGCTGCCCATCATCTGCACTGTTGCATCCTGTATTGCTACCATGGCCCTGCCACTGCCACTGTTGCATCCGTACTGCAACTCCCTCTCATCCTGTTGCATCGTGCTGCCCATAGCACTGTCACTACTAATCGCTGCACTGCAACCCAGTTATTGAGAAGTAAGTAACTGATCTCCCAACTCTGACATCTCCATCAGGCTAGAGACACCCATGATGCTGAAGCTCCCACTGTCGCTGATAAGTGCTCCCTTTCTGTCCTCTGCGCTGCTGCAACTATTCCATGCATCTCGCACTGTTGCACACCTCTATGTGCCATCTTGCACTTGGTGCAACACTCATGTGCTTCTTGCATTGCTGCCTCACGCTGTCTTGGGGATCTTGCACTATAGCTCTCTCTGTCGCTCCATCCGCATCTGTCTCTACTGACATCCACCAATACTGCTACTCCTCTTCGGGGCTCCCGTAGCAAGGTCTAATCTAAGAGGCTGGATACCTCGAGGATCTTGCCCCTCATCGCTTGTAGTCCGTCTGACTACAGGTCGATGCCTCCCCTTTTCCGCTCAAGTGTGTGTGTGCACTCATGGCACAGTCATCGTCTGTCTCCACTTCCTTCTCTGCCCTCGCTGGCGCAACCTTGGTCTCGGAGGCCTCTCCCTTGCTCTTCTTCCATGGACACTGGGTCGCATAATGACCTAACTCCCCATAGTGGAAACATTTGACCTTGGAGAGGTCCTTCTTCTTCTGTTTCTCCTGCTTTCCCTCAGATGCTAGGGCAACATCCATCTCCTCCTTCTTGATTCTGATCCCCTTGCTGCTGCTTCCTGCCTTGCTCAGCTTTCTGATCTCTTCTTAGCGAAGCGCCGCCCACATTTCCTCCCAATCTGGAAGGGTCTCCCTGCCCAGTATGCTCTGGACAAACACCTCCCAGTCTTCTGAGACTACGTTCAGGGCTGTTCTCACCATCAATTCTTGATTCGTGTGGCCCCTATGGAAGTCAGTTGATCCCGGATCTCCTTCAATCGACCGAGGAAGATGTCGATCTGTTCTCCCTTTTGCATCTGGTATGACCACAACTGATTTTCTAGTAACATCCTTCTCTGCATAGAAGTATGCTGGTACAATTTCTTTAGGGCCTCCCACATCTCATTTGCCAAGTCCTTTTCGGCAAATATGTGGTACTACATGGTCCTTGACCTCGTCAAGAATGATGCTCTTGGTCCTCGCCATTGCCTCCTCGTACTTGTCGTTATCAGCTGGGTCAACTGGGATCGCTATCGTCTTCAAGGCGAAGTGCTTGACATGATTCCCGTATAGAACGGATAAGATTCTTGCCTTCCAGACTACGAAGTTTGAGGCTCCGTCCAGTCTGTCTTGGTCTCTTACCCCGTTCACTGCCATCTTGTTGCTCCTCTACTTCCCCCCTGGAAGTTCTTGGTGTGACTCCCTCTTAGCCTCGATTTCCCTCCTGGAAACCCTTTTGCCAATGTCAAGATGCCCCCACTCTGATCGTTAGTGCAGTTGCACCACCGATCCGAATTTCTTGGCTAGAAATTCTCGGTAGCAACTCCCTCCTCCTTGGCCTTGCCCTGTTAGGTACTGTTCTGACTACAATACCCCACTAGCTCCACTCTGCAACTTACCCACAGCCTCCTAAACCCTAGCAAACTGACGGTTAGAGCTCCTAGGCTCTGCGCAATCAGACACTGGCTGAAATGCTCCCCTAGCCAACTGCGTCAACCCTCCCGGTCTTTGCGTGGCTCTGCGTGAGCCTTTTCTGCCCTCCTCAGTCTCTGCGCTGGCCTCTTCATGGCTCAATCTTGATGACGCAGGCACTGTGTCACCCCTTCCTTGCTGCTACTCTGCTAGGAACAACTTCTATTACCCGGGACAACTATTTTCTGCTGCTGCTGTTTTGCTCCACTGATGTCCTTAGTTCTCCTGTGATCTGCAACCACCCTCTGATACTATGTTGGAATTTCTAAGTCTAACTGTTAGAAACCCTTCATGTACTTTACTAATTTATTCCTACCTACTTGTTCTATTAATTAACAGGTTATTTACCATGTACAGTGTTACTTGGGAGCGGGAGCGACATTTTCAGAAGCTCTTGGTTTGGGAGCGAATCCTGGAGCGTTTTTTATGTATATATATATATATATATTTATATTTTGATACATATATGTCAACAAAAACATGTAAAATGATGAATTAGATATTAAAAACATAAAAAAACATAGATTGAACCATAGAACAACAATCATCTAGAAGTTATAATCTTCATCAACCATGTCCACAAGTTAGTAACATAGTAACATACAACATATTGAGTCATGATTCATCAATCTTAAAGTTTCAAGCTTTCAAAATTCAATATATAACATTTATCATCATTGATCACCAAAGTTGTACTTGTAAGCTAAGTGTAACCATTACAACAAATAATATCTAACATGAAATGAAATGTTATAAAATGAAATGAAACAACTTTCAACTTTCATGAAGCATCATATTCATAATTCATTACTACTGAGTTATAATTGCGAACTTCAAACTTAAATTGTCATATATTGTTTAATTATCATAATAAATATGAAAGAGTCAATAGTTATAAAAACTACTAGAAACTAGAAAAGACAAGTAAATCTATTATCTATTGCTTATGCTTGGGCCTCTTGCCACAACGAGAAATGTCTAATTTTTTAGTCTTGTTGGAAAATCAGGATCTTTATCATTAATATCACCCTCTAAGCATTAATATCCAAAGGTATTTTTGTCATTGCCTCTGTATCTGTATAGGGATCTTTGTCATTAATATCACCCTCTAAGCATTAACATAAGATAGAAAAAGCATAGCATGTCAAGTCAAGATTTTGTTTGAGTGATGCGTACATTTTTAGGAGGGTCATGATAGAGGAGTTCGACAACCAATGTCACTAACATCAAGGTACATAGAGGGATTGGTGCTCTTGATTAAATACGAGTTCCATACCCTAATACATGACAAAATTCAATGGAAACAATGCAATCCTGAAATCCTGAAAAACTGATAAGTCTGTTGAATTTTGAATGAAATCTAAAATTCTACTTTTTGCATATGAAATCCAATGAGGTCGGAACCACTCTCAAACATCCTGAGTCATTTCATGGTAATGTTAAAAATTTAAGTAAAAGGATGAAAATGAAGATTAAAGAGAATGTCACTTTTACTTTAAGAATTTAACATTACCATGAATCGCATATCAATACTAGGGCCATAGACTTGATCATTAAGCTGCCCCACTAAAAACTTATTTGTTTCTTTGAAAAACAATTGCATTTGGAACATCATTGCAAATTTATTTTTGCAAAAAAGGCAAAACGCTCCCAAAAAGGCAAGGAGTGATTTTTTTTTTTTTAGAGCGCGCTCCTGACCCGCTCCCGCTCGGAGCGCGGATTGGGAGCGGGATCGGGGGGGGGGGGGGGGAGGCGCTTCCCCGCAACTATGACCATGTAAATACTGCAAAAAAAATACAAGGACATGTTCAACACATTATAGATCATCAATTGAAGGAAACAAAACAAGCACACAAGTGACACTGTTGTTTTTGGACCAATGTCCCCGGAAAAACCCAATGTGGGAAAGCTGGTGCACCTATCTAAAGGTTTTATTATTATGCAGTTTTAGAATACAATCTGGGTGCCAAAACCGGCTCACCCAACAGAGAATAATCTCGGCTGTAGTACCTTTTAGTCGGAGACAAATGTTTCGGCTGAAACCCTGGATAATCACTCCGGCAGCTTCTCAGCTCCAATCTGCCCCACGAAACCCCAACGTCAGCCTCTAGGGATAGCGTCAGCCCTTTCTGGCCTAGCGTTTGCCTAGCGTCACTTTGGCTTGGCCTGCGTCAGCCTCTGGAGGCACTACGTCAGCCCTCTGGCCCTCCGCGTCACCCACGCTGGTCCTCTGAGGCACTGCATAGCTCCTGGCTGGCTCTGCGTGAGCCCTGGCTGGCTCTGCGTGAACCCCTGACTGGTTCTGCGTCCCTCACTCTCGGCTACTGCCTTGATCTTCGTGGTGCTATCTCTGTCTCTCTACTTCTGTATTCACTGCCCCTCAGCTGCAACTCTAATCACTCTCTTGACTTCCTCAGCAAATCTTGATCAACTCGGTGTGTTCTCCAAGTGACCCTCAAGCCTCCTCTTATACTTTTCTCATTGACAAATCAACGGCCGAGATTAAGTCCCTAATCAACGGCTAAGATTAGATCTGGCTTGATCCATGACTTTTGGACCATTCTAACACAGTTTTATGTTAATTCACATTAATATTTTATTTTCCTTAAGTTTATACTTAGGGACTCCATTAAAAATATTAATTATTTTAAAATCTCCCAAACTGTTTTGAATTTGCCCAAACCCTTTTTGGGTATTGGAGATCTCATGTGCCTTATCCTCTCCACCAATTTTTGTGGCTAGAGCACATCCGATGCTACCCCAAATCAACATAAGAGGGAGACTACAACGCCATACACTCTTGAACAGAATGGTGTGGTTGAAAGGAAGAATCGCTCTATTGTAGAAGCAGTTCGTGCCATGCTTCATGATCAAGGCCTTCCGAAGTTCCTATGGGCTGAAGCTGCAAATATCGCCGTGTATGTTCAAAATCGATGCCCTCATCAAACATTGGACTCCAAGACTCTCGAAGAAATGTTCACTGGTAAGAAACCCAATGTCTCTCATTTTAGAATTTTTGGAAGTCTCGTATATTTTCATGTGCCGAAAAAGAAAAGAAGCAAATTGGGTGCATCTGGGAAGAGAGGAATCTTTGTGGGCTACAGTGAAAATTCTAAGGGATATAGAATTTATGTGGCTGGTCAAAAGGAAGTTGAGATAAGTCATGATGTCACCTTCGACGAAGATATGGCCCTCGGAAAGCTCAACAACCTTCCTATCCTAAGGAAGGACAAAGAAGTTGACACCGGAAATCAGGGTGCAAAAGAAGACGAAACAATGCCTGATGTTGATGAACCTATAGATCCTATTGATTCTCCTCTTCATGAGCCCTCCTCCTCCAAAAGGATACCCTTATGGCTTAGGGAGACTCTCGAAGATGCCGAGAGACACATTGCACCAAGGGGGACTTTCTGTGAAAGCAAGAAGCGGAACAGGTATCAAGGATATTTGACCAGCATGAGCGCTATCATTCAAAATGAGCCTTCATCATTCGAAGAAGCCATGAAGCATCAAGTATGAAAGGATGCTATGAATGAAGAATACGAGTCAATTATGAAAAATGATGTTTGGGATGTGGTCCCTAGACCTCAGGACAAATCGGTTGTCACCTCTAAGTGGCTCTACAAAATGAAGCCTGGAGCTGATGGAAGTGCAGAAAAGTTCAAGGCTCGCTTTGTTGGTCGAGGCTTCTCTCAAAAGGAAGGTGTAGATTACAATGAGATATTTGCACCTGTTGCCCGATACACCACCATCCGCTCGATCATAGCCCTTGTTGCCTTGCAAGGATGGAACCTACATCATATCGATGTCAAGACCGCTTTCTTGCATGGTTCAATGAAAGAGAAAGTCTATGTGAAACAACCCGAGGGGTTTGAGATTCATGATCGAGAATCTCATGTATGCAGGTTGAAGAAATCTCTCTCTGGATTGAAGTAAGCACCTCGAGCTTGGTATGAGAGGATCGATAGCTATCTAATGAAGCTGGGATTCACTAGAAGTGAAGTCGATCCGAACCTTTACTTCAAGGTTGAAAATGATAAACCTCTCATTCTGGTACTTTATGTGGACGACTTCTTTTTGACAGGTGCATACTCTTTCATTCACAAATGTAAGAGGGAGTTGGCTTCTAAATTTGAGATGAAGGACCTAGGACCGTTGCATTATGTCCTAGGGTTGGAGGCCTGGCAAAAGCCAGGTGAAATTTTCCTCTCTCAAGGAAAATATGTTGTGAAGATATTGGAAAGATTTGGGATGGTGGATTGCAAGCTTGTGACTAATCCGATGGAACTTAACTTTAAGAAGTTATGTGGTAGTGCTACTGGACTTGAATTGGGAAATGCTTCTGAGTATCGTCAACTCATAGGAGCATTGATGTTCTTGGTGAACTCCCGTCCGGACATGTGTTTTGCAGTTAACACATTGAGCCAATATATGGTTGAACCCCATCATATACACTGGATTGGTGCCAATAATCTTCTGAGATATCTTTGGGGCACAATCACTCATGGACCGAGATACACTGCCAGAGATGTGAGGCTGCATGGTTATTCTGATGCTGATTGCACTGGCAGTGTGGTGGATCGCAAGAGCACTTCTGGATGTTGTTTTTCTTTGGGTTCTGCTTTGATATCCTGGATAAGCAGGAAGCAGAAATTGGTTGCCTTGAGCATCGCTGAGGCCAAGTACATAACTGCTAGTATGGCCTCCTATGAAGTTGTCTGGTTGAGGAAGCCCTTCAGTGAGCTGTTTGGACATGTGTTGGATATCACCGTGATCCTCTGCGACAACCAGAGTGGGATTTGATTATCTTAGAATTCCATATTTCATGATCGCTCCAAGCATATAGATATCGGGTACCACTTTAGCCAGAATATGGTACAACGAGGAGCAATAAGGCTCCATCACATTGGTACTGATGAGCAGGCCGCCAATATTCTGACAAAGCCCCTGGGGAAGGTCAAGTTCTTGGCCTTCCCAAAACAACTTGGAGTCGTGGAGAGACCCTCTCATGAGGGTCCTGTATGAGATGGACATTGAGCTCTGGGAGCTCCGGGGGACTTCTTGGAGCGATGAGCAACCATAGGGGAGTGGTTCAACCTTCCCCTAGTGGTTTGCTGTGTACAGGGTGAGTGGTTCAGCCTTCCCCTGCGATACCCCTTGGCGACATGTAGGCAGGATGAGTGGTTCATCTTTCTCTTGCTGAGACATCCTACCCATGCAGTCTGGGACTCATGGGAATACCTCTCATCTGGCCAATGAGTAGGGAAATGAGGATAGGGACCCTATTACTACCGATGGACGCATCGTGTACTACCATACTCCCTATGCTAGGATGACCGATATTGATCTGGGATCAATTGGAACTGACTTCGGGTCAGTGAGAGTGGTATGAGACACTCTTTTTTGATTAGAATTGACTTCAGGTCAGTAAGAGTGGTATGACACTCTCCTTTGATTGGGACTGACTTCGGGTTAGTAGAGAATGGTATGATACATTCTCGATCACTTTTCTTCTTCATAGTTCAGCAGAGCAGAGTAGTGCATTGATGGCAGAGATAGTATAGATTGGCAGATGGATTAGCAGATGGAGTTCTCCCTAGTTGAGAGGGAGTGTTAAAATTGGAAACTAGGGCCAAACTCCACATGGGTCATCTTATTTATGACAGTTGATATTTTTCTTGGATTCCTCTCTCCAAGAGGTGTAGGATTGATCTAAAGATCATTTGATTCTGACATGTACAAATGAAGTTATGAATTTATTTTGATTATGGTCAAATTGTCAAGGTCGGCCAACAAACTTATGTAGGCTCAGAAGCCCAACAATCACGTCTATTCATCCTCAATGTTGCATATAAATAGAAGGTGACTTAGCCTCATTTGGACACACTCATCTTCACACTTCTCTCTCTCTCTCCTCATTGATTGGGTACGGATTTCTGGGCCTCTCTCTCTCCACACGTTCGAAATTTCAGGAGAGCGAAATTTCAGGAGGCCAAAATTTCAGGAGATTGAATTTTTGGACAGTTTGACCAAGCGTTGACCAGCATGTGTTGACCTCCTTTGACTGTGTTTTTGTGAGGGCTATCTCTGTTTGGGCAGGCTGCATTTTTGGGCACAAAAATCGAGGCTAAACGTTGACTGCAGCTAGGGTTGATCGTAGGTGGGTTGTTTTACCAGACTTTGACTAGGTTGAATTTGACTGTTTTGAGGGCTGTTTTATCTTGCTGTTTGGAGGCCGAAGTTGGCTGAAATTAACCGATTTGCTGAGGGTCAAATCTGCCCTGTTGACCAGTGTTGACTTTTCTGGTTAGGGCTCTTTTGCTGCTGTTATAAATGATCAGATTTGTAAATTGTACTATCTCTCTTTGCTGAACTATTGAAGACTAAAAGAAGATTTGATCAAGGGTTTCCCCACATTAGGGTTTGTCCCTGGCTGGTGCCACATCTTGTGTCCTCTTGTCTTGGCTTGTCTTCTACTATTTATGTTTATGTTCTATCTACATTTTACTATCATGTTGATGTGATTGCTAATCTGAATATTGATACTGGGCTAATAAAGAAATTGAAGTAAAATTGCTCTAAAGCATAAAACATACCATTGTTGCCTAAAATTAACAGTGTCACCATTGTCACCTTAGCAACCAGTCCCTTTGTTTTAGTGATGGACACAATCCTACACAAGGGAGGCTTCCCTAGTAGATCTCAGGGATTTTGTAATCAAATAACCGAATCAAATTATGCTAAGTGCACCCTAAGGATCCTACAATGATTTACCACCAAGGAATAAGGCTAGGTAATTAGGGATCATGGTGGTTTATAAGTAATTTCTAGATTTGAATTCAAAGGATCTTATGGCTCTTCTAGGGGCTTAGGTCAACCAATAAAGGCTCAAAGAATGTCCCCAAACACACACAATCAAGAAATCATTTTTAGCTGAAGTAAACTAGTATGTAAAATTAGCAATTGCAGTGATCAACTACTTAATAACAACAACAAATTCAGCCCTAGAAACTATGATAATAAAGTGAAAATTGAGTGCTAAATATAGGAGTAAATGAGAGAATTACAACAATTTTCTATGGTTTAAAAGGCATATAACAAGAATTATACCCTAGACATCCATGCTAATTTATGGCTGGAAATTACACTTAAAATGACACATTTGCTATTCTAATGTCTTTCAAACAATTTCTAACCCTAGGACAACACCATCTAAGACAATAAATGCTAAAAATATATGATTTTTCTGTAATTAAACCCTAATTTACCCTAAAACAAGTAAAGAAAATGATTTTTAGAGTTTTGACTAATTGACGCAAGGCATAGGACTAATGCCTTTCTTATAGGACTAATGCCTTTCTCAATTTAGGGTTAATGGAGTCCATGAGTAACAAGCTTGAAATATTGGAGTAGATTCAAGACTCAGAAGACTAGGGTAAGTCCACTCACTTATCCCTAGAGTTTGAATCAAGGTCTCGAACCTTCAAAAATGAGATAAGGGAAGGGTCCCACTTGCTACTTCCTCAAAGTCTTGGAAGAAGGGTTTGTTTAAGAGGGATAATGAAAACAAAATATATGCCCACTTACTTAGTACCTAATTAGCTCATCCATAAAAAATAACGAAGATAAAAGAAGTCCACTTACTAGGTTTATCATGTATTCGTTTAAGCTTCACCATAATCCATCCACGAAAAGAGTGCAAAATCCATGTTAAGAAGTTCTTGAAGAAAGTCGCTCAACTAGTGCTCCTTAGCGAATTAGAGAAAAAAGGAAATAATTCAAGAGAAGTATATCTCTCATGTGTGCAATCATCCAAGCCCCCAGGGGTGCAGCTTGATGGCCAGTGAATGTGTTGCTAAGGCGTTCATGCCGTTGTGTAGATCACAGGTCCAGTGCTCGCTTTACCCGTGCTTTGTTCTTGGGGGAAGGGCAGTTGCAAGTGGGGGTTATAGTGGCAGCCAATGGGTATCAACCCCATGTCATGCGAGTACGAGAACCGCCGTGTTATCGATTCCTCCAGATATTAAAAAAAAGGTGTGGAATCATCCAAAGTGAGGTGAGAGCTTCCCTATTTATATTAGGGTAACCAAGTGCGTTACTTCCAATTGGGCTAAAAGTCCCTAAAAACATAAAATCCATGATACAAGGTGCATAGGTCGAATCTACAAAGTAGCCTCAAAGACAAAAATACAATGAAAATGCCCTTAAGAAGGTTACACATGTGAGTGTAAAGACTCAAGATGTTGAATATTGTAGCTCGGATAGGTATTTCCACATTGGCTTGGTGTCTAGCATGTGGAAATGTCCAAAAGGTACACTCTAGATATTAACTTTATTTTATAAAGTTAATGTCACTTTACTTTATGACTAAAAGGTGACTTAAGTCATGTCAATGAAAGATTGAGTCACAACCGTCGATATCAAGTGTTTGAGATGAGATCTTGATCGTTGATCACTTTGGAGATAGGGTTTTAGTCATTGAAAGTTATAAAGGGCAGATCTAAGGAGAGGAAGAGACACATGAACAGGGCTTTGGAGAAGAGGAGAAAATCGAATCGCAGAGAGAGAGATTGCTGAAACAGGAAGAGGTGAGTTTTCCAGTAGCGCACAAATCCCAAGGCAATTGTACTATATGGATCAGCACTGTACGGATTCCGTACAGTTTGTATGGTCATACAGATGACCATACAGTGCACACAAAGGCAACATTCAGACTATTCATTTGTTGGAACACTGCAGGACTGATTTCTGGGCACGTTTCTCAAGATTTCCGGGTTGTATTAGGTTCCAAAAATGGCTGTAAATTAATTTTCAGTTTCTCTGTGGGCTGAATAATAAACACATATTTGTTGGTTTTCCCCATTAAGGTTTCCAGGGTATATACTGTGTCAAATTTATGTGTGTGTGGTTTTCGTTTTTTTTTGCTATGTATTTCTAAATTAAAGAACTTAGTGTATTTCTGTTTATAAATCAGATATGGAAAATATTTTATTTTCTGTGCATACAAATATGATTATAAAATTTATTGGAACAATAAATCAGATCTAGGTTCTAGAGAAATTAACATGGTACCAAAGCTTCGTCTTTGAAAGGGAAACCAAGTTTTGACACAAGTTGGAAAGGTTCTTTAAGAGGTGATTATTCCTTTTTGGGTTTTCAAGGAAAGGTCAATATTTTTTCTGGGTTTTCATGAAAATGGTTGTAGGGTTAAGGTTCGAGGCAGATTGGGAGGGGCTTCCAACTTTAGTCCTTGGAGGGATCAAATCACTTTGGTTTTGGAGGAAAATGAGATTTGGGAGTTTCATGATGAAAGTCAAACACCTCCAACTGATCCTACATAGCTTGCAGCTCACAACAAGAAAGATGTGAAGGACCATATTATCCCTCACCTATCGGGAAAGAAAACAACTAGGGAGATGTGGGAATCCCTAACCAAGCTTTACTAGAGTGATAACTTGAACCACAAGATGGTGCATAGAGAGAAACTCAGAAGCACCAAAATGGCCAGATCTGAAAATGTTTCCACCTATCTCAATAAAATGACCCAGATCAGGGATGAGTTGGCAATAGTGGCGGAAACAATGTAGGATTCAAAGTTAGTGAGAATCGCCTTAAATGGCTTCTCAAACAGTGGAATGATTTTGTTTGAGGAATCGTAGCATGGGAAAACCATCCCAACTGGGAGAGGCTATGGGACGACTTTATACAGGAGGAGATAAGGACAAGTTCCAAGCATACAGGTTAACAAAAAAGTGAGGATGAGGAAAACATTGCTCTTGCAGGAAAGTGCAGAGGAAAGGCAAAGAAAATCTCTAGTACTGGAGCCACCTCAAAAGGAGAGAAGAAGAAGAGGGTCATGAACAAAGTTAAGTGGTTTGCATGTCATCAATTGGGGCACTATGCTAGCCAGTGTCCCAACAAGAAGAGGGACAAGGGGAAGTCACAGGTAGCAACTTCGGTGGTGGTTGATGATTTGGCAGATCGGTTCGAGAATGAGTTCTCGCTGATAGCTTGTCTTTTGAGTACAATGACCACAGGCATGTGGTACATTGACAGTGGTGCTTCATGTCACATGACTAGAGTACGAGAGTATTTCACTAGCCTGACATAGAGGAACCTAGATTTCCACATTGAACTTGGCAACAATGCCAAGTGTAAGGCAACAAGCCTAGGGACAGGGACAGTCATGTTCCAGAGGGTGCTTAAGAAATTGTTGATGTTGAAATAGGCGCTGTATGTTCTGAGGTTGAAAAAGAACCTCATCTCAGTCTTAACATTGGAGGACAAAGATTATATTGTTACTTTCTAGGATGGGAAGGTCACAGGTGTATCTTCGTCCCAAGGGAGCTAGCTTCAAAACAACTAAGGTGATTGGAGTTAGGAGGAGGAAGCTATACAGGTTACAATTTGAGCCAGCGTGGGCGTTGAGTTATAGTAGCATAAACTTGTGCGAGCTTTGGCATAAGAGGATGGCACACTTGCATCATGGGGCACTTAAGGTGTTGAGGGAGATTTCCACCGCTTTTCCAGAGTTCAACACAGACTAGCAGGATGTGTGTAAAGGGTATGCACTTGGGAAATATGTCAAGACATTTTTCCCAAGTAGGGATAACAGGTCCAAAGAGATTTTGGATTTGGTGCATATAAACGTTTATGGTCCGATGTTAGCTACATCATTGATGGGGTATGGTAATTTTGGCAAATTCATAGATGAATTTTCTAGGAAGACCTGGATCTACTTTATGAGGACTAAGGATTAGGTTTGTTGACTACACTTTGTCAACAATCCAAGAAAGCAGAATGCAAAGACATGAATAAATTTTTTCAGAGTTCAAAGTCATCATCCAACACAATTTTATCATTGTAAACCCAATTTCTTCCAGTGATACTGTTTATTTATGTAACAACACCTAGGTAAGCTTTTGATTTTGGCAACTAATTTCATCTTAGGAAGTTGTTATACCTCACCGAATTATGTCTATTTCTAAACATGAATAATCGACATAGTTTTTCTTCCAGCTTAAATCCCAAAGCTAGGGTGGAATCTCTTGACAAGGTGTTAGGTGAGTCCTAGTGTTATATCAAGTCTTTGTAAAAGTGTTTGGGAATAATTTAAGCACATTTGACTAAATTATTTTATGACAAACACACTTGGTCTATACTAGATCATATTGTGTCGCGAAATTGGGTAAATTATTGAGGGTCTATGTGTAAAGGTGTATCCCCCCTTTGAGGGTTGAATTATTTGTAATATCTTGATGTAAACAATAATTTAGTGCAATGTCCTTTTTATTTAGACATCATGGCTAAAGTATTTGAGGGTGGAAAAAAAATCAATCTCCTCTAGTGTCAATTAATTAATTTTTCTGGCAAAATTAAATTAAAATCCCAAGCCAGAAAATTAATTAATTGAGTCTAAAATAATTATAGAGATTAATTTCTCTCCAAGTGGAAAATTCGTGGGTCAAAAAGAAGTCAATTTTTGGAGGTCCCCCACCAAGGCAAAAATGGATTTTTAAGAAAATTTGAGCCCTTGGACTTTGGTAGTTAAGTCAAAATCAAATTTTTGAGGAAATTAATCCAAAATATTAATTTTTGGATTTAATTAAAAGTGAGTTCTAAGAAAATTTTTAAAATTTTCCTCAAAATTATAAATTCGACGTTGGAGATTAAAAGATGATTAGTTATTTTTGACGATTGAGATTATTTTGACGAGGATCAAGCCAACTAGCCATTATTTTCCACTTGGAGGGATTTCTCTATATAAAGAAGCTATTGAGCTTCTATTTGATATCTTTGGGTGATATAATTCTTGAACGTTGATATTGAGCTGATGCTTTGTTAGGAACATTTTGTATCATAATCTAAAGACTTTGGGGTTCAGTTCATGGTGTTTTTCTTTCGCTGATGTGTGCTATGTGTGATCCTATTTTGAGCTGACTATTGATTAATCATTGTTATTTTATTTGTCGGCGATAAGAACATTATTTCGATATATTCTATCTTAGGTGATCTGATTCACTATATGATTTAACAATTTTCTTGAGAATATAATAGAGATTTACAGGTACGTTAGCCCTTGGGCTCCAAGTTCACAGACTGTGGGGAAGAGCTGACTATGTTTGGGCTTTGAGATTTCTCTATGGTATTTAATTTTGCAAAAGGGTTTGGCCAATATTTATTTTTTGAAAATATACTCATCCATTGTTATTTATCTAAAAACCTTTTTTTTCCAAAAAAATAAAAAATTGTAAATATTGTATATTTGTAAATTATTTCTAACCCATTTGTTTTGTAGCAATTGGGGTTTTAATATTTTTTGGGGTTTGATATTTTGTATATATATTTGGGGTTTTGGCATTTTTGATTCATTTGTGCAGGTGAACTTCAAGCTGATCAAGAGATTTTTGCTGGGGTTTTGAGGTAGATTTAGACCCAGGAAGGCAAGATCTTGTTGGAAATACTGAGAGGGGGGGTGAATCAATATTCCTTAGCAATTAGCACTTTTAAATCTTTTCAGAGCATTAGTTAATCCTCAATTATTATTAATGTTTATGCAGTAATAACAGTAAATAAAAGAACATAGTAGGCACAAAAATTTTAGGTGGAAAACCCCCTCCGGGTCAAAAACCACCGAACGCTTTTCTAATAAATTCTTTAATCTTCAGCCCCAATTAAAATGAAAGCAACAACTTCCTAGAATTCTAGAAAAGTATTCTTCTCTAGCTCCCACTGGAAGGACACCCTGGTTTCTTCAGCAATCAACTGAATGGATGCCCCAACATCCTAGACCAACCTACCACCCTGAAGTGTTCACAGGCTCCAACCTGTAGGCAACTTCATACACCAGCCTAGCACCTCCCTGCCACCCTATAATGACTGAAATGAGACAAGAGTGTGGATTCCCGTACCAGGGACAACGATCTACGATACAATATGATTTACAATGATTTTGACCGAACACCCAATCACACTATGACCTGCAACCCAACCATGGCATCATCCCAACAAAGACTCCTATATCTCCCAGTAATGCCTTTTCGACTCTAGGCAGGTTGACTCTTTTACAATAATGACTCTTCCAATGATGACACTTTTACAAATGACTCTTTTACAACTTTACAATGATGACTCTTGGCCTTGACACTTCTTCACAATATGCAGATGGCTGTCATGTCTTCAGAGGATGTCCCGTTGACTCTTGGCCTTGATACTTCTTCACAATATGCAGATGGTTGTCATGTCTTCAAAGGATGTCCCGCTACAATGCCTCCTTTGATTTGATACTTTAATCTTGAATTCTTGCTTGAAGTTGTACTTGAATCTTCTTCTACTTGCATGCAAAATTTTCCCGGTGAAACCAATCCCAAAACAAAACAAAATACCCTTCAACTTACCTCTGCCTGCAAAACACACGTAAGTGCATAATAATGAACAAATACAAATTAAAATTACAATGCGTACATGAAGTTTGCTTGTCACTTTTGTTGTTGACTTGTTGCAGCAGTAGAAAAAGACTCCCACTCTTGATATAGGCCTGGACTCAATGCAAGACTATATCCAAAACTGACCTAAAGATATATACAATAAAAACTAATGATAGACCCTAGACTTGTGATGGACCAAGTTCTAAGTATAACAACAGAGACCATTCCATCAACTATGACAAGACAAGTAACATGAACTTACAACATCATATAGATTTAGCAAACTTGGTGTAGCGTCAAGAATATGTAGCATAAAATGTATAGTATCAAGAATAGGACATCCGAAAAACTAATTGTGACATATCTCTATAGAGATATAATCGAGACACTGTATATACTTACGTTGTCCTGCAAAAACATATGTCAGAGATGATACTCAAAATTCAAATGTAAACTCTAATCATACATACCTTGTTGTAAGAGACTTACCCTTGACTGTTGATGTGTGCTCCTTACTGCAGTGATCCTTCAATGCATGTTTTTTCTTGCCTTCTAGGAGCTCGATATTGAATTTGTTGTATATACGTAATTTCAGATCTCCAGGGTCTGAAATTTCATCCTGTGGTAGCCCTTTGAGTCCTCTTTCCAACCCCACAGGTTTGATCAAGATTAGATTCTTCAAGAAAGAGTTATGCCCAATCTCCCACATGACTTGATTATAGACTAGTTCAGTAGAGCGAACTTGTACGAAGTGCCACGTGTCACTGTTGCGACCTTCCGCCCTGAAAACGCTACTCAACAAACTACAGTCCGTAGTCTTTCTGTGAATATTTACGAAATCTAAATCCAATTCTCAGAGAGAAAGTTATGGCGATTTTCCCAACGTCCCCTGTTTGACATGGAATTCGGGAGCCTGCAAAAACCCTAACTTCCTCAGATCATATCTCCGAAAATATAGTGAACCAAGATCTGAAATTCGGTCACGAGGTTCATCAAGATTTCAGCTCAAATGGGTTTTAATTTAAGCTTCTGAAGCTTTGCAGAAAAAAGTTATAGTGAAAATGCCACGATGGCCTGTTTGAAGCCACAAAATCCCTACTAGAGGAGGATGTGAGGGTCATTATTTATATGAATGTCTTGAGTTGAGAGGGTCCTCAACAAGTGAACGTTGGAGGATTTTAGGAGAATTTTTTTTTATTAATTATTGACTATTCAATGACCACAACCAATTATGAGTGCCATGCCACAACCCCATAGGGTTTTAGCCCACTAACTAGGGTTACTAACTTCAAACATGAATATCTCTCAAACTGTGAAGAATTACTTGGCGTGCCATATATCAACGGAAACATCTCGACGAGTAGAATACATCTAGAATATCCTTGACTCAAAATAGAGTAATTTGTCAAGTCAAAATGCCCATGCAAGATCGGGGTAGCCCCTGGTGCTGCTTGGGTTGACATCAATGACAACCACTAATCAACAGATCTAGCCCCCACTCATCCTCTAGGCCCAGGGTCCAGCAATTTGGAAGTGATTTTCTGGCATTTTGGTATTTTTGCAGGTTTTTGGAATTTTTTTGAAGTCCTTGGCCTAGCTGTCTAGCCTTTCTAACCTAGCCGTGAGGCCTAGGAGCCTTACAGGGCCCTCATCCCCCTTCTCTGGCCTAGCTGCAGCCCTTTCTGGGCTTGCCGTCACCCTTAGGCCCTCCGTCCATCTTCCTTGGCCTAGTCGCAGGCCTCCAAGGGCCTCAACCTCCCTTTAGGGGAGCCGTCTAGCCTTTTAAAGGCCTCGATCCCCCTCTTCCAGCTTGGCTGCAACCTTGGGCTGCCCTCAGGAGCCCTTGACACCCTTGAAACCCTTGCCGCAGTCTCTCTAGGGCCTTTTCTTGCCCAACGTCAGCCGTTCTGAGCTTGACGTCAACCATAAGTGTCTCATTTCCCTTTTCCGTGTTCCTCCTTGGCCTTTCTCCACCCTTGTTTGCCATTTCTAGCCCTTTGTTGACCCTTCTAGCCCTATTCTTGGGGTTTCATAGCCTTCTAGCACTTGCCCTAGCCTTGTATTCAATCATATCTGGTTTTGCATTGTCTTAGTGGGCTAAGATTATGGTTTTGAAGCAAATATTAGAGCTAACTTGGTGGTTGCATGTGGGCAATCTCATTGGAAGTCAAAGAAGCATCAACTAGGTCTTAAGGTGTCTTAGTTTGCTCTATAACACTTTCATATTTTAATTTCTGAAGTATTTTATGAGAAGAATATATTCAAGGGCCTAGCACATTCTAAACAAGCCTAATTCATCAATAATTCACCTAGTGCATTAAGAAGTAAGCCTAAGTTAATTTGAGTGCATATAAGTGGTTTTCTTGTGGGCTGTTTGGTTTATTTCAGATCTGATATGTTTGCTACAGCCACATAAAAACATCTACAACAGTGATTAAATTTCATAAAAGTGGCATAATAACTCATTGGTAATCATATTTCATCATTATATTGTCACTTGCACTCATTGGGCTTTCTCCTCTATGCATATTTGATCATTTTCTGAAGGCTGTAATAATATTTCAAGGTCTGAAATTTACTGCATAAGGTCTGATATAAAAATTACAACGGTGATATAAAGTGGTTGAAAGTCATCTAGTCTCATTTAGCTTGTGTTTCTTATATTTTGTGGATCTTAGATAAGTGTTAAATTGAGTAGTTGGATGATTTTCTTAATGCTACAATCTTATGTTATTGGCTGATCCATATTTCCTTATGCATCATTAGCATCTAGTTGCACTCTTACATTCACACACTGGATTGGTAATTGTTGATGATATTTGCTCTAAGTGACATTGTGGATTAATGCTCTTAATTTCTCATTGCCATTATTGTCATTGGATAAGTGGATTTATTGCTCATTGTTAAATTGGATATCTCTTGTGGATTTCATAATCAAGTTAAATTCTAATTGCGATGAGAGATCTAATTGTGTATCTAATTGGCATATTGGTGATTGCACCTGAAAATTACTAATTGTATTAAGTAGCATTGATCTCGTCTTGTTTATCTCTTGAGCTAATTGTCTAATAATATTACCGACAACATTTTCTGGCACCATTTAATTTGAGCACTTTCTCTTGTGGTTGAGATTGTTTATTGTTTAAGTATTTCGTTGTTTATAATTGAAGATCATTGTAATTGGGTACTTAAGTAATCAAATAATCTCCCCTTAAGAGCACTGGCATTTTGCACTTGCATTAATTAATTTACTTCCAAGTATAAGTTTGGTCCATAGAGAGATAGACCCACCTTTCTCATCTAGCTTGAGGAGTCTAGGAACTCTTTAGTAGTTAACACGGTGACCTTGTAGTCATAAGAGCCACAGTCTTTGCAGTGCCAGAGGCATCGGGTGGTTAGAACCGTAGGGGAGGTATTGTTAACCAAGCCTAAGCTTGCTTCCCCCTGGTTTCTCTCTCACAACTTACTCTAGAGACTATCTTCAAAACAATTAAGAGAAAGGATACAATTAGAATAGGCATATGACTTAAAATAAACCAAGATTCTACATCTCACCTAGATTGTAGGATTTGCATCTCACTTAGGATAATGAAGCATCCTTAAGCAACAACTGTTCATCCGGTGACTTGGTAATTAATTTTAAGCAAGTAATTGACTCCCTTTAAGGCACTGATCTTCATAATAAATCAAATCATTTAACTTGCTAATTCAACCAAGTTGTTAGGCCATTCGATTGTGTCTCCCGGACTTGTTGGTTCCCAACAAGTCTCTCACCTTCACATTTCATAGGGACTTCACCTTCACATTTGATAGGGATTTGTGAGATGCTTTCTTCACCCTATAAGCATTGGATTTGAAAGTTCAATGAATAACAAGGGCTTCATTCTTGCAATAGAGTCGCCAAAAGAGGATCAATCTTGTTGTTAGAGATATTCTCCTCAAAGGGATAGATCTTCAGATTATGGGGATGAAACACACGCTTCATCCTTGGCACTGACGCCAAAAATGTTGCTGCAAAATCTAGTAGGCGTTGTGGAGGGGTACCCCACAAGGCAATCACTAGACCAATAAACAACAATGAGGTAGTAGCCCGTTGTCATCACAACAACTACCCCTGCTTTTTATGGATTTTCACCAATGGGAGGAGTTCCAATATAAAGGTCACCTAATAGGTATTCTAGGTTTTAAAGGTATGAGAAGACATAAAGGCTTCTAAGGGAAATGTTACTGCTCAATCTAGCAGAGGTCCTAGGAGGGGTTTCAATGGGATTACTACTAGACCAAGTGACAACAATGGGACAAGGATCCATTGTTATCTCAATCGATGTCCCCTCCTCTTTACGGATTTTCACTGATGGGAGGAGTCCTGGTATGAAGGAAATCACAAGAAAGGATCAATGATAGGATATATAGTGATTCCCAAAGCCCATTCACAAGAGAGGCTCGGATAAGGGCTTGCTTGCTTGCTTTAGAAGCAAGGTAAAGGGTTCTCCTAGAAAGGCTAATTTGGGAAAGTCAAGACCTAAGTAAAGATTGATCAATATGATGCCTATGCCTAGATCAAGGTTTCCCAAGGAGAGGAGAATGATCTTTATTGTAGCTTTGGAAGGTATTTTGCCATATAAGGAATGGGACCATGAAGAGACCAAGGACACCTGTACAAGACCTAGGTTTTAGGGTGATCTTCAACCCAATGCCAAGGTCAAGTAAGGGGAAGAGGAGGGATCAATAATAGATGAACTTCCTTTGAGTTTTCAAGCACAATAGACCCCTTGAAATGCCACTAACCTAAGGAGACCTACACCAAAATGGTATTGGAACTAGGGCTTGATGTTTCTCTAAAACCAACTGTGGGATTGTCTTCAAACTTGATGGGCTAGAAGAGGAGACACCAACTCAACTCTCTACTGTGAAAATTTCATCTATTGCAACAACTGTAAATTATTCTTCTGATTGTTAACAATTTATTTTCCCATACAAACAATGAATAATTCTCTACTGCAATTTTTTCAAATAAAATGTGGAAGAAAATAGCATTGGAAATTGAGAAAATTCTAGCACATGCACACAATAAAAATGACATTGTTATTTTTGGACAATCGTCCCCAGAAAAACCCAACTTGGGAAAACCAATGCAACAAATGAGGGTTTTATTATTAAGCAACATTGAAATTTGAGTACAATAATCTGGATGCTGAATCTGGCAATCCTACAGAGAAAAATACTGGAAAAAATCTAGTGAGGAATTTTTCTCACGCCATAGGCATATCTGACACTGAATACTGGCCTTTGAAACCCTCTACGAATTGCCTTACGTCACCCTCTGTGTGGGCTCTGCGTAGACTCTAATTCGTATAGCCTGGATCTCAATCTGCGTTGCTTCTTCTGTTTGCCATTGACTCTGGAAACGCTTCTCCCGACCTTTGCAAAAGTTCTTTTGCCACCGAAACACTGAAACGAATTCTCGAATCTGCAAATTGAACTGCCTTTAGAGGCTACTGCGTTGTTCCTGCGTTAGCCTCACTGTGGCTCTTCTGTCTCTGCAAATGCACTCATTGGATCTGGAAATCTTCCTCCAACCTCACTGTCCCTGCCCCTCACCGTCTCTGCTTCCTCACTGAAGCTCGAACTCTCCCGCAATTGACTACTGCTTCTCTAGAAAATCGAATTCTCCGAGTGACTCCGGTGTCATCTCCATCACCACATCGATCCCTTCTTATATCTTCCAGTTGGGACTCCAACGGCCAAGATTAAATCTTAATCGATGGCTCAAATCATTTCTGGATCGATCCGTGTGAGTTTCTAGAGAATTCTCATCTTGACTTAATTAACCAGTTTTCCTAAGTTTAGACTTAGGAAACATTAAAAAAATGGGTTAATAATCTAATTAAGTCATCTTTAGGTGGAATTTCTAGAAACAATTTCTGGGATTTGGAGATCTCATGTATTCTAGCCTCTCTATCAAATTTTGTGGCTAGAACACATTCGATGCTACAAAAACCAACACTCCCTCTTAGCAAGGACTGTGTTCTCTCTAGTGCTGCACATCCTGCCACAACACCCTGTCTCTATATCGCCTCCTGTCACGCTGCTGATGTCTAGCCATACTGCCCACCAACCACTGTGCAACTTTGATGCTGCATCTGTGCTACTATCGACAGTGCCATACAACATACCAACTTTGCATTTGCACTGCATTTACCTCTCATCTGTTGTTGTTGCAACTGCAACTACTGCAACTGAGAAGCATCCAAAATACTGAATCATCTGTGTTCAGTATGATGCATCTGTCTCTTGAGTCTCTGACTGCTACTAGCATCTGCACTTGTCACTGAAGAATCTGCGCTACTGCTAACTCTGCACTGAGCCACCTGCTCTGCTGTCAATACTGCACTACGCTTCTCAGCATCTGACTGCTACTAGTTTGCAACTGTCACTCTGGTACTGACTGCATCAACTGCCACTAATCCATCCTGCTACTGAATACTATGGGCCCCCGTAGCTAGGTAATGATCCATGAGGTGGACTCCTCAAGGACCCTGCCCACTCTCTATATCTCTCTGGGGCTACATCCCAAATCACCCCACTTCACTCCTGGAGGTATGGCTGCCATCATTGCGAAGTCTTCCTCCAACCTGGAGGACAACCTATCTATCTCAGCATGTGTTATTGCCTGGTCCTGCTTCTCCTGCTTGTCCTTCTTTCTGAGAGGACACTGGGTATTGTAGTGGCCAAACTCGCCACACCTGAAGCACTTGACCTTAGATAGGTCCTTCTTCTTCTTCTTCTGCTCCCCCCACCCCTGTTTGGGACCCTATGATGTGATGGCCACATTCTCCTCCTCCTTCACACCTTTCGGTCTGCTAATATAACTTAAGTTATATCATCTTTAGGAGGGATTGAATTAGCAAGGATGTGTAAATTTTTGAATTCTTTATCCTCACATTTTTAATTATTCCAAGGGATGCAATAATCTTCAACTTGAGGTCATATGGCTAGCTGCCTATATAAGATAGCAACACACTGTTCTCCTTGCGAGATTTTAGCATAAGGCAAGTCCATTTGAATAGTACCACCTAAACTAGCTGACCATTTTCTAGATAAAAGGATACCCCGAGAATTAGGAATATCTATAATGACAACATCCATTACTATAGGCATTTTAGCATAACCCTCTATGCTCACCCATAAATTCTTAATTATGTCACAAACATTGATTGCCCTTGAATTGATGCCACATATATTTCTATATGGTTGGATGATTTCGAACCCCAATTGGTTCATGACTTTCAATGGCATTACATTAGTAGAAGCACATGAGTTTGACATACAATTGTGGATAAGGAACTCATACACTACTAATGTTATGAAGAAAGGGGGTGGCTCGCATCATGGTTTCTTGTATCCAATATGATTGGAGGATCTATCTCTTTTGTATTTAGAGGGAGGCACGACCTTTTTGTGTTCCCTTGTTTTTTTACAGTATGAATCCTCTATGTGTCTTTCTTGTCCCACCTAAGAAGGAAAAGATGGGGTTATGTGGATAGTCTTGCTTCAATCCTCCTCTTTCCAAACTGTCAATGCTATTAGTGATAGTAACGTATGTATGTTTGAAGTATTTGGGGAATCACTTTTTCAAAGGTTTTATTTGCACTCATCGCAAAGTCACTACATGGATTGATTATGTTTATGGCCTCTATGGTGGATTGTTATATTAAAATATTTTCCTCAATCTTGGAAGCATACTCTTTGGCTTGGGAAATATTATTAGGGTACTTATCTCTAAGGAAAAAGGCAAATTGACCTTTGAAGGCAATCAATGTACTTTAACAGGATAATATCATCCCTAGGTCTCAGAATTTTAGGGATGGATTTTATGAAGCCATTAAATCTTTGGTTAAAACTCCGAACATCTTCTAAATGTCCTTTTTCAATTGGTAAATAAAGCTTTCATATCTATTTTATCATCCCACCTTTTGATGAAGGCTTCTTGAAAGGCTTCCCAAGATTTAATGCTTTTGTCTGAAATTGCTTTGTGGGTTTGCTCAAACCCCTTTGTGAAACACATCTTCTCACTGATTCATAGAGGTATTGGAAATTACCTTGAAGTCACTGCTTAAAGGTGAAAATTGAAATGGCTTTATTGAGAAAGTAGTTTTTGTATTCCATGATATCTCGAACCCAACCTTTAGTCTCTAAACCTACCCAAATGTAGGATTTCCTTGTAGTAGTTCCTCCAATAATTTGTTGTTCACCATGTTTCATGTGATCTATGCACAAACTTCAGCTACATGACTACAAATGGCATCATGAAATTGCCCCTTTCTCATTTCAACATTATTGTTTCCAACAGTCTACATATATTTCTCCTTTGTTAGTAAGAAGGCATTTCTCCTATGGCTCTAGACATTAATGGGCTTGTGTCTAGATTGATGTAAAGTCATTTATAAATTTTAAGAATGTGGGTGACAAGTGCAGAGGTTTGTCAAAGTAGAGCTAAACATAGTAGCTTATGGGGAATAACTATCTCAAGATGCCCCCCCCCTCCAATTTGCATTATGAAAATCTAAGTGTTTGATCGACCACTACATTCTATCATTGGGACATAATTAAGGCTTGTAATGCTAATCATCTCGAAGCCTTCTTAGAGGATTTCCATTTGATTGGTACAAGAGGATTAAGGGGAGATATTTTTTTTTCATGCTCAATCCTTGTGAATTAGATCATTTGTTCTTACCCTCCTGTTGATTTCTCTCACCCATGTTTTAGTTGGCATTAACTTTTAATTAGTCTCCTTCATTTTCCCTGAGATATGATAACTTATAGTGACTTTTGTTTTTTTCCTTAATTTTTTTTTATGGAATACACATCTTGGGGAAACCCTTCGAGCACTTTCCCTCATGTTGAGGATGGTACTCGAGGTAAACCATCCGGTTGCAGTTTTAGCAACCTAACCCAACAAGGACATTGAGTGAGGCTCAATAATATCCACAGAGGCAGCCAACCGAAGGACTTGACCTTATGACCTCCTAGTTGTAATTCACAACACTCAACCACTCGACGTAACCCACTAGGTTGATAACTTACTGTGACTTGTTGGGATGTAATTTTGTTCCAAACTTTTAATTTAGTGATTATAACACTGAATTCTTTAAAAGGACCATTTAATTTCCAGGTCAAGCTTTTACACTCGCTCAAACGTGGACACCATTAGAGAAGATAAAGTTTTGCTCATAGAACCAAAACCATAATTTCAACATCATTATTTGAGGTTTGTATCATTAAAGTATAGAAGTCGTAAATTGCTTTCTCTTTTTGGTCACTTATAGTTCCTCCTTCCCTTGGCTTGACTTGGGTTTCTTTTAATAGCCTATTGAAATCTAAATTGAAGAATACTCTTGCAAGAATGGCCTAATTAATTATATGATTCTGTTGAGGGGTTCCTACTAAGGTGCATCCTTGAATGCTATCAATCTACGTCTAGGATGTAAACATTATTTAATTCTTTCACTTATTGATTAGTTCAAGATATTGTTTTTTGAACCTCATTCTTCTCCCCATTAAAAATTTGTTTGTGCAGCTGTGGGCAATATCTTACTTTGGTGCATTGTTATATATATGTAGATATGGCCTAAACTGTTATTTATTCATAGGAAACAACAATGTATTAACATGTTTGACTATAGCCAAATGATAATTTTATTTGAATTCCTTTATATTTTCAAACATCTAGTCTTTATGTGTTGGAGAATGCAGTAGGGAAATTATTAATTTAAATTCTCCTTAACCTTAATAATTGCTTGTGAACTTTGGTTATCTTTTTATGTTTTTTTATTAGATCTTTTCATCAAACAATTATCAAGAGAAAAAACAATAAAGATAGTGTACACAAGAATTAGGTTCCAAGCCAGGGCAAAACCCCTCCAAGGGGAAAACCCAGAAAATCTCTTCTCTTCTTATAGAATTTGCTTCAAATGAGAAAACCAAGACCCAAAACCCTAGACCAAGTCCTCCTCTAATCACCAAGTCAGCCCTCCAAGAAGCCCTTCCAATTAGGTTAGAGGTTAACCAAATTAACAAAGATCAATTATGCTTCAACCAACTTCCAGCTTCAACTTCAGCCCCTAGCTTCGACCCTGCAACTTCGACTTGCAATCTTTGGCCTTTTAGTAGCTGCAGAAACCCTAGATTCTTCACACGTGTGAGAGAAAAATGGCCCAAAAATAGATTTTTCTTCTTCTTGATTTCTCCTTGCTTCCTTGACCTTCGCTCTAGTTTTCTTGATGTTCCCAGCTTCAAATTGAACTTCTTCTTAAGAGATTGAATTGGTGACTAGATGAGGTCGATTTTGCTTCTATTTATAGGCTTTCCATGAGGTTGAATACCCTTATTTAGGCCGACTTGTCACTTCCAGGGTCGATTTGTGCTTGGAGGCGCATAGGACTTTCTAGACTCAAAATCAATATCTTTTAAATGTTACAAGTTGCCCCAAAGGGTCTTATATAATTGACAAAGATTCTCTTGAGTCAAGAAAAATATTCTTTTGACATGACAAACCTTAGGAGCATGAAATGCATGCTTGAACTAGATGACCAATAAAATGAAGCATGAAACCATGCTTAAAAATAATATTTTTCTTTCTTCTTTTCCTTGTAACGTAAGATATACATATTGGCATAAGTACAATGACAATTATAAAGACCGAAACTAGTTACATTTTCCACCACTCCCTCTTAATTAGGGAGGTATTCATAATTGTACAACTGAAACAAGGTTATTCTCAAACTGAAGAGTTCTCATAGGAATAGTCGGATTGGTAAGCCATCTTTAAGTATCAACATTATGACCAACATTGTCAACATAATAAGGCCTTATCTTGACAAGCTCTTTATTACACAAGAGCATAATGCTGGGAGCTTTATGTGAGATACCACACTACCTCTACAAGGTACATACCCCATCCAGATGTTCACTAGGTATGTCCTTTTAGGACTATTCTTGTCTTGGATTCCCAATCCTCAAAGAATATCGGTCCTCTTCGACCACTCTTATCTTGGATACCTGTCCAATCCTCAAAGAGTGTCGATCCACTTCCTATCTTGGATTTTCTATCCTCAAGGAAATAATATATGCTTATCCAATCCTCCATCCACCATTCTTTCTCCATGGCCTTCACTTAGACGTATGATTGTTAGTCCTGGCCTAGTGCATGACACATGAAGAAGAGAATACAAATGTGATGTTTATCATCACTCCCTCTCAACCAAAGAGGAGATCCCTATTCCCACTTGATTTAGGGAATAGATCCTTGCTCCTTCACAAATATTAAGGAGACTTCATACTCCCTCTAAAGTATAGAGGAGATTCTTTCACTTCCTTTCAATTGGGAAGTCATAACCACAAGCTCTCTAGCTTGTTTCCATAAGTGTATCAACTACCAATTCTTCATGGAGATAGCTACATGGCTCCTTCTTTCCTTTGTATCTCATCATATTGAGCTTCTTTCTTCTTGGATGTTGTAGAGCCATCTTCTTCATTCAATCTGGTGACAGGATTCAAGCCATCAACCTTTCATATCACTTTCCTCTAGTCATCATTAATGAAGGCATTGTATTGAGCCTTCCAAAATATAGTTAATCATAGCTCCCTCTTAAACATGAAAATGATCTTCATGAATAGCATGTTATCTTCTTATACTGCTACCTTTCAATTCCAAGATGATAATGTAAACATCTTGACTACATAAACAAAATCATTCACTCAATCCATATGTTCTTTGAATCGAGTTCAACACTAACAATCGATCTTGCCTCAACTGCCATTATGCATTTATGCAATATCCTTTCAGGTAGCAAAATAATATGTTGACCAGATAACCAATATCAAAATATTAATTTATGACTTACCTTATCATGATGGACCTCTCATCAAAGTATTAGCTTACTTGAATCTTTTGAGATCAACATCCTTTCGCATGATCCACCTCCATATTGTACAAGAATCCTTCTCCATGCATTCATCTTAATCTGGGTGCCCATGGATCAAAATTGATTAACAAATCATAATATCTTCCTTGGAGTTGATATTGTTAACTCATTTTCTTTCTTCGAGGGACTTGTACTTGATGTTGATCAATATTGTTATATTTATGTCATGCAATCTTGTATGAGAGTCTTGATCTCTAGCCATTCCAAAGCATGTCAAATTTCTTCTTTTAAGCATCATGTAGCCAAATGGAAGACTTGCCAACCAACCCTTAGTAATATTCTTGTAGATATGAACCCTACCTTAGAGAAGAGTTGCTTAAAATATGCATTCCTTTGCTTCCATACAACCATCTAGCCATCCTTTCTTGAATGACCCTGCTTCTTATACCTATCGGAGAAAGGTTTCTTTTCCCAAGAAACACTGCAACTTGACCATCTGCATTCCTTCATCCTTAAAGAGTATTGTTTCCATACTAGATGGAATATATACTAGTCATAATGCTTCTTCCAAGAACTTTCTTGAATGATAGTTCTTATAGGATGATCTCTAATGATCCTTCTTGCAAAATAACTAACAATATGTTAGAAAATGCTTGGATGAGCTTTAATATGCAATATGGTCCAATCTTCTCATTCTTTGATAGCTAGATGACTTTTCAAATCAATTTGATTATGTAGACTCTAATACCTCTACTATCAAATGCTTCTATCTATGATGCCATGCTTTTACAAAAATCAAGACTCTTCCAGAGTATACAACAATGCATGCTACTCTACTTTCTACTTAATAAAGGAAAGGCAAATTTCATAAAGAACTTGATGAAGATGGAGCTCCCTTCAATAGTAAAGATCCTTGGGATCTTCTCCTTTCGGGTTTTTCTCTGGTTCTCCATTTTCTTCAGCTATATGGGGTTCACTTCTTTTTTTTCTTTTGTTACCTTTCTTGTTTCGACAATCCCTCTTAAAGTGTCCATACTCGTTGCATCCAAAGCATTGAATCTTGGACATATGTCTTTCTTTTGGACTTTCCAAACTTCCCTTTCTTCAAATTCTTGGACCTTGCAATAAAGGCTTGAGACTTTTCATTTGATTCGGTGTCATCCTTTGCCTTGATCCTAGATTCTTCCAAGATAAATTGAGCCCATAACTCATCAAACGATGTAGTATCCTTCTTAGAGTAGATACTAGTTGCAAAACTGCTCCAATCAAGTGGCAAATCATTTAATACACAAATGGTCATTTCAGAGTCGAAAACAGTTTCCCCAAGCCCTTGCAATTGATCCCTTATTTGTGAGATCTTCATGAGATAAGTGGCCATGTCTTCATCCTTTGACTTCCTTATTCTATATAGTTGATTCCTCAAGGAAATCTTTTGACCTGATGTACTTATAGAGTACAACTTTACCAACTTATCATACATAGCCTTGGATGTCTTCAAATCAACAACAAAGGGAACAAGATGATCTTTTATAGATTCAACAATGATTCTTTGTGCCCTTACTTCTCCCTTCTTGTATTTTGCTAACTCTTGAGTCTTCTCTTTGTTTAGTACAACTACTTCACCAAGGACATATTCCATGACTTCATTTTCTGTGAGTGCCAAGTCAATCCTCTTCTTCCATGCAAGGAAGTTTGCTGATCCAATGAGCTTGTTGCTTTCCTTGCAAAATGTAGCCATATGATCTGCAGATTGAGACATAGAAAACAATATGATACTTGTCAACCAAGAGTCCTTTCTTTTGATGATGTCTCCAACTATCTTGATGTTTTCAAGACCTCCAAGGAGACTTCAAAGATGCCCTAGAATGATGACTTCTAGGATGCCTTCAATAATGGTGTCTTTGAACAACTTCAAAGAGTGAATGATGATCCCAAGATTCCTTGATGCTTCCTTTTCTTCAAGATGATGAAGTGCACTAGAGAGCCTTCAACAAGAGTTTTATTCTTCCTTTCTTCAATGAGAGATTGATCCTTTTTGAGATGATGAGATCTTTGATGAAAAATTGTGTAGTAACCCTCCTTTTAGATCAATAGGTCTTCTTCTTCCTTGCGTCTTCTTGCAAATGATTCCCCTTGACAAGTAATCCTTTCTTATGTCACTGAAGGGCAGTAGGGCAACTATTAATTCAAATTCTCCTTAACCTTAATAATTTCTTGTGAACTTTAGTTATCTTCTTATGGTTCTTTATTAGATCTTTTCATCAAACAATTATGAAGAGCAAAAACAATAAAGATAGTGGACACAAGAATTAGGCTCCAAGCCAGTGCAAAACCCCTCCAAGGGGAAAATCCAGAAAACCTTTTCTCTTCTTATATAACCTGCTTCAAATGAGAAAACCAAGACCCAAAACCCTAGACCCAGTCCTCCGGCAAGCACCAAGTCAACCCTCCAAGAAGCCCTTCCAATTAGGTTAGAGATTTACCAAATTAACAAAGGCTAATTCTGCTTCAACTAGCTTCCAACTTCAACTTCGGCCCCCGACTTTGTCCCTGCAACTTCGACTTGCAATATTCGGCCATGTAGTAGCTGTAGAAACCCTAGCTTCTTCGCATGTGTGAGAGAAAAATGGCCCAAAAATAGATTTTTCTTCTTCTTCTTGATTTCTCCTTGCTTCCTTGACCTTCGCTCTAACTTTCTTGATGTTCCCGGCTTCAGATTGAACTTCTTCTTGAGAGATCGAATTGGTGACTAAATGAGGTCAAATTTGCTTCTATTTATAGGCTTTCCATGAGGTCAAATACCCTTCTTTAGGCCGACTTGTCACTTCCAGGGTCGACTTGTGCTTGGAGGCTCATAGGACTTTCTAGACTCAAAATCAATATCTTTTACATGTTACAACTTGCCCAAAAGGGTCTTATACAATTGACAAGGACTCTCTTGACTCAAGAAAAATATTCTTTTGACATGAAAACCCTAGGAGCATGAAATGCATGCTTGACCTAGATGACCAATAAAATGAAGCATGAAACCCATGCTTAAAAATAATATTTTTCTTTCTTCTTTTTCTTGTAACATAAGATATACATATTGACATGAGTACAATGACAATTATGAAGACCAAAACTAGTTACATTTTCCAACATTATGCCTATTACTTCTCCATGCTATTTTTTGTTACGCTTGTTATGGAGTTTAGTTTATGTAAATGCTTTATGTAATCCAACCTTTCTATTTCGTTTATTTAATTTCTGTAGATTAAAGATGCTGGGGGCTTTGATGTGTTGCTTTTTGGCAATGCTAATGATATCGATCGTATTGATGTAAATGAAAGAGTTATTAGTCTTGAACGCCTTAATCCTACGCCTCGACCGACCACGTAAGTGATCAACTTTATATGTTGGGTACTATTACTTAGATATATGTTACTATTTTAGTTTGTATGAGGGAATGCATATTTTTTTTGGAAAGCAGGTGTCATGTGTTATAGGTTGGTTTCATCCTAATGTTGAGAGTTAGATTTAATAATATTGTTTCCATTGTGTCATGAATCATGCTCTTTGTTGCAATCATGTTAGTTGTGATATTGATGAGCACTAGGCCTATTGTCACTTATCTATTTTTAGTGCTTCCAATGTGAGAAAGTTAAAGACTATTATTGTCTCATACAAAGACATTTGAAAAGATTTTTCTTTGTTTTATTTTAAAATAATACATCTTAGACAGTTACAAAAAAAAAATATGTCTTAGACTAATAGAAGAAAATGTACAAGAGATCTGAAAAATGCGATAATAAGTTATATCCTCTTCCAAGAAAAGAGAGTGATTACTTTCCCACCTTTTTTTGGACAAGCTTTATTTCATCATGATTATTTATGGTTGAAAAATATGTCTTATGTAAAGAGAAATAGTTACAAATACCAATGCAAAAAGTGGAAGGATATATATGTTTTATTTTCTGTCTCCATGATTGAGGTTGACATGCCAAAATTTAGCGTTAGAGGGGATAGATTAGCACAATTCAATTTGGTCGTTCTTCGGCTAAGCAACGATGAATGGGGAATATTTTTTTTTCGAAAGTCGCCTAGGAATTGCTCCTTGTAGAATATGGATTTCACACTTTAACACTCACATGCATGTACCCACTAGGGAGCCATATCACCTTCCTTGAATCCCCTTACCTTAGCCTAGATGTATGCTTTTTTAGGGATGTCTAGTGCTTAGGTGTTGGCCTTTGTTGCCATTTCTTTCTTGTTTTTTTTTTCCATTAGTTACTAGTTTGGTTCACTTTAACCCTTTGGGGCACTTGTTTGCAGTATTTCCTTCCTCTATGGGTATAGTTTGTGTTGGAAATATTGAGAGGGGGGGTGAATCAATATTTCTTTTCAATTGTTACTTTTACTAGTTAGATCACTTATATTTAGAACACAAAATGAACAATAGAAATAAATGCTTTTATTAATATAATCTTTACAATGAATCAAGTACAATATAGGTAGGGCTCCAACCCTAGAAGAAGACACCTAGGCTCCAACCTGGGATGTGCCAAGCACCTACTTGGACTTTAGTGAGGCTCTGACCTCTAGGGCTTCAACCCTATCTTATCCAAGGCACCAACCTTGAGTTTAGGAGCACCAACTCCAAGGACACCAATCCTATAGCTTCGCTTTGTCAAGATATGTTTGGTTTCACAGCTCCCAAAGTCTTCTTCACCGAGCCCTGTCAATCTTCAGTTATCCCTTCACTTAGTCTCCACGTCACGTCATCAATGACAACCTTGTCATACAGAAAGTGTCACCACTGTTCTTCATAATACCCAATCAATCTCTTCAAGTTACCTCATCATGACATCAACATTGCATTATGATCTTCAATACAACACTTCAATGTGTCTTCAATGAACTGCACCAAGTTCTGCACCAACTCTAATAATAGTTCTACACCTTCTTCAAATCTGGTCCAAGGTTAGTCCCAAAGATTACTTCAAGTTACCTCCAAAGGTCTGTACCAAAGTTTGCACCATGACTTCTACACTGCACCAATATTTCAACACCAGATTATCTCAAGACTACTGGACCACTGTTGCACTAAGACTTCAGCACTAGATTGTGACAATTCTTCTTTACAAATGTCCTTGCACCACACTACACCAGACCACTGTTCAAACTGTTCCAATACTTCTACACAAGGATTTATACACCATATTGCACCATCTATTCTGCACCAATGTTCTTGCACTAAGACTTCAACATTGCACCAAGACTTCTCCACCACAGCTTCACCAATGTCCTTACTGCACCAAAACTTCAGCAATAATATTCTAGCACCATGCTGCACCAATTTATTGATCCGAATTTTGATATGCTGCTACAGGACCGAAACTATGGTTCAAATTTTGGTCCGAAACAGAAGTCTGAGGTGAGGTCTTCACACTATTCCGAGCTCCAAAACTGTGCTTATTGCCTGTCACAAATCCGTGCTCTTTAACATAGTTCTGAGTAATGTTTAGGATCTAATCCGAGGTGTTGGAGTCTAGTTCGAGCTCCAACAGTCCACCCTTTTCCACTGGCTAGCGATAATAGGAGGGATAACACTTACCATAAATGGCAAGGATCGCGCCTATCCTATTATCTGCTGATCTTCCCAACTTGACCCTCAAGAGTCATTGGTAGAACACCTACATCTCTAGCTTGAGTGGGATGCCACTTACCATAAGCGGTAAGGATCGCGCCTAACTCAAGCAACCAAGACACATTGGCCAGATGGGTGGGAAAGACAGATGCCAACTGGGGTATACTCTGCATAGACTAAAATAGGGATGCATCTTCCACCCTATGGGTAACAGATAGGGGAGCTGCATCTTCCACCCTATGGGTAACAGATAGGGGCGATACCTTATTATTGAGAGATCCCTCAACCCTAGGAGTCCTACATCTCAATTCGTCACCTTGGGAGCTCAGACAGGGGGAAGAGTCGGCTCAGTGTCCTCGATCAACCCAGACCCTTACTCGGAGGGTCACATCCATCAATCCATGCTTTTCTCTGTACCCATATCTTGTACCAACTTAACCAACTCACTGAAGAGTTCAATCACACTGCCTCATACATTACCAAGAGCAACAATCCTCTATTTTCGTGTTCACGCAGGACATCAAATAAAATATTATGTTAGAACAAATATATGCCACAAAAGGATACATTATTCATCCTTCCTCTCACGGAGGCAACATCCACAAGCCTAAGCTTGTCTCATACAACATTGTCTCAATCTTTGAAGATATCTCTGTCCCAGCTATATACGAGATTCTCTACCAATCAAATCCCTCTCTTATTATCACAATATATAACTATCATATCCAGAACTTTCTCAAACAACTCTCCAAAGAGCTCTTTTAACCAAATTGCCCCACAGCTAGCCATGCTAGCAACAATGTACTCAACCTCGGTTGTGCTTATAGCTACGAATTTCTATTTCCTATTCATCCATGATATCATTGTAGATTAGATGTGCTCTTTCTGTTTTCGGCCCAATCATCAGTGTAATATCTCCGGAAGTATATCTCACAATCTTTCTTCTTGAACTCAGAGGTCAACTCCCTCTTACGCTCAATCATCAGAGGCTCACTACCTGTCAAGAATAGATTTTCAACATATAAAATCAAGATCAAAGGCACACCTTGGACCAAATTAGAGGTGTAGATCAGAATTGCTTTTAGGCTTCACTAGGTAACTGTCAATGTGGACATGCCAGACCCGGGGAGCTTGCTTCAAACCATACAATGCTTTCTACTCATAGAACTCTCCATCATCTGCTCCATGTCTGTAGGTCTATCATACTCCTGATGCGCTCCTGGTCTCGTGCATAAGATTTTAGTTTTTGTATCCTATAGGCTCAATCACACCCATATGCCTTCTTTTGTGCGGTTGGGAGGCTTATAACCACACCCTTAAGCCTTTCTCCTAGCGGTTGAGGCTTGGACTAGGAGAAACCTTCTTTGCACAAATCAGAACTTGCCAAAACTTCTTCAACAACATTAGATGGTTATTCATGTCCAGAATCCTTTCTTCAACAATCAAGTGTCTTCTTTTCAAATAATACTAGGTGTTAAAATCTCATGAAGAGTTTCTCCCTCTGAATGAGAAGCCTCTTCAATCATCATTATTCACGACATCAACCTGTCTATCATAATATTGTCATGCTACAAAAAAACTGTTAGATCACAAACTATATCAGGTTCTTAGACATATATCATAACAAGTCATCATCAGTTGCTTCATCATCACATATGAACATGTCATCAAACATTCATCAAGGGTTAGTGTCATTTAAGTGTATCTTCATACTTCAAGGATCATAATCACAACATCAAGTCAGGGCATCCAATTTTACCACTTGTTAGATTTACTAAGCTTAACAAAACCTTACCAAGATCAACAAGAGTATCAATCTTATTGTCACACTTTCATCATGCTTATCATAAGCATTAACAATAGTATCAAGTTTCCATATATCAAAATCAATGTATCTAGCCTGCTTCAGGAAATTCATCATGTCTAAAATGTAAAATACTTGCCAAACATCAATATATCACATGTACCATAAATCAAACTTACTTTCATATGCATGCATGAGGGTGATATTCTTGTCATACCTCAGGGCTTACCTTGCCATCCAATATTGTAGCTATAATATTGAAACAATGTACTATACATACCTTGTAGTATTCATGTACCTTTGAAGCTTGTAACACTTATTTTTCATTGGCAGCTATAGCATTTTGTCAACTTTCCACTAGCTCTTCTCTTCCTGCACTAGCTTTCTTTGCCTACAACTTAGATGATCCTCAAGAAGGATCTGCTTATCACATCTCATCTAGAGGTTAGAAGAATCCACATATTCAAATATGCAGGAAGCAATAATTAAATCAATAATCTTGAACAAGAATAAAATCATAAAGAAATAACATAAATCTAAAAGGTACTTATCTTTAATGAGAGGTGATCATCTTCCTCTTGAACCAACCTTGCCTTCAATATTTTCATCGACTTCATCAGCAATCAGGCCTAATTGAGACTAGCCCAACTAGGGTTACACTAAATCTGACACAAGTGCTAGAACTTCTCACTGATCATGCTAGGGTTTCAAAACTGCAAAAGCTCAAGCCATTATCTTATCCCAGTGTTTTTTCCAAACCCTAACCTCATGATATCCATCAAACCCTAATAACCAAATTGTTGAGGGTTTCCTTCAAACCCTAGCATTCTTTTAGGTCTCCTCCATCTTCTCTTCCTTCCATCAATGGTGTCTTCACAGGGGTGATCTTCAATTACTTTTCTTCAACCCAACTTTGATACCATGTTAATTTTTTTTAGGGCCACATTGTTTTTTGCTTTAGATAATTGCATTTCATTATTTTACATATTTAATTCACCCTACAACATTATAACATCATTACATCATATGCAATTATGTAGAAAGAACAATATCATCAACAATGCAATGAAACATAAAAGAGCAATAGAAGAAAAGTATTCACACATAGAGACACCAGGATTCGTCGGAGACCAGGGAAAAACCCCACAAGGGGGAAAACCCTTTCAAATTCTTCTTCTTATTAGATTGTCATTGGATGTTTCAGCAAAGAGAGAGTATCATGATCCATATCTTTAATCATAAAACTAAACAACATCCAAGAGATGAACCCAATAATGCTAATAATCAAAACCTTGATTTAGAAGCCTATGGTCAACTGTCATCAACTGTTGGATTCTGTGGTCAACTGTTGTCAATTGTCAAAATCAAACCCTAGGTTCCAACTGCACGGAGAAAGATGTGCATGTGGCTGAAACCATCCAACCGCACTCATATGCTTGTGTGCCTGCGGCTGCAACCAAAAATATCTTGAAGCATCCCTGCGACTAAGAACCAAAACCGTAAACACAGGTGTGAGCTTTGAACCTTGCAATTTTGGAACTTGTACGAACCAATATCTGCGAACCACTTCAGACTTGTGCGAGTCAAACCAAAGAAGAAAGAATGATTGTTGATCTCCAAATGAGGGTCACTTGACTTGTATTTATAGTCATCCAAGGGTGTCCAATTTCCTTTTGGGCTGACCTGTCTTTTTTGTGCACATTTGGATTTCCATATTAAAATATATTTTTCCCTAACCAAATTAAATTCTTCCAAGGGCTAGGAGGGGTCTTTCTTGATGAGGAACACTGTCCAAAGGAGGGAATTTATCCCCGAGCTGCCAAAAATTAACATTTGGGGCTCAAGCCTAGGGTTGCGAGGGAGCGCCCCTCCCCCCTTGAACTCGCTCCCAACACGCGCTCCCTAAAAAAAATTTTGCTCCTTAGCTTTTTTCACAATTTTTTTTTGCAAACGCGTTCCAAATGCAATTTTTTTCAAAGAAACAAGAATTTTTGAGTGGGGCAGCCTAATGATCAAGCCTAGGCCCTAGTATTGATATGCAATTCATGGTAATGTTTAAGAATTTAAATAAAAGTGACACTCCCTTATCTTTCATTTTCATCCTTTTACTTAAATTTTTAACATTACCATGAAATGACTTAGGATGTTTGAGAGTGGTTTTGACCTCATTGGATTTCATATGGAGAAAATATAATTTTAGATCTCACTCAAAATCCAACAGACTTATCAGTTTTTTAGGATTTCAGGATTGGGGGATTGCAATGTTTCCATTGGATTTTGTCATGTACTAGGGTATGGAACTCATATTTAATCAAGAGCACCAATCCCTCTATGTATCTTGATGTTAGTGACATTGGTTGTTGAACTCCTCTATCATGAACCTACTAAAAATATACCCATCACTCAAACAAAATCTTGACTTGACATACTACGTTTTTTCTATCTTATGTTTAGTGCTTACAGGGTGATATTAATGACAAAGATCCCAAGATAGGCAATGATTTTGATGATATGTAGGTATTTGTTGTAGCCTAAGTCACATGACACGAGGGCACGAGACACGGAGGACACGTAAATACGAGTATTCAATACGAAACGCAGCGACCTGGAAACAGGACACGGGGGACACGTTTTATATATATTTAATAATATATATATATATATATATATATACATACCGAAATATAGTTTTTTATCCATATTAAATTGCAGGTTGCAGCTTATCTAATCAAATTAAAATATAATTACTTCTCAAAGTTCATAGTTCACTTTAAAAAAATAAATAGAATCAAAATTTACTATTTAGAAATTAGAATGTGATATGCTTGGTCTTGATTCTTGAATATTCAATGTTCTTTGTTCATATACAACTTACAAGCACATAAGCAAATAACTAAAGTCTAATCCTATTGATTTCCTCTGCCCCTCTTGCGAGAAAATGCCACAGCTTTCCCTTTCCCTCTAGATGTAGATGCTGGTGCTGGTGGAGTTGGTAGTGGAGTTTGCTATGCTCTAGAAGCTGAAGAACTAGAAGTAGGAGCTATAGGAGGTAGACCACGTCCTCTACTAGTGGCAGGGGTAGCCCGGGCAGGTGGTGTCACCTGGAAACATTACAATCTCCCAATCTTGAAATCCTGAAAAACTGATAAGTCTGCTGCATTTTGAATGAAATCTAAAATTCTACTTTCTCCATATGAAATCCAATGAGGCCGGAACCACTCTCAAACATCTTGAGTCATTTCATGGTAATGTTAAAAATTTAAGTAAAAGGATGAAAATGAAGATTAAGGAGAATGTCACTTTTACTTTAAGAATTTAACATTACCATGAATAGCATATCAATACTAGGGCCTAGACTTGATCATTAAGCTGCCTCGCTCAAAAATTATTTGTTTCTTTCAAAAAAAATTGCAGTTGATGCAGGCAACGTTTTCTATCAACGGAATACGCGTTTTCCAAATGCAGGACACGACGAAAACCGACGAATACGTTTTACATTTTACAGGACATGATAAAAAACGTTTTCGACACGTTTTAGGGCCGTTTTCGTGTCCAACACGTAAAATACGGGACACGGGACCTTGGAGGACGTGTCCTGTGACTTAGGTTGTAGCATGATTTTTTTGGATGCTAGAGGCCATCTAGAGACTGTTTGTTGATGTATTTTCGGTTCAGAGATGGATTGTACTTGATGCTATTTTAGTTATGTGCACCCTTACATGCTATATAAATCAAAACTTGTAACTTGTGAACTTGTGGTTGATGAAGATTGTAACCACTAGATGATTGGTTTTATATGGTTTAATCATGTTTTCATGTAACTAATTCACCATTCTACTTGCTTTTGTTGACATATATGCATCAAAATATTTAAAAATATATATTATATAAAAATTGTTCCCGACCTAGAAGCTTTTGAAAATGTCACTCCCTTCTGCTCCCCACTGTTGAGAAATCCAAGGGCAGCAACATAGTGTGATTTCTCTTATATTGATAACTGTTTGTGGAGTATTTTTGCTTCATTAGATTAGCTTCTTCTTTCACTTGTTTATTATTAGTGTTTTCTTCATCAAACAACTACCAAACCATGAAGAACAATAAGACAAAGGACACAAGATATAGGCGATCAACCAGAGTCAAAACCTCTTCACTCTGAGAGGAAAACCCACAAATATTCTTATTCTTATAGAATCTTCAATTGACGAATTCCATAACCTAGACCCTTGACCAAAACTCCTCCAAGACCAAGTCAAACCTTACCTCTTTCTGAACAAAGTCAACTTCTCCTTGATGCTGCTGCAATATCTCCTTCGTCCTTAACTTTCGGCCTTGCAACATTGGTCTGAAATTTTTAGCCTCTCTTTCTGCAACTCTCGGCCTTCTGTAGTGGACTGCAACTTTCGCACGTGTGATAGTATTAGGGCAATTTTAGCCCTTCTTCTCCTTTGCTTGACTTGAGCTAGTCTCTTTGTGACTTCGGCTTGCAAGAGGGATCTTCTTCTTGTCTTGTTTCGGCCTTCTTGAGGTGATTGTACTTTTGATTTGCTGCAATAAGATGTGCCCTAGTCTCCTCGCACGTGTGAACATGAATAGCCCAAAACAAACCCAAAATTACTTCGATCTTTCTTCCTTCTTGACTTCCGCTTGATTTGATGCTTCTTTTTGACCTTCTTATCGAACTCCTTGATTTGTGAAGTGTCTCCTTGAATGAGGTCGAGTACCCTATATATAGGCTTCTAGTCATTTTAAGCTAGGCCGACTTGTTACTATCTCTAGGCCGACTTGTCATGATGGGAAGGCCGACTTGTTGCTTGCATTTTGACTTGGTCTTGGAGGGTCTATTTTTGACTCAAATAATTTCTTTTACAATATGTAACATGCCCCAAATGGTTCTTTCATACATGACAATGACTTAATGACTTGTAGACTCAATGACAAGCCCTAAGAGCTCACAATGGGAGCTTGACGTAAAATTAAATTTCCTTGAGCATGAAACCCATTCCTCATGAACAACAATAATGAATTTATTATTCTCATTCCATAAAATACATAAATCATGATTACATATGTCATTATGAAGACCGAACCTAGTGACATATTTCAACACCGGCTCCTGCTCTCGGTCCCAAGCAACCTTGCTCAAGCCCCTAATTGTGTCCATGTTTATTTAAGATGCTTTATTATTGGCCCATGAAAACACCAATTTGTTTGGATTTGGTATTTACAAAGTCAAATGAGTCAAATCTTCCTTAATCTTTCTTAGTCTCAGGGCACTAAGCCAATTGTGACTTTTTATTGGATGTACCATAATTATTTCTCATGGCTCTTGGCATATATGGCTTGTTATAGGGGAAAAACCTATGGTATGATGCTCTACACTTGTGGTATGTGGTCAAATTGTATAGTTAAACTATTATGTTGGGGTCTCTCTCTAATCATTAGTTTGTTGTTCACTTACAACTTGAGGTCATTCCAATGCCTATTTAGAGCTTTCAATTCTTCTTTATAAATCCATCTTGGATCTGTACCTAGGATAGATTTGATTTTATCATGTTTTCCTAGGAGCAACATTTTGCACTCTCAAAATTCCCATATCTAGTTGTGCTTCATCGCCTACACAATGTTAAGAGTGTTTTTCTATACCTGAAAGTGAAAAATAGGAAGTTGAAATCACTTTTTACCTTTATTTGACCCTTTGCGGATTCCCTTTTTGTGTGTTGGTGTCTGACACATTGGGACACTGCTAGGGCACATGATTGCCAGGGGGCCTATTTTAGGATGGGTCAAATGCATGTCTGACATGTGTCCTAAAGTGTGTCACGTGCTAGCATGTGGGATCTGGACGCACAGGCCTTGGAGGATGTTTCTTGTTTCTTAGCCTCCCATAGACACATATAGAAATGCAGAGGATGTCACGTGCCCAACATGCAGGATATGGACATGCAGGCCTTGGGGGACGTGTTTTGTTTCTTTGTGATCGCATAGATGCAGACAAAAAAGCAGCTACACTCGCAACTTTGCATATGGAGTAAATGTGGGAGCTACTATATGAGAGGCAATTAATTTGCTGCAACAGCTAGGATTAGGATAAAATATAAACCTCAAGAATAAGACTAATATTAGAAGAATAGGTCAACTAGTGCACCTTATCTCAATTAATACTGATTAATTAACCATATTCCCTAAGTTTAGACTTAGGAAATATTTAAAAACTGGTTACTAATCTAATTGAGACAAGACACTTCTAGGTGGAATTTCCTGAAACGATTTATGAGTTTTGGAGATCTCATGTATTATAGCCTCTCCACCAAATTTCGTGGGTAGAACATGTGAAAATTCGAGAAACCCCGAATCACTACTGCAACAACTCATTAAGTTCCTTCTATTTGTTAATTACTGAACAAATTATTCACTGCTTCCTACAACAAATACCGAAACTAATACACTGCAGGCTTCACCAATTAAAATTATATACAGAAACAAGAAACTGAGCAAGAAAGAAATACACAACACATTACACCGTTATTTTTGGACAAATGTCCTCGGAAAAACCCAATGCGGGAAAGTCGGTGTAGCAGCAGAGGGTTTGTATTTTTAAACAATAGTTTTTTGAATACAATCTTTGGATGCCTTGCTGGCTATCTAATACAGAGAGTATGACTGACAGAGAGATAAGTGAGATATACCTGACACTATCACTGGTGATCCTGAGTGATCCAGCCTCAAAATGGCTGGTCCCTTGCTACCTCTATGCAGCCTCTGTGCAATCACTGTGTAGGTCGTGCGTCACAGCTTCTGGGGACTATGTCACTCCTTCTGTAGATCGATTTTCTTTTGGAACTTCGACTTTTGCCCTCCTGGTCTCACACCACGGTTTCCGGCTTTAGAACTCGACCTCTCCAGCAAAATACGGATCTCCTCTCAGGCTCTGTGCTGTTTTTGTGTTAGCCTACACTGTCTAGTGTAGCCTCTGTGCTGCCTCTTCTGGATCTCTCTCTGCCTCCTCTACGATTTATTCCCGGATCAGGAAATTCTCCAACCGGAACTATCCCTGTCCCTCACTGCGAGAACTCTCCTCAATCGATTCTCTAGCAACTACTGTGCGGCCCTCTCTGAGAAATTCGATCTCTTGATCTGCCGCTGATGTTTTTTTTCCAAATGCCCATCAAGGCTCCTCTTATAATCCTTCAATTGAGAACCAACGGCCTAGATTAGATTTTGATCAATGGCTTCGATCATTTTGGCTTGATCCTTGTCTTCTTCTAGAAGTTTCACCCACAGTTTGATTAATACCCTTTAATTATTTTAATTTAGGCACGCATTAAAAATATTTAATTATTTTAATAAAACTGTCTCCGGGTGGAATTTCCCAAAATGATTTCTGGGTATTGTGGAATGCATGTGTCCAAGCCTCCCTGCAAATTTTGAGGCTTAGAGCACATCCGATGCTACCAGAAATCAACACTCCCTCTTAGCGAGGAATGTGCTCTAGTAATGCAACCTGCTGAAGCATCACCCTTCTCTGTAACATCTCCCTCTGCGTTGTTGATGTCTGACATCATTTCCCACCAACTACTGCGCAAATGCTGCATCTGTACTACTACTGACACTGCCACTGCCAACACTGCATCTGCACTGCACCTTCTCCAACTGCTGCTGCTACTGCATCAACAATAGAGAAACATCCAAAATTACTGAATAGATGTTCAACATGATGTAGCTATTGCTGGAGTTTTGACTGTTTTTAGTCTCTGCATTGACCCTCTGAAGCCTCTACGCTGCTGCTGACTCTGCACTGCTTCCAACTCTGTTCTGCGCTGCTCAGTTCTGGCGCTCCTAGCCATTGCAACTGTGACTCCGGCACTCCTCTGCACCAACTGACACTGGTCCATCCTGCTACTTCTCATCTGGGCTCTCGTAGCAAGGTATTGATCCGAGAGGTGGACTCCTCAAGGATCCGGCCTATCTGCAGTTCTTTCGAACTACTATTCTAGATCACCCTACCTCTCCCCTGGAGGTATCTAGGCAACCATGGCAAACTCTTTGTCCTCGATCTTTGCAGATGCTTCTTTCGGATCATGCTTCTCTTCCTTGTCCTTTTTCTTGAGAGGACACTGTGTAGCTTAGTGACCAAGTTCACCACACCAGAAGCACTTGATCTTCGAAACATCTTTCTTCTTCTTCCGCTGCTCCTGCTGTCCCGTAGATGCAAGAGCTGCATTTTCTTCCTCCTCCTTTGGCTTCGTCCCACTGCTGCTGCTGCTACTATCAAGTTTTCACTTGACTAAGTCTCTCCTCATCTCTTCCTGCTAAAGAGTGGCCCACATTCCTTCCCAGTTCGGCAATCTTTCTCTGCCCAGGATACTTTGGACAAACACTTGCCATTCTTCTGAGACTGAATTTAGGGCCAGCCTCACCATCTCGATAGGCTGAGGTGTTGACCCCACAACTGCCAACAAGTCTTAGATCTCCTGAAGCTTCGTTAGGAACGGATCAATGCATTCCCCTTTCTGCATCTGCGTGGATCTCATCTTCTGCTCCAAGTACATTTTCCGCTGCTCGGAAGATCCTTCGTATAACGTGGTCAATGCTTCCCACATCTGCTAGGCAGTATCCTTGCTAGCAATGTGACACACTACGTGATCTCTCACTCCGTCGAGGATCAATCGTTTGGCCTTCGTCATTTCAGCCTTGTACTTCTTGAGCAGATCTGGATCCGTGGGTACAACTACCACACTGTCGACATAGGTTTTGACATCGTGCTCATCTAGAAGGCATGAGATCCTTGCCTTCCCTATCACATAGTTGGATGCATCATCAAACCGATCTTGATTACGCAAGCCATTAGCTGCCATCTCTGCCAATGAAATGTTGCACTGCCTCCTCTCTTCTCTGCGCTGCTGCTGGGCTGGAATATGCACTCCCTACTGGAGTTAGTAGATCTGCTGCTGCTCAGCAAATGAGAATTCAGGCTTCTTGGCTAGAAGTCCTCCGAGGAAGAATTCCCTCAACAATATCTCTCTTCTTCCTTCTGACGTTTTTCTTCCTCAACAACTGTTGCAGAAAACTACGTCACATTAGAAATCTGCTCTGTGCTGCTCCCTCTGACACTGGAAAACTTTGATCTGGAAGTCTTTCTCACGCTTGACTCACTCAGAGAGAGACTTTCCTCGAAATTTTTTGCCTTCTTGGCTTGGACTAGGCACTCCATCTAGGGATTTGATTTGCTGCCTATGCAATACTTCGACTTCCCTCCTTCTCTTGAACGCTGGGCTCTTCAAGCTTTGCTCTCTTGCTTCACTTGCAGCTCTGATACCATGTGAAAATTCAAGAAATTTCGAATCACTACTGGAACCACTGATTAAGTTCCTTCTATTTGTTAATCACTGAACAAATTATTACTGCTTCCTACAACAAATACCGAAACTAATACACTGCAACCTTCACCAATTTAAATTTTATGCGGAAACAAGAAACTGAGCTAGAAAGAAATACAAAACACATTACAATTTACAAATGTCCTTGGAAAAACCCAATGCGGGAAAACCGGTGCAACAGCTGAGGGTTTGTATTATTAAACAATAGTTTTCTGAATACAATCTTTCGATGCCTTGGTGGCTATCCAATACAGAGAATATGACTGACAGAGATGAGTGAGATATACCTCACACTATCATTGGTGATCCTGACTGGTCCAGCCATAGAATAGCTAGTCCCTTGCTACCACTGCGCAACCTTTGCGCAATCACTGCGTAGGCCCTACTTCTGGGGACTGTGTCACTCCTTTTGCAGATCGATTTTCTTTTGCAACTTCAACTTCTGCCCTCCTGGTCTCACACCTCGACTTCCGGCTTCAGAACTCGACTTCTCCTGCAAAATACGAATCTCCTCTCAGGCTCTGCGCTGCTTCTGCGTCAACCTACGTTGTCCAACATAGCCTCTGCACTGCCTCTTCTGGATCTCTCTCTTCCTCCTTTGAGATGTATTCCCATATCAGGAAATTCTCCAAACGGAACTATGTCTGCCCCTCACTGCAAGAAATCTCCTCAATTGATTCTCTAGCAATTGCTGCGCTGCCCTCTCTGAGAAATTTAATCTCTTGATCTCTCACTAATGTTTTTTCCAAATGCCGATCAAGCGTCCTCTTATAATCCTTCAGTTGAGAACCAACGACCTAGACTAGATTCTAATCAACGGCTCAGGTCATTTTGGCTTGATCCTTGTCTTCTTCTAGAAGTTTCACCTACAGTTTGATTAATACCCTTTAATTATTTTAATTTCCTAAGTTTAGACTTAGGCACGCATTAAAAATAATTAATTATTTTAATAAAACTATCTCCGGGTGGAATTTCCCAAAACGATTTATGGGTATTGTGGAATACATGTGTCCAAGCCTCCCTACAAATTGAGGCTTAGAGCACATCCGATGCTACTAGAAATCAACATAACACATCTGATCCTACAAAAACTAACACTCCCTTTAGCGAGGAATGTGTTTTAGTGCCGCACACCCTGACACAACACCCTGTCTCTCTATCATCTCTTGTCACACTGTTGATATTTGGCTACTGTGACAGCTTGCCACTGCCCACCAACCATTGCGCAACTCTCATGCTGCATCTGTGCTGCTGCTGACCCTGGTGTACCGCTGCCAACACTGCATCTGCACTGCAACTTTGTCGCTGTTGTAATTGCAACATCTGCAAGTGAAAAACATCCAAAGTACTGAATCTACTGTGTTTAGTATGATGCATCTGTTACCCAAGCCTCTGATTGCTACTAGCCTCTGCATTGTCTCTAAAGAATCTGTGCTGTTGTTGACTCTGCTTTGTGCCACCTACACTGCTTCCAACTTTGCACTGTGCTCTCCAACATCTGATTGCTACTATTCTCTGCAACTGTCAATCTGGTAATGACTCTATCAACTAACATCGATCCATCCTACTACTGAAAACTGTGGGCCCCTGTAGCCAAGTAATGATCCACGAGGTGGACTCCTCAAGGACCCTGCCCAAACTCTGTAGCTCTTTGGGGCTACAACTCCAAGTCACCCCACCTTATTTCCATCATCGCGAAGTCTTCCTCCAACTTGAAGGACAACTTATCGATCTTAGCTGATGCTGCCTGCTAGTCCTGCTTCTCCGACTTGTCCTTCTTCTTGAGAGGATATTGCATGCTATAGTGACCAAGCTTACACCACCTGAAGCACTTGACCTTTGACATGTCCTTTTTCTTCTTTCTCTGCTCCCCTTGCCCTTGACTGAGACCCTTTGATGCGAGGGCCACATTCTCCTCCTCCTTCACCACCTTCGATCCGCTACTGTTGCTGCCACTGATGGATCTCTTTAACATAGCTCATCTCAACTCCTCCTGCTGCAGATCGACCCACATTCTGTCCCATCTTGGTAGTGTGTCCCTCCCCAATATACTCTGGACGAAGACTTGCCAATCCTCTGAGACACTTTGAGTGCCAATTGTACTAGCTCTGAAGGTTGAGGCATTGCCCCAACCGCTGACAGCTGGTCTCGGGCCTCTTGAATCCTAGTGAGAAAGGGATTTATGCCTTCCTCCTTCTGCATCCTGATGCATCTCAGCTTCTCCGCTAGGAACATCTTCCACTGCTCAGAAGTACCCTGGTACAACATGGAGAGAGCATCCCACATTTCTTTGGCTGTTCTCTTGGCCGCTAAATGTGAGACTATATGATCCCGGACTCCATCGAAGATCAAATGCTTTGGCCTCGCCATTTCCTTCTTGTATTATTTCAGCTGATCCGCATGATGGGGAACTGCCACTACATTATCAATGCAGGTTTTCAGGCCATATTCATCTAGAAAGAAGGACATCCTAGCCTTCCAGATGATTTAGTTGGATGATCCATCCAACCTATCCCGATCTCTAAGCCCTGCAATGGCCATCTCTGAAATTGTCGAAAACTCCCTCTTTCCCTGTGCTCGGCTGCTGTTGTACTATTCACACTCCCTTCTGGAATGTGTGGCTTTGCTAGCTGCTACAACCAATCTGCAACTGGGAATATCGAACTTCCGAGACTCGAAGTTCCTTGAGAGAAATTTTCCCTCTGCTGTGTGTGCTTTTCTCTTCCACCCGACGTGGATTCTGCTTCTACAACATGCAACAAAACCCTTTATGTCCAACCAGGGATCTGCCTAGTGAAAAATTGAGTTGCTGTAGCTCCCTCTACCTGATGGAATCACTGATCTGGGAGATTCGAACTTTTTTTGCCTCTTGCACTGAAATATCATACTTCACCAAGCAACTCGGCCTGCTTGGCAACGAAGTGCACTGCCTCAAGAATTTCGGCGTACTGGTCCTCCTGAGCAACAAAATTCTTTCCTTTGCTTCTGAGCTTCCGACTGATTACTTACGCTCTAATACCATGTGAAAATACCACAAACTAGAATCCTATTGCAGCAATTGGAATTAATTCTTCTAATTTTAATTAATTTAACAATTTATTTGCTACAACAAATACCAAATTAATCATGCTGCAACCTTCACAAATAAAACTACGGAAATAAATAGCGTTGGAAACTGAGAAAATACTAGCACACACAAAATAAAAATGACACTATTGTTTTTGGACAAAAGTCCCTGGAAAAACCCAATGCGGGAAAACAGGCGCAACAGATGAGGGTTTTATTATCGTGCAGTAGTGAATTCTGAGTACAATCTATGGATGCCCAACTGGCAATCCAATTAGCAAGTATCTGATAGAAATAATTAGAGAGAAAATTCTCTCACCCCACCAATGTTTTAAAACTCCGACTCCGACTCGGACTCGGACTCGGCCGAGGGTCGACTTCGACTCCGACTTTGACTCTGACTCGGCCGAGGGTCGACTCCGACTCCGACTCTGACTCGGTATCGACTCGGCCGGCTCGATTTCAATGACTCGGTCGTTGTAAAAAATACATTAAATATTTATTTTTTATAAAAACACATAATTTTAAAGATTTTCATTCATGTTTCCAAACACACAGCATTAGAATATAGATAGAAGACAACATATGATCAAAGTAGGCTCATGAATATATCCATTATATCAAAATGGCACCCAGTGCACTGTCCAATACATACACGATGATGATATAGAGATCAAAACAAAAACACATAACCAAGGAGGCTATAAATGGCCTCTACAACAAAAGTCTCTGACCAGTACTACTGGCTACTGCTAGAGTTGCCAACATCACCTGGCTCAGTGTTACTTGGGAGCGGGAGTGAAAGTGGGGAGCGAGAACGAAAACGCGAGCGGGAGCGACATTTTCAGAAGCTCCTGGTTTGGGAGCGAATCCCAGAGGAGTTCGACAACCAATGTCACTAACGTCAAGGTACATAGAGGGATTGGTGCTCTTGATTAAATACGAGTTCCATACCTTAATACATGACAAAATTCAATGGAAACATTGCAATCCTCCAATCTTGAAATCCTAAAAAACTGATAAGTCTGCTGGATTTTGAATGAAATCTAAAATTCTACTTTCTCCATATGAAATCCAATGAGGCTGGAACCACTCTCAAACATCCTGAGTCATTTCATGGTAATGTTAAAAATTTAAGTAAAAGGATGAAAATGAAGATTAAGGAGAATGTCACTTTTACTTTAAGAATTTAACATTACCATGAAATTTGAATAGCATATCAATACTAGGAGAGGGGAATGGACCCCAAATAGCATTTAACTAATTTAGAAAACACCTTGGAGTCCAAACCAATCAGCAAACACTTCAAAATTTCATTAAAAAAATGACAAATCGCTGTTTTGATGGGGTTACGGGCCGCAGGTTATGACTCGGCCGAGTCAATACGGAAACGGCCGAGTTGGCCGAGTCATGGCTGACTCGGCCTCCCGAACCGTTTCCTCCACCGAGTCACAATTCTGGGCATTGAAACGGATCAACTCGGCCGTTTCCGTTTCGAATCGGCTTAAAACTATGCACCCCACAAGCAATCTCGACACGGGCTTCTACACAAAACTGGTCGTCCAAACCCAAATGTGAGCCCTTCTGCGCTGTCTCTCACACGTGTGGCTTAATTCTGTCTTTGAGCAAGCCGTCTAACCTGTCTCTACTGTTGGAAGTAACTCTCTGGTCCTTTGGAAGACTTTCCCAGCCTCTGGAAACTGAATCGACCTCCTCAGCTAAATCGAATTGCTCTGCGTCAGCTTCTGCGCAGTCTTTGCATTGCTTCAGCGTGGATCACTTCTATCACTTGCTGCTGCCTCTTCAGATCTGGAAAACTTCCTCCGGATCAGTCTCTGCCCCTCACTCATTGCTTCGATCTCTAGCCCTCTGACAATTGACTACTGCTACTCTGGAATTCGATCTACCAAGAAAATCGAACTTTTGGCGTTCTCAAGTGTATTTTCCAAGTGCCCATAGACTTCCTCTTATAATCCACTGTTGGAGCACCAACGACCAAGATTAAAACTTAATCAATGGCTAGGATCATCTTGAAGTCAACCCGTGTGAGTTTCTAGATGATTCTCACCTTATCTCAATTAATATTGATTAATTAACGATATTCCCTAAGTTTAGACTTAGGAAATATTTAAAAAATGGTTAATGATCTAATTGAGACACTTCTAGGTGGAATTTCTAGAAATAATTTATGGATTTTGGAGATCTCATATATTTTAGCCTCACCACCAAATTTTGTGGCTATAACACATCCGATGCTACAAAAACTAACATTTGCTTCAATTGTATGCTATTATGATGCCATCTCCTAAAATGATGCATCCTATCATGCTTCTAATGTTTCCTACCATGATAGCTATACTTTACAAAAATTGAAAAAATCTTGGTGGAGAAGATTATCTCAATCATAGTAGAGATCTTTTACTTCCTCCTCCTTTGATTTCTTCTTTTCATCTTCTTCCACTTCTTCGGTGATATGGGCTTCTTCCCTTCCTCTTTAGTTGTTGTCCTTCTTGAGCTTAGGACAATTTCTCTTATAATACCCATATTCATGACAACCATAACATTGGATTTTCGACATATCCTTCTTGTTCTTTTTTTGAGGATGAAACTTTCCAAATTTCCCTTTCTTTCTAGCCATGGTAGCAAATGCTTGAACTTACTTGTTTGATCCTACATCACTTTTTGCCTTTAACTTGGTTTATTCAATTTTACGTAGTGACCAAATTTCATTGAATAGGGTAGCTTCCTTCTTTCCATAGATGATTCAAAGTTGTCCCATTCCTCTAGTAGTGCATTGAGCACTATTGTGGTCATTTCTTTGTCGGACATTATTTCTCCCAACTCTTGTAGTTGGTCTCTTATTTCTGACACCCTCATAAAGTATAAGGCTATTTCTTCTTCCTTTGATATCTTCATCTTGTAGAGTTCTTGTCTTAATGATATCACTTCTCCTGCGGTACTTATAGAGAACAATTCTATTAACCTTTTGTATATTTTTTTTGATGTCTCTAATTTTGATACATAAGGTATGAGGGGATCCTTGATGGATTCTATAAGAATCCTTTGAGCCCTTACTTCCCCTTTCATATACTTTGTTAGAGCTTGAGCTTCTTCCTTTGGAGGTTTAGTGATTGAGCCCTGTTGTTGCACAGAATGTCTATGCACCGCGACGACTCAAATCAGGGGCTATCACCTTGATCCCCAATCTCTCCGTTTAAGTTGTCTCCCAATAATAGACTAAGGGGGGTAGACCCTACAGAAATGAATGAAGGAGAACTAGTTGGAAACCAACCAGTTCGAGAGACACAGTTAAACAACCAAGTACTTGTTTTATATTTAGCAAGACTTATAGGATTCAATTAGATTTAGACGATTGATACTAGTGCCTTATGGAGTCAACTATCTTGTTAGGAAATTTAGGACCAAGTAATTGATGAGCAACTACTGCTTGGATGAATAACTATTTTATATGAAACACAAATCCTAAAGCTAATGTGAGATGCAGGAATCTTGGTTAATTTTAGTTAAATTCCTATCTAAGTTTTAACCCTTTGATCCTTTCTATATTGAGCCTGATTCTGTAGTAAGTGGCAGAGAGAAGATAAGGTGAAGCACACTAAGGTGTGATTAACGATACCTCTCTTGAAAATCTAACATATCTAGTGCCTCCGACGCTGCAGAGCGCTGTGGCTCTGACGACTGCAAGGTCACCGTTTTAAGTACTATTAAAACCAGACTTCTCAAGCAAAGATGGATGGGTACCTATTTTTCTATCGACCAAGCTTATGCTTGGAAGTAAATTTTAATTATGGAAGACTAACTTAATATGCAAGTGCACGAGATGATTAGACGACGGATTCAAAACGCTTATATCACGATTTATTTCTGAGTTATATGCCAAAGCCTTAATTGCCAAAATAAATATTCACTTCACAAGACAATAACTGAAAGATAAACTTCTTAAAACATTCAGCTCAGCAAAAATACCACAGTAAATGCACTTGGAACATTAAACATGAAATATCACAATATAATGCCCAATAGTAAGCTAGATCACAAGCCTGTCGATTATATTTAGTAGCTCAAAGAGAACAAAAAAACTTTCTCAATTATCTCTAAATATTTAATGACAATTAGACAATTAATTTTTAGAGGAAAATTGTGAGACACAACCAATTGCCCAAATATAATTTTCAGATCAGCGTTCTTATGAAAGAGCAGAACAAATAAATTTCCGAATATTAATCTTCAGTTATATCAGTGATTTCAAATTTAGATCAGCCCTCTTTAACTTCAGAAAATTCCTTTGGAAAAGCAGTGATTAATCAGTGAATTGGATATATGTCCAGCACATTCAACTTCAGAAAATTGTTTCAATATATATCGTAGATTAAATGCCTAGACAATTAGGATTTATTTCTGAGTTAGGATTAATTCAAAAATGTATTAAGTAATTTCCAAATTTATAATTATTAGTGTGTTTACTGTTTGGAGTTTAGAGAGATAAATGAGTTTAGAAATAGAACCTGGAAGGTTTAATGCCTTGAAGACCAATGCTGAACTCACCCTTGGATTTAAACGCTCAGAAACCCTTCAAACTCAGAAAATTCACTTTCAGAAATTTGTCATAACAGTGACAAATGGATCCTTGTTTGATTGTTGTAATACCTCTGAAAATATGTCTCTTTTGAACTGTTGTGATGCCCTTGGATCCTCTTGCTGTCACTGTGTAAAATGATGCCAAATAATGTGACTGAAAACCTTTCACAAAAGTCTTATTCCAACTGCTGTAATACCCCTTCGTCTTCTTGATGTCACTGCCACAAAAGACCCCAATTAAGGGCTGCTATTACCCTTGGGTTATTGCTGTAAAGGAGGGTTTGAAAAATGGAAAAAAGGTAGCAAAAACAAGAGCTAAGCGTAGCAGGCTAGGGGAGGCTGCAGAGGGAGATAAGGGGTGAAGGAAATAGGCAGCGGAGGCAGGGTAAGAAGCCGCAGGCCCTGCTGGGCAGTGGAGGAAGAAAAACACAACAAGGGAAGGAGTTGCCGCGAGGCCAACGCTGGCCCTTTTGAGCAAATTCTTTTTTGATGATTTCTCTTCCACGAAATTTTGATGGAGATTCCGAAAATTCAAAATTTGAAACCCTTGAAGAAAATTTCTCTGAATATTCTTCCTTGCCAATTTTTGTTGAGGCCAGATCTTGCCCTCCAGGGTCTAGATTTGGCTCCAAATTAAATTTTTCCTTCAGATCCGCACCTGCAAAATGGAAAACAAAAATACCCAGATGCCAATATATACAAAAAATAAATAAAACCCCAAGACCCAAAAAAAAAAAAATCTCAGATCTATACAAGATAATTACAGATCTATACAAATGAGTTATAGATCTATTAGATCTGAGGAGTATGAGTCCAACTCCACTCTCATATTTATAGATCTAAGGTTCTTCCTAGCTAGATCTATCAATTTTGCACAAGTTATAAAAGATATTTAAAATTTTTAATGAGATACTAGCCCAAAAACACCCTGCAGAAAAATAGATCGTTAGATAAATCCCGAGGCTTCGATCAAATAGGCTCTTCAGGAATTATGCTTTGAGAGTTGGTTAGTCCAACCAAGGACTATCCCCAAACATTCAATTAAAATTCGAATGATCTTCTAGAAACACTAGATCCAACTGTCAGATCAAGTAGAGAAATAAAATAATAATATAATTTTCAAGAACTAGAGATACCTGCTAATTCAATCAAATTAAAATTATTACCCTAGATCCAATAAATTGAACAAGATACCTGTGCACAAATTATTCCACGAGAGCTATTGATTGACAATTTTCAAATAATATTCAGCAGAAAAATTTAAAACAATATTACCATAAATTCGAGAAGAGGAACACCACCATCAATCGAAACCCCAAAGACTTTTGCATTATATTCCTGTTGTCGCACAGATTGTCACGACAACACTCAGACCGGGGGCTGTCACCCTGATCCCCGATCTCTCCATTTAAGCCGTCTCCCGAGGCTAAGGGGGGTAGATCTTATAGGATAAAGGATGACCAATTGTGGACTAGTTGGGTTGGGAGACACAAAAAGGCAAATTAACACTTGATTAATTTTAGAAGTTAATGTACCGGTGCCTTATGAAGATAATGATTAAATGATTATTTATTAAATGCTGCAGAAATATAAACCATGTAAAACGATCATTTATCATCAAATCACCCAGGCAGAATGCAAGATATTCAACAGACGCACAATGCCTTAATAAGGATCCAGCGATTAAATTTTAAGAAAAATCTAATGCTTTAAATGATCATAAAATTTAAATGCTGATCAGTTACCACTTTCATATAGCTAACTTTAGATAAATATTTAAGCACATTTAACTATATGAAAATGATAAATATTAATCCCATAATAGAAAAAGGACATGAAAATGAATTTTCAATTTTTAATTAGGCTTTTCAATTTTTTTTTTTAAATGAAACTGAAAATGTCTAATTTAAAACTGAAACCTAAGTTAAAAATTAAACTAATAAATCAAAAGCTAATGACAATATTAAAAAAAAAAACTAAAGATTAAAACTTTTATGTTTTTTTGGGACTTTTTATAAATTTTTTTATGATTTTTTGATATTATGAAAAAAAAATAAAAAAAAAACTAATAGCGAATCAAAGAAACTTAAAAGGGCCTTTTTATATTTTATGAGAATTTTTTTTTTTGGTTTGTAAATCAAAATTTAAACAAAACTAAATCTAATTTTAAAGAAATCTAATTCTAAAATTAAAACAAAAAGTTCATGGATCTAAAACTAAAATGAACTAACGTCTAAAACTTAAATTTAAATAAAAATTCTAAAAAAATAAAAAGGCTAAGGATTACTTTTTTATGTTTTTTTCATTTTTTATTTATTTTTATTGTAATTTAAACTTAATTAAGTCTAAAATAAAAAAATGAACCAAAGCATTAAGACTAATTTTTTTTTTTTAATATATATATATTTTTAATTTTTAATTTTTATTATGATATAAAGTTCTAAGATTAAAATTAATATAGAACAAAACTAAAAAAAAAAAAAAAAATCTAATTCTAAGCTAAAACTTAGATTAATAAAATCAAAATCTAATTTAATCTAACCTAAATCTAACTCTAAATGAACTAACACTAACTCAGAAAATAAAACAAAACCATAAAACCCTTTTTTATTCTTTTGATTTTTGATTTTTTGATTTTTTTATTATTAAAGTCTAACTTTAAACAAAATTAAATCTAAATTTAAAACTAAACTAACATCATTTATATCCAATGTTTAAAATTAAAACTAAAATCTAAAAATCAAAACCTGATCTAATATATAAAGTGAAAGTTTATAAAATGTAACATCTAAAACTAAAACTTTAGTTCTAAGATCTAAACTAAATGAAGCTCATCGTAAGAAAAAAAAAAGAAATACCTACGCTATCCTATGCATATAAAGAAAGATCGTTTTTTTTTTGTTGTTGTTGTTGTTGTTGGTGTAGGTGACGGCAAAGAAGAAATACGCAGGTTGGAGAGCGAGACGCGGCAAAGTGAATGGGGTTGAGCAGCACGCAGCGTTTCAATGAAAACGTGCAGAGAAAGGACAGCAATGGAACTGCGGATGAGGCAGCAGGGAAAGAATGAAATTGCAGGCGCGGAAATTTGGTGGACGGATGAGCTAGATGGAGCAGCACGGAGGAGAAAGGGAGCTGGCAAGGCTTTGAGGGGCTGTGTGGAGGAATAAGGCCGCAGTTTTAAAGCGTCGAATGGCACCGATGAGAGGTCGAAGCTGTAGCTGCGTGAGAGGCAGGGTTTCAATGCTTGTCGACAGCGTAGGAAGCAGCTTGGAGAAGGAAGCTTGACAATGGAAGGGCGGCGGATTGACTGTAGGCAGCTTGATGAAAGCCCGACCGGGGAAAGGAGAGCAGCGTAAAAGACTGAACGTGCAAAGGCAACATATGGTCCTGGCAACGTAAAGAAGAATCGAGCTGCGTTTTGGCAGAGATGAGTTGGGCGGATGCAAGTAATATGCAGGTGCGGAGGTGACAACGAAGGGGCGTAATGGAATAGCGCAGTGAAATGAAGCTGCGTTTTGACGGAGCAGGCTAAAGAAAATCGATCTTGGGCAGCAGAGAAACTTAAACCAGAGGTAACAAACCCGTAATCCAGAAACTTAATCAAAATTTTGAATCCTTCCTGCTCCAGATTGCTTGATAGAAACCCTGAATTTTTTTTAAAATCTATACTGTGCAAGGAAGAAACCTAAAACCCTAACAAAAATCAGCTAAATAATTACAGTAATTACAAATTAGAGGCTCTAACTAGCCAGATTTGTCAATATGCCACATAAATATTTTCAGAATTTTAAACTTTAGATAAGGCGCTTCAGAAAACCCTTCATGCATTCATAAAAAAAAATTCAAATGATATGCCCGGGATCAAAACTGGCTGGGCTCTTTTAGAAAACGCAATCCAGGAGTTGGCTGGTTCAGCGGAGAACTTCCCCAAACGCCCGGTAATCTAAAAAAAAGATTTCCTGCACAACTTAAAATCAACCATTAACATAGAGGGAAAAAACAATAGTCAAATCCAGATCAAATAGAGATACCTGCCATTATATTTCAGAATCTAAACTATTATTCAAACCCTAGAGATCAGACAAGATACCTGTGCCTGAATCAATCTACATCAAGCTATCATCAATGGCTGAAAATAAAATTATGCAGAAAAATAAAAATCTTACAGCATTTCCAGAAGAGTAACACCAGCAAGATTTCTACCCCAAAGTCTTTCTTTATTGCACAAAAAATGACTACAAGAGAGCTTTCTTTAGGACCAGACTCTCAGATCAAATCTGATCTCAAATGACCCCTGACACCCTATTTAAAGGAAAAATTCGTGACGGCTAGTTCGAGTGATCCATGTCAAAATGATCTCGACCGTCAATGAGGATCAAAATCTCTTTTAATCTCATCCGTCGAAATTTTAAATGCACTTTAATATATTAAAAAATTAAAACTTTGCATTTATTTTCTCAAAATTTTTGACTTATTATTATTTTATTCTATTTTTCAAATTTTTATTTATTTTTAATTAATTAATTAATTTTAATTTTAATTTTATTATTATTTTTTTTTAATTTTAATTTTTTATTATTTATATCTTTTATTTTTTTATTATTTTTTATTTTTGGATCCTCGAACTTAGCCCTTTGGAAAAATCACCTAGGACCTAGGACTTAGGACTTATGAGGGGATTAAAACATTTTCTAACCCTCAAGACGCTTTACATCATGACTTTTACAATTTTACATCTCAAGGGGGAAAACCCATTTGACATAGACCCTCATAGACCACCCAGTTCTGCGACACAACTATAATCTAACAGATCATTTACATAGACTCGACCAAGTACACTAGGATTCCCCTAAGATTCTAATGACAAAATCCATTCCGGCTTTGGGGTTAGGCTGAAGGAAAACTCTGCCGATCATGGATCGGTGAGACAAAAAACCTTCCGGAACGTAGATTATCACTAGAAAATTAGGTTTACCTAGGCAATTTACATAAATGACTCAGATCTGCCAAGACTATTTACAATTTACACATGCAGACTGGGTTTACAACATAACATAATTGGGTAGATGATGACAATTGAATGGCACAGACACGTCGATCAAGCACTATCCCTTTTGCGAAAAAGGGGGGGTGTACTGCTATGGGTAGTTGACACGTAGTGGTTAACATCTGGCTCTACTTGGGGACACATTGCTGCACTGTAGGAATGTGAAAATCCAGAATTTACATCCATGCAACACACAACCAAACATAAGTAGCGTCCATCCAAAAATCATCATATAACATTAAGCACAGGAAAGGTATAAGTTTTTCATTTATTAACTATCTAGTAACATGAAAAGTAAATCTAATCCTAAAACAGAAATGAAAATGCTGAAAAAAACAAGGAGTAGGGTTAGAAATACAGAGGATGCCCCATGGCATCAGATGTGTTCAATATAGTGTATACTGAGCATTTGCCTACTTTTAGGCAAATCTGTCGGCTGCTTGTCGGATGTGCCATGTCCAATTCTGCATACAGTAGGACTTTTCCCTATCTGAAAATCAAGCTGCTCGCGGCCGTCTGATGCATTAAATCTTCTTGTTTTCTTTTTCTTACATTTTTTTTTTTGTGGCAAGCTGTATCACTGATGACGTTGAACTTTTTGTTTCAAAGCTCATAGATGAAGTATGTAAGATATGCGTGACATGTCTTTCTTCATTCTGCATCTGCCCTGCCAAGGATGATGGATCAATCTCATAGGTGCCATGAGTTATAACTTGATCTTCTATGATTGGTGGATTAATCGTGTGAGCATCAACCTTATTATTAATTTCCCTTTTATCCAGGTCACCTTCAATTATCCACTTTTCAATGAAAAAAAGGACCTCATAATAAGATGGAGCTTGTTGCAACAGATAAGGAGGCTCCTGATCTATTGACGTTCCCTGGTTTCTTTCATCCTCTGACAGCGGTTGAAATTTCTGAACCTGTATTTTAATGGCATCTATCTCAGTGTTGTTAAAAGCACGATTAAATCGCGCTTTTTTCCCTAAAGACGATTTAATCGCGCGTTTTATGTGAAAAAAGCGGCTAAATTTTTTTTGCGCGTTTTTTTTCCGAAAAAAGCGTGGGGTGTCGGGGCAGCGAGTTTTATAATCCGATTTTTGATTTTTTTTGTTCATTTGGACTGTGGGCGCGCGTAGGAGGAGGAGAACGTCTTGGAGAGAGCAGCTGGAGGGTTTGTGAGCAAATCTAAGTGCTTGTAGGACAAATTCAAGAGGAGACCACCAATTTCTCCATAAAAACGGTATGTAGATTAATTTTTTTTTGTTTTCCTTGTTTAAAAACATTGTTTTTCATTGTTTTTGGTTGGGAAACTTCATATGGGCACCATTTTCCTTTTGTTTTCATTGTTTTTAAAGAATTTTTTGTATTTTTTCATTGATTTGGGATGGGTAAATTGGTATGACTATGGGAACCAATTTATTTATTTATTTTTTTTTCATTTTTTTTGAACATTGTTTATGTTTTTTCATTGTTTTTGGCATTTGCCATTTGGTTGGGTAACTTGGGTTTGGAACTTTGGATTCTGGAAATTTGTAACTTGTAATTTTGTAAATGCTAAATTGTAATCCTAAATTCCTATTTCCTAATCCTTATTTTCCCATAGGTTTGCAAATTCAAAATTCAAAAACAAACATGCCGAGGAAATTGGATCCTTTCTGGGAATATGGTGAACCTAAAGCTCCGAATGATAGACAAAACTTGAATTGCAAGTTGTGCGGAAAGGAGATACGCGGGGGGGTGTACAGGTTGAAGTTTCACCTTGCACAAATCCCTGGGCATGATGTGGGGCCCTGTATAAATACAAATCCTGAACTTATCCAAAGAGCCATGAGAGCATTGGGAGAATTAGAGCACACTAGAGAGGCCAAAGAAGAACTCAAAAGGCAACTAAAAAGGTCAGCTGAAGGAAGTGGGCCAAGTGGCATTGGTTCTACTTCAGCATCAGTCAATCCGGTAGCTGCATCATCATTTTTTGTTCCTCGAACCACACCTGGTTCACAACCATCTATCGGTTCAATGCTAAAAAGAACTGAAAAAGAACAAGCTGACAGGTTGATGGCAAAATTTCTCCTCTGGAGTGATATTCCTTTCAGCATTGTAAGGAATAATCCATTTTTCCAACCTACTGTTGATGCTATTGCCAGTGTTGGCCCGGGGTACAAAATCCCTTCTTATCATGATTTCAGAGGCCGGATTCTTCAAGATGAAAAGCGTGACTGCACCCAAAGATTGGAGGATTTTAGGGCATCATGGGCACAAACAGGATGCACTGTTATGTCAGATGGTTGGACTGACCAAAAGGGGAGAACCCTCATAAACTTCTTGGTTAGTTGTCCCAAGGGGACTATGTTTATCAAATCTGTTGATGCATCTCATCAAATCAAAGATGCAAGAACTTTATGTGATTTGCTGGATGTGTTTATTTTGGAGGTGGGTGAACAACATGTTGTCCAAGTCATAACGGACAATGCTGCAAATTATGTTGCTGCTGGTAGAATGCTTATGGACAGGCATCCTACTTTATTTTGGACACCTTGTGCTGCCCATTGTATTGATTTGATGTTAGAGGACATAGGGAAAATTCCCTTTGTCAAAGATATTGTTGACTCATCAAAAAGCATCACAAAATTTATGTATAATCATACATCTGTGCTTAGCTTGATGAGAAGATTCACCAACAACAAAGAGTTGGTGCGCCCCGCCATTACACGGTTTGCCACGAGTTTCATATCTCTTCAATCCCTCTTGAATTCTATGTGGGATGTGAAGAGAATGTTTCTTTCAGAGGAGTGGCGTGCTATGTCAATGAGCCGCAAACCAGAAGGAGAGGCCATCTGCAGACTAGTTTCATACTAGGAAGACTTCTGGGCGGGAGTGCAGGAGGTGTGCGCCGTTACTGAACCTTTGGTAAAGGTTCTTCGGTTGGTTGATGGTGAGAAGCCCGCAATGGGCTATTTGTATGAAGCCATGGACAGGGCCAAAGAAGCCATTCGGGCCTACTATGATGATAAGGGAGATGATGGGTTTCAGAAACAACTCCTTCTATGGGGAGTGATTGATGAGTGAGTGTATTTGAAAAAATACACAACAAGAAGCGCAACAGGTTAACACTTAAACATTTAAAATATTGCAAATTTCCAAATAAATTTTTGAATTCATTAAACAATATTTTTTTTATTATTAATTATTATTTCATGATCTTTGTACAGGTTGGAGTCCCAGCGACTTAATGCCATGGTCTACGTCTACTACAATCTTCGATTGTGGGTGAGGCAACTTGAGAGGACACCTGTTGTGGATGCCATCTCATTGGATGGGATTGACACCACTGCTGCATGGAGGGTTGAGGCCGAGAGGCCTCTCATGGATTCTGTTGATGATTGGTTAGTGCAGGATGTAGTGGAGGGGGAGGAGGAGCAGGAGGGGGAGGAGGAGGAGCAGGAGCAGGAAGAGGAGGTGACACCGCCTACCCGGGTTACCACTGCCACCAATAGAGGACGTGGTCTCCGTCTACCTCCTGTAGCTCATACTTCTAGTTCTTCAGCTTCTAGAGCACATCAGACTCCACTGCCATTTCCACCAGCACAGGCACCAGCATCTACATCTAGAGGGAAAGGGAAAGCTGTGACATTTTCTTGCAAGAGGGGCAGAGGAAATCAATAGGATTAGACTTTCATTTTATTGTATATGAGTCTATGACATTATGACATGATGAGATACATTATCATATTTTTTGTTGATATTTTGAGGCTGAGCTGAGACTCAGGGGTCAGGACTTACTATTTAGGACATGATTCAATGTTATGTGTGATTTTAGCGCTAGAAATGATATTAAACATCTTATATATTAGTTTTTTTATCATATTTATGTGTCAATGTATTTTTTTATGTTGTAGATGGTTTAGATATTAAAAAAATTGAAAAAAAATGAAAAAAAATGAATTTTTTTGTACCAAACGCTTTTTTCCCGCTTTTTTCCGTTTTTTTTTTCAGATTTTTCCGATTTTTTCCGCTTCATTCCCGGCGCCGATTTAATCCCGCTCGCGCTTTTCACAACATTGATCTATCTGACTAGAGTGTTCAACCTTTATAGCACTGATTTCCCTGGCATGGTCTTCTTCCATGGTTAATAACTTTTTCTGAAAACATATCTGATTAGCTTCCATATCTTTTATTACTTTATCATCGTTTTCCTTTAGGTCATGAAGCAATGCTGCATAGAGTTTATCTCTTTCTTATGATTTGCTTGCATGGTTGTTATATTTTCCTATAAGCCTGATAACTTGCTTTGCATAAAACTAATTTCTGTGTCATGATTAGTTTTCATGACCTCAATTTCCTTAGCATGTTGATTTTGCATGATCTCCATCTCCTTATTACATTTTTCCAGGTGGGTGCATAAAGTTCTCACATCATTGACGTAATTAGTTTGATTGATTTCCATATTTTTTACCAGCCGCATTAGTTCTTGTATAATTTGCTTCTGATCATCCTTTTGATTGTCGACATTGATTTTATAATTTGTCTCTGCTTTTCCACTATCGTGGATTTGATCTGCAATGGTACAGGTTGATGGCACATTCTGATATGAAGAATTGTCTTGAAATCTTTCATCGACAGCTGGACCTTTTATAAGATTACTTTCATTCCGTTGCACAATTTTAGGGGCACAAGGCGAGCTATCTGGATCACCATATCTATCTTTAAAAGCATTGACAATGTCTTGTAAAGAAGTGAAAGAATCTTTAGGACAATTATTAAATCAATTCAAAGCATCATCCTCTAAAGAAAGGACAAATAGACGCATTTGGACATCTTCATGATTATACTGAGGAGATCTACAATACATGATCATTATACGAGTAAACCTGCCTAGATGATTTTTAACAACAACTGAATCACCACCCGAGAACACAGGTAATTTAGAAATGGCCACTTCTGGAACATCATGGAGATCATTAGTAAAATGACATGGTTTAAACGAATAATCCATGATGAATAACGAGGGACCAAATGGATGATAGAAGGAGATCTCTGCTCAAGAAAATCAAGAGATGGAAGAAGTGGAGTCGCCACTTGAACAATGAATCTAATTCTAGGATACAAAAAGCAACCAACAAGCAGATATGAGGGAGGCTTCTTGTCTGGGAAAAAATAAAAGAAATGGAGTCGCCACCCAAACAAGAAACGTACTGAAGAGTAGTTGCTGATATGACGAAAGATAAGGTGATGAAAAGATCCAAATGATGTCAAAAAATGATGAATCTGCCAGCTCAAATGAGAGATGAGAAAGATGAAAGAATGATGAGAAATGAGAAGATGAATGTTGTTGAAACGCCGAGAATAAAATGTCCCTGGCAATGGCGCCAAAAAATGTTGTCGCATAGATTGTCACGACAACGCTCAGACCGGGGGTTGTCACCCTGATCCCTGATCTTTCCGTTTAAGCCGTCTCCCGAGGCTAAGGGGGGTAGACCCAATAGGATAAAGGATGACCAACTGTGGACTAGGTGGGTTGGGAGACACAAAAAGGCAAATTAGCACTCGATTAATTTTAGAAGTTAATGTACCAGTGCCTTATGGAGTTAATGATTAAATGATTATTTATTAAATGCTGCAGAAATATAAACCATGTAAAACGATCATTTATCATCAAATCACCCAAGCAGAATGCAAGATATTCAACAGACGCACAATGCCTTAATAAGGATCCAGCAATTAAATTTTAAGAAAAATCAAATGCTTTAAATGATCGTAAAATTTAAATGCTGATCGGTTACCACTTTCATATAGCTAACTTTAGATAAATATTTAAGCACATTTAACTATATGAAAATGATAAATATTAATCCCATAACAAAAAAAGGACATGAAAAAGAATTTTCAATTTTTAATTAGGCTTTTCAATTTTTTTTTTAAATGAAACTGAAAATGCCTAATTTAAAACTGAAACCTAAGTTAAAAATTAAACTAATAAATCAAAAGCTAATGACAATATTAAAAAAAAACTAAAGATTAAAACTTTTATGCTTTTTTGGGACTTTTTATAAATTTTTTAATGATTTTTTGATATTATCAAAATTTTAAAAAAATAAATCTAACAGCTAATCAAAGAAACTTAAAAGGACCTTTTTATATTTTATGAGAATTTTTGTTTGTTTGTTCGTTAAATCAAAATTTAAACAAAACTAAATCTAATTTTAAAGAAATCTAATTCTAAAATTAAAACAAAAATTTAATGGATCTAAAACTAAAATGAACTAACGTCTAAAACTTAAATCTAAATAAAAATTCTAAAAAAATAAAAAGGCTAAGGATTACTTTTTTATGTTTTTGGAATTTTATTTTATTTTATTTATTTATATATATATATATATATATTTTATCAAAATTTAAACTTAAATAAGTCTAAAATAAAAAAAATGAACCAAAGCATTAAAACTAAAATCTTTTATAATTATATATATATATATATATGTTTATTATGATATAAAGTTCTAAGATTAAAATTAATATAGAACAAAACTAAAAAAAAAAAAATCTAATTCTAAACTAGAACTTAGATTAATAAAATCAAAATCTAATTTAATCTAACCTAAATCTAACTCTAAATGAACTAACACTAACTCAGAAAATAAAACAAAACCATAAAACCCCTTTTTATTCTTTTGATTTTTATTTATTTATTAAAGTCTAACTTTAAACAAAATTAAATCTAAATTTAAAACTAAACTAACATCATTTATATCCAATGTTTAAAATTAAAACTAAAATCTAAAAATCAAAACCTGATCTAATATATAAAGTGAAAGTTTATAAAATCTAATATCTAAAACTAAAAATTTAGTTTTAAGATCTAAACTAAATGAAGCTCATCGTAAAAAAAAAGAAGAAATACCTACGCTATCCTATGCATATAAAGAAAAATCGTTGTTTTTTGTTTGTTTGTTTGTTTGTTTGTTGTTGTTGTTGTTTTTTTTTTTTTTTTTTTTTTTTGCTTTTGGTGCAGGGGACGACAAAGAAGAAATACGCAGGTTGGAGAGCGAGACGCGGAAAAGTGAATGGGGTTGCGCAGGACGCAGCGTTTCAATGAAAACGAGTAGAGAAAGGACAGCAATGGAACTGTGGATGAGGCAGTGGGGAAATAATGAAATTGCAGGCACGAAAATTTGGTGGACGAATGAGCTAGATGGAGTAGCACAGAGGAGAAAGGGAGTTGGCAAGGCTTTGAGGGGTTGCGTGGAGGAATAAGGCCGCAGTTTTAAAGCGTTGAATGGCACCAATGAGAGGTCGACGCTGCAGCTGTGTGAGAGGCAGGGTTTCAATGCTTGTTGACAGTGTAGGAAACAACGTGGAGAAGACAGCTTGACAATGGAAAGGCAGCGGATTGACTGTAGGCAGCTTGATGAAATCCCGACCGGGGAAAGGAGAGCAGCATAAAAGACTCTGAACGTGCAGAGGCAACGTATGGTCCTGGCAGCGTAAAGAAGAATTGAGCTGCGGTTTGGCAGAGATGAGTTGGGCGGATGCAAGTAATATGCAGGTGCGGAGGTGACAGCGAAGGGGTGTAATGGAATAGTGCAGTGAAATGAAGCTGCGTTTTGACGGAGCAGGCTAAAGAAAATCGATCTTGGGTAGTAGAGAAACTTAAACCAGAGGTAACAAACCCGTAATCCAGAAACTTAATCAAAATTTTGAATCCTTCCTGCTCCAGATTGCCTGATAGAAACCCTGAATTTTTTTTAAAATCTATACTGTGCAAGGAAGAAACCTAAAACCCTAACAAAAATCAGCTAAATAATTACAGTAATTACAAATTAGAGGCTTTAACTAGCTAGATTTGTCAATATGCCACAGAAATATTTTCAGAATTTTGAACTTTAGATAAGGCACTTCAGAAAACCATTCATGCATTCATAATTTTTTTTTTCAAATGATATGCCCGGGATCAAAACTGGCTGGGCTCTTTCAGAAAATGCAATCCGGGAGTTGGCTGGTTCAGCTGAGAACTTCCCCGAACGCCTAGTAATCTAAAAAAAAGGATTTCCTGCACAGCTTAAAATCAACCATTAACATAGGGAAAAAACAATAATGAAATCCAGATCAAATGGAGATACTTGCCATTATATTTCAGAATCTAAACTATCATTCAAACCCCAGAGATCAGACAAGATACCTGTGCCTGAATCAATCTTCATCAAGCTATCATTAATGGCTGAAAATAAAATTATGCAAAAAAATAAAACATCTTACAGCATTTCCAGAAGAGTAACACCAGCAAGATTTCAACCCCAAAGTCTTTCTTTATTGCACAAAAAATGACTACAAGAGAGCTTTCTTTAGCACTAGACTCTCAGATCAAATCTGATTTCAAATGACCCCTGACACCCTATTTAAAGGAAAAATTCCTAACGGCTAGTTCGAGTGATCCATGTCAAAGTGATCTCGACCGTCGATGAGGATCAAAATCTCTTTTAATCTCATCCGTCGAAATTTTAAATGCATTTTAATATATTAAAAAATTAAAACTTCTGCATTTATTTTCTCAAAAATTTTGACTTATTATTATTTTATTATTTTATTCTATTTTTCAAATTTTTATTTATTTTTAATTAATTGATTTATTTATTTATTTTAATTTTATTTTATTATTATTTATTTTAATTTTTTTATTATTTATATCTTTTATTTTTTATTTTTGGATCCTCGAACTTAGCCTTTTGGAAAAATGACCTAGGACTTAGGACTTAGGACCTATGAGGGGATTAAAACATTTTCTAATCCTCAAGACACTTTACATCATGACTTTTACAATTTTACATCTCAAGGGGGAAAACCCATTTGACATAGACCTTCATAGACCACCCAGTTCTGCAGCACAACTATAATCTAGCAGATCATTTACATAGACTTGACCAAGTACACTAGGATTCCCCTAAGATTCTAATGACAAAATCCATTTCGGCTTTGGGGTTAGGCTGAAGGGAAACTCTGCCGATCATGGATCGGTGAGACAAAAAACCTTTCGGAACATAGATTATCATTAGAAAATTAGGTTTACCTAGGCAATTTACATAAATGACTCAGATCTGCCAAGATTATTTACAATTTACATATGCAGACTGGGTTTACAACATAACATAATCGGGTAGATGATGACAATCAAATGGCACGGACACGTCGATAAAGCGCTATCCCTTTTGCGAAAAAGGGGGGTGTATTGTTATGGGTAGTTGACACGTAGTGGTCAACATTTCCAAAAATATTACAAGAGAGATTCGAGAGCTTAGTACACGATTCAAAGATCGGATATAATAAACTGACACCGACCTCTAATTTATAGATAAATTCTCCAACGACTAGTTCGCTTGATCCTCGTCAAAGTAATCTCGACCGTTGAAAAAGATTTAATTATCTTTTAATCTCCTCTGTTGAAATTATTTTATTTTTTGAGGAATTTCGAATTTTTCATTTAATTCCTTTTTAATTAACTCAAAAATAATTTTGAGTTAATTTCCCCAAAAAATTGACTTTGACTTAACTACCAAGGCCCAAGGGTCCAAAATCTCTTGAAATTTTCAATATTCCCTTGGCTGGGGACCTCCAAAAATTAATTTCTTTAAAACCCACGAATTTTACCTTTGGAGAATTTAATTTTACCTAGGACACAAAATTAATTAAATTTATGGCTTAAGATTTTAATTTAATTTTGCCAGAAAATTTAATTAATTGACTTATGAGGGGATTAATAATTTTTCCAACCCTCTAATATTTAGCCATGGTGTCTAATTATGAAGGACCATGCACTAAATATTTTTACATGAAGATTTTACATTTTAATACATGAAGGGGGAAACCCATTCGTTATAGACCCTCAATATTTACTCATTTCTGCGACACAAAAAATATAATCTAGTAGACCAAGTGACTTGTAATAAAATAATTTAGCCAATTAGCTAAAATTATTCCCAAGTCACTTTTACAAAGACTCGATCTAAAACACTAGGACTCACCTAAGATCTTAACGACAAAATTTACCCTAGCTTTGGGGTGAGGGTGGAGGGAGAAACTCTGTCGATCATTTGTGTCGAATTAGTGAGAGAAAAAACCTCATGGACAGGGAAAATTTTAAGGATGGAAAATTATCTTGAAGTTTAAAAACATTGGTGAATCTCACTAGTCCCTAATATGCGAACTCTAAAATGTTTATTGATATATTTGTAAAATTATTCAAATTTATAATGATTCTATACATAGCGTCTATATAATGTTGGCGTTTTTTAAGGTTAAATAATTTTATATTGTAAAATTTGGGCGAATCATTTTTATAAAAAATGGAAATTGGCGAATCTTTTTTGTGGAAAAATCATGGAAAATTAGCCCACCTACGAATATTAGCCCCTAAAATTTTCTACGCTCCTAGAATGGAAATCATCACCAAAACAATAGGTTTATCTAAGTTGTTACATACAAATGTGGTCATACTAGGATTATTTACATTATACATATGTAAAATGGGTTGACATCTTTACAAAACTGCCGACTGATGATGAAATTTGAAAGGCGCAAACACTCGAACACGATAGATCCCTTTTGCGGAAAAAAAGGGGTGTACTGCTATGGGGTCATTGACACAGAGTGGTCAACAAGGCTTTAATGTGTTCCACGAATTCATTTTCTATGATGATCAAATTTGTCCTCTTTTTCCATTCAAGAACGTTTGATGACCCATCCAATTTGTTGCTTTCCTTGCAAAATGAAGTCATTTTGATAGCAGATTTAGTCATAAATATAAAGGTACTTACTTGTCAAGTGAAAATGCTCCTTGATGACAATATCTTCAACTTTATGCCTTCTTGATTTTGATTATGATGTTGATAATAGGAGATGTCTTCTTGCTGAAGATGTCTTCCTTCAAAGAGAGAGATTGTTGATTTGTGGTAGCATTAGATGTGCCCTAGCAATGAAAATTGGCGAGAGAGACTAAAGCACATGAGGTCTCCAAGTCCCAGAAATGGTTTGGGGAAATTCCACCCGGTTAGAGAGATATTAAAATAATTAATATTTTTAGTGGGGTTCCTAAGTCTAAACGTAGGAAAATTAAAATATTAATGGGTATTAATATAAAACTGGGTGTCTCGGATGCGGGTGAATAGTCGGTTCAAGGGTACGAAGGTGGCGTGGAGGGTGGGCGCGTGGCCGCTCACAAGCGCCAGATGTAAATGCAGCAGGCCGGAGACATGGTCTCGCACAAACATATTAATGGCAGCATTAACGCTGCCCTCCCTGGAGTTCGTTTTATGTGCGATGGCATCTGGTTTAATCCTCATTCCGGTCTTTCCTCCGCGCGCTTTCAGATTCAACAAGGTAGCAGCTCCTTGCTGCTCCTCAAGCACCAACTCCATTCACTGCTTCCCGACGGCTCTGATTCATGGTGCTGACAGTGATCAGCGTGCTCAGTCTCCATTATATTCGGTGTGCTTTCTCCTCAAGTGCTTCCCTGCCATTCCCTCTCCGTTTGTCAGTCCTGCTCTTAACAAAATGCCAAGAGAACGACCTAGAATGGGGTGCAGACGGGGCAGTTCTCGTGGCCGAGTCTCCCGCCAGCCATCCTCCACCACTTCGGACCCCTCGTTGGACGCTTCGGAGTTCTGCTGCAATAGATATCCTGCTACAAGAAGTGGCAGGGGCAGGGGAAGAGGGCAAGCAATAGCTGAAGTCTGCTCTCATCATTCTCATTCGCATACAGCCCGATTCCGCATTCCCTGTTCTTTGGGAAACTCATCATTCATCGTTTTAGTGACTGTCGAAATGTGTGAGGACGCTGTGGGTTCGGGGGAGGTTAATCATGGGGCTCCTCTGGACCATAGGATGGCAGACCAGAACGTCTCCCAGCGCCAAGACTCAGGAGGCTTGCAAACCATGAATACAAACGCTAATGCTGGCCCAAGCGCGCCAGCGGGAGGTGACCCTTCAAGTTCTGTGGCCCATCCTTCTGAATCCAAAGACTCAGATCAATTTGGGTGCCGAATTGTAGAAGAACAACCTTCAACCTCGGATGAAGATTGAACTAGTCTGCGCCTTTGGTTTTTTGGTTAGTTGCCGAAGAAAGAAGTTCTACTCCCTCTGGACACATAGTTTTCAGGCTTGTAAGCTTGCCGAATCAGGTCTCTGTCAATTCTATATGTCGGTCTCTACAATGAGGGCAACTTTTTCTTATATGTTGGTGTCTGTTTACGGTTATGTTTATGGTGAAATCTGTCCAAAAGCTAGCTGTGCACAAGTCAATCCTTGGTACTGTATGGGTCAGTTTTTAGTCACTGTATGGGTTAATTTTGGTATGGTTACTGTTAAGATTTGGTATCTTATGTTTTCAGATACTACAAACCCTGATGTAAGTCAACATGCAGGTTCTCTGGTTAGTATGTCAAGAGTTTTTTGTAAGAATGCCAACTCCATGGCTAGAACTCTCAAGGCATCTGCCTCTCTGTAATATCTTTTTGTATCAATAATAGGAGTAGACCAATTAAGAAAAAAAAATATAAAACTGGGTGAGAATGTTCTAAATAACATGGATCAAGCCAAATCTAATCTTAGCCGTTGATTAGAGACTTAATCTCGGCCGTTGAAGACTCAACAGGAAAAACATAAGAGGAGGCTTGAGGGTCAGTTGGAGATACACCAAGATTGATCAGTTAGTTCGATTTTCTGGAGTGAGTTCGATTTTCTGGAGTGGGGTTTGCTGAGAAAATTCGAACAAGTGATTTGAGTTGCAGCAAGGGGCAGTGAGTACGTAGTAGAGAGGCAGAGATAGTGCCAGAGGGTCAACGCAGTGACTGAGGAGGCTACGCAGAGGCAGTAGGAGCCACGCAGAGGCAACGAGAGACTGTGCAAAGGCTCATGGTCCTGCGTGGGTGACGCAGAAGGCCAGAGAGCTGACACAAAGAGGCAGAGGGCTGATGCAGGGGGTTCCAGAGCTATGCAGAGCCTTGGAGAAGCGCCAGAAGGATTTTTCGTGGGGCAGACTAGTGCTGAGAAGCTGAATATCTGCTTCCGAGAAGAGGTATTACTGCCGTGTAGAAATCTCTGTTGGGTGAGCCAGTTTGGCACCCTAGTTGTACTCAAGAAATCTGCATAATAATAAAACCCTCAGAACTGCTGCACCGGTTTTCCCGCATTGGGTTTTTCTGGGGACGATTGTCCAAAAATAATGGTGTCCCTTGTGTGTTTGTCTATTATTTCAGTTGATGATCTGTATATGAGTTGAGATTGCATTTGTGTTTATTTTCAGTATTTATATGGATAAATAACTTGTTAAGGAATAAACAAGTAGGTGAAATAAACTAGATAATGCAGTAGGAATTTCTGACGTGTCAGACTTAGAAATTTCAACATGGTATCAGAGCGTTGCAGATCACAGGAGAACTGAAGGCACCAGCATAATCAGAAGTATTTGCAGCAGTAGCAGCTATCTTGAGAGATAGAGCTGCTCCTAAGCAGAAAGCAGCAAAGGAGTGACGCAGAGGGCCTGCATCATCATTTCGAGCCAGAGAGAGGGCCAGCGCAGAGGCAGAGAGAGGCAGAAGAGGCTCACGAAGAGCCACGTCATCCTACTCAGTCAGGTAGGCTTGACGTAGTTGGCTAGAGGAGTGATTCAACCTTTGTCGGGATTGTGCAGAGTTGGAAGGCTCAGTTTCTTCAGTTGCTGGGGCATAGGGAGCTGTGGGCAGATTGTGGATTAGGAAGCTGGTGGGGTGTTGTTGCTGTCGAAGCAGAACAATACCTAACAAGACAGAACCAAGGTAGAGGGAGCCGCTGCCTTGACGGATTTCTAGCCAAGAAATCCAGGTCAGAGTTGCAGTTGCGAAGAGGATTGGAGAGGAGCGAATCGACAGTTGGCGGGAAGATTTCCAGTAGGGAAATCGAGACTCAGAGGGAGTCTAGGAGAGAACTTCTAGGAGGGAAGTTGAGACTCAGAGGGAGTATAAGAGAGAACTTCCAGGAGGGAAGTCGAGACTAAGAGGGACTCCAAAAGACGAGCGAAGATGGCAATAAACGAATTGAGGGATCAGGACAGGTTGGACTGGGCTTCTAACTTTTTCATCTGGAAGGCCAGGATCTTGTCTGTTTTGGATAAACATCGCATCAAGGGCTTCACCTTGAGAACCGTGGCTATCCCAGTCGACCCAGCTGATAATGAGAGGTATGACGATGAAATGGCGAAGGCAAACTGCATAATCCTTGATGGGGTCAAGGATCATGTTGTATCACATATTGCCGAAAAGAACACGGTAAAGGAGATGTGGGATACTTTGACGACATTGTATCATGGAACTTCCGTGCAAAGGAAGATTCTATTAGAGAATCAGGTGCGGTCGTATTAGATACAAAAGGGGGGGCAGATAGATCTATACCTCAGTAGATTGTAGGAGAGTCGGGACTAACTTACTTCCATAGGGGCCATGCCGGATCAGGAGTTCATGGTGAGGACCGCCTTGAATGTAGTCTCGAGGATTGGGAGACATTTGTCCAAAGCATTTTGGGCAGAGCTAATCTTCCAGGATGGTAGGAGATGTGGGCAGATCTTCTCCAAGAAGAGATCAAATGACTGACCAAGGCAGGAAGTAGTAGCAAAGGAGGTCGAATCAAGAAAGAGGAGGAGGATGCGGCTCTCGCATCTGCAGGACAACAGGGGAAGAAGAAGAAGAAGGACATCTCCAAGGTGAAGTGCTTCCATTGTGGGGAGCTGGGTCATTATGCAACCTAGTGTCCTAGGAAGAAGAATAAGGGAGAGGCTTCTGACTCCAAGGCAACTCTGGCTAAGGTGGAGAAAGAAGTCGAGACGGATGACGACTGTGCCATGAGTGCTCATGCACCTCTGGAGAAGAGGTGGGGAGACATCGAGCTATAGTCAGGAGGACTACAGAAGATGAGGGGCAGGATCCTTGAAGTACCCAAACTCTTCGATCATATCCGGCACGGGAGCCCCGAATGACAGTAGCAGGATGGCGGATGTTGGTAGAAGCAAGATGCGGATGGAGCGACAAGGCAGTGCTAGAGTGCAAAGGTATGCAGCAGCACAGTGGGGGTTGCAATAGTGCGAGAGGTACAAAGATGGTTGCAGCAGTGCAGAAAGGCACAAAGGTGGTTGCAGCAGTGCAAGAGGCACAAAGGTGTTTGCAGCAGCGCAAAGGCAGCAGAGAAAGCACAAGATAACAATAGAAGTAGCTTCAACATCAGGAGGCTTGCGGACTGACAAGGATGTCATGACTTGGGTAGATCGGTTACTTACTTCTCGGTAACTGAGTTGAAGTGCAACAGTTAGTAGTGGCAGTGCTATGGGCAACATGATGCAACATTTGAGAGAGAGTTGCAGTGTTGGTAGTAAGGACCAACAATAACACGGATGTAGAGGGAGATGTAGTACAAATGTAGTAGTGGCAGTGGCAAAGCCATGGGCAGCAGTACAGGAGGCAGCAGTGTAGTGGATGTAGGGCAGCAGTACAGGAGGCAGCAGTGCAGTGGATGTAGGGCAACAATATAGGAGGCAGCAGTGCAGTGGATGTAGGGCAGCAGACCCAGCATCAACACAGGTACCGGTGCTAGAGGATCAGTGCGATGTTCAGTGGTGGAGCATTACTAGAGCACATTCTTCGCTAAGAGGGAGTGTTGATTTGTGGTGGCACCGGATGTGCTTTAGCCATGAAAATTGGTTGAGAGGCTAAAGCACATGAGATCTCCAAGACCCAGAAATGGTTTGGGGAAATTCCACTCGGTCAGAGAGATATTAAAATAATTAATATTTTTAATGGGGTTCCTAAGTCTAAACTTAGGAAAATTAAAATATTAATGGGTATTAATATAAAACTGGGTGAGAATGTTCTAAATGACATGGATCAAAGCCAAATCTAATTTTAGCCGTTGATTAGAGACTTAATCTCGGCTGTTGAAGACTCAACAGGAAAAGTATAAGAGGAGGCTTGAGGGTCAGTTGGAGATACACCAAGATTGATCAATCTATTCGATTTTCTGGAGCGGGGTTTGCTGGGAAAATTCGAACAAGTGATCTGAGTTGCAGCGAGGGGTAGTGAGTACATAGCAGAGAGGTAAAGATAGTGCCAGAGGGTCAGCGCAGTGACAGAGGAGGCTACGTAGAGGCAGCAGGAGCCACGAGGCAGTTAAAGACTGCGCAGAGGCTGAGGGGCCTGCATGGGTGACGTAGAAGGCCAGAGAGCTGACGCAGAGAGGCAGAGGGTTGGCGCAGGGGATTCCAGAGCTACGCATAGGCTAGCAGGGCTGACGCAGGGGGTTCCAGAGCTACGCAGAGGCTAGCAGGGTTGACGCAGAGCCTTGGAGAAGTGCTAGAAGGATTTTCGTGGGGTAGACTAGTGTTGAGAAGCTGAATATCTACTTCCGAGAAGAGGTATTACCGCCATGTAAAATTCTCTGTTGGGTGAGCCAGTTTCGCACCCTTGTTGTACTCAAGAAATCTGCATAATAATAAAACCCTCAGAACTGCTACACCGATTTTCCCGCATTGGGTTTTTCCGGGGAAGATTGTTCAAAAATAACGATGTCCCTTTTGTGTTTGTCTATTACTTCAGTTCATGATTTGTATATGGGTTGAGACTGCATATGTTTTTATTTTCAGTATTTATATGGATAAATAACTTGTTAAGGAATAAACGAGTAGGTGAAATAAACCAAATAATGCAGTAGGAATTTCTGACCTATCAGACTTAGAATTTTCAACAGAGATATCACCTTGGTTTGATGATGATAACAATGCCTTTCTCCTAGCCTTTCTTTGATGTAGAGGCTTTGTAGGCCTTAACTTTCCTTGATTAGAGGTAAGGTATTTGAGGTCTCCTTCTTCTCAAGGTGATGGTTGAGCGAGGTTCCCAAGAATGTCTTCAAGTGTAGAATCCTTTTTTGAACAAATGAGGGTTTTGAGATCTTCTTTAGAACTTCCTTCTTCAAGATGATGATGTAATCCTTGTCCTTGTGATGCCTTTTAGATGAGAGGTCCTTCTTGACGATTGATGCTCTTGATGATCTTCTAGTGCTTTTGCCCTTGAGTGTTCTTCTCTAAGCTGCTTTACCTTGTCTTGTCACCTTAGCTCTAATACCATGTTGAGAAATCTAGGGGCAACAACATAGGGTGATTTCTCTTATATTGATAACTGTTTGTGGAGTATTTTTACTTCATTAGATTAGCTTCTTCTTTCACTTGTTTACTATTAGTGTTTTCTTCATCAAACAACTACCAAACCATAAAGAACAATAAGACAAAGGACAGAAGATATAGGCGATCAACCAGGGTCAAGACTCAAAACCTCTCCACTCTGAGAGGAAACCTCACAACAATTCTTCTTTTTATAGAATCTTCAATTGACGAATTCCAAAACCTAGACCCTTGACTAAAACTCTTCAAAGACCAAGTCAAACCTTGCCTCTTTTTGAACAATGTCAACTTCTCCTTGATACTGTTGCAATATCTCCTTCGTCCTTAACTTTCGGCCCTACAACACTGGTCTGAAATTTTCGACCTCTCTTTCTGCAACTCTCAGCCTTCTGCAGTTGACTGCAACTTTTGCATGTGTGATAGGATTAGGGCAATTTTAGCCCTTCTCCTTCGCTTGACTTGAACTAGTATCTTTGTGACTTCGGCTTGCAAGAGGGATATTCTTCTTGCCTTGTTTCAGCCTTCTTGAGGTGACTGTACTTCTGATTTGCTGCAATAAGATGTGCCCTAGTCTCCTCGCATGTGTGAACAAGAATAGCCCAAAACAGACCCAAAATTACTTCGATCTTTCTTCCTTCTTGACTTCCTGCTTGATTTGATGCTTCTTTCTGACCTTCTTATCGAACTCCTTGATGTGTGAAGTGTGTCTCCTTGAATGAGGCCGAGTTCCCTATATATAGGCTTCTGGTCATTTCAAATTAGGCCGACTTGTTACTATCTCTAGGCCAACTTGTCATGATGGGAAGGCCGACTTGTTGCTTGCATTTTGACTTGGTCTTGGAGGGTCTATTTTTGACTCAAATAATTTCTTTTACAATATGTAACATGCCCCAAATGGTTCTTTCATACATGACAATGACTTAATGACTTGTAGACTCAATGACAAGCCCTAAGAGCTCACAATGGGAGCTTGACCTAAAAATAAATTTCCTTGAGCATGAAACCCATTCCTCAAGAACAACAATAATAAATTTATTTTTCTCATTCCATAAAATACATAAATCATGATTACATATGTCATTATGAAGACCGAACCTAGTGACATATTTCAATACCGGCTTCTGCTCCCGCTCCCAAGCAACCTTGTTCAAGCCCCTAATTGCATCCATGATTATTTAAGATGCTTTACTATTGGCCTATGACAACACCAATTTGTTTGGATTTGCTATTTACAAAGTCAAATGAGTCAAATCTTCCTTAATCTTTCTTGGTCTCAGACTCTTAGGGCACTAAGCCAATTGTGACTTTTTATTGGCTGTACTGTAAATATTTCTCATGGCTCTTGGCATATATGGCTAGTTATAGGGGAAAAACCTATGGTATGATGCTCTACACTTGTGGTATGTGGTCAGATTGTATAGTTAAACTATTTTGTATGGGTCATTCTGCAATCGTTAGTTTGTTGTTCACTTACGACTTGAGGTCATTCGATTGCCTATTTAGAGCATTCAATTCTTCTTCATAAATCCATCTTGGATCTGTACCTAGGATAGATTTGATTTTATCATGTTTTCCTAGAAGCAACATTTTGCACTTTCAAAATTCCCATATCTAGTTGTTCTCCATCACCTACACAATGTTAAGAGTGTTTTTCTATACCTGAAAGTGAAAAATAGGAAGTTGAAATCACTTTTTTACCTTTGTTTGGCCCTTTGCGGATTCCCTTTTTGTGTGCTGGTGTCTGACACATTGGGACACTGCTAGGGCACATGCTTGCCAGGGGGCTTATTTTAGGATGGGTCAAATGCATGTCTGACATGTGTCCTAAAGTGTGTCACGTGCTGGCATGTGGGATCTGGATGCACAGGCCTTGGAGGATGTTTATTGTTTCTTAGCCTCCCATAGACGCATATGGAAATGCAGAGCATGTCACGTGCCCAACATGCAGGATATGGACATGCAGGCCTTGAGGGATGTGTTCTGTTTCTTAGTGATCCCATAGATGCAGACAAAAAAGCAGCTACACTCGCAACTTTGCACATGGAGTAAATGTGGGAGCTACTATATGAGAGGGAATTAATTTGCTGCAAGAGCTAGGATTAGGATAAAATATAAACTGCAAGAATAAGTAATATTAGAAGAATAGGTGAATAGTGCACCTTTTGTCTTGTTTTTCATCGTTGGAATGAAATCCCACCTAACATGTCTCATGTTCTCCTACTGTTCAATTTTGAGAAAATTAGGCTTTTGCAATTTGTAGTGATCTGAAATGTGAAGGACAAAAGTTCTTAGTGGACGAATAAGTGCATTGTTTCACATTGCTTGCATTATTGTAAGATTCATTGCAGCTAAAGTAACCATAAAAATGTATAATGTGTTTGGCATTTTGTAACATGTTATGATTGAACCTGTTCATTGATATTTTACATCAAGAGGTTGTAGCCATAGAGGTTTTATGGTAAAATTCGAGAAGGAAAATTCTTTGCATAATGGATTCTTTTTTGTTTTTCTTAGTTTCCTCCTAACAGTAAACTATGACTAATTGTGTGGCAAAGTTTATTTTCTCGTTGCCATATAAGTTCTTATTTATTGTATTGCATTTTATCAGCATTGTGTACTGACAGCAACTTGATGCTGAGGTTTCCTCTTTCAGATCACCTTTCCTAGAAGGTCTTTGGCAATTTCAATGGTTTGGAGCTGATAGTCTGGGATTGTTTGCTGTAAAGTTTTTACTTGAGTATGCTCTCTTAACTGTTGCAAGAATTTATTTAATGCTTTGGTGACCAGAATATGATTACTCTGTCTCTTCTTATATTGACTGTCAATACTACTACTCACATCTCTTATGTGGTGTCATAATGACATCAATTTTATTATTCCCAGGCTGTCCTTTTGACACTGTAATGTGATAATTTAAGAAAAAAAGGTCTACATGAATATGTTCTGTATAAAATCTCTAGATAACATATCAAAGCATCTTGCCTGCACTTGGACTGTTGAGTATTTGGAGAAAGAACTTAATGATCAATAGTAATTTTTTCTGGAAGGCTATCAAAGAGTCAGGATTTTCCATTATGGTATGTTGTCATCAATTTTTGTCGACTAGTATGGTTTTTTTATTGTACAAAAAAACAACTGGCAATGGTTCAGGAATAAGTTGACTAAATGGACAGGACAAGACTGTCAGAAGTTAGATGAGGAAAAAACTCAAAATTTAAAATGATTAGGGTGAAGAGTTAGCAAAGGAAAAAAATTGCAGGCATCAAACTTTTTATAAGAATGCATCTTATAGCTTCTGAATTGAATCAGCAGCCTCCAGCACATTCAACAAAAACAGGACTAGCACAACATCAGTTCATCTTTTCCCTATTTTCAAGGCTAGCTGTTTCTATTTTTTGTAACAAACATTATACAAAACATGTCTGCAACATGGTTTCCAGTGAAAAGGACTTGCCCTTGATCATGGCTTATTTTTCTTTTTGTCCCTTTCATTGTTTTAAAAGTTTAAAGGCTTGCAGTTAACCTTTCAAATTGTTCCGTGATGACCACAAATAGGCCAATAGTAATCAGCGCTGATACAAAGTAGGAGGACAAGGGCTACTCTCATTAAAGCAAGATAAATGTAGATCTAATCTATAAGATCTAAGATGTAATATCTAAAAGCGAAGTACAAATCTAGAGTGCAGATACAGAAGTGTAAATACTGCTGAGGACGAGAATCCTGGAGGAATGCCTTTTATTACAGTAAAAGGGAATGCACATTATAACAGAAAGCAGCTGGACTCAAAGAAACCAAGAATGCAAGAACTTGGAAGAGAAATATACTCCAACTATAACATATCTCAATTTTGTTCTTAGGATTTTGAAAGGTGGGGAAGCATAATGAAGTAGTTGTACTTTATATGATTTGCTCATGACCTGTTCAGTCCTTTTTTGGCTTGATTCATCTAAGATTTGTGCTTTTCTTGTCTTCTTTTTCTTCATTTTTTTGGACCCTTTTAACATTTGACGAGTTTCCCATAAGTTAGGGGGTGTTGATTTTATGGATGAAATAGAGGGAAATTAACGGAAAGTGTTGAGTATGAAGGTAATGTAACTATGCTAGGTGCCTTTGAATTCCCTAAAGTAATGAGCAACATAATATACTCCACCAACTCCAACATATCTCAAATTTGTTCTTAAGACTTTGAAAGGCGGGGGACCATAGTGAAGTATTTATACTTTATATGATTTGCTCATGTCTTGTTTAGTCCTTGTTTGGCTTGATTCATCTAAGGTTCGCATTTTTCTTGTCTTTTTTTTTTCTTCACTTTTTTTTGACCCTTTTGATAACATTTGATGAGTTTCACATGAGTTTGGGGGTGTTGATTTATGGATGAAATAGAGGGAAATTAATGGAAAATGTTAAGTATGAAGGTATTGCGGGTACGCTATCTGCCTTGTATTCCTAGTTGTAACTAATGGCCTAGGTTAAGACACTTATCTAGAGGCAACTAGGTCCTGACATGGTTTGATATAGTGACAAGGTAACGTCTTTACTTAATTATTTGTGATAAATTATCCATCTAATACCATGGACATTTCACAAGCAAGTCAAAACTCATGCATCACTTCTATGTAAGGGGTTCTACATAGTTAAATCGTATCAACTGTAGCTTGAAGCAACATTATCTAGCACGGCTGATCTTGAGAGAATTGGGCATAAGGAATGATATACCACTGAATCCATGAAGATTTACGAGCACAAGAATGCACTTGATTTGATGGAAAAAGAAGTCCAGGTAGCAACAAATTACAGCCAACTGAGTGTCTCTCCGGGGGAGTTGCTTGAGGGAAACATCATCAACCCTCATCCATAGGCTGAAAATCACTTGAATCATATGTTAAAATGCTAATACCATATCCACTGAAGAGAGATCATCATGTAAGACTTTTGACAAAGCTCTTGCAATGTTCTAAGCAGATTCATGGTTCCCAATGCATGCACAATGCCCTAGACAAAATCACAATGCCTGAGGCAATGTCTCAACTTTTGATGCATGGTTCACAATGCCTTAGAGAACATCTGTTACAACTCTCAAGGAACCTATCATGATTCCTATGGAAGTCATGTTTCCTAAGGCAAGCAAATTTCATTAAATTTGCAAAGTGTTTGTGTCATAAAGTCACCAGTGAGATAAGTGAGGCACTCCTCATAGATCATACTCAAGTGCCAAGGCCCAAAACCATGCCAAGTTGGCCTCGTATTCTCACTCCATCAAGACATCAAGTAGCATGCATGCATTCTATGTGGCAGAAAGGTGGGTGTTCCCCAAAAGTTAGTCTATCTTGTTTAGTACCATCAGAGGAACATAGTAGACATGTTAATTACAAGGGTGCTCTTCGACAAGAGTCATATCTCTTGAATCGATACAAATGCAAGGAACTATATTAGTATGTAAGGAACTAGTGCCATCACCAAGCAAACCGATCACAAAGGCATGAAGATAACCGATAGATGGGGCCATCCACCAATATTATATGATGGCATCGAGGAGCATGTCACCATTATCCATCTAAGCATCAAGTGTAACCATGAAGAGAGAACTATGCATCAAGACAAGCCACTGAATCAACATGTAACATCCCATTGAACACCCTGATGAAGTAAGAGGATCCACAATCATCAACATGCTCAACCAAAATCCACTAACTCTAAGAAAATAGGTGTACAGTTCAGGTCCATTAGCATCCAAATGTGTGACCTTGAAAATTGTGTCATGTGATGAAAATCACAAATTTACCTTCTATGCAATATGAGGGGTAACAAGGAGGAATGCTTGTATTCCTTAGGAGGGAATTGAGGTGTAGGTGGCATGGGCACTCTTTAATTGCTTGCATGGAGGCTTGTACTCGACTTGTGCTAGCTTGGTTTGAGGGAGTGGTCATGTAGGTGCAGTGGGCTCAGAGGATGTACACAACTTAGTAGATGCATTTGAGCCTTGGAGCTCTCAAAGGAGTTGCATTAGACCTTACTTGAGGAGCATTCACATTTTATAGACTTGCTTGTTGCTCTCATCATCTTGGAGCTTTACATGTGCCCTTTTGGTGTGTAGCACTTCACATGCAGGCTGACTTGTTACAAATGGGTTACTTGCAAGGGTTTAGGCCCATTTTATATTGTTGGCCTCCTTTACCTCTCATATAAATAGGGGAGGGAGATTCTTTTAATTTATTATTCATTCATCATCATTTTTATCTTGATGTTAATGTCTCTCTCCTTGTACTTTTCATTGTTTCATCTCTCATTGTCTTGGAGTGCGAGGGTTCTTGGAGAAGTTCAAGGTTTCTCTAGTGTTACAGTTTCACCTTAAGTAGGGAAAAAAGATAGGGTTTGTGGTAAACTACAGAGGAGCTTGATTTAAAAGGTGGACAAAAGGACACATCTTGGACACTTGTAAGAGACTAGTGTTGAAGCCAAGGAGAATTTGGCAACGTTGATGCTAGCTGAAATATTGTTCGCTGATTGTTGTTGTAAATTAATATTTCAGGTCAGCCCTAAGATTGAAAGTTTACAGGGATTAGATTTGGGAAAACTCAAGTGTGAGGTGAAATTTCTAAATTTGCATTAATCACCTTAGAATGAAATTTTGACACATTGGGCTACAAGCTAGAATTGAATTTGGAGTTGTTTCCCTAGGAGGGTTCTCTAGTTCAAAATCTTGTTTGCTTGTGTAAATGTTTATGTATGTTTGCTTAATAGTTGGGACCCTTTTAAGTTTTGATTTATGTTTATTAAACTAGTTAAAAGTAATGATTGACACAATAAACAAAGTTGCCAACTTAACGAGAACTGTACCAAGTTCTCGTTTTTTAGAGGTCGCAAAAAATCATGATTTTCATGCTGATTTTGAAAAGTGTTGATGCAACAATAACTTTATTTTTTGAATATATTTTTGACACTTAAATTTTCTTATGTATTATGTATAGACATTTTTTTAAAATGTTAGTGATTTACATGTTGATTTTGAAAAATGTTGATGCGGCATCAACCCCCCCTTTTTTTGGGGGGGGGGGGGCAGGGGGGCCTTATTTTTGACACTTAAAATTTTCTAATGTATTAAGTATGAATAATTTTTTTAAAATGTTGGTGATTTTCATTCTGATTTTGAAAAACATTGATGCAACATCAACCTTTTTTCTCTTGGGTTGGGGGGGGGGGAAGGGGTCGGCAGCGCATATTTTTGACACTTTAAATTTTCTTATGTCTTAAGTATGCAAAATTCATTTTTTAAATGTTCATTATTTAACCATTTTTCAATTTGTCTTCTTCTTCTTGATATGTTTGTTTTTTTAAGAGTTTTTCAAGTTTGTATTTTTTTCTTTGCAATTTTTTTTTTGTAATGAAATTTTCAATTTTTTTGCAAATTATATATATATATATATATATATATATATTTTTCAAGTTATGATTTTTTGTACAATTATATATTGTTAATTAATACGTCAATACACATAAAATAATTGTCACTAAAAAGTAATAATTTTAAATACTTGATTAAAAAATACACATTTTTGCATATAAATATAATTAAAAAAAATACACATTTCGGGACCTCTTCGCTAAAAATGACATCTCAAACAAATGGTTTTTATGGAAAAAATTGAACATAAAAAGTTGAAAAATAACAAATTTTATGAATTTTATGTCCAAAGATGATAATATTTGAAGTTTTTTTTCAAAAATGATGATTCGCATTCAATTTAAATAAAAATAGCAAAAATAGCTTTAATAGAAAAAAAAAATTGTTTAAAATTTAAATAAATTTGCAATAAAAAAATAAAAAACCAAAATTTGAAAAAAAAACAAATTAGCCAAAAAAAGAAAGAAAAAATTAACATTTAAAATCAAAATTTGTTTAAAAAAAATTGGAATATATATTTTGGTGGGGGATAGGGGGTGTAGGGCACATATTTTTGACACTTTAAATTTTCGTAAGTATGCAAAATTCTTTTTTTAAATGTTCCTTATTTAACCATTTTTCAAATTGTCTTCTTCTTTTTTTTCTTGATATGTTTGTTTTTCTAAGAGCTTTTCAAGTTTGTATTTTTTTCTTTGCAAATTTTTTTTGTAATGAAATTTTTAATTTTTTTGCAAATTATATATATATATATTACAAGTTATGTTTTTTTGTACAATTATATATTGTTAATTAATACGTCAATACACATAAAATAATTGTCACTAAAAAGTAATAATTTTAAATACTTGATTAAAAAAATACATATTTTGCATATAAATATATTAAAAAAATACACATCTTGGGACTTCTTCGCAAAAAATGACATGTCAAAGAAATGTTTTTTATGGAAAAAACTGAACACAAAAAGTTGAAAAATAACAAATTTTATGTCCAAAGATGATAATATTTGAAGTTTTTTTGTTTTTGTTTTTTTTCACAAAATAACAAAAATAGCTTTAATAGAAAAAATAAAAAATAAATTGTTTAAAATTTAAATAAATTTGCAATAAAAAAAAATTACAAGTAGCCAAAAAGAAAGAAAGAAAGAAAGAATTAACATTTAAAACCAAAATTTGTTTAAAAAAAATTGGAGTATATATATAAAGAACAAACTAATTAAACAATTAAAAAAAACAAATGTTCCAAAAATTGGAAAAAAAATATAAAAAAAATTAAAACATTATAAAAAATTTACATATAAAATTAAAAAACAAAAACAGAGTTGAAAAAAACACCAAATTTTAAAGAATATCTAAAAAATAAATCAATAAAAAATATCATACAAATTAAAAAAAAACTAAAACATAAATTAAAAAAAAAAAGATATTATAAATTAGTTTTAAAAAATCTTTAAAAAATAGATTTTTCGCTCTTGGTGGGTGGGGCCGCTCGTCGATTCCCGAAATCAACGAGGAGCCCCGCTCGGGTGGCAAGGGCTGTGAGCAGGCGCCGCTCCACAACCCTTATTTGTGGCCCTTGCCACCCGGGTTATAAGGGTCGCTGGCGAGTGTTGTTCCATAGCCCTTGCTTGCAACCCTTCCCGCATGGGAGGGGCTTCCCATCGATTCCCAAATTCGACGAGGGCACAACCCCTCGTTGATTCTTGGAATCAACAGGGACCATTCTTTTATATATATATTAATTGCTTTTAATAATTCTTTTTTATACAATCTGTTTGTTATTTTTCGAATTTGATTTTTTTATTATTAATTTGTTTTTGTTTAATATATATATTTTTAATTTCTTTGTAGTTATTTTTAATGTCTGATTTTTTTCTTATGAGTTATTTTTTTGAATTTTTTATGCTTGAAATTTTTTTGTTTTGTTAGTATTATTGTTATTATTTTGTCATTTTTAATTTATTAACTCTCCTTTTATGTTTTAATTTTTTAAAATAATTTTTTGTTTTAATTTTTTAATTTTTTGTTTTGTTTAATTTTTAGTTATTTATCTATTTTTTCATTTTTTAACCATTTTTTAGTTTTACAAGCACTGTGTCGATGCTCGTCTAGGAAATTGACCCCACTATGTGCCAATTTGTTAGTTGATTGTTATGTTTTCGTTACAATGGATCAAGTCCGTCCCCATTGTGTGGCAATTTCATGGTTATTTTTAAGTTTTCATTGCAATGGGTCAAGTCTAACACCATTGCGTGTCAATTTGATGGTTGATTTTTAAATTTTGCTTGCATTGTGTCATGTTGTCTTAGGTTAAGATTTTTAAAGAGATATACCTTTAGCATTTAAAAAAATTTACTCTTTGTATAATGACTCTCTGATTTACGTATTCATTTTTTAGGATTTTTTTAGTCACGATATTTTGTTTTAATTCAATGGCTGATTTTTTTTGAAATTTTAAGGTTTTTCTGAGTCATGATATTTTACCTTTAACGCCGTGGACGAAAAATGTCAAACTTTTAAGGTTTTTCGGAGTCATGATATTTATCTTTAACGCTCTGGTTGAAAATTGTTAGAATTTCTAAGTTTTTTAGAGTCATGATATTTTATCTTTAATGCTATCGCCGAAAACTATTGGAATTTTAAGGTTTTTCGAAGTCATGGTATCTTATTTTTAATGTCATTGCTAGAAAACGTTGGAATTTTAACAAGGAAAAAAAGTTTATTCAACATCAACACTTTTCAATTTCAGGTTGTTTTTTCACGTTTATTTGCACAAAAAATTTAGTTTTTAATGCCATTGTTAAAAAAATTGGAGTTTTGACCGGAAAAAGAAAAAAGTAAAAAGTAAGAAAGAAACTTTTGATATAGCATCAACACTTTTTGTTTTTAGGGTGTTTTTCCGTGCTTATTGCACAACAATTTTGGTTTGTAAAGCCGTCGTTAATTTTTTGTTGGAATTTTTGGGGTGATGTTGTAGGTCTCGTTAAGTTGGTAACTTTGTTAATATACTCTGCCAACTCCAACATATCTCAATCGAAAGTCCACTGTACCTAGCAGGTATCTCAACACATGCTTCACTGCCACCCAATGAACGTGTCTTTGCTCCAAAATGAACTAGCTATGTGTGTTCACAGCAAAACATATATGAGGCGTAGTGTTGACTAGATACATTAAGGATCCAATCAACTGCCTATACAATGTGGCATCCACCAACTCTCCCTCAGAAGCACATAAACTTCTTCATAGGTGTAGACATCGACTTGCGGTTTACCGTTTGAAATCTCCTCAAAATTTAAATTGCATACTTGCCTTGGCCTAGGAAAATCTCTTCTGGCTGTTGCCACACCCCCAATCCCAAAAAGCAATGTATCAAGCCAATGTCCTTTATCTCAAACTCCGAAGTAAGGTCCTCACACATCCTTATAAGTTATGAGCTTCTCCTATCCTCTCAAGAAGAGATCATCCACATAGAGGACTAGGATAAGCGTTTCACCCTCAACAAGTACATAATACAAGTTGGAGTTCGCTTCACTCTTGGTGAAGCCCAAAGCAAGAAATATCCATCAATCTTGGCATACATGCATGTGAAGCCTGCTTTAGCCCATAAATTTCTTCTTCATTGTACATACAGGAGACTCCTTCCCATGCACCTCAAAGCCTTGAGGTTGCTGAATATACACCTCTTGCTCAATCACCCCATTGAGGAAGGAAATCTTCACATCCATCTAATGTATCCAACACTTCATCTCTGAAGCAATAGATATAACCACCTAATAGATGCATATCTGGTGACAAAAGCAAATGTTTCCTCATAGTCCACTCCCTCCTTCTGGGAGAACCCTTTCGCCACATACCATGCTTGATCTTAAAGATCCATCGAGAAGTGACCACAAGCTTTCCCTCTGGCCTCGACACTATGTTAGACACATCATTCCTAATAATGGAGCTATACTCCTCCACCATGGCATCCCTCCAGACCTGCTCATCTGCAACCTCCTCAAAGGTGGAACGTTGGACTCATTGATGTTGCTCGACAAGGCCAAATAACCAGGAAATCTCACTAGTGGTCTTCTATGCTTGAAAGTTTTGCGAGGTTCCTCCACATGTTCCTTAGCATCTCTTAAAGTTTGTTTGGTTCATCTCAACCTCCCCCTGGTAGAGCTCGAGGGAACTTCTCACTCCTCCTGCCGATCTATAGCCTGTGTGCCTACTGCTGGTCCCTGCTCAACCTTAGGAACCTTTTGCTCCTGATCCTCTACCCTTGTTGGTTTCGTATCATGAGGCCTCATAGAGCTTCTGCCCTCCTCAAAGTTAGCATCCCAATTGACGATGCTCTCCTCTATCCTGGAATGTAGACCCTGTAGGCCTTTGAGATCCCACTGTAGAAAAAAAAATGCCCTTCTTTGATGAGGGCTCTAGCTTTGTCCTCTTCTCTGTAGGAATGTGGACATACAATGAACTGTCGAAGATGCGCATACGACTCACCTCCGGTCTCACTCCTGTAAACATCTCCTTAGTATTGATTTTTTGAGTGCAAAAATATACTAACACTTTATTTTTGAAACTTGACAATTACTTCCAATGATGTAAATAATTATTTGGCACTTCAATGTATCATTAAGCAATTATACATTCAAAAATTCAACTATAAATACAATGAAGCTGTAGAGATCACAATGTTGATTTGGGGTAGCATCAGATGTGCTTTAGCCACGAAATTTGGTGGAGAGGCTAAGGCACATGAGATCTCCAATACCCAGAAAGGGTTTGGGTAGATTCTAAACAGTTCGGGAGATATTAAAATAATTAATATTTTTAATGGAGTCCCTAAGTCTAAACTTAGGGAAATTAAAATATTAATGTGAATTAATATAAAACTGTGTTAGAATGGTCAAAAAGTCATGGATCAAGCCATATCTAATCTTAGCCGTTGATTAGGGACTTAATCTCGACCGTTGATTTGTCAACGAGAAAAGTATAAGAAGAGGCTTGAGGGTCACTTGGAGAACACACCAAGAGATCAAGATTTCGACTTTCTGGGGCTGGGTTTGTTGAGAAAGTTGAGAGAGTGATTTGGAGTTGCAGCTGAGGGGCAGTGAATACAGAAGTAGAGAGGCAAAGATAGTGCCGGGAGGATCAGCGCAGCAGTTGGGAAAGCTGACGCAAAGGGCAAAAGCCGGAATTGTCGGGAACAACTAGAATTGTCGGGAACTGCTGGAACAGACGGGAAAGCTGACGCAGAGGGCAGAAGCCAGAACTGTCGGAAACAACCGAAACTGCCGGCAAAGCGGAATTTGAACACCTGCTTCGGCCGAGTTTGATTGCCGTTGTCCAAGCTTCAAAGGGGATGTTTTGCTGCTGCTTTGACCATCTTTGACTTTCTTGTTGGGGCTAAATTTGACTGCAGCACTGCATATTTGACATGGCTGTTTTGACAAGTTAGTTTTGTGTTTTTGTATGCTCTCTATTGAAAATTTGATATAATAATAAGAAGAATTGATCAAAGTGTTTTCCCCATCTTGGGGTTTTTCCATAGCATCTGCCGAATTTGGTGTCCTCTTGTCTTGGCTTGTCTTCTGCATTTTATTATTCATGTTTTATCTACAATTACTGTCAATGTGATTTATGGTTAATGTGATTGCTATTGGAAAACTAAATTGGAACATTGAAGTAATTGTGTTAAGCATAGAACATACCATTCTTAACTAAAATTAGCATGGTATCAAAGCCAGGTGAAGACAAAGTCCAAGCAAGAGTGAGAAAAGCAATCACCAAGAGAGATTTATTTGACAAGTTTCAATAGATTCTACATCTTACTTCAATACTAAGGATAAGCTCAAAGATAACTCTGACTATCACGCATAGAAGATGCATGGAAGATGACTTTGGACTTGACTTTGGAAGAGCATGATGCAATGGACTGTGTGCAGGGAAAAGTGGTGGAGCCTCCTTCAAATGCACTTGCTGTTGCAAAGACGAAGTATAAGAAAGGTGAGGTCAAAGCTAAGAAAATTATCATAGACTCCATTCAAAAGCATTTGGTTGCCTATATTTTTGATTTGGGAACATCTAAAGAGATGTATGATAAGCTGGTTGGGATGTTCAAATTGAACAATGCTAATCAAATCCTCTTTCTCAAGAACAAGTTGAAGGACATCAAGATGGATAAAGGGGAGTCTTTCTATTAATTTTAGGGAACAATGGTATGTTCTATGCTTTAGAGCAATTTTACTTCAATTTCTTTATTAACCCAATATCAATATCCAGTTTAGAAATCACATCAACATGATAGTAAATGCAGATAGAACATAAACATAAACAGTAGAAGACAAGCCAAGACGAGGACACAAGATGTGGCACCAGCCAGGGACAAGCCCCAATGTGGGGAAACCCTTGATCAATTCTTCTTTAATCTTCAATAGTTCAACAAAGAGAGAGATAGTACAATTTACAAATATGATAATTTATAACAGCAACAAAAGAGCCCTAACCAGAAAAGTCAACACTAGTCAACATGGCAGATTTGATCCTCAGCAATTTGGTCAACTTCAGTCAACTTTGGCCTCCAAACAGCAAGATGAATCAAGCCTCAAAACAATCCAAAATCAGCCCAGTCAAATCTGGTCAAACAACCAATCTGCGGTCAGCGCTAGCTGCAGTCAACACTCGTCAAAGTCAATGTTTTGCCTCAATTTTTGTGCCCAGAAATGTAGCCTGCCCAAACAGAAATACCTCACCCAAAAACGGAGTCAAATAGGTCAACGCTGCTGGTCAACGCATGGTCAAACTGGCCCAGAATTCGGTCAACGCAATCAACGCCACGTGTGGGAGAGAACGCTGCCCAGAAATGCATACCCGATCAATGAGGAGATAGAGAGATGTGTGAAGTGAGTGTGTCCAAATGAGGCTAAGTCATCATGTATCTATACTATATAGCAAACGTTGAGGATGAATAGACGCGACTGTTGGGCTTCTAAGCCTACATAAGTTTGCTGGCCGACCTTGACAATTTGTCCATAATCAAAATAAATTCATAACTTCATTTGTACATGTCGGAATTAGATGATCTCTAGATCAATCCTACACCTCTCGGAGAAGGAATCCAGGAAAAATATCAGCTGTCATAAATAAGATGACCCATGTGGAGTTTAGCCCTAGTTGCCAATTTTAACACTCCCTCTCAACTAGGGAGAACTCCATTTGCTAATCCATCTACCAATCTGTACTATCTCTGCCATCAATGCACTGCTCTGCTCTGCTTAACTATGAAGAATAAGAAGTGATTGAGAATGTATCATACCATTCTCTACTGACCCGAAGTCAGTTCCAATCAAAAGAGAGTGTGTCATACCACTCTTACTCACCCAAAGTCAGTTCCCATTGATCCTAGATCAATATCGGTCATGTAACGACCCATCTCAACTTACAGGCAACATAGGAATATTAGCATGTATTCGAGGCATGCATATGATAGCTACATATGCATGCACTGCGCTAGTATGCATATTAACTTATGATGAAAATTCCCAAGTAAAAGATAAACGAATTAATTATTGAAAGTATTTTAGTAGTATTCATACCAATTTAATTAGATGAAGTGTCTATGTATGGAAAATGAATTAAATAGTAAAAGAATTAATTAATACCTTATTTTATAATATATTAATTTAGTTTCATTAATAACATTTTAATTAAATAATAAATAATTATTAATATTACTATAGGACAAGGTTAATTAACTTCATAATCCTTGGCAAGTCATGCTAAGATACTTAAAAGATCCTATTCTCAAAGTCGGTTGATATGATAAAGTTCAAAATTCCATCTAATATATATTTAAGTAAAAATAAGATTTAATGTATGTGTAATTTAAAATAAAGAGGACTGACTCAAGTAATAAAATATTAAAGGATAAAGACAAGGTTGATTGGAGGAAAAGAGGGTGGGATTTCTTCGGAGGGAAGGATCCTTCCCTATATAAAATCAAAAAGGAGAAGTGAGTTGGGGGGGTACTTTTGGACGAGAAGAAGGAAAATGGAGAATCTGGGAGAGAAATTTTGTGAAGTAACGAATGAGCCTTGGGGCTCAGGATTTCAATATAGATCTATGAGAATTGGGCCCTGTTCTTGGAGGTTTTGGGCATGGGGGCCAGAAGGTTTCCCTTTCGAAGCCTTCTGGGTTTGGGATCCAGAAAGATTGATCCCAGATAGGCAGGGAGGAATTTGGTTGGTTTGGTATTAGGAGAACAACATCATCCAGGCATCAACACCAACTCAGAAAAAACAGGCATCAACACCAACTCAGAAAAACCAGGTATGTACATGTCTAAATTGATTTATTTAGTTATAAAATTGAAAAGTATATTCTGCTAGAAATGAAATTATATGAAATTAAAATTACAGTTTGTTGGAAATGAAATTAGATAGATATGCATATACTGTAAAAATGTAATTACAATAACAAGTGTTACAGGTCATCCTAGCATAGGGAGTATGGTAGTACACGATGTGTCCATCGGTAACACTATGGTCCCTATCCTCATTTCCCTACTCATTCGCCAGATGAGAGGTACTTCCCATGAGTACCAGACTGCATGGGTAGGATGTCTCAGAAGGAGAAGGATGAACCACTCATCTTGCCTACATGTTGCTAAGGGGTATCACAGGGGAAGGCTGAACCACTCACCCTGTACATAGCTAACCACTAGGGGAAGGTTGAACCACTCACCCTATGGTTGCTCACTGCTCCAAGAAGTACCCCAAGCCCCCCCGGAGCTCTCAGAGCTCAATGTCCATCTCATATAGGACCCTCATAAGAGGGCCTCTCCATGACTCCAAGTCGTTCTCGGAAGGCCAAGAACTTGACCTTCCCCAGGGGCTTCGTTAGAATATCGACGACCTGCTCATCAGTCCCAATGTGATGGAGCCTTATTGCTCCTTGTTGTACCATGTCCCTGATAAAGTGGTACCTGATATCTATATACTTGGAGCGATCATAAAACACGAGATTCTCTGACAATCGGATCCCACTTTGGTTGTCGCAGAGGATCACGGTGGTATCCAGCACATGTCCAAACAACTCACTGAAGAGCTTCCTCAACTAGACAGCTTCATAGGAGGCCATATTAGCAGTTATGTATTCGGCCTCGACGGTGCTCAAGGCAACCAATTTCTGCTTCTTGCTCATCAAGGATATTGAAGCAGAGCCCAAAGAAAAACAACATCCAAAAGTGCTCTTGCGATCCACCACACTGCCAGCCCAATCAACATCAGAATAACCATGTAGCCTCACATTTCCGGCAGTGTATCTCAGTCCATGAGTGATTGTGCCCTGAAGATATCTCAGAAGATTCTTTGCAACAATCCAATGTATATGATGAGGCTCAACCATGTATTGGCTCAATGTGTTAACTGCAAAACATATGTCTGGACGAGAGTTCACCAAGAACATCAATGCTCCTATGAGTTGACGATACTCAGAAGCATTTCCCAATTCAGGTCCAACAACACTACCACATAACTTCTTAAAGTTAAGTTCCATCAGGGTCGTCACAGGCTTGCAGTCCACCATCCCAGATCTTTCCAATATCTTCAGAACATATTTTCCTTGAGATAGGAAAATTTCACCTGGCTTTTGCCAGAACTCCAACCCTAGGAAGTAGTGCATCGGTCCTAGGTTCTTCATCTCAAATTCAAAAACCAACTCCCTCTTACATTTGTGAATGAAAGGGTCTGCACCTGTTAGAAATATGTCATCCACACAAAGTACCAGAATGAGAGGTTTATCATTTTCAATCTTAAAGTAAAGGTTCAGATCGACTTCCCTTCTAGTGAATCCCAGCTTCATCAGATAGCTATCAATCCTCTTGTAGGAATTTACAAGGTAAGTTCCTCAGACAGAACACCAAAGGACACCGCTCACAAACAGATCACAGATCAATACACCAATATTCTTGACGTGGTTAAAACCCTCAAAGAGGGAAATAGTCCACGGCCTGAATCAACACGGTCACTTCAGGCAATTTATTAATAAAAGAATGAAAATTTACATAAGCTTCTCTCATGAACGGTTACCCTACAAATGACCCTCCATGCTGTTTAAATAGAAATCATAGACCAATCGGGTGTTAAGCCACAGATCAAGTGTCGGTAATACCAAGGAGAGAATGAACCGTCATATCACTTCATGTCTAGAACATATCTAGGCTGTCGGATTGTAAGTTACAAAAGTACATAGTAAAGAAACACACTTTACCTAACTCTACACTAGACCAAGTTATACATAACTATTTCCTATGTGTCGGAATATCCTAACACCCCCCCTTAAGAACAACTTGGGATAGGATTGAAGGATGTACAAATATGACACAATAGGAGAGGGAAGGAGGTATTAGAGCCTATCCCCCCTTAGTGACAACTTCCTGAACTCCAACCATAAATCGAAGTTTAGTAAACTTCGCCTCTGTGAGAGCCTTTGTAAAGATGTCTGCAACTTGATCATCTGTTGAACAATATTGCACTTCAAGAACATGGTCATGAATGAGCTTTCTGATGAAGTGCATGTGCAGTTCAATGTGTTTGTTATGCTGATGTTGGATTGGATCTTTGCATAGTTGAACGACACTTTGATTATCACACCAAAGTGTAGTCGGATGCTGCTACTGAAACCAAACTCTGACAGGATCTGACGAAGCCACAGGGCTTCCTTACTAGCCTCTACGGCACCATGATACTATGCTTCTGTTGAAGAATGAGAAACGACACTTTGTTTCTTGCAAGCCCATGTAATAGGTCCTGAACCAAGAGTGAACACATAACCTGCAGTAGACTTTCGATCATCAGGGTCACTAGCCCAATCGGAATCAGTGAAACCAACCAATAGAGGAGATGCTTCTGCACTGTAATGAATCCCAAACTGAACTGTACCTCGAACATAACGAAGTATTCTTTTAGCTACTTTCCAATGACTTTCATGTGGGTTTTGCATAAACCGAGCAATAAGGCCAACAACAAAGGAAAGGTCAGGACGAGTATGGGTCAGATACAAAAGTTTTCCTGCAAGTTGACGGTATAAGGTAGCATCAACTTCAGGGGAAGTACAAGTGACTGAAAATTTGGCTCCAGACTGAAAGGGAGAAGGGGTTGGCTTATAGTCTTCCATGTGAAAATGGCATAGAAGATCACAGGCATACTTGGACTAGGAAAGGGAAATACCTTCCTTGGATTGCAAGACTTGAAGACCAAGAAAATAATGCAAGTGTCCTAAGTCTGTCATTTCAAACTTCTTTTTAAGGCTGGACTTCACATGGTTTATAAGGTTGGGATCACTACTAGTAGGGATATGATCATCAACATAAAGAACAAGAATGATAAGAGACTTGCCCACTTTCTTGGTGTAGACAGTATTGTCAGAATGACACCTAGAGTTTGTTTGTATAAAACTGGTAGGTTGTTCCAGATAGGTTTCTTCATGCAAGTTCCCATGCAAGAAGGCAGATTTAACATCCATCTGATGGACTTCCCATTGGAAAGAGGCAGCGAGGGAAAGAATAAGGCGGATATAGTTCATTTTGGCAACAGGGGAGAAGGTTTCAGTATAATCAATGCCTTCAACTTGTGAAAAACCCTTAGCAACAAGATGAGCTTTATGTTTATCAACTTTTCCATCTGGGCCATACTTGGTTCTATAAACCCATTTGCATCTAACAAGTTTTCATCCCTTTGGAAGAGGAACAATATCCCATGTATCATTTGCCAATAATGAACAATATGCTTCATTCATAACTGTGTCCCAATCTGGATGGCCTGAAGCTTCTGCAAAGGTGTCATGATCATAATTCGCCGAAGCTTGAGCCAGTAAAGAAGAGGCTCTATCGAACCGAGAACGTGTACGTCGCTGATCTGTAGGATCGCCGACAAGAGCACTTGCTGCATCCCAAGTAGCACGGACCCATTTTGGAAGCTGAGGAGCTGAAGGAGGATCCTGAGAAGGCGGTGGAGGATTGTCATTCTCGCTGTCATCATCTGAAGAAGAAATATTTTCAGAAGTAGAAGGGATAGAGAGAGGTGGCACATCCGCTGAACTAGGCTCGTAGCCCGATATATTTTCAGCAAACTTTACATCTCTTCTAATGATAACATTTTTGGACTTAAGTGGAATAAGTCTATATCCTTTGACATCTTCAGAATATCCAACAAAAATACAATTTTCACTCTTAAGTTCTAAAGCTTTATGTTTCTCATCTGGAATATGGGCCCATGCTTCACTTCCAAAAATACGAAAGTAACTTACATCTGGTTTAATTGAGTTCCATGCTTCTTCTGGAGTGATATTCTTTAAAACCTTAATAGGAGTGCGATTTACTATGTAATTTGCACAGTTAATTGCTTCTGCCCAAAAATTAAGACTAAGTCGGAGTCCTTTAGATTGAAGCATACAATTAGCCATTTCCTTGAAGGTGCGATTCTTCCTTTCAACTACACCATTTTGTTGTGGAGTATATGGAACAATATGTTGCATTTGAATTCCATTCTCAGTGCAAAAGTTGATGAATTTGTTGTTAACATATTCTCTGCCATTATTAGATCTTAGCTTAAGAATTTTATGTCCAGATTGTTTTTCAACAAAGGCCTTAAAGGCCAAGAACATGTTAAATACTTCACTCTTGAGTTTTAAGAAGTACACCCAAGTGCGTTTGGAGAAATCATCAATGAAAGTTAAGAAATACTTGTAGCCAGAGAATGAAACAACTGGAAGTGGACCACATAAATCACTATTCACAAGCTGTAAATGGGCTGAGGCGTGCCAAGAGGCACGTTTTTCAAAACTATCTCGATGATGTTTTCCGAGTACACATCCAGAATAAACACCATCTCTGCAAGATACCATTGGAAGACCCGTCACCATATTTTCTTTACGTAGATTATGAAGGGAGCGATAGTTTAAGTGACCAAGTCGCTCATGCCAAAGTTTGCTCACTTCATCATTATGAGCAACAAATACCGAGGGAAGATTTGATGACCCAAAGTTGTTAAACTTATACAAGCTTGTAGAATCATCAGCAATGCCAGTAGCTAAAATCTGTCTAGGATTTCTTAGGTCCTTAATTACAACATCGTGAGGTGAAAATTCAATGATTTTACCTTTACCTGAATGAGTTATCTGATATACAGATAGAAGGTTGTAGGATAAGGTTGGAACACATAATACATCATTAAATTGACCATTGTTTAGATGCACAGTTCCAGTACCTACAACACTAAGAGATCTATCATCACCAACATATATATTTTTGGTGTTACAATCATTTAAAGAAGAAAACATGCCTTTGTTTTTGGCCATGTGATAAGAAGCTCCAAAATCAATGAGCCACTCATGAGAATGAGAAGAAGAAGATACATTTAGTGCATAACCAGACCGATATGCTTGACAACCACATGTAGAAAGTGCTATTCCTGAAGATGAAGTTGAAGTTGAAGAGTGCTCCAAATGGATGTTATGCTTCTTCATTGCTGCTTCCAAGGCTTCCATCCTCTTAAAGCATTTGGATTCTAAGTGGCCATCTCGATTACAAAAGTGGCAATGTCTATCAGTCTTCTTCCCTTTGTTTTTATTTGCCTTATCATTTTGAGACTAATTTTGCTTAGGACCCTTGTTTGGTTTATGACCATTCTTTTTAGGATATTGCTTCTTAGGATTCTTTGAATTTGGTTGCTGCTGGGCGGCTAAGGCTTTCTTAGAAGAGTTTCCAAGATTAAGAAGACTAAGATATAAGAGCTTTTCTTGTTCTCTTATTAAAGAATCACAAAAGGCATCAAAAGAGGGGGACTTGTAGTCTTGTCCTTGAGAAATAAAGGCTTCTCTAGTAGAATGGAAGGTGGAAACAAACACAGAGTAGGCTGGTCCCAACTTAGTAAGAATGGAATAGATAATGCTACTATCTTCTTTCTTAACCTTAACACCTTCCAAGAGAAGTCTAAGGGTCTTGAACTTGGACAAAAAATCTTCAATGGAAGAAAAATTATTGGGGTCCAATGTAAGCAACTCATTTTCGAGTTGATGGGCTCTAATTTCATTTTTAATTCCAAAAACTTTAGTGAGCTGTTTCATTGCTTCATTAGGAGTATCAAGTTCTGCGATATGGAATCTAAGGTCTGGAGAAATAGACATCCCTATCAACCCACGTGCTTGATCTTGCCTATTTTCCCATTTGGTTACCTTATCTTCATCTTGAGGTTTGGTTTCTTGGCTTGAGACTATTCTGTAAAGACCTTTACTTCTAAGTAAATCCACAATGTAGGACCACCATTGGAAGTAGTTGGTGCTGTCAAGAATAACTTGGCATGGACTTTCCATTTTAACAGAAAATGAAGCTGTAGATGCTGAAACTAAGTGTTCCAATGGAAATATCTCGAAAAATTAGGCTGATTAAAAAAAAACGGCTTTGAAAATGGCTTCGCTTTTTGAAGAAAAGTTGTTGAAGATGCCGACGAAGTGCGTGAATGTGCGGAAATGAATGATAATGTTATATTTAAAAAAATCCCCCCCCCCCCCCGCAACCCCCCTTTCTAAACTTAATCTAATTAGCTCACTTTAAAAAAAAGATTTTATGTGACTCATTTTTATAAATAAGTGAAAGTCACTTTTACAATGGTACTTTATGAGCTACCCACTAAATTGTAACTTAAATAAAAGATAAAGAGACTTTAGAATTATAAGTGACTCACTTTTTATAATGGGTGAGAACACTTTTACATAAAGTAACTTTAAAACATAAGTTACATGTGCTTTTTGAAAAAGTAACTCAACAAAAAGAAAGATTTGAACTCAAGACCTCTATTCTCATAAAGTAACTTTGGACCAAGTGAGCTAGTTTAAAAGGTTATAAATTTTTGGAAAAAAGGAAGGGTTTTTTTTTTTTAGTCACTGAAGCTTTGGGGTGCGTGCTTACTTGAAAAAAATTAATTTTTCCTACAAAACAAAACCACAAAACCCAACACAGACATACAAAAAAACAAACCTTACGGCTTGAAGTTAGCTTTAGCTGGAAACTAAATATTTTCCTCAATGCTTCTGATTTTCCGAGATCACACTAAGCCGCGGTGGAAAAGAGCATACGCATGAGAAAAATCTTCCCTTATTGTTTTTGATTTGCCCAGATCGCACAGAGTCGCGGGGCAAAGAGCATACGCAGAAATGAAAGGTATAGGTCCGGTAATAAAAAACAGAGAGCTAAATAAACCGAAATAAACAGAGAGATGAATAGCTAGAACTGCAAATAAGCACTGTATACCTCAAGATCTTAAAAATGACATAGCTAGGGCTACCGGAAACCTTTTCACATGAAACGAAAAGGGTTCCTCACTGGAACAGATGCTCCTAACACAATAGAGCAGTCCTCTCGGCCCGAAAGCAGTCAGACACAATAGATCTAGGAAACGACTGTCGGATGCAGTTGTATTGGCTTCAGATTTGGATCACCAACTGATGCGGCCGTCAAATAGCTCTGATGCCAGTAAGAATTTACAGCGTAAGTTCCTCAGACAGAACACCAAAGGACACCGCTCACAAATAGATCATAGATCAATACACCAATATTCTTGACGTGGTTAAAACCCTCAAAGAGGGAAACAGTGCACGGCCTGAGCCAACATGGCCACTTCAGGCAATTTATTAATAAAAAAATGAAAATTTACATAAGCTTCTCTCATGAACGGTTACCCTACAAATGACCTTCCATGCTCTTTAAATAGAGATCATGGATCAATCGGGTGTTAAGCCACGGATCAAGTGTCGGTAATACCGAGGAGAGAATGAACCGTCATATCACTTCATGTCTAGAACATATCGTGACCGTCGGATTGTAAGTTACAAAAGTACATAGTAAAGAAACACACTTTACCTAACTCTACACTAGACCAAGTTATACTTAAGTATTTCCTATGTGTCGGAATATCCTAACACCTCTCATACCAAGCCCGAGGTGCTTGCTTCAATCCATAGAGAGCTTTCTTCAACCTGCATACATGAGATTCCCGATCATGAACCTCAAACCCCTCAGGTTGTTCCACATAGACTTCCTCTTTGATTGAACCATGCAAGAAAGCGGTCTTGACATCCATCTGATGTAGGTTCCATCCTTGCGAGGCAGCAAGGGCTATGATCGAGCGGATGGTGGTGTATCAGGCAACAGGTGCAAATATCTCATCGTAATCTACACCTTCCTTTTGAGAGAAGCCTCAAGCAACAAAGCGAGCCTTGAACTTTTCTGCACTTTCATCAACTCCATGCTTGATTTTGTAGAGCCACTTGGAGGTGACAACCGATTTGTCCTAGGGTCTAGGGACCACATCCCAGACATCATTCTTCATAATTGACTCGTATTCTTCATTCATAGCATCCTTCCATACTTGTTGCTTCACGACTTCTTCGAATGATGAAGGCTCATTTTGAATGATAGTGCTCATGACGGTCAAATATCCTTGATACCTGTTTGGCTTCTTGCTTTCACGGAAAGTCCCCCTTGGTGCAATGTGTCTCTCGACATCTTCAAGAGTCTCCCTAAGCCATGAGGGTCTCCTCTTGGAGGAGGAAGGCTCATGAGGAGGAGGATCAATAGGATCCATAGGTTCATCAACATCAGGCATCGTTTCGTCCTCTTTTTCACCCTGATTTCCAGTGTCAGCTTCTTTGTCCTTCCTTAGGATAGGAAGGTTGTTGATCTTCCTGAGGGCCATATCTTCGTCGAAGGTGACATCATGACTTATCTCAACTTCCTTTTGACCAACCACATAAATTCTATATCCCTTAGAATTTTCACTATAGCCCATAAAGATTCCTTTCTTCCCAGATGCACCCAATTTGCTTCTTTTCTCTTTCAGCACATGAAAATATACGGGGCTTCCAAAAATTCTAAAATGAGAGACATCAGGTTTCTTACCAGTGAACGTTTCTCGGGTGTCTTGGAGTCCAATGCTTGATGAGGGCATCGATTTTGAACATACACGACGGTATTTGTTGCTTCATCCCATAGAAACTTCACAAGGCCTTGATCATGAAGCATGGCATGAACAACTTCTACAATAGAGTGATTCTTCCTTTCAGCCACACCATTCTGCTCGGTGGTGTATGGCATTATAGTCTCCCTCTTAATGCCAGCTTCTTTGTAATAATCTTGGAATTCATTGGATTCGTACTCGGTCCCATTATCAGTTCTCAGTATCTTGATTTTCTTCTCGAATGGTTTTCGATCAAGGCTTTGAAGTGTCGGAACCAGGTGAACACTTCATCCTTCTTCTTCAAGAAGTAGATCCAGGTCTTGTGAGAATAATCATCCGTAAAGGTAAGATAATATAAGTATCCTCCCAAAGAGTTTACGGGCATCATACCAGATATGTCGGAGTGGATCAATTGCAATATGTCTGTTGTCTTGCTATTACTTGAGGGGAATGGTCCCCTTGTAAATTTTCCTTCGACACATCCCAGACATACACCTTCATGCTCTATTTTGAACTCGGGCATACCTGTCACCATCTGTCTCACATTGGGTAGGGCCTTATAATGAAGATGGGCGAATTTCCGGTGCCATAGTTCAGATTGTAGAGATGTGTCACAAGACATGGCTCCCAATGGAATTCCTCCAACTTGATATAAAGTGTCAACCCTAAACCCAAGAGTAAAAGAATCTTTAAAATTTCTTTTCCAAACACGTACCTTTCCATCGATAAAAGCCACCTTGAATCCTTTGTCTTCCATTGCCGAAATGGACACCAAGTTCTTCTTGAGATTGGGTACATATAGTACTTCTTGCAAATGAATAGTGTTACCTTGATTCAATTGAAGGGTAACATTCCTTACTCCCTTCATGGGATAGGTCGCATCATCTCCAAGGATGATCTCCAAGTTTGTCTCCTTTTCTATCCGATTAGAGAGGGCTTCCTTGTATCCAATGAAGTGCCTTGAGGCACCACTATCAATCAGCCAATTTACCAAAGTGTCTGAAGGAGAGGCAATGGAGAGGGCCGATATAAGATAGTACTCTTTTTGCTTATTGTGAACAACATTGGATTCTTCATAGCTGGAGTTCTTTGATTTCTTGGAGGGTCGACCATTTCCTTGATGTATCTCATTCCTTTTTCCTTTGCCATTGGACCTGCCATTCCTTTGATTGTTGTTGTTGAAGTTGCCCCTGGAATGATTATGATCATCATCATGCGTTGTGTCCCTTCTATTTGGACACTCCCTTGCATAGTGGCCAAACTTATTGCAAACAAAGCATCTTCCCTTCCTTCCAATTTTGAATCCTGGTCTTCCTTGACTTTGCTTCTTTGAACCTGCATTGTTCTTCCTCTTGGCATGAGCGGAGAATGCAGTGGGGTTGCTTGTATTAGAAGGCATCTCTTGCTCCACCATTCTTGTTTCTTCTTGAATGCATCTCAACATCAATTCTTCAAACCCTGGAATTCGATCATTGTTGAGTATGGTTGTTCTAAATACATACCACTCAGGTAGGAGTCCTCCAAGGGTGGTAAGAGTAAGTTCCTTGTCAGAAATGACTTCTCTAATCGAGATTATATCGTTTTTGATCTCAGTAATCTTCAAGAAATAGGATTGAATGTCCTCGTCCTTGCCCTTCTTAATATCCATCAACTTATTCTTGAGAAATAGAAATTGGTTAGCATTACTAACCTTGAACATGGTGACCAACCTGTCGTAGATCTCCTTGGAGGTCTTCAATTCAGAGATATAGGCCACCATATGCTTGTCAATGGAATCCCTGATAATCTTTTTCGCTTTGACTTCAGCTCTATTGTACTTGGTCTTCACAGCAGCTGGTGCATTTGAAGGAGGCTCAGGGATTTTACCTTGCACATAATCCATCACTTCTTTTTCTTCCAAGGTCAAATCAAGAGACATCTTCCATCCATGATAGTCAGATTTATCATGGAGCTTGTCTTCAGCCGGGAAGTAGGATGAGGAACCCATTGAGCCTTTTGTCCTTGTCCAATTGTCTTTGGTGATTGCTCTTTCACTCTTGCTTGGGCTTTGTCTTCACCTCAGCTCTGATACCATGTTAATTTTAGGCAACAATGGTATGTTCTATGCTTTAGAGAAATTTTACTTCAATTTCTTTATTAGCCCAATATCAATATCCAATTTAGCAATCACATCAACATGATAGTAAAATGCAGATAGAACATAAACATAAATAGTAGAAGACAAGCCAAGACAAGAGGACACAAGATGTGGCACCAGCCAGGGACAAACCCCAATGTGGGGAAACCATTAATCAATTCTTCTTTAGTCTTCAATAGTTCAATAGAGGGAGAGATAGTACAATTTACAAATCTGATAATTTATAACAACAGCAAAAGAGCCCTAACCAGAAAAGTCAACGTTGGTCAATAGGGCAAATTTGACCCTCAACAATTTGGTCAACTTCTGTCAACTTCGACTTCCAAACAAGAAGATGAATCAACCCTCAATACAGTCCAAAATCAACCCAGTCAAATCTAGTCAAACAACCAACCTGCGGTCAGCCCTAGTTGCAGTCAACGTTGGTCAAAGTCAACATTTGGCCTCGATTTTTGTGCCCAGAAATGTGGCCTGCCCAAACAGAAATACCTCACCCAAAAAGACAATGAAATAGGTCAACGCCGCTAGTCAACGCATGGTCAAACTGTTCCAGAATTCGGTCAACACAGTCAATGGCCAAAAACAGAATTTCGTCCTCCTTTCCTTTGCACGTGTGAGAGAGAATGCTGCCCAGAAATGCGTACCCAATCAATGAGGAGAGAGAGAGATGTGTGAAGTGAGTGTGTCCAAATGAGGCTAAGTCATCATGTATTTATAGCAAATGTTGAGGATGAATAGACGTGACTGTTGGGCTTCTGAGCCTACATAAGTTTGCTGGCCGACCTTGACAATTTGTCCATAATCAAAATAAATTCATAACTTCATTTGTACATGTCGGAATCGGATGATCTCTAGATCAATCCTACACTTCTCAGAGAGAGGAATCTAAGAAAAATATCATCTGTCATAAATAAAGTGACCCATGTGGAGTTTGGCCCTAGTTGCCAATTTTAACAATATCCAATCCTACTTCATGAGAATAACAGAAATCAAGAATGACCTACTATTTATTGGAGAAGTTATTGCTGACATGGAGCTCACTTTCATTGCGCTTGGAGGTCTTCCAAGATCATGGGATGTGTTTAACATCACCATTCTCAACAATGACAGGATACCTAGTTTCGATGAATTATTGGCTCGATGCACTCAAGAGGAGACAAGGATGATGGAGAGAGACAAGCGCTCAAATGGAAATGAACCTACTACTTTCTCTGCTCATGTAAAGAGGAAAAATAATTTTGGTCCAAGGAAACAGGGTCAAGTATTCAACAAGGGAAAATGAAGGTGCTACAATTGCAAGAAGTGCAACCCCTATTCTAGAGAGTGTCCTCACAAGAAGAATACTCCAAGGGATGACAACAACAACAACAAAAATTTCAAAGGAAATGGCAATCAAAGGAACAATAAGTTCAACAACAATGGAAAGAGGAATGCTTCCGCTGCTTGAAATGGAAATGGTCGACCTCCCAAAAGGACAAGAAATACTAGGTATGATGAAAGTAATGTTGTAGAAAAACAAAATGAGTTTTATCTTATTTCCGCTCTATTTACTGCCTCTCCTTCAGATACTTTGGATCATTGGTTGATTGATAGTGGAGCCTCAAGGCACTTCGCTAGGTACAAGGAGGCCCTCTCAAATTTGGTTGAAAATAAGACTAATTTGGAGATTAGACTTGGAGATAATACCTAACCCGTAAAAGGGATAGGTACTATCACTCTTCACTTCAATCAAGGTCAAACCATTCAGCTACAAGAAGTGTTGTATGTGCCTGATTGAAAGAAGAACTTGGTGTCTATTTTTGTGATGGACGATAAAGGTTTCAAAGTAGCATTCGTTGATGGAAAGGTACGTATTTGGAAAAGAAACCCTAAAGATGCATTTACTCTTGGATTTAGGGTTGATGGTCTTTATTAAGTTGGAGGAAGTCCATTGGGAGCTTTGGCAAGCGATACTTCTCTTCAATCTGAGCTATGGCACTGGAGGTTCGCCCACTTACATTACAAACCCTTACTTGGGGCAAGGAAGATGGTCACAGTTATTCCCGATTTCAATATGAACCATGAATGTGTTTTTTAGGGTTGTGCCGCTGGGAAACTTACAAAGGGACCATTCTCTTCTAGTGAAAGCAAGACTACCGATATTCTTCAATTGGTCCATTCCAATCTATCTTGTATGTTGCCTGTAACATCATTAGGAGGATACCTATATTATGCAAACTTTGTGGATGACTTCTCATGCAAAAGATGGATCTATTTCTTGAAGAAGAATGATGAAGTGTTCAAATGGTTCCGCTCTTTCAAAGCATTGGTGGAAAATCAAACATTGAAGAAGATCAAGATATTGAGGACCGATAATGAACTGAATATGAATCAAATGAATTCAATGACCTTTGCAGAGAGGTTGGCATTAAGAGGGAGACAATTGTTCCATACACTCCTGAGCAAAATGGAATTGCTGAAAGGAAGAATCAAACAATCATGGAAGCCACCCGTGCCATGCTCCATGATCAAGGTCTACTGAAGTTCTTATGGGGAGAAGCTGCCAACACTGTTGTGTATGTTCAAAATAGGAGCCCGCATCAAGCATTGGATTTCAAGAAACCCAAGGAGGTCTTCCTTGGCAAGAAACCTGATGTTTCTCATTTTAGAATATTTTGTTGTCCCGTGTATTTTCATGTGCCGAAAGAGAAAAGGAACAAGTTGGAAGCTTCTGGGAAGAAGGGTATATTCGTTGGCTACAATGAAAATACAAAAGCATATAGGATATATGTACCTAGTCAAAGAGACGTGGAAGTAAGTCGTGATGCCACCTTTGATGAAGATACTGCCCTTGGGAAAGGCAAAGATCTCCCCATTCCAAGGAAGGACAATGATGATGCTACGGAAAAACAAGATGAAACTCCGACAGATGACCCTATGCCCGATGTTGATGGTTCGATGGATCTTATTGATCCACCTTCTGGTGATCCCTCTACCTCAAGGAAACGACCTCTACGGCTCAAAGATTCTCTGGAAGATGCTGAAAGATATTCTGCTCCAAGAGGGACATTTCGTGAAAGTAAGAAGTCGAACAGGTATCAAGGGTACTTGGCTGCCAAAGTAAGTCGTGATGCCACCTTTGATGAAGATATTGCCCTTGGGAAAGGCAGAGATCTCCCCATTCCAAGGAAGGACAGTGATGATGCTACGGAAAAACAAAATGAAATTCCGATAGATGAGCCTATGCCCGATGTTGATGGTCCGATGGATCCTATTGATCCACCTTTTGGTTTTCCTTCTACCTCAAGGAAATGACCTCTATGGCTCAAAGATTCTCTCGAAGATGCTGAAAGACATTCTGCTCCAAGAGGGACATTTCGTGAAAGTAAGAAGTCGAACAGGTATCAAGGGTACTTGGCTGCCATGAGTACTATTGTTGAAGCTAAACGATGCATGATCGAAGACGCTGTAAAACACCAAGTATGGAAGGATGCGATCAATGAGGAATATGAATCGATCATGAAGAATGATGTCTAGGACGTGGTGCCTAGACCCAAGGACAAGTCCGTGGTCACCTCTAAATGGCTTTATAAAATCAAACTTGGAGTTGATGGGAGTGTTGAAAAGTATAAGGCTAGGTTCGTTGCTCAAGGTTTCTCTCAGAAGGAAAGAGTGGACTATGACGAGATATTTTCACTGATTGCTTGATATATTACTATCTGATCTATCATTGCTCTCGCTGCCAATCAAGGATGAAGCCTACATCAAATCGACGTCAAGATTGCTTTTTTTCATGGCTTGCTTAAGGAGGAAGTCTACTTGGAACAACCTCAGGGGTTCGAAGTACAAGATCAAAGGACACATGTATACAGGTTGAAGAAAGCCCTATATGGGTTAAAGCAAGCCCCTAGGGCTTGGTATGAGAGGATTGGAAATTATCTTATGAAGTTGGGATTTACGAGGAGCTATGTTGATCCAAACCTATTCTTAAAGGTTGAAAAGGACATGCCTCTCATTTTTGTCCTTTATGTAGATGATCTCTTTGTGATTGGTGCAGACCCTCTCCTTTATCAATGCAAGAGGGAGTTGACTTCCGAGTTCGAGATGAAGGAGCTAGGACTGATGCACTATTTCCTAGGCATGGAGGTCTGGCAAAAGCTAGACGAGGTTTTCCTTTCTCAAGGAAAATACATTGTGAAGCTACTAGAGAGATTTGGGATGGTGGATTGCAAATTTGTGTCTACTCCGATGGAACTCAACTTCAAGAAGCTATGTGGAAGTGTTGTTGGGCTCGAATTGGCAAACCCTTCCGAGTATCGACAACTTGGGGCCTTGATGTTCTTGGTAAACCCTCGACCAGACATATGCTTCACTGTGAATATTTTGAGTCAATTTATGGTTGAGCCTCATCACATACATTAGATTGCGGCCAAAAATCTCTTGAGATATCTCTGTGGCACAATCAACTATAGGTTGAGATACATTGTTGAGAATTTGAGGCTGCATGGATATATGAATGCTGACTGGTGCTGGCAGTGTGGTGGATCGAAAGAGCACGTTAGATGTTGCTTCTCATTGGGGTCTGCCTCGATTTTGTGGATGAGTAGGAAACAAAAATCGGTTACTTTAAGCACCGCCGAGGCTGAATACATTGCAACTAGTATGGCTTGTGGTGAAGCTATTTGGTTGAGGAAGCTCTTCAGTGAGCTATTTGAGCACACGCTGGATACCACTGTGATCTATTGCGACAACCAAAGTGGGATTCGACTTTCAGAGAATCTCGTGTTCCACGACCACTCCAAGCACATTGATATTAGGTACCACTTTATCCGAGATATGGTACAATGGGGAGCAATAAGGCTCCAACACATTAGGACCGATGAACAGGTTGCTGACATCCTCACAAAGCCCTTGGGGAAGGTCAAATTCTTAGCCTTCTGAGAGAGACTTGGAGTTGTGGAAGGACCCTCCCATGAGGGTCTTACTTGAGTTGGACATTGAGCTCTAGGAGCTCTTGGGGGCTTGGGGTACTTTTTGGAGCTATGAGCGACCATAGGGTGAGTGGTTCACCTTCCCCTATAGGTGCGTTGTGTACAAGGTGAGTGGTTCAGCTTCCGCTGTGATACCCCATGATTGTTGACATGTGTAGGGTGAGTGGTTCATGTTTCCCTACGATTGATGACACGTGTAGGGTGAGTGGTCCAACTTCCCCTGCGATTGATGTTATATGCATAGGAAGAGTGGTTCACCTTCTCCTATGGCATATGAGCAGGATGAGTGGTTCACCTTCTCCTGCGGATGCCCCAACATACATCTTACCCATGTAGTTCGGGACTCATGAGAAGTACCTCTCATCTGGCCAATGAGTAGGGAAAAGTGGATAGGGACCATAGCACTACAGATGGACACATCGTGTATTTCTGTACTCCCTGTCTAGGATGCTTGGTGTTCAACAACTTGATATAGGATCAAGTCTGGTTGGGGTTCTACCGCTGGACTGACTTTTGTCAATGGAGAGTGGTAAGGTCTTGTGACTCACTCTTGATCGATTCTTCTTTATTATCTATATCAGTGTTCAATAGAGTTGAGATGAAATACAAAGATGGTATATGATGTCAGGATGGCATGATGATCAATGATGATGGATGGATTGGTAGGTGGAATTCTCCCTAGTTGAGGAGTGTTAAAATTGGCAACTAGGGCCAAATTCCACTATTGGATTGCTCATTTGATGGAGATGATTATTGCATTGAATTCCTCTTTTTGAGAGGACCAAAATCGACCTAAAAATCATTAAATTTGGACAAGGGAAAATATGTTTTTGTGGTCAAGGCCACATGTGCAAATTGTCAAGGTAGGCCACATCATCATGTAGGCTCATGAAGCCCAATGGACATGTCACTTCACCCTCAACGACTTGTATAAATATAAGTGACCTCCAACCTCATTTGGCACCTCACTCACTCACATTCTTTTCACTCCTCTCATTGGTTCATACAACTATTGGGCATATCTGTTCTCTCACACGTGTAGCAAGGAGGATGAATTTCAAGAGAAAATTACATGGCCGGAAATTTTAGAATTCTCCTGTAGTTTGACCAGTGTTGACTTTGAATTTCTAGGCAGAACTTGAGTTCTATCTTTTGGGAAATTTTCTGTTTCGGCAAGCTGTACCATTTGGCACAGAAATCGAGGTGGTATGAGCACTTTGATTGCAGAGATAAATTGTAGCTTGACCAGAGATTTCCAAGGCAAAATTTGACCAAGTTTGACTATTAACTTTGGGATTGTTTTGGGTTGACTTTGAGCACCTGCTCAGGCCGAGTTTGACTGCCTTTGACCGAGCTTCAAAGGGGATGTTTTGCTGCTGCGTTGACCATCTTTGGCTTTTTGGTTAGGGCTGAATTTCACTGCAGATTTGACAGGGTTCTTTTGACTTTGATTTGGCAAGTCAATTTTGACTTTTACTCTCTCTCTGTTGAACATTTGATATAATAATAAGACGAACTGATCAAAGCGTTTTCACCATCTTGGGGTTTTTCCATAACATCCGCCAAATTTGGTGTCCTCTTGTCTTGGCTTGTCTTCTGCTTTTTATTATTCATGTTCTATCTACAATTATCAATGTGATTTATGGTTAATGTGATTTCTATGGGAAAAATAAATTGGAAATTGTCATTGCGCTGCTAAAGGACATTGAAGTAATTGTGTTAAGCATAAAACATATCATTGTTAACTAAAATTAACAATATTTGACCCTCCTCCACAGAAGATATACCCCATACCATGGCTAGCTTCCACATAGATATACTATAGAGTTTGCTGGCTTCCACAGAAGATATATCATAGAGTTTCGATGGCTTCCATAGAAGGTATATCACAGAGTTTCGATGGCTTCCACAAAAGGTATATCACAAACCTTTTCTCCTCTAGCACAAAGATATAGTCACAATCTTGCACTCCTCTAGCATAGAGATATGGTTATAGGAACTCACTCCTCTAGCATAGAGATATGGTTATAGGAACTCGCTCCGCTAGCACAAAGATATAGTCACAGGAACTCGCTCCTCTAGCACAAAGATATCCCATAGTATTTCGCTCCTCTTCAACAGAGATAAGACACAAAAATTTCACTCTTCTTCAACAAAGATAAGCCACAAAAACTTCGCTCCACTTGTCTTGTCTTTCTTTGCTTGAGATCAAAGATATGTGCATCTCTTGTGTGATTCGAATCATGTCCTTGGAGGGAGGACGAGTCTTCTTATATATATGCATAGGAAGTGTTGAAAATGTAGAGAGCAATATCTTTTAGCTTGTGCCTTAGCCGACGAAGACCTCAAATTGTCCTTCTCCTAGTATGAGCATGAGTTCATGAGTTAGACTTCAGTTAGGATGAGTTATTTCCAATTTATATATATGAAGTGTTGAAAATGTAGAGAGAAAGGTCTTTTAGCTTGTGCCATGGCCGACGAAGACCTCAAATTGTCCTTCTCCCAGTATGAGTGTGAGCTCATGAGTTAGACTTCAGTTAGGATGAGTTATTTCCAGTTTACTAGAATAATCATCAAATTAGCATGCGTAGAGTTGGAGCTTCAGTTAAGTGGAGTCTTAATTAGTTTGAATACATAACGAGGTGGCAGTTACAAGTCCAGTTAAAGCAAGTTAGTCTTCAGTTTTGATTGAAGGGAGAACGGGTTTAGAATCCAAGTGTTGATTGGAGAGAGAAAGAGTACAACTCTCAGTTAACTCGTCAATCCGAATTCGACTTCTAAAATTGAACTAGGCCTTCCTTGCATGCTCGAATTGGGTCTATAAAGGGGAGGACAAAGGCACATGAAATCATAAGTTTTGTACACAAGGTTTGTGAGACAAGATAGTTCACGAGTTTGTGAGATTTGTTGGAAAATCGGTTGGCTTTACGATTAGACTATGTTTTCCTTTATTTGATAACTGCTTGTGAAAATTGTTGGCTTCTTATTTATTTAATTATATTCTTCTTCATCAAACAATTATCAAAACGTAAACATGAAGATCACATGAAAACAAAGAACACAAGATATAGGCTCCCAGCTATTGAGAAATCTAGGGGCAACAAGTGTAGGTGATTTCTCTTACTTTGATAACTGCTTGTGATGTATTTTTACTTTACTTGATTAACTTCTTCTTTCCTTTATTATTATTAGTGTTCTCTATCATCAAACAACTACCAAATCATAAAGAACAGTGAGACAATAGGACACAAGATGTAGGCGATCAACCAGGGCCAAAACCTCTCCAACTGAGAGGAAAACCCATCAAAATTATTCTCTTCTTATAGAACTTCAATTGACGAATTCCAAGACCTATGACCCTTGACCAAGACCCTCCAAGACCAAGTCAACTTTTTCTTTCTTGAACGACTTCTAGCAACAAACTTCGACCTTCCAACAATTTATCCAACAACTTCGACCCAACAACAATTTCTACAACTTTGACCTTGATGCAGCTTCAGCAGCTTCTGTCTAGTAGCAACTTCACAGGTTCGACCTTGCAGCTTCACAACTTCGACCTTACAACTTCACGCTTCAACCTTGCAACTTCACAACTTTGATGCAGCTTCACAGCTTCGATGCAACTTCATAGCTTCAATGCAGCTTCACAGCTTCGATGCCGCTTCATAGCTTCGATGTAGCTTCAATCTCAAGAATTCTCATAAGAAGAGTTAGATTGGTAACCCATCTATATAGCGTTATATTATCCAACATCGTGACATAGCAAGGCCTTGACTAACAACTCTATCTCTCCACAAGATTAGAGCACAATGCTGGCGAGACCAATGATTTATAGACACCCTCATCATTGTCTCTCTCGGAACATACCCCACCCGGGTTCTCTCAGAGTATGTTCCACTAGGACTATTCTTATCTTGGATTCCTAGTCCTCAAAGAATATCAATCCTCTACGACTACTCTTATCTTGGATGCCCTACCACATCCTCAAAGAGTATTAGATGCTAGATGCTTACCCAATCCTCCATTCTATCTTCCCAGGTGAAGACAAGAATGATGTGTCTATCTCTCCCTCTCAATTAGGGAGGATATGCCCATTCCAGTGAAGGAATGTACCCATTCCTATAAAAGGAATGTACCCATTCCTATAAAAGGAATGTACCCAAGCTCCCTCTTAATTAGGGACTTGACCAAGCTCCCTCTTGACCAGGGACTTGCTTCCAACAACTCTTTAGGTGGAGATCATGGGACAACCAGCTGCTTGAAGAGCTCCTCCTTTCGATGTCATGAACTTATTTTTCTTTATTCAGGAGTCTTCATCTTTTTGGGACTTCTTCGTAGGGCATCGACCATCCATCACTTTCATTCATGAATCATGTCAGTCATGTCATCCTTTCTTTCATTGGAAAGTGATCCATTAGTCCATATCTGGCCTTTCCTTCATACCTTGCTACCTTCTTTGCATCATGTTTCCTTCAAGATCTTTCATCCTACCACATGAGTGTCAGTTGTAGATGACATCTACAACTCTTCCTTTGGTAGCCCTACATTAGCCCATCCAGATATTGTTCAAAAATAGAAAATGAACATTAAATCAAAAATACCTTTGTGATGGTCTTTCATCATGACATCTCCTTGTTTGCATCAACATCCTGCATATATATTGACACATCTCCAAAAAGATATACAACGTCAAGGGTCTCTTTCTTTTTCAGACTTTATCAAGATCTTCATATCTTTCCCATGGAGATATCATAGTCAAATCTTCTAGTCCTTGGATGTTGATTGCCTTCTCCATAGTTGCATTTTTCATGATCTCTTCCTTTCTTTATTCACACATTTCCTCCCAGGAACTTTCAATCATAGTTCCTTTTGTCAACCACCTCATATTTCATACGAGGACATATTATGTTGATTTCATCTAGTCAATGTGTGAACCATGCCTTCATGCATCCTTTCATAGGAGGAGATCCTTTCTTTTGATCATGCTCTTGAGGTAGAGTACTCATTCATGATATCTGCAACCATATGACATGGCCCTATTTTATCAAGTACAAGCATACATACCTCATCTCTTTCTTTTGGTCATCTAGACTTCCTTCAACAACTTCCTTGATTGAAAGAACTTCAATCCCTTGACCTGTTTCACTTCTTTTGACATCATACCATCATCCCATGAATCCCATACAAGTTGGAATTCCCAGTGAGACACTTGCTTCTTCAGTAGGTGAACCTTCCAATGGAGGATCTTGATCGTCCTCATCTTGCAAATGCTCCTTTTGAATGATGTATGATGAGCTCTATACTAGATGACTTTATTTTTCCCATAAGTACTACTTATGCTTCTAATGAGGTTACCAAGAGCTACATCCTTCTATAGGTGACAACCATAAACTTCTATTTCAACTATCTTTCATGCTTCTTTATGATGATGTCACGAGCTCTTGCTTTCAATCATATGCTTCTATGATGCCATCTCCTAACATGATGCATCCTATCATGCTTCTAATGATTCCTACCATGATAGTTATACTTTACAACAAAAAACTTGAAATAGAAACTTGAAAAGAACTAGGTGAGGAAAACTATCTCAATCATAGTAGAGATCTTTTACTTCCTCTTTCTTGGATTTCTTCTTTTCAACTTCTTCCACTTCTTCAGTGATATGGGCTTCTTCCCTTCCTCTTTTGTTGTTGTCCTTCTTGAGCTTTGGACAATCTCTCTTGTAGTGCCCATATTCATGACAACCATAACATTGAACCTTTGACATGTTCTTTTTCTTTTTATAAGGACTAAGCTTCCCAAACTCCCCTTTTCTTCTAGCCATGGCAACAAATGCTTGAGCTTACGCACTTGATCCTACATCGATTTTTGCCTTCAACCTGGTCTCTTTGATTTTGCACAATGACCATAGTTCATTGAATGGAGTAGCTTCCTTCTTCCCATAGATGCTTGATGTGAAGTTACCCCATTCCTCTGGCAGTGCATTGAGCACTATGGTAGTGATTTCCTTGTCAGACATTATTTCTCCCAACTCTTGGAGTTGGTTTCTTATTTCTTACACCCTCATAAAGTATGAGGCTATTCCTTCTTCTTTTGATATCTTCATTTTGTAGAGCTTGAGCTTCTTCTTTTGACGGTTAGACAATTAAACCCTTAACATGCTCAACGACTTCATTTTCTATGAGGATCAAATCTATCCTCTTCTTCCATGCAAGAAAATTTTGACGACCCAACCAATTTGTTGCTTTCCTTGCAAAATGAAGTCATCTTGATAGATAAATATAGATATAAAGATACTTGTCAAGTGAAGATACTCCTAGATGATGAAATCTTCAGCTTGATGCCTTCTTGATTTTGATGATGATGTAGATAATAGAAGATGTCTTCTTGGTGAAGATGTCTTCCTTCAAAAGTGGTCCTTGGCTCACAAGGAGATCACATTGATTCCTTGATGATGACAATGCTTTTTCCTGCTTTTCTTCCTTCAAGTCAACGCTAGTCAAACTTGTTTCACAACCTCAAATTTTCAGCCCTTCTTCAGAATTTCTTGCTGTAGCAGGTCTGCGATTTCAGCGTTTTTTGCAGAAACCCTAGGTCACACGTGTGGCTGGAATATGGATAGATTTGCCTCCTTTTGACTTCGCTTGACCTTGACTCCTTCTCTTGACAATTTGGCTTGCTAAATAGTCCTTCTTTGACCCAAAATTTGGCTCCTTTAAGTGACTGCAATTTTCGGCTTTCACTGCTGCAAATGATGCCCTAACCTTCACATGTGTGGAGGAGAATTAGCCCAAAATAGATCAGAAAATGCTTCGCTCTTCTTTATTCTTCCTTGATCGAAATCTTCTTGATGATTGATGCTCTTGATGTTTCCAAGATGATTTCTTCATACTTCGGCCCTTGAGTATCCTTCTTTGTGCTGCCCTTCCTTGATGTAGTCACCTTAGCTCTGATACCATGTTGAGAAATCTAGGGGCAGAAAGTCTAGATGATTTCTCTTACTTTGATAACTACTTGTGATGTATTTTTACTTTACTTGATTAACTTCTTCTTTCCTTTATTATTATTAGTGTTCTCTATCATCAAACAACTACCAAATCATAAAGAACAGTGAGACAATAGGACACAAGATGTAGGCAATCAGCGAGGGCCAAAACCTCTCCTACTAAGAGGAAAACCCATCAGAATTCTTCTTTTCTTATAGGACTTCAATTAACGAATTCCAAGACCTGTGACCTTTGAGCAAGACCCTCCAAGACCAAGTCAACTTTTTCTTTCATGAACGGCTTCCAGCAACAAACTTCGACCTTCCAGCAATTTCTCCAACAACTTCGACCCCAACAACAATTTCTACAACTTAGACCTTGATGCAGCTTCAACAACTTAAACCTAGTAGCAACTTCACAACTTTGATCTTGTAGCTTCACAACTTCGACCTTACAACTTCACAACCTCAACCTTGCAGCTTCACAACTTTGATGCAGCTTCACAATTTCGATTCAACTTCACAGCTTCGATGCAACTTCATAGCTAACTTCACAACTTCGATGCAACTTTAGAATTTTGTCTTGCTTAGTAATTGTAAAAACCCTAACAAAACAGAGAGAGAGAGAGAGGCCAAAAACTTCGAACTTGTTCTTCTTCTCCTTCTTCGTCCTTTTCCCAACTTCTCTCTTGAGGAGATCAAACTTGCTTGAGTGAGTGTCCAATTGAGGTCGAGTTCCTTCTTATTTATAGGAGGCTTGTGAGGGGTACAAATTGCTCTCTTTAGGTTGACTTGTCCCTTCATGTAGGACGACTTCATCTTTGTGCCATATTTAGGTCTTGGAGGGTCTTTTAACTCTATTTTGACTCAAATAAATTTTCTTTATAATATGTAACATGCCCAAATGGGTCTTCACTACATGACTCAATGACTCAATGCCACATGGGGCAAAGCCGACCTAATCAATAGGTAGGCCGACTTGGCATCTTTGTGGTGTCTTAAATAAATTTAAAAATTCAAATTCTTTCTTTTGAGAAGGCCATGAAGAACATGCCTTTTAAGATAATCAAATCAATAAATTTTCTTTTATCACAAGCATGAAGAACATGCTAAACAAATTTTCTTTCATCACAAATTTATATTTTTATCTTTACAAGTACAAATTGTACATTATGAAGACCAACCATAGCTACAAAAATTAAACACTCCCTCTTTGCTAGGGAGGTATTCATAATGACTATCCATATGTTCTTTGTTGAGATATTTTCTCTAATAATAAGGTTTCATAGTTACCCAAGTCAACACCCTTGACCTATAACAATCATAGCATCCACTTAGTACCATTATCTAGGTTAGCACACCTAACCTATGGTACTAGGTACCATCATCCAGGTTAGCACACCTAACCTATGGTACATCATCAATATGCACTAGGTACCATCATCTAGGCTAACACACCTAGCCTATGGTATAACAACTAGTCACCATGATCTAGTCGGCGCCTCAACCTCATGGTATACAAACTAGTACAGGTTTTCCATTACCACGGTCAAACCTTAGGGAACATCCACGTTCCAACTTCACAGGGTTGGCCAAACCCTAGAGGACATCCACATCCTCACACCATAGGGTTCATTCTAGGCCATGATGCTATATGTGCTCACTCAATGAGTAACCGAGCCTGATGCTGAAAAGGAACCTACTCTTACAAGTAACTAGGCCAAAACATTGAAAGGCATCCACTCAACTAAGTAGTCTCTACCAGACCATTCTTCCTAATTTTGGTCATAGTACTTGACACAGGGATAACGTCCCTAATTCCGATCACAGTACTTGACACAGGAAGAATGTCTGTCCACTGGATCATTCTTCCTAATTCCAGTCAATGTACTTGATACAAGGACAACATCCCTAATTTTGATCAGAGTACATGGCACATGAAGAATGTCTTCTCATGATGTTATCAAATCTATCAACCCATTCTCCCTAATTTTGGTCAATGTACTTGACACAGGGATAACCTCCCTAATTCCAGTCAAAGTACATGACACAAGGAGAATCCATATCCATGATGCAATATCATCCTTGCTCCCTCTCAACTAGGGATGTAATCTCCACAAATCCAAGCTTGTCCCGGAAGTGCACAAACTTCCTTCTAGAAAGAGGCTTTGACGAAATATCGATTGTCTGCTTATCAGAGGAAATACACACGAGCTTCACTGCTCCTTCCAGATGTACTCTTCCTATCTTTCAACATTCCTTGCCCAATCAATATAATCCTGCAACACCTCAAACCATAGTATCATGCAAATAACTCAATACACACTGCAAAACAAATGTCCAACCTATTAGGGAGCCAATCAACTACTCAAACTCAAATTGTTCATCATGGACATACAATCCATCATTCCAAACTTCCAGTCCCAAGTAGTACATCAAACAAAAACCCTTTATATCAAATTCAATAGTCAACTCCTTAATCTATAATAGAGTCAAATCTTTTTGCCACAACTGCTCTTTTTAACACATGAGTCCTAACAAGATGTCACTTCAAGACATAGTTCAAGCTTGATGATCTGAATGCTCTCTCTGCATCCAAAATTTGCTGCCTTTGAATCTAGCCTTTGTCACAAAGTTTGCTTTTTTATTTCTATCATTTGCTATCAAAACCTAGATAGCCTCCATCATATACCTGCAATCCTCACTAGGAGGTCATGGAAAAATAGTTACAACCAAGCAAGGAATACAAAAACAAGAGACTAATTACTAGAGAAATCAACAATAGTAATGATTAAAGAAAAGAGAGAATACTTATCTTTTAAGAAGAATATCAACTCCCTCTTGATCTTATACTTCTTGCATTCATCTTGCAAATCAACATCCTTGTACTCAACATCAACATGATGACATACCTTCCTTGCATGAGCTAGGGTTTCTTCTTTCAGTGGAAATGTCTCATCCTAGGGTTTCTCTTAATCAAGTCCTTTTTAGATGGCTAGGGTTTACAAACCCTAGATATCCAAATGTCAAAACCCTAGAATCAATATGTTCTTTACACAAGTGATGGTTCAATCTAGGGTTTTGTTCATAAACCCTAGAGATTTTTAGTTTTTCAAACCTTAGATCTTTAAGAATCTATTTTGCAAGTCCAATAGCCTTTGACATTTACAAGTTCAGATAGAGTCTCAATCCTTCCTTCACGAATCCTAATTACTCTAGCAGACCCTATTCTATCAATGAATGCTACTCTATCTCCTCTATATTTAAACATGAAAAGGAAACACTTTTTTTTGATACATAAAGTATGTTGTTGATTCCAGCTTAATAGAAGAAATCTTTGTTACTTGAGTCTTCAACTTTAGCTTTCTTTGGATGTTCATCAATGTTTGTAGTGGCAACATGTTGTCTTCCTCTTTTCTTTTTGTCATTTGATCTCTCAAGACAATGGTCTCTATAGTGACCAAATTTGTGACAATGGTAACATTGAATTTTTGATATATCTTTCTTTCCTTGAGGACGAGGTATTTTATCAAAATTCGTTCTTTCCTGAAGGCTAAACTTCTTCTTTCCTCCAGTCTTCTTGAAATGAGTGGCATATGCTTGAGAATCATCTTCCTTTCTATCTCTTGATATAAGCCTTGATTCCTCTTGAGCATAAGAGGTCCATATTTCTTCAAACGAAGGAACTTCATTCCAACTACTTATACCTGCTGCAAATACATCCCATGATCTAGGTAGACCATTGAGTGTTGTAGTCACAAGTTCCTTTTTAGAGACAGTTTCATCAATTGCTTGAATTTGGTCCCTTATTTGAGAGATTCTTACAAAATATGAAGCCATGGTGTCATCACTTGTCATTCTTATATCACGAAGCTCATTCTTCAAGCTCATGGCTTGACCAATGCTTTTGACAGTAAAGAGATTAGTTAGGGCATCATACATCTTAGAATTATCAAGATTTGCAATATAGGGGATCAAATGATTTGTAATGGAGTCCACAATAAGACTCATGGTGATGATGTCATCTTACTTGAACTTCTCCTTCCATGCATTATCTACTGGTTCTAAAACCTTGCCCTTCACAATATCCAAGGCATTGTTATTTACAAGAATAAGATCAATCCCAATGAAATTTGAAGCACTTTCTAACTTGTTCTTTGATTTCATAGAAGCCATGGATGTAGATCAACAAGAAGGACTCAACAATAGTGATCTCTATGAGGTTTCTACAAGAGTGATCTCGGTGATCCTTCCTTTACCAATCCTCGGATACCATGTCGATTTTTCGAGTGCAAAAATATACTAGCACTTCTTGATCATTACTTCGAATGATGTAGATGATAATTTAGCACTTGAATGTATCATTAAGTAATTATACATTTAGAAATTCAACGATAAATACAATGAAGCAGTAGAGATCACAATGCACAATAGAGACACAATGTTTACCCTGGGAAAACCCACTTTGGGGCAAAACCCAACAACCTTCTTCTTAGAGAAATATTCAATTCAACAAGAGATACATCAAAGTCAATGCTTATGGTCACACTCACCAGCAAGATACTATCACAAGACAACCACAAAGATGCCAAGTCAGACCTCCTTTATTTTTCCATAAAATCCTTCTTGAGTAGCTTGATCAGGGTTTGTGATGGAGGCCTAGTTTCTACCTTCTTCTTTCATAGTCACACCTCAACAAACTCAATCTTGTACACTGCTTCAACCCACATGCAATTCTGACTTGATGGCAGGCTTCTTCTCCACAAGAACTTGGGCTTCTCCATAGAGGTATATACCACATATTTTGGTCTTCTTTACAAAGTATATTCGACCCTCCTCCATAGAAGATATACCACAGACCTTCGTTGGCTTCCACAAAGATATACTACAGAGTTTCACTGGCTTCCAAAAAAGATATATCACGGAGTTTCACTGGCTTCCACAGAAGATACCTCGTAGAGTTTCCCCTGGCTTCCACAAAAGGTATATCACATAGTTTTGTTGGCTTCCATAGAAGATATATCACAAACCTTTACTCCTCTAGCACAAAGATATAATCACAATCTTTTGCTCCTCTAGCATAGAGATATAGTCACAAGAACTCGCTCCTTTAGCACAAAGATATAGTCATAGGGAGTTGCTCCTCTAGCACATAGATATCCCATAGTCTTTTGCTCCTCTTCAACTGAAATAAGACACAAAAATTTCGCTCTTCTTCCATAGAGATAAGCCACAAAAACTTCGCTCCACTTGTCTTGTCTTTCTTCGCTTGAGATTAGAGATATGTGTGTCTTGTTGTTTTTCGATGACCTTGGTGTCTAGGATAGAATCTTAAATCTCTGATGCTACCAAACTAACAATCACAACAAAGGTACTTTGCAAAACGGAACAATATAATGCAGTAAATCAATCATGAGCACAATAAGAACCACAACAACAATATATGTGACCCAACGTCAGTATATTATCAACATATAATACAACTGTCTAGGGCTCTCATACTAGGGATAATGGCCCTCATACATCCAATGGTACAAGAATACAAGATATAATGACAATCTTGCTGATCTAGTGCACAATCACAACCTCTATGTCGTATCTCGTCCTGCCGATCTGTCGCTCCCATTCTGCTCATAGTGTTGAATTTCCATGATCTTGGGTCTAGGATAGAATCTTAGAATCTCTGACACTACCAAACCAAGAATCTCAACAAAAGCTACTTTGCACCACGAAAAATATAACACAGTAAATCACATATGTATAAGTATACACAAATTTTAACAAAATATTGTACAATAATGTACAACCCAATCTTCGTTATATTAAACCAATCTGAATAATACAACAGTCTATGGAATACAAGATACAATGACAATCATGTTGCAGACTCTATGTCGTATCTCGTCCTGCCGGTCCTTCACTCCTGATCTGCTCTCTAGTTGCCCCTTAGTCCATCAAAGGACAACACATAGAGTCTCCAGGAGGGCTGCCACCTATCATTGCTGCAAGTCACTTCTGCTACAATGAACACGGGCTAATCCAATCTGCTCTCTAGGCTGGCCAATACCTAAGCTCCAATCTGCCAATCTAGTAGCCTCTTTTGTCTGTCAAAGAGCTACACATTAGGCTACAAACTTCACCCAATCACGCAACAATCAACGTCCTTCTTGTATGCTGCTCTAGGGCTACTTTGGGCTATCAACACATTTCCCTCCAACAATCCAATGATGCCCAATCCACTCACTGCAAGATCTGCTCCTAGTTTAAGTCTCCAACTTCCCAAGTCGACCTCAACACATGGCTCCCATAGGCTGCAACTAATTTTGATCCAAAACTGGTCAATCCTTTGACCCAACATGAGACAAATCGACTCCAAGTCTGATGTACAACTGCTGTTATAGCTGTGTCCTGGTTAGGGCATCACAGTGACCCACGTCAACCCTAAAACACACCCACATAGTCCCTTAAATCGCTGCAACTTCCTCCACAAGTATCATATGCATCTATGCTGTTGATCTGGGCACTTTAATCACCTCAAATAGTCCCACACATGCCTTGATTTAGGGTGTTAAGGCTTGCCCTACCCAACCCTTCCTCCAATGCTTGCGACCTGCTCAAAACAGAGATCCCTGTCCATAAAACATGCCCCAATAGACCTGCGCCTTACCTCTCCTATATCGGCTGTCTTGCAGGTGTAAACAACCCTCCAAACAGTCACAAGAAGCCTCTAGAACAACCTCTCTCCTTCGCTGAAGTGCCCTCTTTCCTGCGGCCCAAACAAAGGTGTGAATTCTTCCTAACCCGAGTTTCTTATGCTCCCTTTCTGCCTTGTGTTGCACAAGATGGATGATGTTCTATTGAGCTCTCCTCACCTCCTATTTATACACTAAAGGAGGGCTTCCTTGGACGTCAATATTGGGCTTGTACAACTGTCATAAGCCTTCTAATCATTAGGCCGACTTGACCATACATGTGCGAAACCCAACGATATACTTCAAAAATTCATAACTCCATTTCTACAACTCGGAATTGGATGATTTTCGTTGCGTTGGATTCGTCTCAATGAGAGCTATCATCCTCATCCATCACATGTCAAAATGTGTTCATGGTTTTGGCCCAAATCATGATGGGTGCAAAACCCCAACCTTGGGTTCCAAGCCCACAAGTGACTCTTGTGGTGCTCCACCCTCCAAACCCTGAACCCTAGGGCTTGGAGTACCTCCCAAGCTACTAAAAAATCAACACTCGCTCTTAGCGAGGGAGGTACTTCCAAGACTAGGAAGTAACTCATCATCATCATCATCACTACTCGCAACACTTGCCCAACTCTTAGCGCTCCACTGCAGCAATCCCTGTAGAATGAACTACGCCTCTCTCGGAAGTGTTACTGTCACTAGAAGCATCTTGTTGCTTCATCTTCTCTTGTATCGCTTTCCAATCCCTCCATGATTCCTTCTTGGCAGATGTGGAAGCACCCTTGCTCCCCACTGACCACGCACTCTTCTTGGGCTGCAAAGTCTCCCTTTGAATTTGCATGCTCCCGCTTGAACATGACTCCCTTAGAGCCTTTGGAACCTAGACCTTCTTCTCTGGAACCTGTACTTGTACCTCTGAAGCCTGCACCTACACCGACTTCTCTGGAACCTGCACCTGCTCCTTCTTCTTGCCATGATCCATAGGTTTGCCCGTCAGCCTGTATAGACCATGCTCTCTAACTCCAAGCACAATACCATCAGACCTAGAGCCTTTGGGTTTGAGTCTTGCCTTCCCATCTTGGAACAAGACCTCAAACCCCTTCTTCTCGATCGTCGAGACAGATATCACGCTATATCTGAGTCCTGGTACAAACAGTACATCCCGAACCTGCATTACACATCTTGTCTCCATCCTGAATGGCACAACTCCCGATCCTTGGATCACCTTTTGAATCTTGTCGCCCAACACCATGTGCAACCAATGTTGCACGAAGCGGGGACGAAACGGGGATGTTTTTTGGAAGCGGGGATGCTGAAGCGTCATTTTCCAAAAATCTAGGAAGCGAAGCGTCTGCTATATATATATTTATATTTTTTTGCATTTATACTCAAAACAAACATCCCAAATACCAAATTAGTTGTAGAAGACATGAAAACATGCATATTTTTGCATAAATCAAGATAGATATAGCATCCATTGTACATTAATGATTAATTATTCGAGCATGAACCATTTAGATGCATCAACCATCTAGAATCTAGATTCTTCTCCTCTTGTCTAGCCTTTGCCTCTACCTCGATTGTCTAGGGATATTAGTCAACATTGCCCAATTTTGATCAAACTACCTAATCTAAGACTTAAAATATGGTAGAAAAAGCTTAACATGCTTGATCGATGATTTTGGCTTGATTGAAAGGTAATTTTTTGCTAAGGGCATGACAAAGGAGTTCAACAATTAACACCACCAACACTAGGGTACATATAGGGCTTGGTGCTCTTGATTAAATGCTAATCACATACGTTCATACTTGATATAATCTAATGAAATGCCAAAATCCCATTGATCCTGAATTCCTAAAAACTGTTAAGTCTGCTGAATTTTGAATAGGATATGAAATCCTTATTTCTCCATATTCTTAAACATTACCATGAGGGAGCATCTGCTATATTTATATTTCTTTTATATTTTTTTTGCTATATATATATATTATTTTATTTTTATTTTTATTTATTTATAATTTTTTTCGGAAGCTTGACGCTTCGTACGGTCGAAGCGCCGTCCAAAACGCGTTTCGAAAAAATAGAAACGCGGTTCGGAAAAAACCGAAACGCGGTTCGGAAAAACCGAAACGCGTTTCGGGCAGACGCTTCTTGAAATTTCCAGGAAGCTCCGAAATGCGTTTCGGTTTTTCCGAAGCGTGTTTCGGGAGGCGCTTCCCCAACGCATCCATACGAACAACATTTCAGGGGTTAGATGCGAGAGGGGGGGACGTTTCCTGCAACATTGTGTGCAACTTCAAGCCCCATTCAACTAGAGTCTCAAAAACCTCCTATGACCTTGTCATATGTTTCGACGCACCACTGTCCATGTACCCTCCATCGTCATCTATAGTACCCTGTGAGAAATGAGAGATCATAGCGAAGTACTCCTCCTCCAACCTCCTGGTGAGAGCACCTATCTCAATAGAAGTGGCAACATCGACAACCTGCTTCCTTGTCTTCTTCTAGTCATCTCCCTTCTTCTTCATCATACATCTCGAAGAAAAATGGCCCATCTCACCACAGTTGAAACACTTGACTTTACTCAAGTCCTTCTTCTACTTACCCTTCATTCAAGCTGCAAGTGCCATATCATCATCTAAAACCCTCTTCTTCGGATGAAGATCCTCATCTCGTAACTCTTTTTGAATGAAGTCGTCCCACAACCTATTCCAATTTGGCAACTATCCCCTTGATGAAAGGCTTCCATTCCTCGGTGAACCCTTTCAAAGCAATCCTCACCATATCAAAATCTGAAATAGTCACACCGACGACAACAAGCTCATCTTTGACCTGAGATAATCTCGTCAGATATGAAGTCACTCCTTCACCCTGTATCATCTTGGTGGACTTCAACTTATCCTCCAATACCAGTACCCGGTTCTCGTTCTTATTCTAGAACAAATTTTGAAGAGCCATCCACATCTCATGTGTAGTGTTCTTCCCAGACAAATGAGGTATTAGGGGATCCTTCACACCATCAAGGATGATCAATCTCACCCTCATATCCAAATCCTCGTACACTTCCAACTCCTTTGGGTCAGTTGGCTTCTTTATGGCTTTCTCGGCGAACTCCCAGATCCTGTTGACCTGCAAGACCAACTTGATCCTTTTCTTCCATGGACAAGTTGGACAACCGCTCCAACATATCCTCATACCAGAGACCAGCTTGCAACTTCGACATTGTCACGTACATTGTGACCAACTCCCTCTTAAGCTGTACTTCACTGTGCACTCTGATGATTCACTGTCTTCCAAAGTAGCTCAGACACGCTCTAAAACCATGTTCACTTTCCATGATCTTAGGTCTAGGATAGAATCTTAGAATCTCTGACGCTACCAAACCAAGAATCTCAACAAAAAGCTACTTTGCATAGCGGAAAATATATAGCAGTAAATCACATATGCACAAGTATACACAATTTTTAACAAAATATTGTACAATAATGTACAACCCAATCTTCCTTATATTAAACCAATCCTAATAATACAATAGTCTATGGAATACAAGATACAATGACAATCATGCTGCAAACTCTATGTCATATCTCATCCTGCGGCTCCTTCGCTCCTGATCTGCGCTCTAGTTGCCCCTTACTCCATCAACGGACAACACATAGAGTCTCCAGGAGGGCTGCCACCTATCATTGCTGCAGTTCACTTTGGGTACAATGAACACGGGCTGATCCAATCTTCTCTCTAGGCTAGCCAATACCTGAGCTCCAATCTGCCAATCTAGTAGCCGCTTTTGTCCGTCAAAGAGATACACATTAGGCTACAAACTTCATCCAATCACGCAACAATCAATGTCCTTCTTGTATGCTGCTCTAGGGATACTTTGGGCTATCAACACATTGCCCTCCATCAATCCAATGATGCCCAATCCACTCACTGCAAGATCTGCTCCTAGTTGAGGTCTCCAACTGCCCAAGTCGACCTCAACGCATGGCTCCCACAGGTTGCAACTAATTCTGATCCAAAACTGGTCAATCTTTTGACCCAACACAAGACAAATCTAGCTCCAAGTCTGATGTACAACTGCTGTTATAATTGTGTCCTAGTTAGGGCATCACAGTGACCCACGTCAACCCTAAAACACACCCACACAGTCCCTTAAACAATTGTGGCTTCCTCCACAAGTATCCTCTGCCTCTATGCTGTTGATTTTGGGCACTTTAATATCCTCAAACAATCCCACGCATGCCTTGATTTGGGGTGTTAAGGCTCGCAGCCTACCCAACCCTTCTTCCAATGCTTGCGGCCTACTCAAAATAGAGATCCTTTTCCATAAAACATGCCCCAACAGACCTGCATCTTACCTCTCCTATATCGGCCTTCTTGCAGGTGTAAACAACCCTCCAAACAGTCACAAGAAGCCTCCAGAACAACCTCTCTCCTTCGCTGAAGTGCCCTCTTTCTTGCGGCCCAAACAGAGGTGTAAATTCTTCCTAAGCTGAGTTTCTTATGCTTCCTTTTTGCCTTGCGTTGCACAATATGGATGATGAATAATTGAGCTCTCCTCACCTACTATTTATACACTAAAGGAGGGCTTCCGTGGACGTCAATATTGGGCTTGTACAATTGTCATAAGCCTTCTAATTATTAGGCCAACTTGACCATACATGTGCAAATCCCAACCATATACTTCAGAAATTCATAGCTTCATTTCTACATCTCTGAATCAGATGATTTTTGTTCTGTCGGATTCATCTCGACGAGAGCTATCAACCTCATCCATCACATGTCGAAATGTGTTCATGGTTTTGGCCCAAATCATGATGGGTGCAAAACCCCAACCTTGGGTTCCAAGCCCACAAGTGACTCTTGTGGTGCTCCACTCTCCAAACCCTGAACCTTAGGGCTTTTAGTACCTCCCAAGCTACTCAAAAATCAACAACTAGTTGCTCCTTAGTCCATCAAGGAACAACACATAGAGACTTTAGGAGGGTTGCCTCATATCACTACCACAATTCTCTTCTGCTACAATGAACTTTGTCTGATCCAATTTGCTCCTCTAGGTTGGCCAATCATTGAGCATGAAACTGCCTTTCCTAGTAGCCTCCTTTGTCCATCAAGGAGCTACTTAGGCCATCAACTCTTCACCCAACACACAACTGTCAATGTCCATCTTGCTCACTTGTTCTAGGGCTACTTTGGAGAACAACACGTTGCCCTCTAATAACCAAAGGTGCCCAATCCAAACATCTATCCAACTAGCATCTACTCAACTCAAATATACCACACAAATACATACCCGCTTTTGTTTTCCTAGACTGATATGCTGCTGTAGTGTTAAAATTGGCAACTAGGGTCAAACTCCATGTGGGTCAGCTTATTTATGGTAGCTGATATTTTTATTGGATCCCTCTCATCGAGAGGTGTAGGATTGATCTAAAGATCATCCGATTCTGATAAGCATTTATGAAGTTATGAATTTATTTATGTTATGAACAAATTGTTAAGTCGGCCAGCATCTTATGTAGGCTCAGAAGCCCAACCGACATGTCTATTCAACCTCTACATTTTTAGTATAAATAAGAGAGGATTTGGGGTCATTAGGGACACACTCTTTATGTGATCTCCTCTCCACGTCTTGGGTTTCTGGAGAAGGAAAGACACTAAAGAGTACGTTGGCCTAGATGATGCCCTAGCTGAAAATGAGGCCCTAGATCTAAAACGCAGAATCTATACGTAGTAAGAGGAATGGTCTATCCACAGTCGTAGAGAAGTTTGTCCATGGTAATAAATTCGCTTGGAGATAAAGCCGCAGTCAAGGGTGAAGGCTGTAGTAAAGGGAGCCGCAGTCAAGCCGCAGTGATGAAGAGTCAAGCTGCAGAAAGCCGCAGTGATGGAGAGGGAAGCCACAATAGGAGCCACAGTCAAGTGTAAGGGTGCCACAGTCATGGTAAACCGCAGTAGCAATCAGGACAATCAAGTCTCAGATGAGGACGTTGTATTTATATGAGTTCTGGGCTATTTATAGTCTCGGACATAACCACGGTGAGCCGCAGTCTTGATGAAGCCCTCTCGATGGTCTCAACATAATGAAGCATTCATGACTATGATCATTCTATACGTTGTTCATATGACACTTATACACACAAGACAATGAAGCCACAATCATAATAATGGAGCGACAGTAAGGATAATGAAACTGCAGTTAAGGTAATGGAACCATAGTCAAGGCTGTTTCATAAAGAAAATGAATCCGCATTTTATGTGGGATAGATCCAGGGTTTGGCTGTGTCCTCGGATAGGTTAAGGAACCGCAAAACTAAAGATTATCCATTCTCAACATAAGCAATCGTGGTATAACAAATAACAGTCTTGATCTCGGTGGCAGTTCTAGCAGACTAGTCATCAGATAATAGAGAATGATCTATTCTCTCGGATCAGTGATTGTTATGACAAATGTTATCTCCTCTAAATAAATCACAACCCAGCTATGACTCGATAATGAGATAAGGGTTCAATGAAGATATCCATAGCATACGGTTGTCTCATCATGTTTCAAAGAACAGTGACAAGCATCATATATATGTATATGAGCATGATCAGTAATGGGACTGCATAATGATGTAAAGGGCAGCATGATCACGATGATCTAAAGGGCAGCATGCTGATATATGAGGCAGCATCAATGAGACTGCATGTTGATGGATGAGACAGCATGATGATGTATGATGCAGCATAATGGGCATGAGCAGCATGATGATGAATAGGGTTGCATAATGATGGAAGATGCAGAATAATGGGCAGCATGATGATGAAAGCAGATGAGATGGTGCTACATGGTAAGGTGTAGTAAATGGACGAAATGGATAGGTGAAGCCGTCACCTTGGAGAATCAGTTGAAGCAGAATGTCTTCAACTGATCTCATGTATCATTGTTATAGGAGATGATCTATGCTTAGATCTAGATAAGTCAAAATGTTGACTTCTGTTGTAAATGTACTGTCTCTCTCTCTGCTGAACTTTGAAGAACATAAAAGAAGACTTGATCAAGGGTTCCCCACATTGGGGTTTGTCCCTGGCTGGCGCCACATCTTGTGTCCTCTTGGCTTGGCTTGTCTTCTGCGATTTATATTTATGTTTTATCTGCAGTTTACTTTAATGCTGATGTGATTGCTAATCTAGAAAAGATATTGGAAAATTAAAATAAATTGCTCTAGCATAGAACATACCTAAAATTAACATGGTATCGGAGCTAAGGTGAAGACAATGCCCAAGCAAGAGTGAAAGAGCAATCATCGAAGACAATAGGGATAGGACAAAAGGATCAATGGGTTCCACATCTCTCTTCTAAATTCACAAAGGGTGAAGTCAAAGCAGAGCATATTATCAGAATGGCGAAGCAGAAGTTTCTGATGGCCTACTTAAAGATCACTTCATTGGGAAGCTCAGATCTAAGGGTGGAAGGAAAGGCAAATGCCTTGGTTGCAATAAGTTCGGCCATCATGCGAAGGAGTGTCCGAAGGACAGGGACACATCTCTTGATGAAGATAACAATCATTCCAGGGACATCTTCAATGATCAAAGGAATGACTGGTAATGCAGGTCATCAAGGAAATGGTCGACTCTTCAAAGAAAGCAAGGAACCCCAAAATCTCTTTTATGTACCTGATCACAAGAAAAACTTGGTGTCCTTCTCGGAAATGGAAGTCAAAGGTTTCAGGGTGGCAGTCATCGATGGAAAGGTATGTGTTTGAAAATAGATTTTTCAAAGATGTTTTTGAGTTTAGGGTTGTATCAAGTCCATTGGGGACCATGTCCATTGACTCAGCACCGGAGGTCTGTGAGTTAGATGGTGACAAGGATGTCTGAATTCAAAAAGAGCATGAAGGTACATGTCTGAGATGTACCGAAGGAAAATCTTATAAGGGGACCATTCCCCTCATACAGCAAGTCCACAGGCTTGGAACAACCTGAGGAGTTTGAGATTGATGATTAGGAATCTCACGTATGCAGGTGGAAGAAAGCCCTCTATAGCTTGAAGCAAAACACCCAGGCATAATATGAGAGCATTGATAGCTGTCTGATGAAGCTGAGATTCACTAGGAGTGAAATCGATCCAAACCATTACTCAAAGGTTGTGGATGATAGACCTCTCATACCGGCACGTATGTTTGACAGGTGTAGACCCTCTCATTTGTAGGAGACAGAGGGAGTTGGATTCCGAATGTGGAAAGATAAACTGCAAGCCTGTGACTACCTCGAGGATCTTAACTTTCAAGAAGTTATATGGTAGTGATGTCGGACCAGATTTGGGAAATGCCTCTGAGTTTCATAAACTCATTCGCGTTGATGTTCTTAGAGAACCTCCGTCTGGACATATGTGTTGCAGTTAGCATGGTGAGCTCATATTTGGTTGAGCTTCACTGGATTGGTGCCTAGAATCTTCTGAGATATCTTCAGGGCACAATCTCTCATGGATTGAGATACACTGCCTGGAATATTTCAAATGCTGAGTGGGCAGGCAGTGTGAAGGATCACTAGAGCACTTCTCAGTGCTGGTTCTCCTTGGGATCTGCTTCGATATCCTGGATGAGCAGGAAGCAGAAGTCGGTGGCTTTGAGCATCGCCGAGGTAGAGTATATTGCTGCTAGCATGGCTACCTGAGAGGTAGTCTGGTTACGAAAGCTCTTCAATGAGCTGTTTGGATACCACTACGTAGCAGCATGATTAGTTCTCTTGTGAGGTTTGGATGATGTGTTCTCCATGACGACTATGTAGTAGGATGATTAGTTCTCCTGTAGGTCTGGATGATGTGTTCTCCATGACGACTATGTAGCAGGATGATTAGTTCTCCTATGAGGTCTGGATGATGTGTTCTCCATGACGGTTATGTAGCAGGATGATTAGCTCTCCTATGAGGCCTGGATGATGTGTTCTCCATGGCAATTGTGTAGCAAGATGATAAGTTCTTCTGTGAGGACAGGGTTGATTAGTTCTCCTGTCGAGGCATCCTACCCATGCAGTCTGGGACTCATGGGAAGTACCTCTCATCTGATCAATGAGCAGGGAAATGAGGATAGGGACCATAGTAATACCGATGGACGCATCGCTGTATCTACCGTACTCCCTATGCTAGGATGACCTTCATTGATCTGGGATCAATGATACTGGTATGGGACCAGTTGTAGGAGTTGTACCTACTATGACGCTGACTTTGGGTCGGTTGAGACTGGTCTGGGACCAGTGGTACATACTCTGAGACTGACTTCAGGTCAGTGTAGGACTGGTCTGGGACCAGTGAGAGTGGTACATACTATGACGCTGACTTCGGGTTGGTTGAGACTGGTCTGGGACCAGTGGTACACACTCTGAGACTGATGATACTGGTCTGGGACCAGTGGTACACACTCTGAGACTGATGATACTGGTCTGGGACCAGTGGTACACACTCTGAGACTGATGATACTGGTCTGGGACCAGTGGTAGGAGTGGTAACCCCTATGACGCTGACTTTGGGTCGGTTGAGACTGGTCTAGGGCCAGTGGTATGCACTCTGAGACTGACTTCGGGTCAGTGGAGAATGATATGAGACATTCTCGATCAATTCTTCTTCTTCATGGTTCAACAGAGCCGAGCTGAGCAGAGCTAGCAGAGCCGAGCAGAGTTGAGCAGAGCTAGCGAAGCTGAGCAAAGCAGAGCAGAGCCAACAGAGCTGAGCAGAGCCAACAGAGCTAGCGGAGCTATGCAGAGCTGAGCAGGGCAGTGATGGCAGAGACAGTACAATCGGACATATGGATCAGCGGATGGAGTTCTCCCTAGTTGAGAGGGAGTGTTAAAATTGGCAACTAGGGCCAAACTCCATGTGGGTCAGCTTATTTATTGCAGCTGATATTTTTATTGGATCCCTCTCATTGAGAGGTGTAGGATTGATCTAAAGATCATCCGATTCTGATAAGTATTTATGAAGTTATGAATTTATTTATGTTATGGACAAATTGTTAAGTCGGCCAGCATCTTATGTAGGCTCAGAAGCCCAACCGACGTGTCTATTCAACCTCTACATTTTTAGTATAAATAAGAGAGGATTTGGAGTCATTAGGGACACACTCTTTATGTGATCTCCTCTCCACGTCTTGGGTTTCTGGAGAAGGAAAGACACTAAAGAGTACGCTGGCCTAGATGATGCCCTAGCTGAAAATGAGGCCCTAGATCTAAAACGCAGAATCTATACGCAGCAAGAGGAAGGGTCTATCCACAGCCGCAGAGAAGTCTGTCCATGGTAATAAACTCGCTTGGAGATAAGGCCACAGTCAAGGGTGAAGGCTGTAGTAAAGGGAGCCGCAGTCATAAGGACATGAGGCCGCAATCAAGCTGCAGTGATGAAGAGTCGAGCAGCAGAAAGCCGCAGTGATGGAGAGGGAAGCCGCAATGGAGCTGCAGTCAAGTGTAAGGGTGCCACAGTCATGGTAAACCATAGTAGCAATCAAGACAATCAAGTCTTAGATGAGGACGTTGTATTTATATGAGTTCTGGGCTATTTATAGTCTTGGACATAACCATGGTGAGCCGCAGTCTTGATGAAGCCCTCTCGGTGGTCTCAACATAATGAAGCATTCATGACTGTGATCATTCTATACGCTGTTCATATGACACTTATACGCACAGGACAACAAAGCCGCAGTCATAATAATGGAGCCGCAGTAAGGATAATGAAACTGCAGTCAAGGTAATGGAACCGTAGTCAAGGCTGTTTCATAAAGAAAATGAATCCACATTTTATGTGGGATAGATCCAGGGTTTGGCTGCGTCCTCGGATAGGTTAAGGAACCGCAGAACTAAAGATTATCCATTCTTGGCATAAGCAATCGTGGTATAACAAATAGCAGTCTTGATCTTGGTGGCAGTTCTAGCAGACTAGTCATCAGATAACAGAGAATGACCTATTCTCTCGGATCAATGATTGTTATGACAAATGTTATCTCCTCTAGATAAATCACAGCCCAGCTATGACTCGATAATGAGATAAGGGTTCAATGAAGAGATCCGTAGCATACGGTAGTCTCATCATGTTTCAAAGAACAGTGACAAGCATCATATATATGTATATGAGCATGATCAGTAATGGGACTGCATAATGATGTAAAGGGTAGCATGATCACGATGATCTAAAGGGCAACATGATCACGATGATCTAAAGGGCAGCATGATTAGACAATGAGACTGCATGCTGATATATGAGGCAACATCAATGAGACTGCATGCTGATGGATGAGACAACATGATGATGTATGATGCAGCATAATGGGCATGAGCAGCATGATGATGAATAGGGCTGCATAATGATGGAAGATGCAGAATAATGGGCAGCATGATGACGAAAGCAGATGAGGTGGTGCTACACAGTAAGATGTAGTAAATGGACGAAATGGATAGGTGAATCCGTCACCTTGGAGAATCAGTTGAAGCAGAATGTCTTCAACTGATCTCATGTATCATCGTTATAGGAGATGATCTATGCTCAGATCTAGATAAGTCAAAATGTTGACTTCTGTTGTAAATGTACTGTCTCTCTCTCTATTGAACTTTGAAGAACATAAAAGAAGAATTGATCAAGGGTTTCCCCACATTGGGGTTTGTCCCTGGCTGGTGCCACATCTTGTGTCCTCTTGTCTTGGCTTGTCTTCTGCGATTTATATTTATGTTCTATCTGCAATTTACTTTAATGCTGATGTGATTGCTAATCTGGAAAAGGTATTGGAAAATTAAAATAAATTTCTCTAGCATAGAACATACCTAAAATTAACATGTAGCTTGCTACCTAGTTAGGGTAACTGTTAAACCTCTCAAAACTATCCAAACAACCTCCTCACAGCGGCGACTAGCGTCCACATAGGGTCTGCCATCATATGCGAAAGTCTGGGCTTGTTGCCAGCCCTTAAACTAGCCTTCGGTCCCTCCTCTTCCTGAGTTAAGGGACTCGGCCCTCCTTTAGTCTCCTGTACAACTTTGTGGCCTCTCTTTTAGAGGCATGCCCACACCCAAATCACCTAAAAACAAGCCCAAAATTTCTCTCTAGCAATGCAGCTTCCCTCCAGACCTACAAAACCCACACAATGGACTTCAAACAACCCTCCTGTAATGCGGCCTAGCTTCCAAATCTCTTCGGCCTCCTCACAGTCACAAAGGGAACCCAACCTACAACCCTTTCTCCTTCGTGAGGTATGCTCCCAACCTGCGACTGCCTTAGAGGTATATTTCACATGAGAGATGCACTTGGATTGGTGAGGAATGACCTCCAACATCACTCCTATATATACAAACTCATGTGGTGTTAAAACATGTCTTGTGGCACTCCAAAACATCAAGCCGACCTCCATTAGGTGCCACATTAACCTACAACTACATTAGAAAATTCATATCTCATCATAGACAACTTGGAATTTGATGTTGCGTTGGATTTGTCTCAACGTCCTCTATCATCTTCATCCATCACTTGTCCAATAACCCTCATGGATTCACACCCACAAGCTTGGGTGCAAAGCCCACACCTTGGGTTCGAAGCCCACAATAGCCTATTGTGGCACTCCAATCTCCAAACCCCGAACCCTAGGGCTTGGAGTACCTCCCAAGCTATAAAAAATCAACACTCACTCTTAGTGAGGTACTTCCAAGACTAGGAAGTAGCTCATCATCATCATCACTACTCGCAACTCTCGCCCAACTCCTAGTGCTCATAACTACAACAATCCTTGTAGTATGAACTACACCTCTCTCAGAAGTGTCGCTGTCACTGGAAGCCTCCTGTTTCTTCTTCTTTTCTTGTATCATTTTCCAATCCCTCCATGATTCCTTATTGGTATTTGTGGAAACACCCTTGCTCCCTACTGACCACACACTCTTCTTGGGTTGCTTACAAGTCATGGAATCAATGCGTCACTTCATGGTGGCATGCCCTTCCATAGTGGGCTTTGGCATGTACAAATGTCTACAAGCTCAATAGGGGGTTAACCAAAGACTTTATTAGGTGGTTTCAACCTCTAAAGGGGGTGACATGTCCATGGTACATCCCTAAAATGGTGGGTGGCAATGATATAATAATGGAGCGGAGTGGGGATCAGGGGAAATCATCCAGACCACATGTCATGGTTCATGGGTAGCGACAATAATGGAAACCCACACCTGGGTATGGGAGTGTAGGAGGGAGCAAATCGTGGTACATGAGTTCCTCGCCCTTGTTTTTCCACCCTTCTTCATATGGCTTTTGCCTTTTATTGACTTTTCTTCACCACTGCTCGGGGCTCTGGGGGTGAGAGCATGATGTGTAATATGTAGCTGTGGATACCCCCTTAAGGTGGGGCGGTTTATTGCCCACCAGGGGTTGGGACAATCATGGGTTCCTTAATAATAGAGGGGCCTTATCTAGGGCCCATAGGAACCACGCTGATGGCCATGGATAAGCGGTAGAGCTCATGTTTGGCTTTTTCCCACGTGCTAAATTTGTATGTCCCAACCATCTTTTGCATTTTGTGGTACATTTCCTGTTGGGAGTGGCCAAATTATGTTTTTTCCTTTCTTTTTAGCTGCAACAACCTCTTGGGCTTGTTCCAAGCCTGACCCAAGGCATGGACAAGGGAAGGGGGAGGATAACCCTATGTGGACCTGTTGTCACCCAGATTGTATAGGCACTGCGACAATGCTCAGGACATGGGTTGTCACTCGGATCCTCGCCCACTCCGTTCTCGCTGTCTCCCAACAACAGGCTATGGGGGGTAGTCCCTATGGGATGAAAGAAAAGAAGTTGGGAACCAACTTGTTTGGGAGACACGGATGAGTGGCCTGGCCACTTGGTTGAATTTAAGCAAGGTTATTAATTCGATTAGATTTTAAAGTATGATACCAGTGCCTTAATGGAGTCACAAATCCTTGCTTATAATAAATTGGAACCAAATGACCGGATGGACACCCGCTTCTTAAGATGATTGACTAACTTGAATGGTATGCAAACCTATGACCTATGTGTGATGCAAAGATTTTCGTTATTCTTAGTTAAATTCTTAATCTAAATGTAACCTTCCCTTAACTATTTTGAAGTTGGGCTCCAAGGTAGGTTGTGGGAAGGAGGCCAACAGGAAGCACACTAAAGCCTGATTAACGATACCTTTTATTGTGCTCCTATCACCCGATGCCTCTGGCGCTGTAGAGATTGTGGTTCTGACGACTGCAAAGTCACCGTGTTAACCATTGCAGAGTTGCCAAGCCCCCCAAGCTAGATGAGAAGGGTTGCCCTATATTTCTATCAACTTAGCTTATGCTAGGAGGTAAATTATTAATGCAATCTAGACTTAGTATGCTTATGTAAGAGGTTATGAGTGAGATTATCTTGAGTAAAGATTGTTTAAGATGCTTAAGTACTTATTGTGGATTATATTAAACCAAGAGTACTTAACTACAGCGAAATGCAATCTTAGACAAGATACGTGTTTAGAGATACCAGTGTAAACTTCAACAATATTCCGCAAGATGCCAAATAACTAATGAACATAAATTGCCAAATACTTAAGATGAACAATCAATAAGTTAAGCTTCTTAAGATATAACAATTATACAATTAGATTCCACAAGATCAAAGACTTTAAACTTATGAAAGAGTGCTCTTTAGTGTAACACTCAGAAAAGATTGTAAAGCCTAGAGTAAGCCGCACAAATGTTAGATCCCAATAGTCAAATCAGCGGTATCACTTCGGAAAATTTAGCATTTATTAATGTTATGACAACAGTAATGAAATGCTAAATCAACGATGATTATGCTTGCCCAATATCACAAAAATATGCCCAATTGCCAAGTAAGCTTAGTTAACTGAAAAATCAGATGTGTTAGGGCTTTTAGATATGTTTTCAGTGGTTTCTTCAGATCTGAAATATTTATAACAGTAGTAAATAAATTGCAAATCAGCAAGCTAATGAAGCCAAAGACAATGCCCAAGATGTCTAAAAATAATAAAATTTCGCCGAACTTGAAAAAATTCAATTTTTGGAGTTATTTAGAGGATGTGATTCAGAAATTTCAAAACTGATATGTTATTACAGCAGTGAAACAATGACATATCAACAACTCAACAATGCTCAAGATAATCCCTAATATATCCAAAAGTAGTAAAATCTTGCCGGAAATTGAAAATTCAAATTTCTTAGCCCTCTGTAAATATTTGATTTAGAAAATTTTGCAAACTTGATTCAACAATTTACGCAGAAAATTCCAGCAAGCAAAAGGTTTAAGGCCAAATTTGAGATGCCCAAGTGGCCAAAACTTACAAAATTCAAGTTTTATCAACTTTGACCAATTTTGACCATTTATTATGTGATTTTAGGCCTAAATTATTAATGATTTGATTACTCTAATAAAACTGAAGCAGAACAAGGGTTTAGACTTTAGAGGTCAAACCCTAGGCCCAAGGCCTTGAAGATCCCTTGGTTGAAAATTCGTTGAAACTTTGGGACCAAGTTGCGCTAGAAAAATATAAATTTTGAGACCTTGAACCTTCAAAACCACCAAGTATTTAGTGCCAAAAATTCAGATCTAGGGTTTTAGGTCAAGCCAGGGCAAGATAGGCTAAGGAAAACCAATTTCTGGGGATAAAAAGGCTAGAATGATAGATCGGGGCTGAAGGATGAAGGAAATGGCCACAAACAGCCAATGTTATGCCTAATGAGGCTAGTGTAGGGGATACAGAGGCCTTAGAGGCCTAGGGAAAAAGCCCAAAGGCCTAAAGGCCAATAAGGGGAGCCGTAAGCCCTTAGAGGGTTGCGACCAAGGGAAAAGAGGCGAGGAGGTCGAGAGGAGAGGGAGCGGAGGAGGACAGAGGGAGAGGAGGTCGAGGGACGCTGGACAAAGGGCCGAGGAGGGGACGGAGGGCTTGCGACAGGCCTAGGAGGGCTGAAAAGGAGGCAGCAAGGCCTTTTGGGCCTGTGGCTAAGGAGTAGAAGGGAGATTGCAGCCCCTAAAGGTTACAACCAACCTTAGGAAGGCTGAAAACGCTGACGTAGGAGGCTAGAGAGGGGACATTGGGGGTTTGGAGGAGAAAACTGGGGCTAGGAGCCTTGAAAATCCTTGAAACCTTTGAAAAAGTTTTTTTTATGCTTCCGCCCTTTGATCTTCTGAAAATTCTTCCGTGGAAACCCTGCAAAATTTCCAAGAGACTAGATCTTACCCTCAAGGGCTTAGATCTAGCTCTTCTTCCACTTGACTCCTTGATCTAACTTGCAAAAAATAAAATTACCAACATCCAAACCCAAAATATATACAAAATGAATCTAAAAACTCCAACCCAACTTAGAAAAATAATTTACAATTAAAATTACAAAATTATTTACAAATTATACAAGGGTTTTTTTCGATAGATTTTGAGAAAATATTTTTTATAATATTTTTTCCTTGAAAGAATGGCTAAAACGCTTCAGAAAAATTTATGCTCACTATAGCCCTAACGAAGATTCAATCCACCATATAAAAACTAAGGATCCAAGCAAAGTAACCCTTGCCCATAGTCTATGAACTTGGGGACCAAGGATTGAGTACTTGCAAACACTATGTATTATTTCAAAATAACAATATAAAACACCACATAGGAATCCCATAGTCAATACATACCACAGATCAACGAACAAGAACACCTCGAGTTGCACCCGAAAGTCTTTTATTATAGTAGAAAAAATAGTTCCCAACAGGACAATAGTTTACAAAATGCTTTAGCAGCAATTCTAGCTAGAGATCAAGATGATTAGAGACTCAACTGACTCTCTAATTTATAGATAAATCCTCCAAATGGAAAAATAATGGCTTGTTTCTTTGATCCTTGTTAAAATAGTCTTGGTCGTTGATAAAAACTTCAAGATCTTTTAATCTTGGCCCTTGATTTTTTATTTTAGAGGAATTTTTGAATTTATCATTTAATTCCATTTTAATTAGCTCAAAATTAATTATTTTGAGCTCATTTCCTCAAAAAATTGACTTTTACTTAACCACAAGGTTGAAGGGTCTAATTTTTCTTGAAATATACAACATTCCCTTGGTGGAGGACCTTTAAAATTTGACTCTTCTATGACCCACGAAATTTTCCATTTGAAGAATTTATTTTTCTAAGACAATTTAATTTGACTCTAATTAATTAATTTTTTGGCTTAAGATTTAATTTTATTTTGCCAGAAAAATTAATTAATTTACTCCTGAGGGGTTTTAATTATTTTTCCAACCCTCCAATACATAAGATTTTTCATTTACAAGACTCAAAGGGTGAATACACATTTGGCTTAGACCCTCAAGACACATAACCCATATGCGACACACTATGATCTAGTAAACTGTGTAGTTTGTAATAAAATAATTAAGCTAATTGGCTTTAATTTTTCCCAAACCACTTTTACATCAGACTCGACTAAAAACGCTAGGACTCACCTAAGAATTCAACATACATTTCACCCTAGCTTTGGGGTTTAAGCTGGAGGGAAAAAACGCTTCTGATTAGTCGTGTCTAGAAACATAGGTAATCAACAAGGCTAAAAAACCTCTTAGGATGGAATTCATCATCAAATTATAGGCTTACCTAGGTTGTTGCATAGACTTAAGGTTTTACTAAGATCTTTTACATTACATAATTTGCAGAATGGGATAACAATAACACATAGACTGCTGATATGTGATCCGATCGTTGTTGAAAAAGTGGGTACTTTTGCTTCCCTGGAACTTTGACAATTTGAGTGCAAAAGGACCCAATGGACACATGTGGACCCGGATGGGAAACAGATGAATGGGGCTAAAATGAGTGGAAGGGGAGTGATGTAGGTGGTATCGGAAAGTAGGACCACACAACCAAAATCGGGATTTCCCATGTAGTGCCAACCCTAAAGTCAATGGTTAGTAAAGGAGATCCTACGGGACTAGGATACAAGGGTAACAATGAAATCGGGTAGTGGAGACAAGAGTTCAAACCTAACCCACTCTTTCCGCCATATCCCCGCACCAATCTATTCCCAAAAGTGTCCATGACAAGTAAGGAAAAATATGTTGGAAATAATACTGAGAGGGGGGGGGGTGAATCAGTATTATCAAGTTCTTTTAATAAATCTTCCTTATTTATACTTTGAACTATTTTTGCATGTCAGTACCATAAAATAATGAGCATGAACAAGAAAAATAGATAGTCACACCAAAGAACGCCAGATATAAAGTGGAAACCCAATGTGGGTGAAAACCACCTGCTGCAATATGTCTCTATCTTCTTTCAAATTAGAAACTCCTTTTACAATGGTTTTGTACTGGTGCAGTCCTTTACCAGTACGCAGGCTACAACCTGCAGAGAGCTACAACTCTTTCTCGTTTTCCAGTCTCTCCTGGAAGGGAGCTACAACCCCCTACTTCTTTTCTTTCAAGGACCACTTTTCATAAATTTTCAAACTGGATCCATGAACATCAAATGATCATCAAGTACAAGTAAATCACCCAGTCAACTGCAGTAACCAGATCAATAGAACAGTAAACTAAACCCAGAACACCTTATCAACAGAGAAAAGTCAGTCAAATAAATGCCTTAAGACAGATACGCAATTTTTCTTTATCTGGCATGCGTTGCTATGCACTTCACCTTCTGCACCTCTGCGTATCCCCGCAGAGAGCCTTGAGCTGCACTGCGTATCTACGCACTGTTCCTTTAAACGCGTCGCGTACCTTCACTGTGCCCACGCACCCACTGCTTCTATCGCGCTGCGTACTACTACTGTGGCCACGCACTCTCAGATGCTATCGCGCCGCGTATCTACGCACATGCGGCTTCTGTAGTGTCGCGTACTTTCACTGTGCCTCCGCACCTGAAGCGTACCCACGCACTGCGCCTTCTTCTGCTCTGCGTACCCACGCACTGCGCCTTCTTCTACTATGCGTACCCACGCACTTGCACCGTTAATCACCTGCGTACCTCTGATTAGGGCCGAATTGGCAGTCCCCCAGTGTGCCACAGATAGTCAGATGCTCAGAGCTGATCATGCGCTCGAGAGATCACCCTTCATAGATTCGATTTCAACTTCACTTTTATATAGATCAAGCTTTTAAAACAATAACCCAATATTTCAGATCTTAAGATATTCAATTTGCAAAAGATACTTAGCCAAGTGATCTCCTTTGCTTTATATAGGCAAGCTCTTCCTAAAATCATGGATCAATACCATAGATAACCAATACAAGGGACCCAAAAACATGGGGCTCAATAATAATAATAATATAAAACAATACCACGGGCCAAGACCATAGAATCAAGAACGGCGGGCTAAATACCACGGGCCAAACATAGGAAACCCCACGTGAGCGCGCTTCTCTGCCTTGAAGTAAGTGAACTGGGGGTACGCACCTTCTGAACGGGTGACCTGCGTGTGTGGCCGCAGTCCCTTCACGGCGTAACTGCGGGTACGCACATTTTGAACTATTCTCCTGCGTACTTCTTAATTTCCAACATTTTGAGAGCCTGATCAGAGCATTGCCACTTGAGGGTGTTGCCATCAAGTACAACATCTGTATCATAGAGCCATACCAGAATCATAATGCCAACATCTCCAATGGGGACATTCTTCCCCTTCCTTTGCCCCCTACCTGCTGTCCTTGATTGAGCCATGAATACTGTAAAAAAAAAACAAAACATGCACAAATTTGTAAAAGAAATGCATATACAAACTGCTGTAATATAGATGCAAAAAAAATAGCGATGAAATGCACTTACCTGGTGCTTGAATCTCCTTGAAAGCACTCCAAACCCTTGGTTCCTTGCTCCAAACTTCTAAAAGCAAACCCACAACTCACTATTTGCAAAAGGAATGAGAGAAAATGGTAAAGAAAATTAGAAATGCGCCCTTTTTAATGGCCTGGGTGTTCCTTTTCACCGGATTCGAATCCGGTTTTTGTGACACGATGTGTCCTAACGGGACACGATCCGGATTCTATCGTGTCCCATTAGGACACGTCGTGTCACGAAAATCAGATTCAAATTAGGTTGAATCGAATCTGATTCGTAGGATTTAGACACTTGGGCAAAAATCAACGAATCCGGTTTCATAGCTAGTATCACTTATTACGATTCTCTGCAGGGTGTGGAATCTGGGTACAAGAAAGATGATGAGAAGATAGAAGTAGAGTTAAAAAACTTTGTTGACTGATGATATCTGATGGTACAAGTGTCCTCTCGATCATCCTTGGGCATGGATTCTTTCATATAATCATCAAATGCCATCCCATTGGTGAACAAGGTCCATTCTCACATCATGGCACAATTTGGACTTCATTAGGACTCCTCAAAGGCCCAACGATTCACTTTATTGATCATTCTACCCTCTTGAGAGGCTTATTATTATGTTATTGAGTTATCTTGGTGGGCTTGTCACCAAGGGATGTTATTATTGCACATTATTTTATTATTTGAGGCCGAATTAGGCCAAATTAAAACTAATTAGTGATTGTATAAATAGAAGTGAGGTGATTCATTTTCATCATCATCACTTGGATTGGATTAGTATGTCTTGAGAGAATTTCACACTTTTTGTTGGGTAAACTTTTTGGAACTTTCTTGATGCACTATGATGTTTGGATTTTCGCTATTGTCTTTGGAGGTTCTTTCTAATGTGAAGTTGATGAATGGATATACTCTCTCACATATAAGTCGAATTTTGATGCTATTCTTGTTATTTTACTGGTTACTGCATGTTATGGTTATCATTATTCTTGTATGGGTTAAAGTAAATGCGAAATTCTTCTGGGAACCTTGAATAAGTAATTTAATGCATGCATTGTACTTGAAGAGAGTGGGTGAATGTTCCTAGAGGCACCTAATAGGTTTTAAGCCTCAAAACTTCATCTCTTTGGCAAATTTGAAGTGTAAATCTCTAATTACCTAGTTGCTGCCCTTGAATAGGCTAGCGATGGTTAATTAGGGCTCCTTAGCTCTCGAAATTTCTCAATCTAGGTGTATCTTGACTCCATTAAGCCCCCTAAGCAAGGCACTGATCCTCGCATCCTCTTGGTGGTCAAATTCATCTTTCTTTTCTTCACCTCTCCCAATTCTAGGCCTAACCCTAGAAGGTCACCTAGGGCATCAAGTAAAATCTTTTGTAGCCATCCAAACACCTTGAAAATTGGTCCACTACTATGCTGGAGTTTGCTCAAGAGGTCCTCCAAATTTGAAGCAAATCTGATGGTGGAATCCCAAGATATCGCAAGCCCTAGCTCGAGGACCATTTCTCTCCCTAGGTTGATTTGGGTTAGTGTCCTCATTTGGATCATTGCATTCAAATTTCAAAAGAAAATTAGTCCTTTGATCCTTTCCTCTTCCCTAATTAGGTCAAGCCCCTTTGTGATTGATCAACTCCATACCCTTGACCTAGTTTGGGTCCACTTGGGTTCTTTGTGGTCCCGCAACTCTACAGCTCAAATTCGGCATGGATTACATAGAATCCTTTTCTCCACAAGGAACCTTAAGTCTAGGAAGCCTCTTGTCAAGGCGTATCCTCTAAACCTACGCTCAAGTACCCTCTTAGCCCTTCGTAGAGAGCCTATCACCTTGCCTCTCAAGCAAGTAGGCTATTCAATTGAGTCTCTCTTGTGAATAGGTTTTCGGAATCACCCTGTTGTCGCATAGATTGTCACGACAACGCTCAGATCGGGGGCTGTCACCCTGATCCCCAATCTCTCCGTTTAAGCCTGTCTCCTGCGGCTAAGGGGGGTAGACCCTATAAAATAATGGATGACCAACTGCGGACTAGTTGGGTTGGGAGACACAACAAGGCGATTTAGCACCTGATTGATTTTTGGAAATTAAAGTACCAGTGCCTTATGGAGTTAATGATTAAATGATTATTTATCAAAAGTTGCAGAAACATGAACTTTATAATTCCATGATTAACAATCATTTATAAGCAAAATATAAGATATTCAACAAATTCACAACGCCTTAAACGATAATCTAGCATTTAAATTTCTAAAGAATAAATGCTTTAAACAACCACAAAACTTAAATGCTGACCAGATTTCAAATAGTTAATCTCCAGATATAAACATTTAAAGACTTTAAAAAGAATTTCCAATTTTTAATTAGTCTTTTTTCAAAAAAAAATTAATTTTTTAAATATTTTTTTTATAATTTTATAATATATATATATATATTTAAATTTTAAGAATAAAATAAAACAAAACTAAAGTCTGAATAAATAAAATCTAAATCTAAATTTAAATCTAACACCTTATCATATATACATAAAAGGAAAATTTATAAAATCTAAATTCTAAAAAAACTCAAATCTAAAACTTAAAAAAGAAACTTTTTTATGCCCTTTTTTTATTTATTTTATTTTTTGATTTTATGAATATAAAGCTAAACTAAACTAATTCTAAAACTAAAAGAAATGAAAAGAGAAATCAAAATAAAGCTAACACCTAAACTATCTATCTATATATATATATATATATAACAAAAAATAAATAAAGTCTCAATATAAAATTAAAATCTAACACTTAATCATATCAAACATATAACAAAACAAAATACGCTAACTAAAAAAATCAAATGCCAATGTTATTAATCCTAAATCCTAAAGCCAAATAAAATTAAAACAAAATATGAAAAACTTTTTATGATTTTTTTTTTGAAAATCAAAATGAAACAAAAAAAAATCTAACCCCCTTTTTTTTAAAATTATTTTATTATTTTTTAGATTTTATGACTTGTTCAAAATAAAACAAAATGAAAATTAAATCTAATTCTAGAACTAAAGCCTAAGTTAAATTCATAAACTAAATATATATATATATATATATATATATATATATAAAACCTAATTAAGACAAATAAAATGAAAATCGAAATATATCCAAACCCAAAACTAAAAAGAACTAACGCATATACAATGAAGTCGAATGTTTTGCTGCTGCAGGTACGGCGTTTGGAGCAGAGAAGTTTGATGGCAGCTACAGAAATCTGAGCGATGGTGAAACGATAAGCTGCAGAAATGAATGGCTGAGCAGATTGCAAGGGCTTGGACAGCAGCGGCAGTGAGCAGATGCGTTATGACGGAGAGGGCGATTGCAGAATGGCAGAGAGATGCTACAGTTTGCAGGTGAGCGAATGAGGCCGTTGGGAAGGGAACTGCGTTTTTTTAATATATATATATATATATATTTTGAGTTGTGTTTGTAATTGCAGGTGTAGTCGACGGCAGGGGAAAGGAAAGCCACGGGGAGGAGCAGCTGCAGGCGGAGAAAAAGACTGCGTGTAGTGTAAAAACGTGAGAGATGCGTAGAAGCTGGAATGGCCAGCGTAACAAAATAAAAATGAATTCATGCAGAGGAGAGTATGGCCTGTGCAGCTGAGCGATTGAAGATTGTGGAAATGTAGATTTGCCTCCAAAAAAAATTCAAAATGCCCTTGTAACACAATGAAACCCTGAGCAATAGCAAAGATCTGATCAAACCCTCGGAAATCTTCAGAAAACCCTGCAACCTGCAATGGCAAAAACAGAAAACCCAGAAGTAAAATGTGCCAAAAACAAAACTGAAAACCCTAAATCAGCTAAATAATTACAATATTTACAGATTAACGACTCTTAAGCAGCCAAATTTGTCAATAATCACAGTAATATTATCAGAATTTAATTTTAATGTGAGATACTTCAGAAAACCCTGCATGCATTCATAAAAAAAATTCAGATGATAAGCCCGGGATTAAAAACTAGCTGGGCTCTTGCAGAAAACACAATCCGGGAGTTGGCTGGTTCAGCCGAGAACTTCCCCTAACGCCCGGTAAACTCAAAACTAAGATTTCCTGCACAGCTTAAAATCAACCATTAACATAGAGGGAAAAAACAATAGTGAAATCCAGATCAAATGGAGATACCTGCCATTATTTTTCAGAATCTAAACTATCATTCAAACCCAGAGATCAGACAAGATACCTGTGCCTGAATCAATCTTCATCAAGCTATATCAATGGTTGAAAATAAAATTATGCAGAAAAATAAAACAATCTTATAGCATTTCTAGAAGAGTAACACCAGCAAGATTTTTAACCCCAAAGTCTTTCTTTATTGCACAAAAAATGACTACAAGAGAGCTTTCTTTAGCACCAGACTCTCAGATCAAATCTGATCTCAAATGACCACTAGCACCCTATTTAAAGAAAAAATTCCCAACGGCTAATTCGAGTGATCCATGTCAAACTAATTTCGACCGTCGATGAGGATCAAGATTTCTTTTAATCTCATTTGTCGAATTTTTAAATGCATTTTAATATATTAAACAATTAAAATTCTGCATTTATTTACTCAAAAATTTGACTTATTATTATTTTATTTTATTTTTCAAATTTTTATTTATTTTTTAAATTTTAATTTATTTTATTTTTATTATTATTTTTTTAAATTTTATTTTTTAGTTATTTTTAATATGATTTTTTAATTTTTATTTTTGGATCCTCGAACTTAGCCTTTGGAAAAATCACCTAGGACCTAGGACTTAAGACTTATGAGGGGATTAAAGCATTTTCTAACCCTCAAGACACTTTACATCATGACTTTTACAATTTTACATCTCAAGGGGAAAAGCCATTTGACATAGACCCTCATGGACCACCCAGTTCTGCGACCAAATATAATCTAACAGATCAACGCACCAGGATTCCCCTAAGATTCTAATGACAAAATTCATTCCGACTTTGGGGTTAGGTTGAAGGAAAACTCTGCCGATCATGGATCGGTGAGATAAAAAACCTTCCGGAACGTAGATTATCACTAGAAAATTAGGTCCACCTAGGCAATTTACAGACATGACTCAGTTCTGCTAAGATTATTTACAATTCACACATGCAGACTGGGTTTACAACATAATATGATCAAGCTGTCGATGACTGTCGAATGGCACGGACACGTCAATCAAGTGTTATCCCTTTTGCGAAAAAAGGGGGTGTACTGCTATGGGAAGTTGACACGTAGTGGTCAATACACCCCATGTCTTATCATTGATCCATCTATTCTTGTGATTCCTCTCATATTGGGACTCCTCCCATTGGTGAAAGTTCGTAAAGAGCAGGGAGCTTTAGTTGAGGTGACAATGGGCTATCGTTCCATTGTTTCCCCTTGACCTAGTATTTTCTCTATAAGATCCTCTCCTACGACCCTTACTAGTTTGATTGGTAACAATACCATCAAAGGAACATATTAGACATGTCAAATATAAAGGTGCTCTTCGACAAGAGTCATATCTATTGAATCAATACAAATGCAAGGAACAATATTATGAAGTAAGGAACTAGTACCATCACCAAGCAAGTTTATTGCAAAGGCATGAAGATAACCAATAGATGGGCCATCCACGAATATTATATGATGGCACCAAGGAGTGTGTCACCATTATCCATCTAAGCATCAAGTTTAACCATCAAGAGAAAACTATGCATAAAGACAAGCCACTGAATCAATGTGTAACATCCCATTGAACACCTTGTTGAAGTAAGAGGATCCACAATCATCAACATGCTCAGCCAAAATCCACTAACTCCAAGCAAATAGGTGTACACTTCAGGGCTATTAGCATCTAAATGTGTGACCTTGAAAATTGTGTCATGTTATGAAAATCACAAATTTACCTCTTATGCAATATGAGGGGTGACAAGGAGGAATGCTGGGAATTCCTAAGGAGGGAATTGTGTTGTAGATGACATGGACACTCTTTGATTGCTTGCATGGATGATTGTACTCGACTTACACTAGCTTGGTTTGAGGGAGTGATCATGTAGGTGGAGTGGGCTCAGAGGATGCACACAACTTAGGAGATGCATTTGAGCCTTGGAGCTCTCAAAGGAGGAGCGTTGGACCTTCCTTGGGGAGCATTCACATCTTATAGGTTTGCTTGTTGCTCTCATCACCTTCGAGCCTTACATGTGCCCTTTTGGTGTGTAGCACTTCACACATAGATTGACTTGCCATAGACGGGTTGCTTGCAAGGGTTTAGGGCCATTTTATATTGTTGGCCTCCTTTACGTCTCATATAAATAGGGGAAGGAGAGAGCCTTTTCATTCGTTATTCATTCATCATTATTGTTCGTTCTTGATGCTAATGTCTCTCTGTTTGTACTCTTCATTGTTTCATCTCTCACTGTTTTGGAGTGCGAGGGTTCTTGGAGAAGTTCAAGGTTTCTCTAGCGTTAGGGTTTTACCTTAAGTGGGCAAAGAACCTAGGGTTTGTGATAAACTATAGAAAAGCTTGATTTAAGAGGTGGATAGGAGACATCTTGGACACTTGTAAGAGACAAGTGTTGAAGCCAAGGAGAATTTGACGATGTTGATGCTAGCTAATCTAAGTCATTGCGTTCGTGTTTGTGTTAAAGTTAGACGACTTTGAAATTTGAATAAAATTTGACACTTAAAAATTTTAGCAATAAAGTTCGATATTAAATTTGACATACTAGAAATTTGCAAATATAATAATAATAATAATCAGTGTTGATAATATCGCCGAGATATCGGCGATATTCGAAAATATTGCGATATTTTTGGCGAGCCGAAATATCGCGATATTTTAGGGTTTCGAAAATATCGCGCGATTTCTGAAATATCGCCGATATTTCGGAAAATATCGCGCGACGATGGAAAAAATCGCCCGGTGACAGGCAAAACTTTCCGCGCGGCCTATAAAAATCCGTTTTTGGTTTTTTTCATGTCATTTTATTTTTCTGAGCGCTGGAGAAGGAATGTGGTTGCTGCCAAGGAGGGTTTGAACGTTCCATAGCCATTATTGCCAATTTGCCACCAACAACGAAGATTTCTCTAAGTTGCAAGTGCCAAGAACAGTGAGACAATCTCATTCTTCCCTACAATCATTTTGCTTGATTTTTGTTTTCCATTTCAAAATGCAAGGGTTTTAAATTTATCATCATAGTGTGTAGGAGAGAGATGCATTGAAACTCTTTGCAAAACATAGTGATTCATAGTGATTAATTTTATAGATTCATTAATAAGTGCTGGCATACGTAGTGATGAAGAATCTCCACCCCAAAACTCTACTTTGTCAGTCAGATTGGGCTGCACATTCAACTGATATGGTGCTTGCAAAACACTAAGTTTCTCAATCCCAAGTTTTGTTTTCTTGCTTGCAACTAGTGGCCGGTGCTCAATATCAAGCACATCTTCTATACAAGCACAATAAATTTATAAAATTTCACATAAAACTTGCAAGCATAGGAAAGTTGATGGGGCTTCCTATCAATTGAGAATCTGAGATGACTCTAGCATCATACCATGCCTGCCAAAGAGGAGTCACATGAACATTATTTTGAATATAAGATAGCAAATCATTAAGCAAGAAAGTGGAATCTGTTGCCAAATAATACTGCACTGCTATTTGTAACTTTTAACTTTTAAGTTTGCCTCCTTATCCCTCTCTCTTCCTCACTGTTTCACTTGCAACTTCGAGAAACATTGTTTACAACTTTACAGTGGTATAATACATCTAAACAGTGGCCAGAAAGCTAATTAACAATCACCATAATATATTGAGAAATCATTTGCATTCATTTGTTAGTCAGTGAGTCACTGTTTAGCATTTTTTTCATAAATTTTTAGGATTGACATGCTAGTTTCAATGTTTAATATGAATGATTTGGATCTCTGGTAATAAGTTAACAATGGTAAAATTTGGCTTCTAAAGTCTCTATAAATTAATGAAGAAATAAATCTAATTCATAAGGAACCTTGTCTGAAAGACTGGTGTCATACAAGTGAATTTTGGAAGACTATTTGTTGAATACCGAGCTCTGATAATGCACCTACAACAGTGGTATAATTACGTAACAGTGATATAATAAGTAATATACAGTCACCTCATTTCCTTGGCATATCATTTGCATTGTTAGGCTCTTTCATTGCTTGGCATCTTTGGTTAAAGTGGCAATTATTGCATGATACAAGCTCACTGCCCTCTTAAGTCTGCTCTTTTTTTCATGCCCATTGCAAAATTGCAAATTTGCAAATAATGTAGCAAAAAAAGTTAAAACTGTTTTGTAAAATGATGTGGTTATTTGTAATTTTGTATTACTTATTAAGTTACTAATTCCAATTTTTTTTGGTGCCCTAGGTTTCCTTTTGAGTTAGCCCACTACAAAATACAAATATGCCAAAAACCTTGGACCCATTTTGGGAGTATGGGAGCCCTGATGGTGGGACAAATCGTGCATATCTTACATGCAAATTGTGTGGGACCAAGATGACAGGTGGGATTACACGACTGAAATACCATCTTGCTAGACTTAGTGGACATGATGTTGGGGTTTGTACAGTTTCTAGTCCGGAGCTTATACAAAAAGCTCTTGAGGCAATTGAAGAAAAGGACAAAAAGAAGGAAGAGGCGGAAAGAAACAAAGCTGAACGTGCAGGTAGATCTTTCGGGATATCTTCTCCTGATTTTGGTGTTGAGGGTAGTGGGCCTAGTGGCCCTAGTGGGAGGGGCTCCACAACTGGCACATCATCACGTGCTACTGCTAGTGTGAATGCGAGGTCATCATTTTTTGTTCCACGAACAGGAGCTGGAGCACAACCTGGCATAAAATCGCTTGTTAAAAAGAAGGAGAAGCAAGAAGCAGATAGAGTCATGGGGAGGTGTATTTTCTAGAGCGACTTACCTCTGAGCGTCACCAAAACCAATCCATTTTGGCAGCCAATGTGTGATGCTATTGCTGTTGTGGGCCCAGGGTACAAAAGTGCCACATATGAGGAGTTGCGGGGGCCAATTCTTCAAGCAGAAAAACATGACATCAACTCTAGATTGGCGGAGTTGAAAAAGACATGGGAAGTTACTGGATGCACAGTGATGTCTGATGGTTGGACAGATAGGAAGGGTAGGACCCTTCTAAATTTCTTGGTACATTGTTCTAAAGGTACCATGTTTATTAAATCGTTGGATGCATCAGAACATATCAAAGATGCAGCAACGATATGTGAGTTGTTAGATGGGTTCATTCAGGAGATTGGTGTGCAGAATGTGGTGCAAGTCATAACAGACAATGCAGCTAATTATGTGTCTGTCGGCAGGATGCTTATGGAGAGGCATCCCACATTGTTCTGGACTCCATGTGCAGCGCATTGTCTCGATTTGTTGCTTGAGGATATGGGGAAACTCTCCTTCATCAAGGAGGCGGTTGATATGGCTAGGAGCATCCCCAAGTTTATTTATAACCATGCTTTTGTTCTTAGCCTTATGAGGAGGTTCACTAGAAACAAGGAGTTGCGGCGTCCTGCCATCACACGTTTTGCCACAACCTTTATTACTCTTCAGTCTTTGCTTCGATGTCAGTTCGAGTTGAAGCAAATGTTTGTGTCTGATGATTGGCGTAATTGTAGATACAACAGGAGACCTGATGGGAAAGCCATTGCAAAAATGGTGTACTCTGAGACATTTTGGCATGGAGTAGAAGAAGCATGTGCAGTTAGCGAACCTATAGTAAAGGTTCTTAGATTGGTGGATGGAGAGAAGCCTGCAATGCCTTATTTGTATGAGGGCATGGATAGGGCCAAGGAGGCCATTCGTTCCTATTATGTAGACAAGGGTTCTGCTAGCCTTGATAGGCAGATGATGTTATGGGATGTGATCGATAGTTGGTGGACAGGGATGCTTCATCGACCCATTGATGCAACAACACTCTTCCTCAACCCCGCATTTTCATACAAATTCAACTTTGATTTTGATGGCGAGGTGATGGAAGGGCTCCATTCCTGTATTCAGAGGATAGTACCTGATCCTGAGCTTCGTAGCAAAATCAATCGCGAGATACAGTCTTATCGGGATTGTGTTGGCCTATTTGGCTTTGATGATGCTATTAGGGAAATGACCCTCTTCATGCCACGCAAGTGACAAATCATCACTCATTAGAAATTAGAATTTTCAATTTAGAATTTCCTTACTTATAAATTTATAATTCTATTTTTTTAAAATTTAATTATGTTTTAAGTTTTTGAATTTTTTATTTCATTATTTTGTTGTAGATATTTGGTGGCGAAGCTATGGTGCAAGGGCACCAAATTTGCAAAAATTGGCCATACGAATCTTGAGTCAAACATGTAGCTCTTCAGGGTGTGAGCGCAATTGGAGTGTATTTGAGAAAATACACGTCAAAAAGCGCAACAGGTATAACTTTGAGCTCAAGCCTTCAGTTGAGCAATTACACTTATTGTAATTTTTAATTTTTAATTTATGACCTTCAAGTGTCAATAGTCAAGAGTCAAGACTCATTACTATTTTTGACACTCTTATAGGTTGGAGTTCGCACGCCTCAACGATTTGGTGTATGTGCATTACAACATCCGACTTCGAGTGAGGCAAATAGAATCACCAATGGATCCAGATGCCATTTCCTTAGACAATATTGATGTATTGTCTCCGTGGAGGGTGGAGTCTGAGGAGCCCATATTGGAGGAGTCACCTTCATGGTTAGAGCCAGTGGCAGATGATCCATTAGAGCAGGGGCAACAAGAGGAGGACTCGGAGTCAGAGGAGCAGCAGCACTTAGAGGAGCAGGAGGACACTGTGGGAGCATCAGCATCAACACCATCTGCTATAGATATAGGAGAGCATAGCTCCATACCTAGCACTCATTATTTGACATTAGGTGCAGAGGCAGGGTCAGGGCCTCTACTACTAGGGGCAGGTCTGGCAAACAACCCATCATGTTTTCCCGTAAAAGGGGGAGAGGGTAGTAGATAGATAGCTGCTAGTTTTATTTGTTATGCTACATATAATTCATGATGATGAGATACTTTTATATATGTGATGTTATTTTGTATTAGTTCTCCACATTTGAGTCCTTGAATGGACAATTATCAGGGATCAGCAGGATTTGGTATCGCCTTTGATATATCATTTCTATTTGACATCATATATATCAGTGTTTTCTTCATATTTATGTGCCAATGTGTTTATTTCATGTTGTTATTGCTTTATATGTTTAAAAATCTGAAAAAAAATGAATATATTATGCATTTTTTATGCTTGCCGATATTTGCCGATATTTTCGCCGATAAGATATTTTCTGGACCCTCGCCGATATTTTCCCGATACCGATATTATCAACACTGATAATAATAATAGAATAAAAATTTGAAGTTTTAAACACATATGGTAGGGTGAAAAGCACATATATACAGTACAATCTATATGCTTCAGTTACTTGACTCTAATTACACTGCATTTCCTTGCAAACTCATAGTCAAATAGTAATCCCACTTTCAGTGACGCGTTGGCAGTTGTTTCACTCTTATACAAACATGTTTATTGTAATTCCATTAATTCTTGGAGTTTTCTTTGCCTAAAGTTCTGCATAATTGTCAAGCTTTTGGCACAAATGGTAACTTGCAATCAATTTTCTTGAGAAACATCCACCTATTGTTCCAACCGCGAAAACACCTTGATTTAAAAAAACCGCCAAAACAACCTGATTAAAAAAACTGCCAAAACAACCTCAACTCAAACCCAAATTTAATCAAATGAAGGGCGGTTTTTTTAATTTTGTTCAAGTTCGTGATTGTGTTTCGGTTCGAATTTTGTTTGAAATCGAGTCCGCCTTCATGTTTGGCAAACAAAATCGAACAAATTCGAATTGCTTTTAAGTTCGACGAACTTTGAATCTGAAGGATTTTGTTCGCCGAACACGGTGACTTAGGCTGAAATATTGTTCACTGATTGTCGCTGTAAATTAATATTTTAGGTCAACCCTAAGGTTGAAATTGTACAGGGATTAGATTCGGGAAGCCTTGTGGGGTGAAATTTCTGAATTTGCATTAATCACCTTAGAATGAAATTTCAACACATTGGGCTACAAGCTAGAATTGAATTTGGAGTGTTTTTTTCCCTAGGAAGGTTCTCTAGTTCAAAACTTTGTTTGCCTGTGTAAATGTTTATGTATGTTTGCGTAATAGTTGGAACTTGGGACTGTTGAGAAATCTAGGGCATGGATAGTTAAAAGATTTCTCTACTTGATAATTGCTTGTGATATACTTTTATTTCTTAGCTTATAGTCTTTTCTTCGTTATGTTATTATTGTGTAATTTTCATCAAGGCAATTGCCAATATGCACAATAAAAGACAAGTGACGCAGTATGTAGGCTTATGAGTCAGGGCCAAAACCTCTCACCTCTTGAGAGGAAAACCCGATCAAAATTCTTCTTCTAGATCTTGAATTGATGAGTACCAAGACCATGACAAAGACCCTTGACTCTAGTATCCTCATTACATAAAATCATAATTACACGTCATTATGAAGACCGAACCTTGTTACACTTTTCAACAGGGACCCTTTTGATTTATGTTTATTCAAATAGTTAAAAGTAATGGTTGATGCAATATTGATCAACTTTTCATGCACTTTTTCTACATAATTTTTCAACTTGTCAGGGAGACACCCTTATTATGCATGACGTTTTCTTGATGCACATTTTCCTTTGTTAAAATTGGCAACTAGGGCCAAATTCCACTTTGGGCAGCTCCTTTGAAGAAGATAATTGTGGCATTGAATTCCTCCTTTCGAGAGGACCAAAATCGACCTAAAGAACACTAAATTGGGATAAGGAAAAATATATTTTTGGAAGTAAGCCCTCACATGGGTAATTTATCAAGATTGGCTTGGGGTAAATTATCAAGTTGAACCCCTATCCATTTTGTATAAATAGATATGTCCTCCTCCCTCATTACACACAACAAAAAGGACTTCGTTATGTCTGAGACAGGTGAGATTTTGGAGGAGCACAAAGGACTACTTGTTTTTGGGTTTCTTTTCTACAACATGGCTGAGATTTTCTGATGGACAGCCGCAGGAATTAAGGGAAATTTTGGGCTGTGTGTTTGGGTCTATTTGTTATTACAGGACCACATTCAAGTACAGTATAGGAGGTCGAGTTTATGCATACTCTTTGGATGAAATTCTCCCCATTTGTGTTATCGTACTTCAGGTCAGCTGCTTCAGGAAACTCCACAGTTCTTCTCTTTCCTAAATCAGGAAACCAAGTAGCTTATCGTGGATCCAGATTAGCCCTAAGGGCCAACGAAGGGAAGCTCCTTATATGCCAAGGGTTAGCCGCATTGGAATGGAGGTGTTTTGGGTTGATTGAGTGAGACAGCAACATACAGTAAGCAGCCCTAACTAGACCATGAGTAACTTCTGTTGACAATGTGTTGGAGTTGCAGCTATTGAGCCACTTTCTTGTCTAAGGTTGGACTTTCAAATTAGCAAGTCATTTTGACTTTGATCTATTGTACTCTCTCTCTGTTGAACATTTGATATTAATAATAAGAAGATTTGATCAAGGGTTTTCCCCATCTTGGGGTTTTTCCCTGGCTTGTGCCATATTATTGTGTCCTCTTGTCTTGGCTTGTCTTTGTCATTTATTGCATATGTTCTTTCTTCAGTTACTGTCAATATAATAATGATTCATGTGATTGCTAATGGATTAATAAATGGGCTAATATGGAATATTGAAGCAACTGTCCTAAGCAAAGAACATGTTAACCTAAAAATTAACATGGTATCAGAGCTAAGGTGAGGACAAGCCCAAGCAAGAGAGAAAGCAATCACTAAGAAATACTGACAAGTCTCCATGGCTTCCTTCCTCCTCAAAGATCAGACAACATTGAATTATGAAGGTTTCTAATTTCTGGGTTATATGGATTTGCTGGAATTTCTGTTTATTGCAGGCAAAAGAGCGAGATTTGAAAGTTGAAGGAACAACTAATCCGGCCCTCATTAGGGAATCTCTTTTCAGAAGCTCTAAGGGTTGCAGTTCTGTGGATATCTTGTTTTGAAAGTTTTTTTAAATCCAGCGAAGTAAAGCGAACAAAGTTCCTTCTATAAATTAATTACTCCAAAAGACTTGGAATATCAAGATATCCATGAGGATACAAATACTATATATTAAATGTGTGAAATAAGAATGAATGATTTACAAATGAGAACGAGAGGTTTGCTTATATACCATGCAAGTGTCTTTTCATGAAGAGTCATGTTTCAATTAGACATGCGTCTTCAACCTAATTACTACTTAACTAATAATTAATTATGATTATTATCATTTACATTATATTTGTATTATTTATATATTTTATTCGTTACATTGCCTCCTTCCCCAAAAAGCTTTGTCCTCAAAGCTTGTCGATGAAAAAAAACTTGATCTCTTTTTCGGCTTCGAATGTATTTCTCTCTCGGAATAGTCAGCCTCGTCGATACAAGTTGATATGATTTTCTTAGTGACAAACAAAAATGTCACACTGAGAAGGGATCAGACCATCCCAGATTAATCTTTTGTATAGTATTCTGATCACTGGAATTTTGTAACGACTTGTTAGCATAAGACTGGATTGATTTTACGTCATTATTCTCTGGAACATCAGTTTGTTGTTTCTGGTCTAAATGGTACCGATACGTAGCATGGTTGATTGGTCTACTCTCGTGATTCGGATGTCGATATGGAGTTTTTAGATTTTCTTTTGGCGAAGATGTTATTGAATTGGTTATGGAACATTCACTTGGGATGTCCATTGGCTGAACTGCAACATCTAAGTGTGTCGTTTCTTTAACTAACTTGTCTTCTTGAGTTGTCATATTCACTTGATCGGTATTTGTTGTTTTGTCATCAACTTGAATCCCTACATATGATGCTTCTTTCTCGATAAGTTGTTGTACTTTGTTTTCTAATGACTTCTTATCCTTCTTAAGTTTCTTAATTTGCGACAGTAATTTTTCACTATGGTTTTTAAATCGAAAAACTTCTTCATTTTTGTCAACATTGATTTTGTCAATTCCTTTTTGCTTGTTTTGTAATACCTTTTTACCTTCTTGAGACATTACTTTTGAAATATCTGAGATATCTTCTGGTGTTACTGAATTTGGTTTTAGTGTAAAATCTTGGAGCGTTATTTTCTTCTTCTTGTAAGAAAATGTTAAAAACTTCTTCTTTGTATTTAGAATAAAGGAACCTAGAGTTTCCATCCAAGGTAAACCCAAAATAATGTCACCTTGATTGTTCCATAGGGTCTGAACTGAGAATTGTGATACAAATGTATAATCTTCAATGTTTAACTGTAAATTGGCTATGTCATATATTTTATTGCGAAAAAGGTCTAATTTTAATTTTTTAGTTGCATTTGACTCTGGAATTACTAGTTGGTTTGCGATTTTAGGTGTTATATAATTTGCATCTTTTGCCGGAGAAATAGAAATAATAACATCTTTTCCTGCGAGAGTTCCTTTAATGTTAAATAACGCTTTACCGTCTCTGGGTACGGTTTCTGGGAATCTTATGGCCTTCATTTTTGTATTAGACTCCATTTTTGCTTCTTGAATATTAAATATTTTTTAAATTACTCTTATTTATTTATTATTATTATTATTTTTTTTTATATTTTCCAAATATTCTCCTTCAATGTGGATTGTTAAAACTTGAATACCCTTTTATTTAAAAAAAATACTCCTTTATATTGTTGCCCTCTATATATGTATGTATTTCTTTATATTAAGACCCCTTTTCAAAATAACTTTATTATCTTATAATAATAATAGTTTCACTTCTTTTTTTTTTAATAATAAATTGGTCCCTTTTTTTAATATACTTAATTACTTCCTTGATAAATTTTTAATGTCACCCCACTTAATAAATATAAAGGTCACGTCTTTTCATATGACACGCTCACGATGTTAAAATACCATGGGCTATTACCATGGGTTGTTTTTAAAACCTCCGTTAAAATGTTTTCCACGTAAAAAGTAAATTGTTTTTTGTTTTTTTTTTTTAACTTTTTAAAATACAATGGGCAATTACCATGGTTTTTTTTAAAACCACGGGCTTCTCCACGTAAAAAGTTTTAAATATACTTGGTATGAGATTTTGTATCCGTTTTGTTTTTTCTTTTACTTTTTTTCTTCATGTTTTTCTAATTTGTTTACTTATATTTTTTTTGGTTAGTTTTTTTTTTTTTTTTAATGGTCAAAGGCCTAGAAAAACAGAGAAAAGGAGAAACTGCCAAATTCTGAGCAAAATGCTTCAATTGTACGGCAACAAGGTTGACGAATTTCGATAACCAAGGACCTGGATCGGAGAACAAGCTCTGTGCACCGGTTAAGTAACCTAGAGGACCGAGTTGCTCTGATACCAAATGAAGCGAACAAAGTTCCTTCTATATATTAATTACTCCAAAAGACTTGGAATATCAAGATATCTATGAGGATACAAATACTATATATTAAATGTGTGAAATAAGAATGAATGATTTACAAATGAGAACGAGAGGCTTGCTTATATACCACGCAAGTGTCTTTTTATGAAGAGTCATGTCTCAATTAGACATGCTTCTTCAACCTAATTACTACTTAACTAATAATTAATTATGATTATTATCATTTACATTATATTTATATTATTTATATATTTTATTCGTTACACAAAGAAAGAACAGGGTTTAGGACACTGTTTTTGAAGCCCAATAAGACAAGCGAAGAGCTGAAAGATCAAGGACTGTGGTGCACCATGTATGTGGAATTGTTTGGCCTTATTTAAGAGGTTATCTCTACATTTGCATTCTGAAAAATTTGGTCCTGTGTATCATGCTATTCTTTGCAGTCATCACTATGGAGAAATTGTTAAATTCTGAGATGCGTACCAACAGTCAAAATATTTACTTTCAAGTAGCACTTCTGATCCATAGATCCTTGCGTGAGCATTAAGCAGTCCTACTCTTATATATGTATACTTGTCTGCAGCCCTAAGTGAAGTCGACCTATTGCAATAATGAAAAAGGCGATTCATTGTCACACTAGGTTCTATTGAGTTTCAGAGCCGCTTCACATTACAACTGTCGTTGTTGAGTAAGGTCTGCAGAAGTCTTGCCACAGTTTTGGGAAACATGAATCTTTGACCTCAATGGCACTCTTTTGCCATATTTGTAACATTTTCATCCAGATGACAAGATCGGTGTTGTGATACTTCGGTGAATCTGTGAAAAGCCTGGCATCTTCTGCAGCAATAGTATCATCAGTCAACAAGGCCTTTTTGTCATTACCTCAAGAGCATTGTGCTAACAAGAACTTTGGAACCTCGGCATCGAACAAATCTGCAGCTAGAGAAGGCTATCTCTGTGGCAGCTCTCCGATCTGTTAAAGGCATGATTCAACCCTTAAATTGGGTTGTCAAACATGGCAGACATACATACATGGTGTGGTGACATGGCAGACATGCATAGATGATCTACATGGCCGACACATATACTTAATCTTTTGTGATGATATCTATCCGATGTTCTTAAATCCCCTAACATTCATTCGACTGATCCGTGGCTAAAGCAAGTATTTGGAACTTACTTCTTGAGGCTAATCCAAGAATGTAAGTCTGTTCGGTGATGCCCTATCAAGCCTCAAGAATGTAAGTCTGATCGGTGATGCCCTATCAAGATGGATACATCTGTGGATAATTTTTTGAAGCATAATTCTGAGGATTTTGAGATACTGTGAGGAACCTTGATTTCACAGGGCATGTTTCAAGGAACATCAATCCCATCTGTTCATAAGGGTTTTGTGCCCCAAATTCACAAGTCCGTAAAACTTCAGAAGATAATGGCAAGAAATAAGTTCTTAAGCTTAATGGTTGGCTGGAGCAATTGTTGTTTGGCTTGAATGCTTAAATAGTTTAAGGGTACCTGTTAGGCATCTGTGGTTTCTCTCCTGTGTGAAGTCAACCTTGTACAATAGTTAACTGATCTGGCATCTATACAGGTCTCTGACTGAATAAAGGTAAGAGGTCTTCAAGGTCAAGGATCAATTTCAACAATTTAGGCAGAAGTTTCAGTTCTGAAAGTTAAAGGCTCATCACTTCCATCTAAATAGAGCAAGCATCTATGGAGCTCATCCTCAAGTATTTCTAGTCACAACAGCACTTCAACTCACATAAGGTATGACTTCTGCATGAGGAAGGAATGGCATCATATTTACAGGCAGACCTATATCGGCATCATCATACACACATACATACAGTCAGCATTAGAAAAAGGTAATTGGTATGTGTCTGGCATCCTTGCAAGTCATTGAAATTCTGATCTAAGTTGGATCAAGTCATGACCTTGGACATTTACCTCTCTGTTGAACTTCTAGCCCCTCTTCAAAATCCTCATCATACAAATAAAGTCTAGAAAAGAAGAGGCACAGTTCTCCTATTATTCTAGGCATCTCTAAAGAAAAAGGAGTCGAGTCTTCTATGTGTAAAGGAGACCTTGGACGTTAGTAAAAGCTTATCGCCTTGCTTTTCAGTGTTTGGACAGTAGCTCGAAAGGATTAATACATCTGTTCATTCTACCGAGATAAATGATGATAATTTATGTTTCTGTTTGAGATCCATGACTTGCACAATTGACATAAACAAGCTCAATATTAGTTGAGCCATCTTGTGGAAACCTTCAGTTTTACAGTAGCTTCAGGCATCAAGAAATGAAAGCTTCTGAAAGCATCTGATTCTAGTAACAGATCTAATCCTCCTTCTGTTTTGAAAAGAAAAATTGGAACTCCTATACAGTGATAGGAAACTTCAGTAGCAGAGCAGAAACTTTGTTGAAGGCAGGTCTCTAGGATAAGATCTTGAATCTTTCAAGGAGGAATAGTCTTCCTGGAAGTATGGAAACCTGAAGCTACCAGTCAAGGATAGAACCCTGTCCAGTAAAGATTCTTGGTTACTTCATCGTTATATATGGCATCAGTCCTGCTATGTGTGGCTCTACCCTATGTATGGCTTCTCAGCATATACAACTCAGCATCTTTTATGGTCTCTTTTCAGTCCTGCATTATGTATAATATCATTACAGTTCAATAGCCATGATGATATGTTGTAACGATTGATGATCTTGTTCACAATCGAAGTTGTGAACAAGACAGATGTAAATTTTGATAGCTTATCTTTTGAAAGGTTATTTACTATAAAGAAGCTACAGGGATCTGCCAGTAAAAGAATTTGCAGCACCTTTTGGCTTTGATAAAAGGTGCAGCTCACCTGAAGCTTTTATTCTTGAAGAACAGCTAGAAGAAGAAGTGCATGGCACTCTGGAACAAGTTCTCTGTATCAGTCCTTATCAACATGAAAAATAGAGGTACCCGGAAGAAAGTGCATGTCAGATTCTATGCCTTGACAAGCACGATAAGCAGAAGACCCTGAGTTCGATATCCTAGTTGCATTAAGTTAGAATCTTATGAAGAATGGTTCTATAGGTATGAATACCCGAATGAGAAAGACTCCTCCTCATCATGGATTGGGTAATTTGATGCGTTGGTAGTTGTCATCTAGCAATGAAGGATCATACAATTGTGTTGAGATAATCTCATGGGAAGATTTCTTCTTCTTGGTTGAAGAAGGACCATAATCCACCTAAAGCAAGACTTCAGAGGGAGGTATAAAATCCCTGATGACTTTGCTTGTCCGATTTTTGATGGAAGCAAGTCATGACAACTGAGTTTAATGACTCTGATGAACTGCATATAAGTTGCATAATTATGATTGGATAATTCTAGCACATGGACCAAAGGATTAATAGCAGGTTGCAAATGGCTTGATGGTTATGAGCAAGCTTACTTTCCCAATATTCAGAGGGAGATATGATGTTTATTGATAATGCCTGTCCATCAGATAATGATCCTCTCATTTATCATTATAAGAGGAAGCTGATCTTCCTTCAAGGAGAAGTTGGGAGTCATGCAAAGACCCTACTATGAGGGCCCCGATTGAACTCTGAGCTTTGGGAGCTCCTAGAGCTCCTGGGGACTTGGGGTACTTATTGAAGATATGAGCGACCATAGAGTGAGTGGTTCACCTTCCCCTATAGGTATGCTACATACATGGTGAGTGGTTCACCTTCCCCTATAGGTATGCTACATACAGGGTGAGTGGTTCACCTTCCCCTGTCATATGATATACGACACATAGGGTGAGTGGTTCACCCTCCCCTATGATGGATGAGTGTGCATAGGATGAGTGGTTCACCTTCTCCTATGGCATATGAGTAGGATGAGTGGTTCACCTTCTCCTGCAGATACCCTAGTGAGAGATCCATATAGGCATTTGCTTGTTGTCACACGTGGACATGTTAGGGGGATGTGGTTCATCCTTTCCCCACATGTAGGATGCTCATTCCCTACAATTGATGGTTGACATGTCGGTGGGACGTGGTTCATCCTTTCCCCACGTGTAGGATCCTTCCTACAATTGTTGGTTGGCATGCATGTAGGATGTGGTTCATCCTATCCCTACTCTCAGTGGTTTGCATGTGTGTAGGATGTGGTTTATCCTTTCCCTACGATGGTTGTGGGCCGTGGCATTTGATTGTAGGATGTGGTTCATGCTTTCCCTACATGTGGTTGTGAGCAGGGTGTGATTTATTCTTTCTCTACTGTTTCCCCAACATCGTCCTATCCATGTTGTCTAGGACACATGGGAAGTACCTCTCATCTGGCCAATGAGTTGGGACAAGTGGATAGGGACCATAGCACTACAGATGGACGCATCGTGTGCTATGGTACTCTCTATGTCTTGAATGCATGATGTTCAACAAAACTTGATCACTTGGGATCAAGTCTGATTATGGTTTTACACTTGTTTATATGGAATGACTTTTTTCAGTGGAGAGTGGTAAGGTCTTGTGACTCATTCTCATGAATTTTTTATTCTCTATATCAGTGTTCAACAGAGATGATATGGGATGTGAATATGGATCGTGATGACAGGATGGCATGGATTGGCAGGTGGAATTCTCCCTAGTTGAGAGGGAGTGTTAAAATTGGAAACTAGGGGCAAATTCCACTTTGGTCAACTCCTTTGAAGAAGATAATTGTGGCCTTGAATTCCTCTTTTCGAGAGGAACCAAAATTGACCTAAAGATCACTAAATTTGGATAAGGAAAAATATAGTTTTGGAAGTAAACCCTCACATGGGTAATTTATCAAGGTCCGCTTGGGGTAAATTATCAAGTTGAACCCCTCTCCATTCTATATAAATAGAGATGTCGTCCTCCCTCATTAGACACAACAAAAAGGACTTCATTATGTCTGAGTTAGCTGAGCTTTTGGAGGAGGACGAAGGACTAGTTTTTGGGTTTCTCTTCTACAACAGGGTTTCTGATGAACAACCGCAGGAATTAAGGGAAATTCTGGACTATGTGTTTGGGTCTATTTATTATTACAGGACCACATTCAAGTACAGTATAGGTAGCCAAGTTTATGCATACTCATTGGATGAAATTCTCCCCATTTGTGTCATCGTACTTTAGATCAGCTGCTTCAGGAAAGGGCGCAGTTGTGCTCTTGCCTAAATCAAGAAACCGAGCAGCTTATCTTCGATTCAGATTAGCCCTAAGGGCTATCGAAGGGAAACTCCTTCTATGCCAGGGTTATCCACATTGGAAGGGAGGTGTTTTGAGTTGATTGAGTGAGACAACAACATACAGTAAGAAACCCTAACGAGACCAAGAGTTACTTTCGTTGACAATGTGTTGGAGTGGCAGCTAGTGGGCCACCATCTTGTCTAAGGTTGTACTGTAATGTTCCTGATCCGAACTTAAACAAGAACGCAACAGCTTACAGATATATTCATAAACATAGAGATGCAATAGAAAAACACTTCATTGCATTAATAGAAAAATTCTGAACTATCCTTACAAACAGAATGGAAATAAGATAGCTCGGGTGATGGTAGCTTATCTCTGAGAAGAGATGTGGCGGATACATGCCTCTGAATTGTGTTACAATGAGGCTCAAAGGCCTATTTATTATTGGAAAACATGAGAAAACCCTAAACAACCAAAACCCTAACTCTAAGAGATGTAACACCAAGAGTTTGTGGGCTTTGTTGGGGTTAGTTTGGCAGCCAATTTCCCAGGATCGTAACTTGATCATATTATCTCCATTTGGCCTGTACGATACCTTGTTGGAAAGGTCTCGCCGAGTACTACAGGTTTCGCAGGCCCTTGCCTAAGTCCATGGGCCTGCCACGAACCCCAGAAAAACGTTGTTTAGGGGGTTAAAACTGCTCCGAAAGTTCAGGACCTGAAAAACTGCTAAAAATAGTAAATGTTGAAATGAACAAAGAAACAGATGAAACTGACTCGGGGGTTGTCAGGTCAATTTACTAAGTAAACTAATGCAGGGGTTTTACTTGTCAATCCGAGTTTGTAGACTTGGAAGCACGTCCAAAGTATATGGATTTCAGGTAAAGTCAATTTTGGAAGGCAAAGTTCAAAGGTTAAGGGAAATGCATATTACAAATAAGTTCTAAGTTTAAAGAAACTAAAAATTCTCTGATTCAAGATGCAGTAAGCGAAGGAAGAGGCTCCTAACTTAGGAGGTCCTGGTTGTCCTTCCCCACAATACTGTCCTCAAGAAGAGAAACTAAAGAGCAACAGTTTGTGATGTGTAGAAAGCAAGAGAAGAGGCTCCTAACTTAGAAGGTCCTGGTTGTCCTTCCTCACAGTTCTACTCCAACAATATTACCATTGCATCAAATCATAAACTGGAATTCAAGAAACAATTCAAGAAATGCAAAATGATGATTTTTAGTTGTGATTCATAATTTGATAGAAAGAGAATTTAACTTAAATCCTTGGTTGTACTTTTGTACGCAAATTAGATTTTAAACCAAAATCATCCAAAAATCATATAGAAATCATAACACATCTAAGTAACTGAATCATAAAACTAAAACAAGAAACACTGAATCAAAACTATGCTAATTTATACAAAATTTAACCAAAGTGTACTTAGCTTGGTATGGGGGCCCTCCAACCTTGCCTTGTACACTTGAAGAACTCTTCAACTACAACTAACTTAATAAAGCATCCACAGCATGAACAACAAATAGAATAGTAGAAATGATTCTTCAAATTATCTCAAAAGTCTCCAATAATCTTAATACAAAATTACCCTCCTTTGAATGGTCCATAAACTCTGTTTAAATAAGAAAATCATAAACAAACTTTGCTATAATGGCTCTAACAGCCTTATCAATCCTAATCCATCCATACAGGTCGAACTCATCAAGTCTGGTTCACAAAATTAGGAAAAATCCCACAAAATAATAAATCTGCTCCTTTTTACTAGGAATTCCTAAATGACAAGTCAAGTTTGACTAGCGTTGATCGGGCCTGTTTTTGCTCAGTTTGACTGAACCAATAGGTGTTTCTTCATCCATGGTTCCCAAGCTTTCCAAATATGCGCTCAGATCTCGCCTAGGTGTCCTGCACATATGACTTCCATGAAGCTATTACGAGAATTTTTAATGCAGTCCAAATTTACTCTTAAAACCCAATTTTTACAAAAAATTCCAAAAATTGAAAAACTTAATTTAGTTACCTGAATATGCAAAATAGGACTAAAATGAGGCATATATAGGTGAAATAAGATGGAATATGGTGGTAAATAAATGGATTTAGGATAGGCAAAAATGACCAAAATTGAGGGCTAACAGGGGTTTAGGTGGAATAGCCGAGTGGCCACCAATATCCACCTAGATCATTCCTCCCCCCTTAGGAAGCAATAGTCACCATTGCGTGCAAAGCCTCCATGAGGTGAGGAAATTTCTGTTGAACCTGGTCCCTAGTGAACCACTTGCCCTGGTGAAGGCGTTGGCCTGCTTTGACAACTCGATATAACTGTATCCTCTGTGGGCGAGTGTTCTTGATTTGTGTGTCCATAATTTGATCAGTTGTGGCTTGTTCCTTGCAGTCCGGGTTGAGCTCTGTTGGTGTGAGCTATTCTGCAATGTTAGATGTGTCCAATAATGGTGGAAACTATAGCCGAAGGAGATCTACATTGAACACTTGGTGCAGAGCAAGGAACGGTGGGATGCTGAGCTCGAAGGCATTGTCACCGATGACCTTGGTGATGGTGTATGGGCCATATTGCAGTGGGCGAATCTTGCAGTGGTGTCTAGCAAGGCGCTCCTTCTACAAATGTAGCCAAACTTTGTCGCCCCCTTGGAACTTGTGCGACACTCGATGCTAATCATTGCGCTGCTTGTACTTAGCATTGGCTCTATCCAATATATCATGGACATTTTGGTGGATGTGTTGAATGTGCTCAATGAAGCTGTTAGCCCTTTCAGCTTCGGACTGAGCATGAACCAAATCTACCTGAGTGGCTGCAAATGGTATGGCCACATCAATGGAGCATAATGGCTAAAATCCCAGCCCTACCTGAAAGGGGTTGTGGCCTATTGAGCTGTGGAGAGCTCTGTTGTAGTTGTTTTGGACATAGGGGAGACTTTCATCCCACGTGCGTGGATGTTTCGAGTTGTACATGCGCAAAATGTGTATGATCATGCTGTTGACAACCTCTGTTTGGCCATCAGTTTGGGGACAATTTGGGGATGGAAAGTCGTGGACTTAATAAGTTTTGTATCCATCATCAACCAAAGACTTGAACAAAATGCACTCAGGAATATGCTGTCCCGATCTGAGACAATGGATTGTGGGATCTCAAAGTGTATCCAGACTCGCTCAAAGAAGAGCTTAGCAGTGGCCTTTGCTGTGATACTCTTCTTGCAGGCCACTATGATGGCCATCTTAAAGAATTTTTCGATGACCACGAAAATGCAATCGTTGCCGTGCTTAGTAGAAGGAATGCCCGACATGTAATCCATGGAGACAGATTTCACAGGTCGGCTAGGAGTAGGTAGAGGAGTATACAGGCCTTGCTTCTTGATGGTTGGTTTGGCAATGGTGCAGGATCTAATGTACTTCCTAACATCCTGATGAAGTTTCAGCCAATAAAAATACTTCTGCAATACTGCCACAATTTTCTCTACTTCGAAATGTCCAACGACCCGACTGTAGTGCACCTCCCAAATCATCTTGGCACACTCACTTGAAGGAACACAAATGTGTCCTAGGTGGCATAACAATGCATCTTGAAGATGAAAATTTGGAACTTGCTTCCCTTCCAGGAGTGTCTGGTATATACTGCAGAATTCTGGATCACTCTTGTAAAGATGTGGCCACCTCGATGTCTCGTGCCCATAGGAGTCGAGCACAGTGATCAGCGCCATGATCGGTGGTCAACTGAGGCAATCAGCGGCGTTATTGGTGCTACCCTTCTTATACTTAATGTTCAAATGGAACTATTGCAGATAGGTGGACTGTTTCTGATGGCGATCGTTCTACAACTTCCCTTGTGTCTATATGAATTGTAGAGGTCGGTGGTCTGTGCTTGCACTGACGGAATGTCTACACAATGGAATACATTTCTTTGTCGTAAGTGGGGTACTTTCGGGTTGTGTGTTAAAGTGTCTCACTGTGGTAAGCCATTGGATGCCCATGCTGAGTAAGAACCCCACCAATAGCATAGTCGAAGGCGTCTGTCTCAATCTCAAATGGTTGTTGCAGGTTTGGTAATGTGAGCACTGGTGTAGAACATAGACGATTCTTCAACTCAGAGAACGCTTTTTGTTGGGTTTTCGACCAAAAAAACTTTGCTTTTGCTTTGCCCTTGTTGACTTGACTTAGAGGCCAAGTGATATGAGAGAACCCCAACATGAACCTATGGTAGAAATTGGCAAGACCCAAAAAGATGCGGAGCTCTATTAGAGTGGTTGGGGCTGGCCAATCCCGAATGACTGTGTCTTGGATGGGTCCACATGTACACCCTGCTCATCAATGATGTATTCTAGATATTGAACCTGGGTCAGGCCAAAGGTGCATTTCTCCAAGTTAGCATACATCGTATGTTGTTGCAGGGTTTGAAGGACTTGTCGGATATGGTGGAGGTACTCTTCCCAGCTCTGGCTGAAGATCAAGATGTCATCTAAATACACTGCCATGGATGCATTGGTGAAGGGTCGCAAGATGTCGTCCATCAGTCTCATGAAGATTGCAGGGGCGTTCGTCAATCCGAACGGCATGACCAACCATTCAAAAAAGCCCTCCTTGGATTTGAAGGCAGTGTTCCACACATCAGAGGGTTCGATAGGAACCTGGTGATAACCTAACTTCAAGTCAATCTTGTTGAAATATTTGGGCCCTTTGAGCTGGTCCAGAAGGTCATCAATCCACAAGATTTGATACCTATTCCGGACAGTGATATTGTTTAGTGCCTGATAGTCAATATAGAGCCTCTAGGTCCCATCATTCTTCTGTACCAATACAATCGGGCTCCCACAAGGTGATGAGCTTGGCTTGATGTGCCCTTTCTGCAATAGTTCCTGAATCTGCCTCTTAATCTCATCGTTCTCCAGAACAGAGCATTGATAGATCGGTCCATTGGGCAGCGACACGCCCGGGGTCAGATCGATGGATTGCTTGACTTGACAGTGCAGAGGTAGCCCTGTGGGTGAGGAGAAAATATCCCTGTACTCCTCCATGACCTTGTCCATCTGTTGTTGCTGTGCAGAGGAGCCCTGCCTAGAAGCCGTAGCCATAACCTTCTTCTTTCCATGGGGGCGAATCATAAGGAAAAAAAATTCCGGTCTGGTAAATGATCTTACTGCATTGCTTTGTAGTGATCAAAGAGATGGCGGTAGGCGGGGCTACCTTCAGTATCCTGTACAACTTATTAGCCAAAGTAATAATCATAGAGCGAGGTTTAGACTTGTAGACAACACGTCGCTTCCACAAGTATGGTTGTCCTAACAATACATCACAAACTTCAAGCGGAGCAATGTCACACAGTACCTAATCCGTGAAGGGCTTGATGCTGTAGGGAAGGCGACACTGTGGGTTGACGCCAAGATCACGTCCTTGGTGAAGCCACCTGATGGTGTACGACTGTGGATGTGTTCTAGTCTTTAGGCCTAGCCGCTTCACGACCTCTGCTAAAATGAGGTTATTTTGGTTCCCCCTGTCGATAATGAACTGCAGCAGAGAACCCTTCACCCACATCTGTGAATGGAAGAGGCATTCCCCCTCCTCTGGATCGTCAGGCTCAATCTTTTGGATCTTGGTGGTGGCCATAGTGACACTAGGCTTCGTATCAATGACTTGCTTCCCTTTGTTATTTCCCTTATCGGGTTTTGATTTAGAGTTGGAACTTGCGTTTGATTCAGAAGCCTCCAGCTTGGGCACCAGTGACTGCTTGGCCCGACACTCACTTGTATTGTGAGTGGAGCTCTTATAGAACTCACACCATTTTCCCGTGTCCTTCTTCGTCTTCGTGGTGTTGTTCTTTGCTTGCGGCTTCAGCGGGTTGTCTTGGGTAGCTCCGCCTTGGCTTGGTCCTTTGTTTTGTGGTTTGGGGGCGCCTTTCCGTTGCTTCAGATTTGCAGATCCAAAGTCCCGCTTCTGTTTAAACTTCTGCTTAATCTTGGCAGCGTACCAATACGCTGTGCTGAGTGAGGAAATGTCCATGAACTCCATCTCGCCTTGGATGTGCTTGTGTAGACCGCCACAGTACTTGAGCACCAAATGCCGCTGAGTACCCTTGATACCCAGCTTCGTGCGAAGGGTATGGAAAATATTTGTGAAGTCTGGCACATCTTGGTCCCTTCCCTGCCGTAGCGTCGTCCACTTTATGTATTTGTCTTCATAGCTCCCAACAGGGTAATATTGTTCCTTGATGGCGTCTCGAAAATAATTCCAAGTGGGTGCGATTGAAAACAATGAGGGTTCACTCTCGTCCTTTTGTTCACAGTAGGTTTCCCACCAGTTCTTGACGTGTGGGGAGGCTTTGAGAAGTGCACAAGTAATATTTTCCCAATTGGAAAAGTCATGAACTGAAAAATATCCTTCCAACAGATTTAACCATTTATCTACGATGTCTGCATCTATCAAGACTTCGAATATGGGAATATCGAAGTTAACTTGTACCTTAAAAGGAGTGGCACCTCTAGAGTGGTTGCTGGATGAAGATGCATTGCTTGTGGGTAACGATCGAAGGATCTGGGCAAAGTTATCCATCATCGCGTCCCTCTGTCGCTCGAGGGCTTCCTCGAGCAACATTTTGAAAGGATCTCCTACCCCCTCATCTTTCTTTTCTTCTGCCATGGGAGGTCGTCGAGTTTTGTGAGGCTGATCATACAATGGCTCAACCAGGTCAAGCTCTAACTCCTTATACACTGACCTCGTTGGGGACATGCAAAGAAAAACAAAGAAAGAGCAAACCGCTCTGATACCACTGATCTAAACATAAACAGGAACGCAGCAACATACATATATAATCATAAACACAAAGATGCAGCAGAAAAACACTTCATTGCATTAATAGAAAAATACTGAACTATGCTTACAAATAGAATGGAAATAAGATAACTCGGGTGATGGTAGCTTATCTCTGAGAAGAGATGTGGCGGCTACATGCCTCTGAACTATGTTATAATGAGGCTTAAGGGCCTATTTATTAATGGAAAACATGAGAAAACCCTAAACAACCAAAACACTAATCCCAGGAGATGTAACACCAAGAGTTTGTGGGCCCTATTGGGTTTAGTTGGGCAGCCAACTTCCTGGGGTCGTAACTTGGTCATATTATCTTCGTTTTGCGCGTACGATACCTTGTTGGAAAGGTCTCACCGAGTACTACAGGGTTCGCCACAAGCCCTTGCCCACAGCTATGGGCTTGCCACAGACCCCAAAAAAACGCTGTTTAGGGGGTCAAAACTGCTCCGGAAGATCAGGACCCTAAAAACTACTAAAAATAGTAAACGTTGAAATGAACAAGGAAACATATGAACTGACTAGGGGGTCTAGGTAGAATAGGCGGGTGGCCACCAATATCCACCTGGATTAGTTCCTAATTAGGAAAACAATGATATGCAAAGCAAAACAATACATGCAACACAAATTTTCTAAACATTCAGTGAACACCCATAAAAACTTCATAAATGTCAACCAACTGAGCCATTTTATTAAATAATTGGAGCAAGAGTACAATGGTGTGGAAGGAGTGCACCTCGGCTTGCCTCAAAGGCAAGCTTGACAAGACCCAGGTGATAAAATAGAAAGCTTAGATGAGAGAACGAGCTGCTCCAATGATGCTCTGCACTGCCTCAGAAAACTGCACTGTCTGCTGGAAACCCCACTTTCGGTTCTGAGAAAATTCTATAAAATTAGCCCCAAGCTCCTCTCAAATAACCTAGCAAAAGATAGAAATTATTTGGTCTGATTCTGACCCCTGAAATTCAGCCCCAATTACCACGCCCTCCTCCAACAGCTGGGAAATATGGCCTGTCAGCTAAGTCCCTGAAAAATACCTCCAATCACTTCCAAAATGTTGAGCCTCACTACCCCAAAGTTCTCCTTATTTCTCCCAGCAAAACCTAGCTCCAAAACAAAACCTTCAAACTCCTATGTGTCCAGAAAATAGCTACTACGCAGGCCCTGGATGCACAAATTCGTGTTGCCTCAATCAACTACCTCCTGCCCTTAAACTCCTTAATTAGACTGATCTCCCCCTGAAGATTGTTGCCAAATTTCTCTCAACAAACACTATCTGGAAGACAACTGAAATGAGCCCAGTGTGATCCCCTCCTGCGTCCTTCTGGAATACGTACTAGTTGAGTGAGTGATTGTGTGTTGAGCTCTAAATCCCTCCAAACTCTTCTCCAAATTGGTATGATCTAACCTCCCTAGGGTGGCACTCGTAGTCCCCTGAAGAAAGGGTGAGCTCTCCGCTTGGAAATTCGGTGCTGAACAAGAATGTGACCTGGCTAAGTAGCTCGAGCAACAATAGAAAGTTCAATTGGCAAAAGACCCCAAAAGTGATTGAGCTTCTATTTATAATTTGTGAGTTCCTATTCCCATGTGGGCCCCTCCAACAAGCTTGTTGACCCACTTCCTTGGCTATTTGAATTCCCTCCTTGGAAAGTGTGTTTTCCCCATGCATGTGGCCCCCACGTCCACTAGAAAAGACATTTCGACCTCCCTTTTCTCCTAAGTCTTTCTCCAAAAATTTGTGGGTCCCATGGTCACCATAAATGCCAAAATTTTGGAAATAAACTTATAGGTAAATTAATCTATTAAGGAACATTACAATCCTCCCCTCCCAAACATTGCTTTTCCCCAAGCAACTTTAGTGCAGGATGCTCAAGTATGTGCTCACCCTCCCAAGTGGCATCCTCATCCGGCAAGCTCCTCCAGCGTACTAAGTACTCCATGATGGTTCTGCTCCTCAACTTCCACTCCCTAGTCTCCAAAATAGCTTCTAGTTCCAGAACCAAATGCCCGTCATCATCAAGTGGAGGCAACTTTGTAGCTGCTGTCACCTGCGGCCCTAACACCTTCTCGAGGCATGCGACATGAAAGACGTTGTGAATCTTGCTCCCTGGTGGAAGTTCCAACTCATAGGCCACCTCCCCACCTCTCCTAGTCACCCTTTACGACCCAAAGAAACGTGGTTGTAGCTTCTTGGCCCCCTTCTGCTTCAATCTAGACTGGCGATATGGCCGTAGCCTCAGGAAGACCAAGTCCCCCTCCTCAAACTGCCTCTCAATCCTGTGCCTATTTGCATACATATTTTTTCTGATTTTGGTTTGTCAATAAGTTATCCTTGAGAGCCTTGAGGATATCTTGGCTCCCTTGGATCCAATCTTTGGCCTTTGGGGCTCGACTATCTCCAAAAACAATGTCAGCGAAAGGCAAAGCATCAGTATCGTACAAGGCACAGAAAGGTGACATACCAATGGACATGTGATGGGTGGTGTTGTAGCAGTACTCGCCCAAATGCAACCACCGAATTCATGCTCTCTGCTGCTCGGTCACATAGTTCCGTAGATTTCCCTCCAACCATTTGTTGACCCTCTCAGTTTGACCGTTGGTCTGTGGTTGTTAACTAGTGCTCGGGGTAAGCTCAATGCCTACTAATTTGAAAATCTCTTGCCAGAATGCCCCCATGAACCGATTGTCTCTATAACTGACTATGGTCTTAGGGAGTCCATGCAAGTGAAACACCTCCCTGAAGAACAACTCAGCCACCTGTGATGCTGAATACCGTGTCAGAATGGCGAAGAAGTGAGCATATTTGGTCAACCGATCCACCACCACATACATACAATCTCTGCCTTGCACCATAGGAGCCCCATGATAAAATCCATGGAGATACTCTCCCACTTCCCCTCAGGGATGGGAAGTGGCTGCAACAACCCAGCTGGATAGGTTAACTCCTCCTTATTCCTTTGGCAAGCCTCACAGTCCTGCACATATCTCAATACGTCCCCCTTGAGGCCTTTCCATGTGAATCACTCTAATCGTCATATATGTCTTCCGGAACCCCTGGTGCCTTGATAGTGGAGAGTCATGAGTTGCATGGAGAATCCTCTCCCTCAATTGTGAACCCGACACCAAAAATATGTGCCCCTTGTAGTATATGATGCCAACCATCACCCTGTAACGCTCATTAGTGTGAATACCCTCCAAAATCTCGGATGCCCGTTGATCCTTGGAGTAATCCACCAACAACTGCGCCTTCCAATTGTGGCAAATGCTCATGAGTGAAAGTGTCGTGGGCCTCCTGGATAATGCATCTGCTACCACATTGTGCTTGCACTTGACATACTCAATATCAAAGTCGTTGGCCTGCACCTTGCTGACCCATCTCTGCTGCCCCATAAAATGGTGAAGACTATTGTGATCAGTCTTCACTCGAAATCTATTGCCCACCAAATATTGCCGGAATTTGGCCAACACATGCATGATGGCCAACATCTCCTTGTCGTAAATAGAATACGACCTCTCATGTGGAAGGAGATTTTGACTCTCAAAAGAGATGGGGTGTCCCTCTTGTGATAAAACTGTGCCAACCCCCTCACCTGATGCATCACACTCCAAGCTGAACGACTGAGTGAAATCCTGGAGTGCCAAAACTGGGCAACTACTCATCACCTCAGTAAGGCGAACAAATGCCGACTGCGCTTTGTATGTCCATGCAAAAGCCCCCTTCTTCGTCAAATCTGTGAGGGGAGCTGCTAACTGTGAGAAGCCCCTTACGAACTTCCTATAATAGGTGCATATGCTTATAAATACCCTCAACTCGGTCACATTCTGGGGCTTTGACCAATCCCGGATGGCCCTGATCTTCTCCTCATGCATCCTCACTCTGTCTGCGCCTATGTTGCACGGGTTCCCGCACCCGGGGGTGGGGTTCTCGAACCCGTCCCGGGTTCCCGCACCCAAGTACCGGATTCGGGTACGGGTTCTTCCTAGAAGAACCCAGAAGAACCGGGTTCTTCAAAAAAAAATTGGGTTCTTTTCCTTTAATGGGTTCTTGGATTCTTGGGTTCTTCGGGTTGGGTTCTTTGGGTTCTTTTAAGGCTTGCCGGAATGAATGTCACAATTTCTTGCTGTTTCGGACTGTCTGCAACATGAGCCACAACTGTCAGTCCACTTCTATACACTCAATTTGCCTCCTACAGCTGCGGCATATTCCCTCCTCCTTGTTGTTGTCAAACGCTGAGCTGTAGGGCTTGATTCATGCCACTGTTTACATAAAACAGCTCACTGTTCACTAAGGAACAGACCTTGACCTCCCTATGCAAACTCCTGTACCCAACCGAAGCCCTAAACAGAGATGACAATGCCACAAACTTACCTCTACTCAGGCCAGACTTGTTAAATTTTTAATTTTTTATACTATATACTATAATATGAGAAGTATACGTTTCAGTTCTTTTAACCTGAAATAGTTGCAATTAGATTAATAAAGCACAGAAAATCTTCATCATTTTTTGCATTAATGAATGGCATTACATAAATGCATTCATACACTGAATATAGCTCTGTGCTATTCTTTACAATATAAACCGTTCAGTGAGAATGTATTTCAACTCAATCATCTACACAACATTCAAGCCAGTTCATTATCTACCCTCTATCAATGGTGTTGCTTGCCCTTGCAATGTAATTTCACCATGGATCAACAAAATCCAATTAAATGGTTCAGAATTTGTTCAGGAAAAAGTAAAACATTTCATAGTATATGTATTTTAATTTTTGAAAAATTGAATCATTACATTAACATATAAATTCTGTGGTTTTTTTAAGGCTTGTGGCTACATTAAAGTATAAATTATGGCTGCTGGCAGCATATATTTCACTGCTGTCCCACAAAACACACAAGGCAGCCCAATAAAATAAAGTTTAAAATGTTGAGTCTTTGAGAACTCAGAATACTTTAGGATTTTTGAGCGTACTCCTGAGTTTGTAGGAAACTTGGCTAGTGTATCTCAGTCAGTTGTGTGTGACAAAATCTGTCCCATGTCATGATTCATGTTAATATGTAAACAATGAACAGTTTTTTGGTGATAAATTTTGAAATTTCAATGTCAATGTTGAATGTTCAATGATGTGCATGTTTAAATGATTATTATTAAAGTTTTCTTGTTTAAAGTTGAAAAAATATACAAATTCAAATTTCATATATATCATTAATTTTAAATTTATAATTTATAAAATATAATTATTAAAATTTAATATTATTATATTACCCGACGAACCCACGCACCATGTTTCCAAAAATGCCGTCCCCGTCCCCGTCCCCGTTCCCATCCCCGAACCCACGTTTCCTGGAAACATAGGTCTGCGCCAATGATGTGCCCCAAGTAGAGCATCTCTGTCAGCCCAAACTCACACTTGGACAACTTGGCGTAAAAATGCTACTCCTCTAAGACGTGCAACACCACCTCCAGGTGCTGCAAATGCTCCTTCCACGTCCGACTATAAATCAAAATATCGTCAAAGAACACCAATACAAACTTTTGCAACTGCCCACGGAATACATGATTCATGCACCACTGAAAAGTGGCATGTGCATTGGTTAGCCCAAAGGGCATGACCAAAAACTCGAAAATGCCCATAGTGGCACTTGAAAGCCATCTTGGGGATGTTTTGATTCCTCACCTTGATCTGGTGGTACCCCGAGCACAAATCTATCTTAGAGAAGTACTTGGCTCCTCTAAGCTCATCCATCAACTCATCAATGCGCGGAATGGGGTAGTGGTTCTTCAAAGTCTTCTTGTTGAGCGCCCTACAATCAATGCACATGCGCAAAGTCCCATCCTTCTTCTTCACTAGAACAACTGATGAAGTGAAGGGACTAGAGCTCGGCCTAATGTGCCCCAACGCCTACAACTCCCTAATGGCACGCTCAGTCTCGTCCTTGTAGGCCTTGGGATGCCTATAAGGAGTGGTGATAACTACCTACACCCTAGGCTTTAGCTCAATCGTGTGCTCAAATCCTGTCACGTGGTTTCCCTGGTGGTATGTCCCAAACACTACCGGTTACCTGTCCAAGATGGCCTATATGTCTGCGTGTGGTGGCTTGGGCTGCCCTCCAACCTCTGAAATCCTCGGCTCCACTGCCCATTCTATGTCTCCATGCCTTAAGTCAGCCTCCATCCTGTGCGCTGAAACTGTTTATGGAGGATATGAATGCATGCCCTTAAGAACCACTAGCTTGCCATCCGACCCTGTGAACTCAATTTCCAGTTTCCTCCAATCAGTAGTGACCCGACCAAGGGAGCAGAGCCACTGGACACCCATCACCACGTTGGTGTTTGACACATCCACAACAAATAAATGATTTGTCACCAAGTAGTTCCCCATGGTCACTGTCAATGCAGTGACATATTGGGTGCACTGCATAGTCCTATCCCCCGACACCAAAGATGAGAACCCCTTGAACTCCTCTATAGTGATACCCCACCTCTGAACCATCTAGGCATCAATGAAATTGTGGGTAGCCCCAATGTCTACCAAGACTGAGACACACTGTCCCTGCACTGTGCCTCGGATCCTCAAGGTCAAAAATTTGACAATTCCACGGAAAGAAGCGAGGTATCCCCCAGATGGTGCAAAATATGCTCCCCCAGGTGGTGGTGGTCCCCTCTCTACTTGAACCTCATTGCCTCCCCCGCCAATCTCCAACTCCACATCATCCTCCTGGTTACTATCCGAGAAGACCTCGATGTAGTGGGCCTTGCCCGCTGTGCACCGGTGGCTTAGTGCCCATGGCTCTCGACAAGTAAAACATAGTTTCCTCCTCTAGAGGTCTCTCCTGGTCTCCTCATCTAACTGCCCACGCCCCTGGGCTACTTGTTGTGGTGGGGGCCTAGTGTCATTCCCCTTCTGTGGGTAGGGAGTCCGTGATGGAATGGGTGCTCTAGTCTTGGGGATTACCCCCTGCAAATCCCTAGCACAAGTCACAACCTCCTGCAAAGTAGTGGGTTTGCAAGACTTCACCAATCCACACAATGGTTCAAGCAACTTCTTTATAAATGTGTACACTCTCTTGGCATTGGACAAGTTTGGCACCATGACTGAAACCCTCAAAAACTCCGATATGTAATGCTTTGGGTGGCTAGTTTGCCTAAGTTGGGTCAACTCCCTGAAGTGAGCCTCTGGGTCCCTCCTATCAAAATGCTTCACCACTCTCCGTGTGAAGTCCTCATAGGAGGTCATGCTGGCATGCCCTAGTGTGGACAAGCCATGAAACCACCAATCGTGTGCCTCCCCCTCCAAGTGCAAGGTAGCCATTTTGATGGCTTCCACCTCCGTCATCTGATTAAGCTGGAAATAGGTATCCAACTTCTCCACCCAAGCTCGAGCTGTGCACTTGGTAGAGCCATCATACGTGGGGAAATACATCCTCCCAATAGTACGTTGCAACTCTGAACTCTGTGTGCTCGGTCCCCCACTGTACCTGCCCTTCTCATTTTGTTTGAGTTGGAAATAATCTCTAAAGGACAAGGCTGCCTTGAAATCTTCCCCCATGGATTGCCACTCCCTGAAATAATCTCCCATGGGCATCTGGTCATCTGACCCACCTTGCTCACTAGGTGTTGATGGTAGAAAAGTAGGCAGCGTGGTCCTGGTTGGCCCATTGAAAGCTGGTGGGTGAGTGGTTGGTGAAGGGTGGTCGTACTGTTGTGAGGCCCCTGAAGTCTCTCCAAATAGGAACTCACGATGGATGCTCTTGTCCCTATTCTACTGCTTGATCTCCTCCAACATCTCCTTCTGCCCCTTAGCTAAATCATTTAGGGCCTTCAAGAGGCTATCAAATGTTGCTTCCTCCTTACTCTTTGGCTCCCCCATATTTGCTACTACTATTGCCTTCCCACATGCCTCAGTATCAGGTGTAATCTCCAACTCCCTCTCCCTGCTTCAGTACCTCTGTCTTCGGTAAGTCACGTTCTGCCTATCCTCCTCGTTCATAGGAAAGTTCCCCCATGGCTGAGCCAAGATCAGAGCTTTGATACCACTGTAATGTTCCTAATTAGGAAAAACAGTGATATGCAAAGCAAAACAGTACATGCAACACAATTTTAGAACATTCAGTGAACACCCATAAAAAATCCAGAAATGTCAACCAACTGAGACATTTTACTAAATAATTGGAGCAAGAGTACAATGGTGTGGAAGGAGTGCACCTGGGCTTGCCTTAGAAGCAAGCTTGACAAGACCCAGGTGATAAAATAGAAAGCCCAGATGAGAGAACGAGCTGCTCCAATGATGCCCTGCGCTGCCCCAGAAAACTGCATTGTCTGTTGGAAAGATACTGCTGGAAACCCCACTTCTAGTGCTCAGAAAATTCTGTAAAATTAGCCCCAAGATCCTCTCAAATAACCCACCAAAACCTAGAAAGGGTTTGGTCTGGTTCTGACCCTCGAAATTTGACCCCAATTACCACGTCCTCCTCCAACAGCTGGGAAATACAGCCTATCTGCAAACTCCCTGAAAAATCCCTCCCAACACTCCCAAAATGCTGAGTCTCACTACCCCAAAGTTCTCCTTATTTCTCCCGGCAAAACCCAGCTCCAAAACACTTCCCTCAAACTCCTACGTGTCCAGAAAATAGCTACTGTGCAGGCCCTAGATGCACAAATTTGTGTTGCCTTCAATCAACAACCTCTTGCCCCAAAACTCCTTCATTAGACTGATCTACCCCTGAAGCTCCTATGCCAAATTTCTCCTGGCAAACACTATCCGGAAGACAACTAAAATGAGCCTAGCGTGATCCCCTCCTGCGTCCTCCTGGAATACGTTCTAGCTGAGTGAGTGGCTGTGTTGAGCTCTAAATCCCTCCAATCTCTTGTCCAAATTGGTACGATGTAACCTCCCTAGGGTGGCACTTGTAGTCCCTTGAAGAAAGGGTGAGCTCTCCGCTTGGAAAAATCGGTGCTGAACAACAATGTGTCTCGGCTAAGCAGCTCGAGTAACAATAGAAAGTTCAATTGGCAAAAGGCCCCAAAAGTGGGTGAGCTTCTTCTATTTATAATTTGTGAGTTCCTTTTCCCATGTGGGTCCCTCCAACAAGCTTTTCGACCCCCTTCCTTGCCTATTTGAATTCCCTCCTTGGCAAGCGTGTTTTCCCCATGCGTGTGGCCCACACGGTCCACTAGCAAAAACATTTCGGCCTCCCTTTTCTCCTAAGTCTTTCTCCAAAAATTCGTGGGTCCCATGGTCACCAAAAATGCCAAAATTGTGGAAATAAACTTAAGGTAAATTAATCTAGGAAGGGACATTACATGGACTTTCAAATTAACAAGTCATTTTGACTTTGATCTATTGTACTCTCTCTCTGCTGATTTGATATTAATAATAAGAAGATTTGATCAAGGGTTTTCCCCATCTTGGGGTTTTTCCTTGGCTTGTGCCATATTATTGTGTCCTCTTGTTTTGTCTTGTCTTTGTCATTTATTGCATATGTTCTTTCTTCAGTTACTGTCAATATAATTATGATTCATGTGATTGCTAATGGATTAATAAATGGGGTAATATGGAATATTGAAGCAACTGTCCTAAGCAAAGAACATGTTAACCTAAAAATTAACATCCTCATTCAATGAACTATACATCTTCAATAGCATGTCCTTCATATTGATGACATGCGCATTGCATATTTTGATTCCATTGACTAGGACATTCTCATTAATGAGGTTGCCCTCCTTTACTAGGCTATCCTCATTACTGAGGTTGTCGTCGTCATTGAGGACTTTTTTCAATAAATAATTTTATTATGTCTTTCTAAGTCAGTTTCTATTTTAATGACACGATCAATGATAATTTTTTGAATTTCAATGCATCATTGCTTCATGTATGTTATGAAATTTTGGGGCTTTGGCTCGGGACCTGTCAAGGGTGCTTCCAGCCTCTTAGATTCTTCAGTTGAGGGCTTTTCTCCAGCCTCCTAGATCCCTCAGTTGAGGGCTTCTCTCCAGCTTACAGACCCTTAAGAAGGGATTAGGTATATAATCCTGTATTGTGTCAATTTTTATACTTTCATATTCATTAAGTCAGGACTGCTTACGAGGCATGTTATCCCCTGCATGATATCATCCTTCGTCATGTCTTTTAAACTTGCCGTAGACTTTATCACTCGTGAAAATATTTTCATGAAAACTTTTGTCCAGATTGCATTTGTAGCATTTTCCTTGTTGCTTTGGCCTACAGACATCTTCATTGGTTCCCTTCCATGGGATTGTGTATATAAATCTAAGTTGCACTAAAACGGATACGGGAACGGATACGGATACGGGGTTTGAAACGGATACGACAAATTTTCAAAATATGAGGATACGATACGGCAAGGAAACGGCATGCACATATATATATATATATATATTTCATATTACCATTCATCTTTTAGAATCTAGAATCTATATCTAAAAATGCATAGTCATCGTCATGAATTCAACATAAACAAATCATCATCATCAATTCAGCATAAACATTGTCATCATCATTAGTGATTATTATAACATTCAACATATTATCATCATCATTAATAATGTAATCAGAAATGCAACAGCCTTTGTGCTTTCGGGTCCAACTCCTTCAAAGAACGTGTCATGCATGGCAGATGATATCTATCTTCCTTGCATGACAATTAAAAGTCCCATGGGATCATTGGGATATTCCATCAAGACCTATTTGAACATTTCAATCTTCTCAATGTCAGCTTGGTCTCGTGACTATATGTAGGCACAAGATTGGCTAGAGAAGATTTGTTATATTGGAGGGATTTGTGAAATCAAAAGCAAAATCAATGACAATTAACAAAACCTTAACCAAAATGAAAATTAATCGCTCAAATAAATATCTTTATGAAGACATTCATCAAACCCCTTTATTTGCATTTTTGAACATCTATCTTTTTCTTAGTAAGAATTTTTGATAAATATATGGAGTGTCGTTGTTTCTAAAGATTTAGAAAAGATTTTATGAGACTCTGTTTATAGTGAGTTTATTTGCAAATCTGATTTCTTCATTTTTATTATTTATTTATGGCTATGCGAATTTTCAATCTTTTTAACATTTTAAGGGTGGATTCTGATCACAATTTTCGTGGATCTGTTTTACCGGAAACGGATCCAAAAAAAATTTAAATCCCTTGGAAACGTATCCAATTCCAAATCTAAAGTTTCCAATTTTTTGAAACGGCACAAAAACGTTTTTACAACGTTTCGGACAAGAATCGTATCCGTTTATGTATCGGAAACGGGGATCCGCGTTTCCGGAAAATTCTTCAGGAGTTTCTGGTAACTTAGATATAAATGTTATCTGCAATTTATCTCTATAAGTTTGAGGGTGTCCTATAGGGTCAACTGTGAAATTCACTATCAAAAGGTCAGCCAAATCAATAAAAAATTACATGAGGAACACTTTCATTTTGTTTTTTATATATCAAAAGAACAGGATAATCTGTTTTTAGTGCACATAGTTTGACGTACTTTAAAGGCAACTTGTCTCTTATTGTTTTACATGGTTTTACTTTTTAAATGCAAATGTTATTTGTGTTAGAAAATATCCATGCACTCGAAACCAATTTTTGCTTGCATGTGAGGACATAACAATATTCTGGTTCTAGTAATTTGAAAAGAAAGAGGTTGTACATAAAATTCACTTAAAAACTAAATTGAATTGTGATGTTCTTATTGTTTTAAAGAACCTTGACAATTATGTATATTGTGCTGAATTGAATTCCAATTCTAAAGTACTGACTATTTCTTGATCTCCACTGATAGGAGATTTCCATCTGCCTTGGCTTCGATTAAGCAATTGGATCTCCTAATCATGGATGGATATGCAAAATCCACTGCAGGCCTTAAGTTCTTAAACTTGGTAATTGTCACTTAGAAGAAGGTTTTATGGATGTTGGACATCCTTTATGTCCTTAGGTTCATTGATTTTCAGAAGTGCATCTTTTCTTGCAATTTAATTGGTTTTCAGACAGCTTATTATGTAGATCTTGAAGTACTATGTAAAATATAGGCCAATCCCTTTGCCTAAATTTGCCATGGTAATAATTTTTCCTAACATTTTTTATGTTTAGTTTTTGCTCAATAGTTGTGTGTAGCTTTTATTAGTAGTTACAAGTGTTTATTTAATAATTAATACTATTGTAATATTTAGTTCAGTCTTGCTTGTGCAGATGTGATTACAGAGTGGACGCCACATAATTTGGTACTAGAAAAAGATTTTTTAGTTTTTTTGAACTGTTATAATACTAATTGCTTGTAACAGAGGGAAAACAAGACCAGTTGTGAATGTTTTAACTGTAAGAATTTAGGGTGCGTACATTCATCGAGATGGTGGTAGATGGAGAAGATAAATAATATACTTTATATTAATTTTGCCATGACACATTCCTCATACAACATGTCAGGTCTCGCTTGACATATTCATCAATCATTTCTTAAGCAGTTGTAGTGGTTTAACTACCTAACCATGCACCTAACTACAAACCTTAACATATTAATGTTACTGTAATGCCCCCCTAATAATCTTACTCATTTAATTTACAAAAATGTTCCCAATTTCCTTTCAGGTATTGCATCAAACACTTCGACAACATATATTTATTCACATACAAAATTAAGAAACCACTGCTAATAAATTTCTGCGCAGTAGTTTTACTTGGGTAAAACACCAAAAATTCCAGCCTAGTTTATTTAATTTTTATCATGGAAATTACATGCAAAAATAGTAACTTGGAATCTTGCTCCGGCACTAGCATGGTCTGGCTCCTCTTGATAATCAATTTGGCCTTCAAGGAAGAATTCAGCCTCTTTAGGCAATTCACTTTACTACCCAATAATTTGGTCTTCTGAGGAAGAATAAGTCCGGGAATAAATTTGATCTTCTGTAAATAATTCCACCTCCCACATACAATTCGTCCCCCCAAAAACAATTAGGCTAATTCCAATTAATTTGACCTCCTAATGCAAAATGATACAGCCCCAGAAAATATATCAGCCTCCACAAATAAATCTGCTTCCCAAAAGAAAATTTGATTTGTACAATTAATTATGCCAGTAGAGGAGAACTGGACCTGCACAAAGGAAAATTTTGCCTTTAAATCTGTTACCACAAAATCTAGTAGGCCTTGGATAGGGAAACCCTAGAAGTCAAGTAGCTAGACCAAGTTCTAATAATGGGGTAGAGGCCCAATGTCACCTCAGCCAAAACCCTTGCTCTTTATGGATTTTCAACGATGGGAGGTGTTGCACTCAAATTGTCAAAGTTCCAGGGAAGTAGAAGTAACAAATTTTTCAACAAAGATCGGATCACATATCAGCAGTCCATGTGTCATCGTTATCCCATTCTGTGAGTTGTGTAATGTAAATGATCTTAGTAAGTCTATGTAACAACCTAGTTAAACCTATAATTTTGATGATGAATTTCATCCTAGGAGGTTTTTTAACCTCCCTGATTACCTCCTGTTTCTAAACATGGCTAATCAGAAGAGTTTTTTCCCTCCAGCTTAAAACCGAAAGCTAGGGTGAAATTTATTATCGAATTATTAGGTGAGCCCTAGTGTTTTTAGTCGAGTCTGATGTAAAAGTGGTTTGGGAATAATTTAAGCTAGTTGGCTTAATTATTTTATTACAAATCACTTGGTTTACTAGATCATATTATGTCGCAGATGGGTTATGTGTCTTGAGGGTCTAGGCCAAATGTGTATTCCCTCTTTGAGTCTTATAAATGTAAAATCTTATCAATTAGAAGGTGGGAAAAATATTAAATCCCCATGTGTAAATTAATTAATTTTTCTGGCAAAATGAAATTCAATCCTAAGCTAGAAAATTAATTAATCAGAGTCAAAATTAAATTGTCTTAGGAAAAAGAATTCTCCAAGTGGAAAAATTCATGGGTTTTAAAGGAATCAATTTTTAAAGGTCCTCCACCAAGGGAATATTGTATATTTCAAGAAATTTGGACCCTTGTGTTGAAAGGTGTAACTAGGTTTGGTCTTCATAATGGCATATGTAATTGTGATTTTATGTAATTGATGTAAAGAAGAAAATAAAATTATTCTTGTAATGCTTGTCTCATGGGTTTCATGAGCAAGGAATTTTACTTTAAGTTATGGCTCTCATTGTGAGAAATTAGGATTGGTCATAAATTCAAATTGAGTCAATGTCATGTATGAAGGACCTTGCTTGGGCATGTTACAAATATATGTGAGTCATCAAAAGAGTCAAAGAGACCCTCGAAGACCAAGCTCAAGCATCTCCATCAAGTCGGCCTTAACGGAAATAATGATGCTACTCCAAATGACATGTTGGCCTAGGCACCTATTCAAGTCGGCTTATTTTGGATGGGTGGACCACTATAAATAGGGCAGCGCAGCCTCACTTGAGAGACAACATTTCGGTCAAGAGACAAGTCTGCAATAAGAAGTAGGAGAAGGAGTCTCTAACCAACAAGAAGAAAGAAGGGAAGGATGAAGAGTTTGGGAATGTTTCTTGGGTGAATTTCCTCGCATGTGTGGTAGAAACTAGGGTTTCTACAGGTTTAGATCAGCCCATACAAAAGACAAGTAAAAGGTGTCTCCACCATCCATTTTGCTAGCTGAAGTTACAAGTGAAGGTTCTCAAGTCAAGCGAAGAAGGAAGACACCATAGAAGTCCATGATTCTGCACACACATGTGATCTTGCAGAAACCTCAGGTAGCTGAGTATTGCAGGTCTGTTGAGGAAGGCCAAAATCTTAAGAGTATCCAAAATACAAAGGAAGGCAAGCAATTTGACTTGGGCAAGAAGAAGAAGCAATGGATATGGGATTTGTGACTTGGCCTTGGAGAGCTTGTTGTGTCAAGGGTCTTGGTCATGGTCTTGGTATTTGTCAATTGAAGTCTTTATAAGAAGAAGAATTCGTTTGGGTTTTCCTCTCAAGTGGGATATGTTTTGGCCCTTGCTGATCGCCTATATTCTGTGTCTCTTGTCTCTTTATTGTTTATGCATTGGTAGCTGTTTGATGAAGAAGAATACTATAATAATATAACTAAAGAGAAGATCCTAATCTATTGAAGTAAAAAAAACATTCACAAGCAGTTATCATTAATAGAGAAATCACCTAATCTTGATGTCCTAGATTTCTCAACATGGTATTAGAGCTAAGGTGACAAAGTCAAGGAAGGGCATCTTATCAAGGGACACTCAGGGATCAAATCTCGAGAAAGACATCAAAGCAAATTGAAGGATATCAAAGTGAAGTCAAGATCTACAAAGGTGTCAAAACCATAGGTCAAAGAAGAAGTCTACACCAAGAAGTCTTGGGACCCTCCAAAGACCACTAAGACCCTACTCAAGTTGAAGGGACTTATAAATCAAGTTCCTTTCTAGATCAAGGACGTTGTCATCATCTTCAAAAGTTCTAAGACAATTACCTCTCATTGAAGCAAGGAACTTACCATCATAAAAGATCATCCAAGAAGCATCAAGAAGTCATCATTGATCATCATCAACAAGGGGATCTCCATCAAAGGATCTAAAGTGATCTCCTTCTTTGTGAAGTCAAGGATCACTCTTGAAGAGATCTATCCTCATCAAGGAGAAGTTCTCTATCATCTATATTATCATCAAATTCAAGGAGGCAACGAGTGGAAGAAGCATATTCTCAAGTAAGTATATTTATGTTTGAATCTGTCAAAATGTCTTTTTGCAAGGAAAGCAACAAATTGGTTGGGGCTTCAAATTATCTTGCATGGAAGAAGAGGACATATATGAATCTCATTGAAAATGAGGTTATGGAGCATGTCAAAGGATCTATCACTAAACCAACGAAAGAAGATGCTCAAGCACTTGCAAAGTTTATGAAAGGGGGAGTGAGGGCTCAAAGGATTCTCATAGAATTCATCAAGGATCCCCTCATTCCATATGTATCTAAACTCAACACCTTGAAAGAAATATATGACAAATTGGTAGAGTTGTTTTTTGTAAGCACTGTAAGAGAAGTTATCTCTCTAAGGTAAGAACTCTACAAGCTAAGAATATTGAAAGGAAAGGGAAAAACCTCATACTTTATGTGGATATTTGAAATAAGGGATCAACTTCAAGTTTTGGGAGAAGTAATGCCTGACAAGGAAATGACCACTGTAGTACTAAATGCACTACTAGAGGAATGTGGTAACTTTACTTCAAGTATTTATGGGAAGAAAGAAGCTACTCCATTCCAAGATCTATGGTCACTATGCAAGATTGAAGAACCCAGGTTGAAGGCTAAATATGATGTGGGAACCAGTGAGCAAAATCAAGCATATGTTGCTATGACAGAGAAGAGGAAAGTCTTAAAAATTTGGTTCTCAAAAAGAGAGAAGAAACATGTCTAAGATTCAATGCTATGGATGTCAAGAATATGGGCATTACAAAAGAGATTGTCCTAATCTCAAGAAGGAAAATAACAAAAGAGGTAGAGAAGAAGCCCATATCATTGAAGAAGTGGAGGAAGCTGAAAAGAAGAAGACCAAGAAAGAGGGAGTAAGATATCTCTACTGTGATTGAGATAGTCTTCCTCACCTAAGTTCTTTTCAAGTTACTGTTCTTAAGCCTTATGTTGTAAGATATGGCTATCATGATTCACTAAGAAAAATGATGGCATTCATAGTGGCATCATAGAAGCATTGAAAGCAAGAGCTCGTGACATCATCATAAAGAAGAATGAAAGATGGTTGAAATTGAAGTCCATCGCAGTCACCCATGGAAGGATATAACTCTTGAAAACCTCATTAGTGACATAGGTGGTACTTATGGGAAAAGAAAGAAAAGGTCATCTAGTACAAGGCTCATCATACATCTGTCAAAAGGAAACATATGTTGGATGATGATACTCAATATCTTCTATTGGAATCTTCATCTAAATGTTCACTAATCAAAAGGAAGCAAGGGTTTCATCAAGAATTCCAACTTGTGGAGTTCATGGTATGATGACAAAAGAGGTGAAGCAGATCATGGGATTGAAGTTCCTTCAATCAAGGAAGCTGTTGAAGGAAGTCTGGATGACCTAAAGGAAAATGAGGTATGTATCCTTATGTTCAATATTATAGAGTCATATGTTTGCAGGTAGCATGGATAAATGCTCTATCTCAAGAGCATGATCAAAAGAAAGGACCTACTCCCTTGAAAGGATGCTGGAAGGCATGGGTCACACATTGACTAGATGAAATCAACATGAAATATGAGGTGGTTGACAAAATTAGAGGAACTATGACTGGAAGTTCCTAGAAGGAAATGTGTGAAGAAAGGAAGGAAGAGATCATGAAATATGCAACTATGGAAAAAGGCAATCAATGCTCAAGGACTGAGAAATTTGACTAGGATATCTCCATGAAAGATATAAGGAATTCGCTGAAGTCTGAAAAAGAAAGAGACCCTTGACAGTATACATCTTTGGAAGATGTGTCAATGTGTATGCAGGATGCCGATGCAAACTAGAAGATGTCATGATGAAAGACCATCACAAAGGTGATTTTGATTTAATGTTCATTCCTTTATGTTTTAATGATATATGGATGGGCTTATGCAGGGCTACCAAGGAAAGATCTATGGATATCTTCCACCCATGATTTCCGTGTAGTAGGATGAAAGTTCCTTAAGGAAACATGGCATGAAGAAGGCAGCATGGCATGAAGAAGGCAGCATGGCATGAAGGAAGCCAGATAGGAACTGATGGATCACTTTCCGATGAAAGGAATAATGACATCATTGACTCATGGATGAAAGTGATGGATGGTCTGTGCCCTAAGAAGAAGTCCCAAAACATGAAGACTCCTGAATAAGGAAGAGAAGTTCATGACATCGTGAGGAGGAGTTCTTCAAGCAATTGGTTGTCCCATCATCTCCACCTGAGGAACTGCTGTAGGTCCCTAATTAAGAGGGAGCTTGGAAACAAGTTTCTTACTTGTTAGAAACTTGGGAGCAAAATTCCTAAGCCAAGAGGGAGCTTAGGTACATTCCTTCCATAGGAATGAGTACATTTTTTCATTGGAATAGGCATGTCCTCCATAAGTTGAGAGGGAGAGATAGACACATCATTCTTGTCTTCACTTGGGAAGATAAAATGGAGGATTGGGTAAACATATGGCATTCGATACTCTTTGAATATGAGTTACGACATCCAAGATAAGAGTAGTCGTAGAGGACCAATATTATTCGAGGATTGGGAATCCAAGATAAGAATAGTTTTGGTGGAACACACCCCGAGAACCCGGGTGGGGTATGTTTCGAGAGAGACAATGATGAGGGTGTCTATACATCATTGGTCTCGCCAACATTGAGCTCAAATCTTATGGAGAGATAGAGCTGTTAAGCAAGGCCTTGCTATGTGACAATGCTGGTTGATATGATGCTATACAGATGGGTTACCAATCTGACTCTTATGAATTCTTCAAATTGAGAATGTCCAAGTACCTTGTATGGATTATGAATACCTCCATAGTTAAGAGGGAGTGTTGAAAAATGTAACTAGGTTCGGTCTTCATAATGACATATGTAATTGTGATTGTATGTAATTGATGTAAAGAAGAAAATAATTTTTTTCTTGTAATGCTTGTCTCATGGGTTTCATGAGCAAGGAATTTTATTTTAAGTTATGTCTCCCATTGTGAGCCCTTAGGATTGGTCGTAAAGTTAAATTGAGTCAATGTCATGTATAAAGGACCCTTCTTGGGCATGTTACATATATATGTGAGTCATTAAAAGAGTCAAGGAGACCCTCCAAGACCAAGCTAAAGCTCCATCGCGTCGGCCTTAAATGAAATAATGATGCTACTCCAAATGACATGTTGGCCTAGGCACCTATTCAAGTTGACTTATTTTGGATGGGAAGACCATTATAAATAGGGCAGCTCAGCCTCACTTGAGAGACAAAATTTCGGTCAAGGGACAAGTTTGCAATAAGAAGTACGATAAGGAGCCTCTAACCAACAAGAAGAAGGAAGGGAAGGATGAAGAGTTTTGGGAATGTTTCTTGGGTGAATTTCCTCACGTGTGGTAGAAACTAGGGTTTCTACAGGCTTAAATTAGCCCATACAAAAGACAAGTAAAAGGTCTCCCCACCATCTGTTTTGCTAGCTGAAGTTACAAGTAAAGGTTCTCAAGTCAAGCGAAGAAGGAAGACACCATATAAGTCCATGATTCTGCACACACGTGTGATCTTGCAGAAATCTTAAGCAGCCAAGTACTGTAGGTCTATTGAGGAAGGCCAAAATCTTAAGAGTATCCAAAATACAAAGGAAGATAAGCAGTTTGACTTGGGCAAGAAGAAGAAGAAGTGGAGAAGGGGTTTGTGACTTGGTCTTGGAGAGGTTGTTGTGTCAAGGGTCTTAGTATTTGTCAATTGAAGTCTCTATAAGAAGAAGAATTCGTTTGGGTTTTCCTCTCAAGTGGGAGATGTTTTGGCCTTGATTGATCGTCTATATTTTGTGCCTCTTGTCTCTTTATTGTTTATGCATTGGTAGCTGTTTGATGAAGAAGAGTACTATAATAACATAACTAAAGAGAAGATCTTAATCTATTGAAGTAATAAAATCATTCACAAGCAGTTATCGTTAATAGAGAAATCACCTAATCTTGATGCCCTAGATTTCTAAACACCTTGGTGGTTTAGTCAAAGTCAAAATTTTGAGGAAATTAGTTCAAAATATATAATTTTGAGCTATAATTAAATGGAATTAAACGATAAATTTGAAAATTCCTCAAAAATAAAAAATCAAGTGCCAAGATTAAAAGATCTTGAAGTGTTTATCAACGACCAAGATTATTTTGACAAGGATCAAATAAATTTGTCGGTATTTTTCCATTTGGAGGATAAATTTATAAATTAGAGAGTCATTTGAGTGTCTAGATCTTGATCTCTTGCTAGAATATTGCCGCTGAAGCATTTTTGTAAACTATTTAGTCTTGTCCCACTGAGAACTATTTTTTTTGCTGTAATAAAATACTTTGGGGTGCAACTTGAGGTGTTCTTATTCGTTGATCTGTTGTATGTGTTGACTACGGTCTTCCTATGTTGTGCTTTATGTGATTATTTTCAGATAATACATAGTGTTTGCAGGTACTCAATCCTTGGTCTCCAAGTTCACAGACTGTGGGCAAGGATCATTTTGCTTGGATCCTTAGTTTTTATATGGTGGATTAAATCTTCACTAAGGCTATAGTGAGCATAAATTTTCTGAAGCATTTCTAGTCATTCTTCAAAGGAAAAAACTCCATAAAAAATATTTTTCTCAAAAATTTAAAAATTTCAAAACCCTTGTATATTTGTAAATCTTGTAAATAATTTTCTAGATCTAACTTGTAAATTATTTTTTCTAACTTGGGTTTTGGGGATTTTTAGTATTTTGTATATATTTGGGGTTTGGGTGTTGTTGTAGCAGCTACAACCACTCTCCAAAATTTTGCCTTAGCTTCGTTTTGGAGCTTCCCTTCCAACCTTCATAGTAGCTTGCCTTGCTTTGTCAAGTTCACAAGCTTCAGAGTATTTCTTGCACAAAGGCAGCCTGTCGATCACATCTTGATGCATTTTCCTTACAGGCTGTTCACCCGGACTTGGCCTAGCTGCAGGCTGAGCAACTTCCCCAAGAAAATTGCGAATTTCTGGAGGACAACCAGCCTTCCCTCTAGAAATTGCACAATCCTGTATGGCAGCGTGCTGGGCTTCAAGATTGCGCAATTCTGCCAGTGAACATTCCCAGCGGGAATTGTGCAATTTTCTCCAGCATGGCTGCTCAGCCCAGAATTTGCGCAAATCTGGGCAGCGGTCAGCTGCTCTGCCTAGAAATTGCGCAAATCTCCTAGGCAGTCAGCCCAGCTTCCAGCCATAAATGCGCATTTCCTTTAAGCAATCAAACAACCTCTTGCATGTGTAGTTGTGTTGACTGGTTCCCTTCGGGATCGAGCAAAACGGATTTGCATGCATGGGTTGCTTCTCCCAAGGCAGCATGCAAAGGCATCCCTTGTTTCAGGGATCTAAGTTTAGCAGTTGGAGGTTACATGCAAGGATCATTTCAGAAACCTCCCACCAAGTTTTGCTTTCCCTAGATTTGTGGCATGCGCGTCACAACCTCGATGTTATCAAAACTCATCAACCGGACATTGCAAAGCTCATTCCTCACATCAACCTTGCAGCGCTGACATCCCACATCACATCTAGGTGCAGTCAGCACGTTCAACTCAATGGTTTTGGGGTAAGCCCGCTTCCCATGCCTTGTGTTGCATTTCTGTCACTTTTTGTGTTTTCGCTTGTATGAGTACTGTTTGCTTGATTTCTTTGAATGCTTGCTGTCGTTTACATGTATATTAGCTTGTCCTAGCACCGTTTCAATTTTCGTCAACATCTCATTGCTGTCGCATGCATGAAACTGTTTTTCGCAAACGGTCGCCGATTCGGCGACTCGCCTCACCCACATGCATGTTGTTCCATTTTTTGAATCTGTCATTCACCATTTGCATGCATGATCATTCACTTATGCTTACACTCAGTATCAACATGCATTCACATTCACATTCACGTTCAGTTGCCCATCGACGAGTCTGGCCAGCCTTGGCCCGGACTCTGCCTCACCAAGAGCCTCACCAAGACAACATTGCGCAATCTTGAGAGGGAAGGCTTTGTCTTCCTGTAGGAAATGCACATTTCTGCCTAGTGTCTGTCCCCCTGGACTGTTTTGTGCATTTCTGAGGGACTGTGATTGTTGGCCAAGAAAATTGCGCAATGCAGTCACTGAGCCTGCAATCATTGCTAGTTGAAATTGCGCATTGCGCAATTCCAGTAGTCAGCAGTCAAGCTGGACTGTGCATTGCGCAGTTCCAGTAGCCAATCAGCCTCATGACAACCCAGACTATGCCTTGTGCGGTCTTGGCAGTCAGTCTCTCGACCTCCTGGTCGAAATTGTGCAACCTTCATGATCAGTCACACAGGTATGTTGCAAGTCAATGCTCAAGTTCATTTCGGTTTTCGACTGATAGGTTGCTTGCCATGAGTGTTGCCATGTCTCCAGGTATCACAGGTTTTCATCTGCCTCTCAGCAGCACAGGTACAATGGTTCCAGGAGAGCAGAGTCGAAGACACCGTTCAGAGCACACTTGGGGATGTAGTCGATCAAGTGTCTATGAGCTTGCCTACTCACGAAGACATCAAGCTGTTCGTAGACAAGGGCATCAAGATATGACAGCAACAACATCATAGCGAGAAGCATCATGAACAACAGTTGAAGGCAACATACCGGATGCAACGAATGCAAGAGGAGGGTTGTTGACAACACGGAGGCGGAACAAAGTTGCAAGCTCAAGCAGATCCACTGATGATGAAAGCAACTTTGGAGACTCAGGTTATGAGGTGACGGTGCTACATGAAGATTGCACAGAGACAAAGAATGGAACAAAGAGGGAGTTGCATGTGTCGAAGCAGCAACTCAAGGAAGAACATGAAGCTGCACAGACAAGCGAATGAGTTGCAACAGGAATAGGAACAACAACGGGCACAACATGCACTCACGGATGGAACTGCGCCTGTACAAGTTAAAGATTCATCCCAGCAGCTGACACTGAGCAGAAATGGTGAGCAGTGTTGTTGATCGCATGCAAGGGATTCAGCAGCATGCATGTTGTTGTGCGCATGCATGCAACCCAACCTATTCAACACACTCACCAAGGCGAAGACAAGAAGCAAGTCCAACTGGAGCTGAACATGTACTTCGACAAGTTGATGCGCATGACCACCAACACACACTTGAAGATCAACATAGACACTATGCATCAGTGTGTTGCCGGTTCAGCTGCACCCAAGAAGACCATGCGCATGATAGTAGACGAGTTGGATGAAGGGGTCGAACCAATGCACCGATTGCAACGGAGGCAAGAGTTCGCTTCAACAAGATGTCACCATGAGGTGCATGCACAACATCACAGATGACCAAGCTTGGCATCAGCTCACCACCTTCACCATCACAAGCATGTCAAAGAGTTGGTCTCATCACAATGGACCGAGTGTTAGTGATGTCTTGCTTGGCTTGCTCAAGCCATGTTGCCTCACTTGAGTACATCTGCATTGTAACATTGAGTCATGTCAAGTGTAAGTCAAGTGTCAATAGTTGGATGTAACAGTCATAGAGTAGGTGAAGAGTCATGAGGGTAGTTGAACTGTCACAAAGGGGAATGTCAAGGGTCACCCCACCCTTTGCTATAAATAGTCCCTCATAACTCATTGTATGGGCTTTTGGTCAACCAAGCTTCTGATAAGACTGTTTTGGAAAGAGCTTGGACAGTATTGTAACTCTCCTTGGCTTCTCCACTGTACAGAGCTGGTTCGTCTCTTTGGAGGAGCAGGCGGATGTGGCTGTAACGTTCCACTGTTGGGGCTAGCGGGTTTACATGGATGTATTGTATGATGGGAACTTACACTTCTTTATATAATAAGAGCCAACACATTTTCACACATGTATTGTATCTGTTGTAAGACTGATCTTTAACACTTGTAATCTATGAAACCATATTCGTTGGATTTTCCTCAAGTGTCCGAATCCTACGAATCGGACACGATTTTCCCTAATTCGAATCGTAAATTCGGGACACGTCGTGTCCCAACGGGAGATGCTCGAATCCGGGTCATTTCCGGTTAGGACACAACGTGTTTCGAAAGCTGGATTCGAATCCAGCAAAAAAGGAACCCACGACCTTTAAAAACAACACATTCCTATTTTTATTTACCATTTTCTCTCATTCCTTTTGCAAACATTGAGCTATGGGTTTCTTGTTAGAAGTTTGGAGCAAGGAGCCAACGGTTTGGAGCGCTTGGCAAGGAGATTCGAGCTCCAGGTAAGTGTATTTCATTTCTATTTTTTTTCATCTGTATTACAACAGTTTGTAGATGCATTTATTTTACAAATTTGTGCATGTTTTGTTTATTTTTTTACAGTATTCATGGCTCAATCAAGGGCAGCTGGTAGGAGGCAAAGGAAGGTGAAGAATGTCCCCATTGGAGATGCCCCTCCTCCCCCAATATCATCAGAGTCTGCTGCAAGTAATGCTGAGGGAAGACTTCCTCCTAAAGGTAACATTGAGAAATATCCCTTGTGGAAATATGTCACAAGAGAGGATGGGCCAAGCACCAAGGGGAAGGGAGGAGGCAGTGTGCATTGGAGATGCAAGTTTTGCCAAAATACTTTCACAATGACATATTTTCGTGTGAAAGGCCATTTGTTGGCTTTACCAGGTTGTCGAGTTGGAGCTTGTATAGTTGTTCCTTTACAAAAGAGGAAAGAAATGGAAAAAGAGTTCACTGTTGGTATGGCAAATGTGGCTGCAAAATCAAGAAAAGCCAAGAATGATGACCCCCTTCCATTTTTGAGGAAAGGCACCACCAAATTTCCATTTGAGAGTTCTATTGGGGGACAAGCAGCAAAAAGAAAGGCAATTTCACTTGGTCCAATGGACAAGATTTTTCAAAAAGAGAAACGGGAAGAGCTTGATCTCACCATTGCCTTCTTTTTCTATCAAAACTTCATATCCTTTAATGTTGCACGCTCACCTCTATTTATTGAGATGTGCCAAGCTCTAACTAACAGATCTCCATCATGGTATGTGCCTCCTGGTTCAGAGAAGCTTAGAACCACATTGTTGACGAAGGCAAAAAAAGAGGTGCAAAAAATGCTTGAGCCTATTGAAGCATCACGACCAACATCTGGGGTTAGCATTGTTTCTGATGGATGGATCGATCCAACATGACACCCACTCATCAACTTCATGGTGTCTTCCTTGAATGGTCCAGTTTTCTTGAAAGCAGTGGATATACTTGGAGAATACAAGGATGCACAATTTATGGGTGAGTTGTTTATTAAAGTTATTGAAGATGTAGGTGTTGATTCTTGTGTGCAAATCATTACAGATAATGCACCTGTTTGCAAGGCTGCTGGCATGATTGTGGAAGCTAAATATCCACAATTGTTTTGGACACCTTGCATTGTCCATTCATTGAACTTAGCATTGAAATCCATTGCTTCTGATGTGCTTTGGATTGGTAACATTATTGAGGATGCACGGCATATCCGTAACTTCGTGCAAAATCATACAAATGCCCTCACTATCTACAAGGAGTACAACAATCTATCATTGTTGAAGATTGTTGATACACAGTTTGCCTCTTCATTCATCATGTTGAAGAGGTTGAGGGAGGTCAACACTGATCTTGGGGCCATGATTATTTCTGAGTTTTGGTATTTTTGGAGAAAGACAAATCGACTAGCCTATAAAAGAGTGAAGGACACAGTGCTAGATGATGCTTGGTGGGAGAGGGTAGATCTAATTATTCAGATTATGGACCCTATCATTTATTTGCTTCGATTTGCAGATACAGACAAACCCATCCTAGGAGAGGTTTATGAGGGATGGGATTCCATGATTGAGTCTGTGAGGAGCATTATTCTACAGAGTGAGTGCCCTGAGTATGAGAGATCACTAGAGGCCTTCTGTGGTATTATACAGGATATTCTTGCCAGCAGATGGGACAAGAATTTCACACCTTTACATTGTTTGGCTCACTCATTAAACCCAAAATACTACAGCCATGAGTGGCTGAATGGTGGACCTTCTCGCAGATTCCCTCCTCACATGGATGGTGAAATCTCACAGGGGAGGAAAGATGCATTCAGGCGGGTTTTTCAGGATAGAGCATTGCTTGATGAGGTGGAGGATGCCTTTGCAGAGTTTTCCACTGGCATTGGTCGATTTGCAGGATATTATGTGATTAGAGATAGGGGGCTAAGAAGCCCTATTCTTGGAGGGAAAATCATGGGGCAACAAGCCCTCCTCTTCAACAGTTAGCCATGAGGCTCCTCTCTCACGTGACTTCATCCTCTTGTTGCAAGAGGAATTGGAGCACATATGGGAATTTGTATAGTGTGAAGAAGAGCAAGCTTGAGCAGTCCACGGCAAAGACAAGGTGTATGTGCACACCAACCTTTGTCTTATTTACAGGAAGAGGGAAGAGTGGTTGAAGGGAAAGACAAAGATGTGGGATGTCTTTCTTGATGATATGGGTCTGGACAACAGTGTTGAGTTGGCATTGGCCAACATGGATCTCAATGATCTAGTGCTAGAGCTTGTTAGATTTGATGACAGTGATATTGTAGAGGGGTCATCCTCCACACCAGCAGATGCAAAGGCGGCTATGGATTTAGGGGAGGAGGAGGATGCAGAGGAGAGCAATGGTGACCATGGTGATGAGGACATTGATGCTGATTCTGATGATGGCTATGAGGATTGATGACTCATGAGTCATGGGCTACCTACTGCCTTGAGGCTTGTATACCTGTAGTTGTTTTATATTTTCTATTTCTATTTCTATTTTCCATTGGCATTGCACTACCTATGTAACACATTTTGATTTGATGACTTAATGGGAAAACTACAGCTGTCAGTGTCTTTATCTTACTATCTTGTCTTTCTCCTATTGGATCATTGATGAATTGAATATGTATTATGATTTATCATTTATGAATTTAGAATTTATGATTCATTGATTTATCATTTATGATTTATGTGACATGTATTTGAATTTTGTATGTACTATGCATGCTATAATGTTACTAACTTACTTTGTAAACAGTAAAACTAACATCTAGATGAAGATCTTTTTTGAAATCAATGAATTTGTATCATTAATGAAAATTTGTGTAAGACATATCTATTTTTTATATATATATATATATATATATATATATATATATATATATATTTAATAAAATAATATACAATGAATCCTACGTGTCCTGTTCTGGGGGGTGAACGTGTCCGAATCCGACACTCGAATCCCCGTATCCTACGAATCCCGAATCCCGAATCCCCATGTTAGGTTACTTAGCTTGTAATGCATGTTGCTTTAACCTGTGTTCTACATCTGAACTGATTCATTTGTTGTAATGCATAATCTATTAATGGAAATGTGTTGTATATGATATTAACGCTGTCCCGTCCGTGTTGAATGATTTGCTGGACATCAGACAGACCTTTCACATGAACCTTGCTGTAACAATTGTTGCACTTGTTCGGACTGATCCGTGAGTGCTGTACATGTTATCTTACCTTGTATGTTGTGACTACCGCATCCGAGTGGATTGCTTCGCCGGAAGCTGTTTATGTCTTGTGTGTTGTGTGTTCCTAGCAGAGTTGGGACTGATTCCTTTCAACCTGGAACTCACCTTCACCCTCATCTCAACCCACCTGTGTTAGAACCTCTCATACACCTTCCTTGACTGACTGCAACAGTCACACCGTTGCTACTGACAGAGTTATCTTACTTGCCTGTGTGCGACATCGTGGTCAAAGGCATTGCTTTACGACCCACTGCTGGGACTCTTACAACAAGCGGTTTGAGGTCTGATTGGGACTTCTTACCAGGGAGATCCCCTTACATGTTGGCTGGTCCAGCACCGTCAACAGGTGTTTTATTTTTTATTTTTGCAGGTTAGATCAAGGAATCAAGTAAAGGAAGAGCTAGATTTGGGCCCTTGAGGGTAAGATCTAGCCTCTTGTGAATTTTGCAGGGCTATTTACTAAAGGTTTTTTCAGCAAAATTCAGATGCAAAGAAGGATTTTTTTTTTAAGACATGGGTTTTTCATTTTTGGGCATCCCGGGTCTAGATCCGGCCTCCTCAGCCCCTGTGTCAGCCTAGTAGCCCTTACGTCAGCCCTTTTTGGCCCAACGTCTTGGTTTAGGGCCATTTTTTGGCCTTGCCATAATGCTTTGAGGCCTTTGCCTCCTCTTCTCTTTCTTGACCCTCTATCCCCTCTATGGCCCTATCGTGGTCAAAGGCATTGCTTTACGACCCACTGCTGGGACTCTTACAACAAGCGGTTTGAGGTCTGATTGGGACTTCTTACCAGGGAGATCCCCTTACATGTTGGCTGGTCCAGCACCGTCAACAGGTGTTTTATTTTTTATTTTTGCAGGTTAGATCAAGGAATCAAGTAAAGGAAGAGCTAGATTTGGGCCCTTGAGGGTAAGATCTAGCCTCTTGTGAATTTTGCAGGGCTATTTACTAAAGGTTTTTTCAGCAAAATTCAGATGCAAAGAAGGATTTTTTTTTTAAGACATGGGTTTTTCATTTTTGGGCATCCCGGGTCTAGATCCGGCCTCCTCAGCCCCTGTGTCAGCCTAGTAGCCCTTACGTCAGCCCTTTTTGGCCCAACGTCTTGGTTTAGGGCCATTTTTTGGCCTTGCCATAATGCTTTGAGGCCTTTGCCTCCTCTTCTCTTTCTTGACCCTCTATCCCCTCTATGGCCCTCTGTCCAACTCCCCTCAACCTCTGCAGCCTCCGTCCTCCTCCACTGCCCTCTCTTCTCGACCGACACCCTCCCTTGGCCTCTCCTCTTCCCTTCGACTCCTTCCTCCCTTAAGCTGCAACCCTAAAAGGGCTTGTGGCTACCTCTTTTGAGGCCTTCCAAGGGTGCCGTAGCCCTTAGGGCCTCAAAACCCTAGGCCGTAGCCCCTAGTGGGCCTTTAGGCCCCTCCTTAGCCCAACGACAACCCCTTTTGGGCTTGTCGTGAGGCCTATTAGGCCTCTTTACCCTAGTCGCATGCCTATTTAGGCCTTTCCCTTCATTTTTGGCCTCTTCCTTGCCCTCTCTTGGCCCTAAATTTCCCTTGGTTACCCTCTGAATTTTTTTTTGATAATTCTTGGTGTGTTTTGCAGAGAAATTGGTCCAAAGCTTGTGTTTTCAGGATTCAAGTCCTTGAACAAAATTTTGCATAAGTTGGGCAAGTGAACTTCAAGGCCTAGGGCCTAAAGATTTGATCTCTAAACCCTAGTTTTATCTCTGTTCTATTACAACAATTAAATCAGTAAGAATTAAGCTCTAAAATCACATACTAAATGGTCAAAATTGTTAAATCTTGATTTTCATGAATTTTGGCCTCTTGGGCATCTTGGATTTGGCTTAGATCTGATTTTCTGTTGGCTGGAATTTTCTGCATAACTGAAAATTCCAGATCTAAAATTTCTGAAGCACATCCTTAATTAGGATAAAAAATTGGAAGTTTTCAGTATTCAGTAAATTTTTTGCAATTTTTGGACATTTTGGGCATTATCTTAGGCATTGATAATTCGCTGATCTGTCATTTATCTACTGCTGTAATAAACATATCAGATCTAAAATTTTCTGAGTCATACCCTCTGAAGGCGCTAAAATTGATTTTTTCAAGTTTGGTGAGTTTTACTATTTTTGGGCATTTTGGGTATTGGTGTTGATATCATTTGCTTGCTGATCTGTTGGTTAATCTACTGCTGTAACAAATATTTCAGATCTGAAAATTTACTAAAGAATACATCTTAAGAAGGCTAACATATCTGATTTTTTTACAGTTAATCAAGATTACTTGGCACTTGAGCAAATTTTTGTAGCATTGGCAAGCGCAAGCATTATTGATTTAGCATTTCCTTATTGCTGTCATAACATTAATGAATGCTGAATTTTCTGAAGTGATATTGCTGATTTGACTATTGGGATCTAACTCTTGTGTGGTTTGCTCTAAGTTTTACAAAAAATTCTAAATTTTGCACTAAAAACACTCCAACATCTAACTCTTTTCTCATTGGTGATCTAAAGTGGTTTTGAGCATTGGCATTATTGTGATTGGCATCTCATATCTTTGTGGATAAGTTGATATAATTGGTTAAACATCTAGTGGAAATTTATTGAAGTTTGCACTTGTGTCTCTAAAGCACTTTTAGTTTTATCTTATTCAAGATTATCTTCTCATCATTATCAAGTACTCTTGTAATACGCTGATTCTCACTAAGTACTTAGGTAACTTAAATAATCTTAACTCAAGATAAATTTCACTCATCATCTTGCATCAAGAATCCTAGATCTAGCTTGCATTAATAATTTACCTCCTAACATAAGCTAGATTGATAGAAATATAGGGCAACCTTCTCATCTAGCTTGAGGGGCCTCAACAACTCATCGATGGTTAAAACGGTGACTTTGCAGTTGTCAGAGCCATAGTCTCTGCAGCGCCGAAGGCATCGGGTTATAGGAGCACAACAGAAGGTATCATTAATTAGGCCCTAGCCTACTTCTTGTTAGCCTCCTTCCCACAACCTACCTTGGAGCTCAGTTTCAAAATAATTAAGGGAAGGTTACACTTAGACTAGGCATATAATTAAAACTAACCAAGATCACTGCATCACACATAGGTCCTAGGACTTGCATATCATATAGGTTAGTCAATCATCTCAAGCAGTGGGTGTCCATCCAGTCATTTGGTTCCAATTTACTATAAGCAAGAATTTGTGACTCCATTAAGGCACTGGTCTCATACTTTAAAATCTAATCTAACTAATAATCTTGCTTAAATTCAACCAAGTGGCTAGGCCACTCATCCGTGTCTCTCAAACAAGTTGGTTTCCAACTTGTTTTCCTTCACCTCATCCCATAGGAACTACCCCCCATAGGTTGCTGTCGGGAGACAACTAAAACGGAGTGGGTGGGGATCAAAGTGAAAACCCCTGTCCTGAGTGTTGTCGCAGGTGCCTGTACAATCTGGGCGACAACAGGAGTCCCGGTAGGAGGGAGATCACTTAAAATAGATATGCTAGGTATAAGGCACAAAGTGATCAAGCTAGAGCTCATTCAAGAGAGAGGCTCAATAATGGTTCAAGGCTTGAAAGAAGCAAAACACTCTCAAAGAAAAGCCCTAGAAAAGAAGGCTCAAGACCTAGGTTTTCGAGATTTTTCGATGGTGATAGGTATTCACAAGGTCAAGGCCTGAGGGAAAGGGTTTCTTACAATGATATTCAACTAAGCCAAGGCTCATGAAACCCTCAAGAAAGTCCTCAAGTTGAGGGGAAAAGAGACTAGGGTTTCCCTCATGGAGCAACACCTAGGGAAAGAGATTTTATGGATGAAATTTGAGTGGATGCCCACCAGATTAGTAAGTTAGGTTTCCTAGACCTATCTCTTGATGTTTAGGCTCTCAAATCACCAAAAAGCCTCCTCCCTAAAATTTCGCTACAAGCCCTAGATTTTCGCCCTAGCCTTAAAAGGACCAAATTTAAGGAGAAGATTTCGAGATGATCACCAAAGACTTGGAATAGTGCCTGGTCCTTTGGGCATATGGAGTCAAGAATGTGACAGATAAACCAAATTTGTCACTAAGGAGGCCGAACTTTGATGGATAGTTATAAGAATTCCTCCACTAGTAACATTCATTACATGTGATACAATCAATAACATATGCAATTCTCAACTAGGTAGCTTTCAAAATTAATTTTCAACAAATTAGGGCACAAACACGCATAATCTAGAAGCAACAATTCCATACATTAGCCAAATTCAAAATGATAATCTTCAAGACTAGGCGCTTCTAAGAGAACATGTAGTATATCCATCCATTCACCAAAGAAATAGCTCCAAAGACAATCCAAAATCACTTCCAAACATCAAAATGCATTCCAAGAATCTCTAATAGCCAAGAAGGAACAAGTGCAAATTCTCTTATGAGGTCCGAATTCTCCAAGTGATTATGATGAGAGAGTCAAATGAGCTCTCTTATTTATACTGTTGGAAATACTGAGGGGGGGGGGTGAATCAATATTTCTTTTCAATTGTTATTTTTACCAGTTAGATCACTTATATTTAGAACACAAAATGAACAATAAGAATAAATGCTTTTATTAATTTCTTCTTTACAATAAATCAAGTACAATATATGTAGGGCTCCAACCCTAGATGAAGACACCAATCTTCAATCTCCCAGGCTCCAACCTGTAATATGCCAAGCATCGACTTGGACTTCCAAGGCTCCAACCTTGTCAATTTTGAGGCACCAACCTCAAGGGCTCCAACCCTATATTCGGTTCAGGCTCCGACTTGGTTTCTTGAGGACTCTGATCCTCTAGGGCTCCAACCCTATCTTCCAAGGCACCAACCTTATCTTTTCGAGGCTCCAACCTCTTGGGCTCCAACCCTTAGCTTTACTTCGTCAAGATATATTTGGTTATACTTCACGGCTCCCAATGTCTTCTTCAACGAGCCCTGTCAATCTTCAACTATCCCTTCACTTTAGTCTCCACGTCTCGTCATCAATGACAACCTTGTTCTTCACATGAAGGTGTCACCATTGCTCTTCATGTTACCCAAACAAAACTTCTTCAAGGTCACCTCATGATGGCTTCAATGTATCATGGTCTTCAACAATCTCCACAAATCTTCAATATGCTGCTTCACAAAGTTCTCCAACTCTGCCCTGTTTTGTTCTCGAAAGAAGACTTCAACAAGCTCTATTTGTCCAATCCCAATAAATCAACACTTCGACCACGACAACTATGACAACTTCGACCACGACAACTTCAACCATGACAATTGGACAACTTTGATGACGACAACTATGACAACTTTGACCATGGCAACTATGACAACTTCGACCACGGTAGATTCAACCACGACAACTACAACAACTTCAACTACAATAGCTGCGACAGCTTCGACAGCTTCGACCAAGGCAACTACGACAACTTCGACCACGGTAGCTTCAACCATGACAACTACGACAACTTCAAATACGACAACTGCGACCACGACAACTACGACATCTTCGACCATGACAACTACGACAACTTCAACCACGGAAATTACGGCAACGTCGACCACAGTAGGTTCAACCACGACAAGTACAACAGCTTCAACTATGGCAGCTGTGACAACTTCGACCACGGCAACTATGACAACTTCGACCACGGTAGCTTCAACCATAGCAACTATGACAACTTCAACTATGGCAACTGCAACCACCGCAACTACAACAACTTTGACCATGACAGCTACGACAGCTTCGACCACGACAACTACGGCAACTTTGACCACGGTAGGTTCAACCACAGAAACTACAACAGCTTCAACTACGACAACTGCGACAACTTTGACCACGACTTCCTTAAAAAGTTGCCCAAACAATGAACTTCAATGTCCTCCTCGACCTCTTATTTGCTCCTGTAATTCTTGTCTAAATTTGTGCTCAATCTCAGAAAAGATCACCGAAATTTGATGGCTAGAATGAGGAGACAGACTTATATTTATATTGGTTTTGCGTTAAGGTGAGGAGACATGTCACTTGAATGAGAGGCCAAGTTGCATGAGTTGGCTCATGTCGGCTTGCATTAAAATATATATTTCTCAACTTAAAAATTCATTTTCTCAGCAACCACTGGGAGTTTCGGGGAAAGTAAGGGCTCATTAGAAAGAGGAAAAAATCCTCTTTAAGATGGTCTAGGTCCCATTAAGAAAAGATGCCTCTAAAGTGGCAAAACTAATTTTTCTTTGTGACTGTCCTTAAATTTTATACATAAAAAGTTTGGGACAACATGAGGAATGTTTGGGACAACATGAGGAATGTTTGGAGAATATGGCTTCTCCATTGTTTGGCTTCTTCATCATCATAAGATCATGTAGGACATCCATGTCATCATGATAGTATCCAACAATGAGTGTATCATCCTGTGTCATCATATAATGGTGCAGTGATATGTCATAGGCAGCATCATTAGGAAAGTTCCAAGATAGTCTTTCAACCATCAAATGAGATCTTCCACGTCATCATCTAGTCTTCCAACCATGTTATCAAGACCTCATCAAGTGTGGTCATTCATCAAGTGTAGTCCTCCATATGTCATTAAGGGTTAAGGTCTAGATCACTAAATAAGGCACATGATTGGCATTTGGCACTTGGCACTCCTTAAGACTTCTTCATTAGTGGCTTAACATTTTAATTGATGGCATCCTTGTCAAACAAGAGTCATGACATCATCATCTGGAACCAGTCATCTTAAGAGTATTTCCATCTCGGCCAATGCCATATTGACATCAATGACAACCTTGATTAACATATACATGTCTTATGATCTCTAATTTAGCCTAAAAGCCCCTCTTAGTTGTAAAATGACCGACAAAACTAATTAAGGCTACAAGGCAACCTCATAGCCAATGCAAAACATAAGAATAAGCCCACAAAGGAGGCCAAAATTTTGACGTCATGCTTGTGTAGGATCTTTTAGGGCAAGCATTGGGCTTATCTAGTGCCACGCTGAGTTAAGGGGGCTCCAAAAATCATCCTCTAGGGGTTGGCCCCTAGTTACCTCGACAAATCATCGTGTTGACCCCAGTTTTGTGTTTGGGATACCAAATGGGTCTCATGCCTAGTTTTAAAAACCGGTCCGGTCGAATCGAAAATCGGTCAAGCCAGCCCAACAAATCCAATTAGTTGGTTGGTCAGGACCGAGTGGGTACCAAATCGGTCGATTTTGATACCAATTCGGTCGGTTCGGCTGATTTGGTGCCTGACCGACTGATTTTTGTAAAAGATCGACTAGCTAGGGAGCCATATGGTTGGGCATGTTGATGGGACTCCTAGGTGGTTTTTAGCAAAGCATGGTAGGTTCCCTTCTAAATCTGCCCCCCTAAGCTTATAAAAGGATGCCTAAGCTCCCATTTTCCTCACACATTTGATTTCTAGTGTTTGTGTGCATATGAGAGCTTGGACAATTCTACAACAACATTGAGTTTTGGAGCAACAACAAGTTTGGAGGTTCTTTGTCATCTTAGAGTTAGTTTGGAGCTGTCTAGTGGAGTTGGGGGCGTTGATCCCAATGTAGATCTGGTAGTTGAACCAAGAGTTGAAGGAAGTGAATCAACAAGACCAAGCATGGGACATGGTGACTCGTGAGCAAAGAAATAGTCATGCAACTTGGCAAACTCTTGCTTCTAGTTCTGCTAGGCCTAGTGTTGTTGCTTATGCTACTACTAGTACTGATATTGAGTTTGGAGAGGAGTTTGAGGAGTCCTCAAACTATGAGCTAGATGATGTTTATGTAGCTCCTGGTGATGATCCCATGTATAGTAGTGGTGATGAGTTTGATGAGTGATCATGTCGATTAGTGATTTGTAGTAGGCTAGTGGCCTAGTAGCTTGAGTTTCAGCATTGTTTTTAGACTCTGGATGCCATATTGAGCCTCATTGTAGTAGTGTTTTTGGACTCTAAAGGCCATTTAGAGCCTCATTGGTTATGTATTTTGTTAATGATGTCACTGATATGTATTGCACTCAGTGCCATTTTGTTATATGCACCTTTGCATGGCATACAAATGAGAATACTTTCCATATTTCGTCTCTAATGGTTTGGAATCATGGTTTGTAATCTTAAATTTTTTTTTTTTTCATTAAAATAAATTATTTTATGTATTTTTTCCAATTCCGGTTTATTGAATCCAGTTCGATCTAGTTTGATCTATTTTCGGTTTGAATCATAGTTAGATAGGTGTCCGGTTCAAAACCCGGTTCCGGTTTTTAAAACTATGGTCTCATGTAAGGTTGCTTGGTAGCGAGACTGGAAGTGAGGAGCGAGGAGTGACATATTCAAAAGCTCCTGGGTCAGGAACAATTTTTATATAATATATATTTTTTATATATTTTGATGCATATATGTCAACAAAATCATGAAGAATGATGGATTAGTGATAAAAAACATAAAAACATGGCATAAACGATATAACATCATTCATAGTAGTTATAATATTCATCAACCATAGGTCCACAAATTACAAGTTCTCATTCATATAGCATGTAAGAGTGCACATAACTAAAATAGCATTGAGTGCAATCCATCTATGAACTAGAAATTTATTAACAAATAGGCTCTATATGGCCTCTAGCATCCAAAAAAGTCATGCTACAACAAATTTCTGCATATCATCAAAATCATTGCCTATCTTGGGATCTTTGTCATTAATATCACCCTCTAAGCATTAATATAAGATAGAAAAAATGTAGCATGTCAAGTCAAGATTTTGTTCGAGTGATGGGTACATTTTTAGTAGGGTCATGATAGAGGAGTTCGACAACCAATGTCTCTAACATCAAGGTACATAGAGGGCTTGGTGCTCTTGATTAAATGCAAGTTCCATACCCTAGTCCATGACAAAATCCAACGGAAACATTGCTATTCCCCCAATCTTGAAATCCTTAAAAACTGATAAGTCTGCTAAATCTTGAGTGAGATCTAAAATTCTACTTTCTCCTTGTGAAATCCAATGAGGTTGGAAGTTGGAACCACTCTCAAACATCCCGAGTCATTTCATGGTAATGTCCAAAATTTAAGTAAAAGGAGGAAAATGAAAGACAGAAGAATTGTCACATTCTTAAACATTAACATGAATTGCATATCAATACTAGGGCCATAGGCTTGAATATTAGGCTGCCCCATTAAAAAATTCTGTTTCCAATCTTCAATAGCTCCCTCTATTGCTCTCGAATTGGCAAGGAGTGCAATTTCTTTTAGGGATCGCGCTCCTGGGGTCACTCTTGATGCGCTCCCACTCGGAGCGCGAATTTGAGGGAGGGGCACTCCCCCACAACCCTAGTCTCATGGGTCTCCTCATGATAGAATAAGCTGGTTCTGCTCCAATGTTAACGACTCAGAGTATGGTGCTAGCCCTCTAATGCCTCTAGGGGTGAGACAAACCTCATCTGGGCATCAAATCAATGACCACAACTTATATGTACTGCAAAGCCAGCTGGCGGCACATTGGTATAAGTCCATCATCTCATAAAAAATGCGGGGCAATGTGCTGATTGTTAGAGTGCTGTAGGTACCCTTGGAATGGAGTGATGCGATGCAAGTGATACGAGTCCCATGGGGCTCTCAACGCTTCACTTGTAGGGTGTCATATGCTCCTTTAGTGGACTTGGTGTGAAAATTTGGAAGCCCAAATTTCTACTGCAACAACTAATTAAGTTCCATCTATTTGTTAATTACTCAACAAATTATTCACTGCTTCCTACAACAAATATCAAAAGTAATACACTGTAGCCTTCACTAATTAATATTATATGCGGAAACAAGAAACTGAGGAAGAAAGAAATACACAACACATTACACCGTCATTTTGGACAAATGTCCCGAGAAAATCCCAATGCGGGAAAACTGGTGCAGCAACTGAGAGTTTGTATTATTAAGCAGTAGTTTTTTGAATACAATCTTGGATGCCTTGCTGGCTATCCAATACAGAGAATATGGCTGACAAAGAGATGAGTGAGATATACCTCACACTATCACTGGAGATCCTGATTGATCCAACCACAGAATGGCTAGTCACTTGCTGCCTCTGCGCAACCTCTAAGAAATCACTACGTAGGCCCAACATCATAGCTTCTGGGGATTGCGTCACTCCTTCTGTTGATCAGTTTGCCTCTGAGACCTAGATTTCTGCCCTCTTGGTCTCACACCTCGACTTCCCGCTTTAGAACTCGACCTCTCCAGCAAAATACAGATCTCCTCTTAGGCTCTACGTTGTTTCTGCTTTAGCCTATACTACCAAACGTGGCCTCTATGCTGCCTCTTCTGGATCTCTCTCTGCTTCCTCTGCAATGTATTCCCAGATCAGGAAACTCTCCAACCGGAACTATCCCTGCCCCTCACTGCAAGAAATCACTTCGATCTTCTCTCTAGCAACTGTTGCGCTGCCCTCTCTGAGAAATTCGATCTCTTGATCTCTCACTGATGTATTTTCCAAATGCCCATCAAGCCTCCTCTTATAATCTTCTCATTGAGAACCAACGGCCTAGATTAGATTCTCATCAATGTCTCGGATCATTTTGGCTTGATCCTTGTCTTCTTCTAGAAGTTTCACCCACAGTTTGATTAATACCCTTTAATTATTTTAATTCCCTAAGTTTAGACTTAGGCACCCATTAAAAATAATTAATTATTTTAATAAAACTGTCTCCGGGTGGAATTTCCCAAAACGATTTATGGGTATTGTGGAATATATGTGTCCAAGCCTTCCTGCAAATTTTGAGGCTTAGAGCACATCCGATGCTACCATAAATCAACACTCCCTCTTAGCGAGGAATGTGCTCTAGTAATGCAACCTGCTGAAGCATCACTCTGACTCTGAAACATCTCCCTCTGCGTTGCTAATGTCTGACATCGTTACCCACCAACTATTGCGCAAATGTTGCATTTGTATTGCTGCTAACACTGCCACTGCCAACACTACATCTGTACTGCAACCCTCATAAGTTCTGCATTTGTACTACTGTTGGCATTGCCACTGTCAACACTACATCTGCACTGCAACGTTCTCCAACTGCTGCTGCTGCTGCATCAACAACGGAAAAACTTCCAAAATTACTGAACGGGTGTTCAACATGATGCATCAGTTGTTGGAGTTCTGACTGCTGTTATTCTCTGTGTTAACCCTCTGAAGCCTCTGTGTTGCTGCTGACTCTGCACTGTGCCAACTGCATTGTTGCCAACTCTGCTCTGCGCTGCGCTACTTTCTCTGAGAAATTCGATCTCTTTTTATCTCACTGATGCATTTTCCAAATTCCCATCAAGCCTCCTCTTATAATCTTCTCATTGAGAACCAATGGCCTAGATTAGATTCTAATCAATGGCTCGGATCATTTGGTCTTGATCCTTGTCTTCTTCTAGAAGTTTCACCCACAGTTTGATTAATACCCTTTAATTATTTTAATTTCCTCAGTTTAGACTTAGGTACCCATTAAAAATAATTAATTATTTCAATAAAACTGTCTTTGGTGGAATTTCCCAAAACGTTTTTTGGGTATTGTGAAATACATGTGTCCAATACGCCTTGCAAAATTTGAGGCTTCGAGCACATCCGATGCTACAAGAAATTAACACTCTCTCTTAGCGAGGAATGTGCTCTAGTAATGCAACTTGCTGAAGCATCACTCTGACTCTGAAACATCTCCCTTTGCGCTGCTGATGTCTGACATCGCTGCCCACCAACTACTGTGCAAACGCTGCATCTGTATTGTTGCTGACACTGCCACTGCCAACACTACATGTGTACTGCAACCCTCATAAGTTCTGCATCTGTGTTGCTGCTGTAACTAGCACTGCCAACATTGCATCTGCACTGCAACATTCTCCAACTGCTGTTGCTACTGCATCAACAACGGAAAAGCATCCAAAATTACTGAATAGGTGTTCAGCATGATGCATCTGTTGTTGGAGTTCTGACTGCTGTTATTCTTTGTGTTGACCCTTTGAAGCTTCTGCGTCGCTGGCAGCTGTTGACTCTGCACTGTGCCAACTGCATTGCTGCCAACTCTGCTCTGCATTGCTCAGTCTCTAGCGCTCCTAGCCTCTACAACTGTGACTCCGAAACTCCTCTGCATCAACTAACACTTGTCCACCCTGTTACTTCTAATCTGGGCTCCTGTAGAATGGTATTGATCCAAGAGGTGGACTCCTCAAGGGTCCTGTCCATCTTCAGTTCTTTCAGACTACAGTTCTAGATCACCCCACCTCTCCCTTGGAGGTATTTGGGCAACCATGGAAAACTCTTCCTTGATCTTTGTAGATGCAACCTTCAGATCATGCTTCTTGTCCTTGTACTTCTTCTTGAGAGGACACTGTATAACGTAGTGACCAAGTTCACCACACCAGAAGCACTTGATCTTTGAAACATTTTTCTTTTTCTTCCGCTGCTCCTACTGCCCCTTAGATGCAAGAGCTTAATTTTCTTCCTCCTTTTTTGGCTTCGTTCCACTGCTGCTGCTGCTACTATCAAGTTTGCACTTGACTAAGTCTCTCCTCATCTCTTCTTGCTAAAGAGTGGCCCACATTCCTTCCCAATCCGACAATCTCTCTCCACCCAGGATACTCTGGAGAAACACTTGCCATTCTTCTGAAACTGAATTCAGGGCCAACATCACCATCTCGGTAGGTTGAGGTGTTGACCCCATAACTGGCAATGAGTTTCGAATTTCCTAATGCTTCGTTAGGAACGAATCAATGCGTTCCCCCTTCTGCATCTGTGTGGATTTCATCTTTTGCTCCAAGTACATCTTCCTTTGGTTGGAAGATCCTTCGTATAGCATGGCCAAAGCTTCCCACATCTGCCGAGCAGTATCCTTGCCGGCAATCTTACACACTACATGATCCCTCACTTCGTCGAGGATCAACCTTTTGGCTTTCGTCATCTCGACCTTGTACTTCTTGAGTAGATCTGGATCGGTGGGTACAACTACCACACTGTCAACATAGGTTTTGAGATCGTGCTCATCCAGAAGGCATGAGATCCTTGCCTTCTAGATCACATAGTTGGATGCACCTTCCAACCGATCCTGATCTTGCAACCTATGAGTTGCCATCTTTGCCAGCAGAATTTCGAATTGCCTCCTCTCTCCTCTGCGCTGCTGCTGGGCTGGCCTACGCACTCCCTATTGGAGTTAGTAGATTTGCTGCTCCTTGTTGCTACTCATCAAATGAGAATTCAAACTTCTTGGTTGGAAGTCCTCTGAGGAAGAATTCCTTCAACACTGTCTCTCTTCTTCCTTCTGATGTTTTTCTTCCCCAACAACTGCTGCAGAAAACTGCGTCTCACCATAAACCTCGTCTTTGCTGAATCTTTTGCGCTGCTCCCTCTGACACTGACAAACTTCAATCTGGAAGTCTTACCTCTCTATTGACTCACTCAGATAGAGATCTTCCTCGAAAATTTTTCCCTCCTGGCTTGGATTGCGCAATCCCTCTGGGGATTGATTTGCTGCCTATGCAGCACTTCGACTTCAAGCCTTCTCTTCAGCGCTGGGCTTTTCGGCTCTGCTCTCTTGCTTCACCTGCAACTCTGATACCATGTGAAAATTTGGAAGCCCAAATTTCTACTGCAACAACTGATTAAGTTCCTTTTATTTGTTAATTACTGAACAAATTATTTACTGCTTCCTACAACAAATACCGAAACTAATACACTGCAGCCTTCACCAATTAAAATTATATGCGGAAACAAGAAACTGAGCAAGAAAGAAATACACAACACATTACACCGTTATTTTTGGACAAATGTCCCTGGAAAAACCCAATGCAGGAAAACCGGTGCAACAACTGAGGGTTTGTATTATTAAGCAGTAGTTTTCTGAATACAATCTTTGGATGCCTTGCTGGCTATCCAATACAGAGAATATGACTGACAGAGAGATGAGTGAGATATACCTCACACTATCATTGGAGATCCTGACTTATCCAGCCATAGAATGGCTTGTCCTTTGCTGACTCTGTGCAATGACTGCGTAGGCCCCGCATCACAACTTTTGGGGACTGTGTCACTCCTACTGATCGATTTGCCTCTGAGACTTTGATTTCTGCCCTCCCGGTCTCGCACCCCGGCTTCCGACTTCAGAACTCGACCTCTCCAGCAAAATACGGATATCCTCTTTGGCTTTGCACTGCTTCTGCGTCAGCCTACGCTGCCCAGCGTGGTCTCTACTCTACCTCTTCTAGATCTCTCTCTGCCACCTCTATGATGTATTCTCGGATCAGGAAACTCTCCAACTAGAACTATCCCTGCCCCTCACTGCAAGAAATCACTTCGATCTTCTCTCTAGCAACCGCTGTGCTACCCTCTTTGAGAAATTGGATCTCTTGATCTCTCACTAATGTATTTTTGAAATCCCCATCAAGCCTCTTATAATCTTCTCATTGAGAACCAATGGCCCAGATTAGATTCTAATCAATGGCTGGGATCATTTTCGCTTGATCCTTGTCTTCTAGAAGTTTCACCCACAGTTTGATTAATACCCTTTAATTATTTTAATTTCCTAAGTTTAGACTTAGACACCCATTAAAAATAATTAATTATTTCAATAAAAATGTCTCTGAGTGTAATTTCCCAAAACGATTTCTGGGTATTGTGGAATACATGTGTCCAAGCCTCCCTGCAAATTTTGAGGCTTAGAGCACATCTGATGCTACCAGAAATCAACACTTGCTCTTAGCGAGGAATGTGCTCTAGTAATGCGACTTGTTGAGGCATCACTCTGACTCTGAAAAATCTCCTTCTGCGCTGCTGATGTTTGACATCGCTGCCCACCAACTATTGCGTAAATGCTGCATCTGTACTGCTACTGACACAACCACTGCCAACACTACATTTGTACTGCAACCCTCATAAGTTTTGCATCTGTGCCGTTGCTGGCACTGGCACAGCCAACACTGCGTCTGTGCTGCAACGTTCTCCAACTGCTGCTGCCACTGCATCAACAACGGAAAAGCATCCAAAATTACTAAATAGGTGTTCAACATGATGCATCTTATGTTGGAGTTATGACTGTTGTTATTCTTCTCACTGACCCTTTGAAGCCTCTGTGTTGCTACTGACTCTGCACTGTGCCAATTGCATTGCTGCTAACTTCGCTCTGTGCTGCTCAGTCTCTGGTGCTCCTAGCCACTTCAAACTGTGACTCCAACACTCCTCTTGATCCGGATTTAAACAGGAACGCAACAAATTACAGAGATAACCATAAATACAGAGATGAGATAACCATAAATACTGAGATGCAGCGGAAATAATACTTCATTTCATTACTGTAAAATATTGAAATATGCTTACAACCAGAAATGGAAATAAACCAGTTAGGGCGATGGTAGCTTATCTCTGAGAAGAGATGTGCGGCTACATGCCTCTGAACTGTTCTAAACTGTGTTACAATGAGGCTCGAAGGCCTATTTATTGTTGAGAAACAATGGAAAACCCTTCACATCCCGAAACCTAACCCTAGAAGATGAAATGCCAAATTGTGGGCCCCGTTTGGTAAATTGGTACATCAATTTCCCGAGGTCGTAACTTTGGCATACGGTCTTCGTTTGACGCGTACGATAGCTCGTTAGAAAGATCTATCCGAGTACTACCACTTTGGGAGGCAACATCGGTCCATGGACCCATGTTGCCCCAGATTCCCAAAAAAACGTCGTTTAGGGCCTCAAAACGGCTCCGGAAGTTCAGGACCCGAAAAACTGCTAAAAATAGTAAACTGTGCTACAATTTAGGAAACTGAAAAAGCTAAAAGAGACAGTTGTGGGGGTCCAAATGGGATAGGTGGGTGGCCACCAACATCCACCTGGATCATTCCTCCCCCCTTAGGAAGCAATGGTCCCCATTGCATTGAGTTCCTCCTTGAGATGAGGAAGCTTTTGCTGATCTGGGTCTCTGGTGAGCTGTTCTGCAATCTCTGATGTGTCCAGAAATGGTGGGAAGCATGGTCGACGATGGTCTACATTGAACACTCGGTGCAAGCGAAGGAATGGAGGAATGCTGTGCTTCAAAGCATTGTTTCCCGTAGCCTTGGTACTGGTGTAAGGACCATGTCGGAGTGGTTTGAGTTTCTGATGGGTTCTGGTAAGGCGTTCTCTCTGCAGATGTAACCAAACTTTGTCGCCCACCTGAAGCTTGTGTGGTATCCCTGTGGATGAGGAGAAGTTGTTCCTGTGTTCTGTCATGACCGTATTCCTTTGCTGCTGTTGCTGCGTAGAGGAACCCTTTGCAGGGGTCATGGATGTAGCAACGATCTTCCCCTTACTTTGGGAGTGAACCAGACAGATGAATTTCCTGGTCTGTGATATGAGCTTGCTGCCTTTCTTAGCAGTGATCAAAGATGTGGCAGTAGGTGGGGCTACCTCCGGTATCCTGTATAATGAATTATTTAAAGAAATAATGACAGCACGAGGCCTTGACTCATACACAACATGTCGCCTCCACAAGTATGGTTGGCCTAATAATACATCACAAACATCCAGAGGTGTAACATCACACAATACCTTGTCTGTGAAGGGCTTGATGCTGTAGGGAAGGCGGCACTGCTGGCGAACTTTGAGATCTCGTCCTTCGTGAAGCCACCCGATACTGTACGGCTGCGGGTGCGGTGTAGTCGGTAGGCCCAACCGCTTCACGACCTCTGCTGAAATGAGGTTCTTTTGGCTGCCACTGTCGACAATGAATTGTAGCGGCGAACCCTTCACCCACATCTGTGAGTGGAAAAGACGCTCCCCTTCCTCTGGATTTTCGGGCTCATCTTTCTGGATCTTGGCGGTGGCAACAGTGGCGCTGGGATCCGCATCAATGATGTGATTCCCTTTGCCATTCCCCTTGGCGGGTTCTGGCTCAGGGTCAGAACATGCATCTGATTCGGAAGCCTTCAACTCGGCCACAAGCGACTGCTTGGTCTGACACTCACTTGTGTTATGAGTGGGACTCTTGTGGAACTCACACCACTTTCCTGTGTCCTTCTTCGGCTTCGTGGTGTTGTTCTTTTCTTGCGGCTTCGACGGGTTGTCTTGGGTCACCCCGCCTTGGCTTTGTCCTTTGGGCTTCGGATTTGCAGATCCAAAGTCTCGCTTCTTCTGTTTGAACTTTTGCTCGATTTTGACAACGTATCGGTATGCTGTGCCAAGTGAGGAGATGTTCAAGAACACCATCTCTTCCTGGATGTACTTGTGCAGGCAGCCACGGTATTTGAGTACCAGATGCAGCTCAGAATCTTTGATACCCAACTGTGTGCGAAGGGTATGAAAAATGTTTGTGAACTCCGGCACATCTTGGTCTCGTCCCTGCCGCAGTGTGGTCCATTTGATGTATTTGTCCTCATAGCTTCCGACAGGGTAGTACTGCTCCTTTATGGCATCTCGAAAGTCATTCCAAGTGGGTGCGGCTGAAAATAGTGAGCCTGTACTTTCATCCTTCTGCTCGCAGTAGGTTTCCCGCCAGTCCTTGACGTGGGGGGCTGCTTTGAGAAGAGCGAAAATAATCTTTTCCCGATTTGAAAATTCATGAACAGAAAAATACCCATCTAGCAGATTTAACCATTTATCTACGGCATTTGCATCTATTTGACCCTCGAAGATGGGGATTTCAAAATTAACTTGTATCTTAAACGGTGTGGTGTTTCCAGAGTCGCTGTTGGAAGCCGATGCGTCGCCTCTGGGTAGCCGCTGAAGGATCTGCGCAAAGCTATCCATCATCGCGTTCCTTTGCCGCTCGAGTGCTTCTTCGAGCAAGATTTTGATAGGATCTCCTGCCCCCTCATCTTTCTTCTCATCCGCCATGGGAGGCCTTCGGGATTTGCGAGGCTGGTCTTGCAAAGGTTCAACCAGTTCAAGCCCTAACTCCTTATATCCCGACCTCGTTGGGGACATGCAAAGAAAAACAAAGAAAAAGCAGACCGCTCTGATACCACTGATCCGGATTTAAACAGGAACGCAACAAATTACAGAGATAACCATAAATACAGAGATGAGATAACCATAAATATTGAGATGCAGCGGAAATAATACTTTATTTCATTACTGTAAAATACTGAAATATGCTTACAACCAGAAATGGAAAGAAACCAGTTAGGGCAATGGTAGCTTATCTCTAAGAAGAGATGTGGCGGCTACATGCCTCTAAACTGTGTTACAATGAGGCTCGAAGGCCTATTTATTGTTGAGAAACAATGGAAAACCCTTCACATCCTGAAACCTAACCCTAGAAGATGAAACGCCAAATTGTGGGCCCCGTTTGGGTAAATTGGTACATCAATTTCCCGGGGTCGTAACTTTGGCATACGATCTTCGTTTGACGCGTACGATAGCTCGTTAGAAAGATCTATCCGAGTACTACCACTTTGGGAGGCAACATCGGTCCATGGACCCATGTTGCCCCAGATTCCCAAAAAAGCGTCGTTTAGGGCCTCAAAACGGCTCCGGAAGTTCAGGACCCGAAAAACTGCTAAAAATAGTAAACTGTGCTACAATTTAGGAAACTGAAAAAGCTAAAAGAGACAGTTGTGGGGGTCCAAATGGAATAGGTGGGTGGCCACCAACATCCACCTGGATCACCTCTGCACCAGCTGACACTGGTCCACCCTGCTACTTCTGATCTGGGATCCCGTAGCAAGGTATTGATCCAAGAGGTGGAATCCTCAAGGATCCTACCCATTTGCAGTTCTTTCGAACTACGGTTCTAGCTACCCCATCTCTCTCCTGGAGGTATCTGGGCAACCAAGGCAAACTCTTCCTCGATCTTTACAAATGTAGCCTTCAAATCATGCTTCTCATCCTTGTCCTTCTTCTTGAGAGGACACCGTGTAGCGTAGTGATCAAGTTCACCACACCGGAAGCACTTGATCTTCGAAACATCTTTCTTTTTCTTCGGTTGCTCCTGCTGCCCCTTAGATGCAAGAGCTGCATTTTCTTCCTCCTCTTTTGGCTTCATTCCACTGCTGCTGCTGCTACTACTAGGTTTGCACTTGACTAAGTCTCTCCTCATCTCTTTCTGCTGAAGAGCGGCCCGCATTCCTTCCCAATCTGGCAATCTCTCTCTGCCCAGGATACTCTAGACAAACACTTGCCATTCTTCTAAAATAGAATTCAGGGCTAGCCTCACCATCTCGATAGGCTGAGGTGTTGACCCCACAATTGCTAATGAGTCTCGAATTTCCTGAAGCTTCGTTAGGAATGGATCAATGCGTTCCCCCTTCTGCATCTGCGTGGATCTCATCTTCTGCTCCAAGTAAATCTTCCTCTTTTCGGAAGATCCTTTGTATAGCGTGGCCAAAGCTTCCCACATCTGCTGAGCAGTATCCTTGCCGACAATGTTACACACTACATGACCCCTCACTTCGTTGATGATAAACCTTTTCGCCTTCGTCATCTCGACCTTGTACTTCTTGAGTGGATTTGGATCCGCGGGCACAACTACCACACTGTCGAGATAGGTTTTGAGATCGTGCTCATCCAGAAGGCACGAGATCCTTGCCTTCCAGATTACATAGTTAGATGCACCCTCCAACCGATCTTGATCTTGCAACCCATGAGCTACCATCTATGCCAGGGAAATGTCGAACTGCCTCCTCTCTCCTTTGCACTACTGCTAGGCTCACCTACGCACTGTCTATTAGTGCTAGTAGATCTGCTTCTCCCTGCTGTTGCTCAACAAATGAGAATTCAAACTTCTTAGTTGGAAGTGTTCTGAGGAAGAATTCCCTCAACAGTGTCTCTTCTTCCTTCTGACGTTTTTCTTCCCCAACAACTACTGTAGAAAACTACGTCTCACCAGAAACCACCTCTTCGCTGAAGCTTCCGCGTTGCTCCCTCTGACACTGGGAAACTTCGATATGGAAGTCTCACCTCTCCGTCGACTCACTTAGAGAGAGATATTCCTCGAAAATTTTTCATTCTTGTCCTGGATTGCGCAATCCCTCTGGGGATTCGATTTGTTGCCTATGTAGCACTTCGACTTCCCTCCTTGCTGGGCTTTTCGGCTCTGCTCTCTTGCTTCACTTATAGCTTTGATACCATGAGAAAATTTGGAAGCCCAAATTTCTACTGCAACAATTGATTAAGCTCCTTCTATTTTTAAATTACTGAACATATTATTTACTGCTTCCTACAACAAATACCGAAACTAATACACTGTAGCCTTCACCAATTAAAATTTTATGAAGAAGCAAGAGACTAAGCAAGAAAGAAGTTCACAATACATTACACTGTTATTTTTGGACAAATGTCCTTGGTGTTATACTCCTATAGTAATGGGTGTCATATTTCATGATTGATTGGTTGAGCTCTGTAATATGTTCATACCTTTCCTTGCTGTAAAGGTTTTCATATTATCAAAAAAATAAAAAAAATGTAAAAAATGTAAAGAGGGTATACCCTAAAAGAAAAATCAAAGGGTAAAAAGAATAAATGGTCAAAAGAAAAAATGAAAAGAAATGAACCCCAAAATAAAAAAGACCAGGAAAGTGTGGAAGTCCAAATGCCACTACTATTTCATTTTCTGTAAATAAAGCATTATGTACAGCTTGTTGAAACTTTTTGCCACAATTGATGAATGGCCAAACAGCTTAATCTTGGCCAGTTCATGTTTGAATTTCATGTTTTAGAGATAGAGAATAAAAATCTGTCCAAACTGTTTAAACTTGGAAGATAAGTAGATAGGTAGAGAAGCAAAGGAGCTCAACAGTTTAATCTGAGCCCTTGGAAGAAATAAGTGCAGACTTAGGTAGGCTTACCATGTAAAGAAAAGAAATGTTGAAAAGGGTTTGCCAGTCTAAGTGCACCCAAAGAAAGAGAAGAAAAAATGCTAGGCAAAGTAGGCTGGGTAAGTAGATTGCTGTTGCAGAATGAGACTTGTGATAGGTTTTGTCTTTTAAAATGTGTTAATCTTATCTCTATCACAAGTACTATGGCAGACATTACTCTTGGAGCAGCTCAAGCGAGGCATGACTAACTCCCCTTCACACTTCTCCCCAATCACTTACTAATCTCCCCCCAAAGATATTAAGATCTGCTTAATATCCCTCTTAAAAACTCATTTCATTTCATAACATTTGCCTAAGTAAAACTTTGTTGAACTTAGGAAAATGGCTACATTCCGCATATAAACTCTTTTTCACCCTAAGCCTAAGTTTATCACTTAGCGCTTCCCATTTCATAAATCATATTAATTTCTTAACTTCTATTATATAAATCCCATATATTTACCCTATCCCGTATGTAAATATATAATAAAAAAATCCCCATGTATTAATATTCCCCGCCCCAGTTAGCTATAACCATAGCATCGTATAAAGCAGGGATTAATGGTTCATTTGGAACCTTTTAATAGCCTTCCCACCGCGCAAATAAAAGGATTAATTAACCCCTGGTTAATTAATAACTAAGCTCACCTCGCGAACCAATAGAAACGCTCCCGATTTGATTTATTAAATGTTAATCATGTTGGGCCCGCACATTAACTCCCCGCCATCTCCGTAGAGCGCCCACTGTCCGATCAACCGTCGCATATCGAACCGCTGATAACCATTTCACAACCCATCTTTCCACTGAACATTACCTCCGGCGGAATTGGCGGTATTGCTCCCATACCGTGGACACGCGTCGCTCGCCCGCTATGTTCGCTGCCCCTCCGCCCAAAACCGCCCAAGCCCAAAAGCAGTGCGGGCAAAACCATTTACCGCCCTCCCCCCGCTGACATCATCTGCTGACGTCAGCTGTCCTTTGTTGACGTCACTTGCCACGTCCCCTGCTGACATCATTGCCACGTCACCTGCCACGTCATCTGTCTCGTACCCCCCGCCGATGTCATGCTTGTGTCATCCGTCCTTGAAACCAAAATTTCCCGCCAAAAATTCTTTTTGTCGAATAAAGGGGAAAAGAGTCATTTTTGTTATATTTTTGTTGTAAACTGTGTTCCGGGCACAACAAACGACCGACTCAGCTCTAGTTTTCCGACTGCCTCTTCATCAGAAAGGCCATAGCGAGCTCCGCAGCTTGCCATTCAGCCCGCACAGTACAGTTCCTTCCTCGTTTAACATAGTTGAGAGCAAACAGAGGGACTTCCGAGCTTGCAGAAGACAGAAATGAAGATATACAGGGATACTTGCTGCCCTATCCAGTGGACCGTCAGAGACATGATTTACTAGAGGAAAGGTACTCAGAGGACACGTTGCAGTTCTTTTTTGCCGGGCAACGGTGAGCAGAAGTCAGATCAAGCTTTAAAGAGTATCAGGGCAGAATTAAAGGCAAATCAAGTCAGAATCAAAAAGTATTCGAGCCGATAAGGAGAAACAGATCAGAATTTAAGAGCGCAATTAAGATAGGCAGATGCACAGAGCTACTACAGAGGACAGCTGCGGGCCGAACCCTAAAGGCCTGCATCCAACCCAACATCAGTTATCTTCCTCAAGCCGCTTCTATGTTACTTGTAAATTACTTTAGGTTAAAATCTAGATATTATCTCATAGCTGTGATGAGATATTTTGTTGTACATATTTTGTTGTATAAATACCCCCTTCATCAGAGTTTTGAAGAGGTTGGGTATGTGTAGATTTTCTAGACTTTGCTATAAATACTGAAACTTTGGAATAAAGAGCTGTTGGAAACAAACTGTTGTCTGGCCTACTGGATGAAGAATTGATGTAGAGGACTTGTCATAGAATTCTTGAATCAAACTCCGGATCAATAAGTCCCCTATATCTTATGTTTTACAATTTTCTGAGTTTTTTATATCATCTGTGTTTCATAATCTGAATGATAAAGAAAAAGATTAATTCAGAATTTGCTTGACTGCACTCTGTTTTCAGTCTTTATTATTCTCTGTGTTTTCTTCAGAATTAGCATAAACAGTGAATTCTTAATTGCTCCTGTTTCCTGATTCTCTCATGTTGAGTATTTGCTAAGGAATTCTTCACTGCTCCTTATCGATAAGCATCCATTTTCCCTCTTTCAATATGTTGAAGGATTCTTAACTGCCCTTCACCCATTTGAGCCCATTCCATCTGTTTTCAGCGCTTTAATTGTTCCATGTTTGAGTACCTTGCTCTGTGATGCCATCCTCTGTTAGAAACCAAATCCAGGAAACCATCCTTCTTTGACTCCATCATGCCCAATGGACTGAACTGTTCTGTTTTACCTCAAACTCAAAACAAAACCCCTTGAACTTCATAACTAGCCTAATACCTTTCAAAACAAGGCTAAATCATAAAGAGAGAGCCGTCTCTGGATGCAGATCGGCTAGAATCTATATCTAAAAGATTGGTTTGTGGTTACCTCGACCGTATTCCCTTTCTTACAACTTTTGGGAACAACCTGAGTGATAACACCTGGAAAAATCCAATGCGGGAAAACTGGTGCAGCAGCTGAGGGTTTGTATTATTAAGCAGTATTTTTCTGAAGACAATCTTTGGATGCCTTGCTGGCTATCCAATACAGAGAATATGAATGACAGAGAAATGAGTGAGATATACCTCAGACTATCACTGGAGATCTTGACTGATCCAGCCACAAAATGGCTAGTCCCTTGCTGCCTCTGCGCAATCACTGCCCTGCGTCACGACTTCTGGGACTACGTGTTAATTTTAGGCAAAAATGGTATGTTCTTATGCTTTAGAGCAATTTTACTTCAATTTCTTTATAAGCCGAATATCAATATTCAATTTAGCAATCACATCAACATTATAGTAAAATGTAGATAGAACATAAACATAAACAGTAGAAGACAAGCCAAGACAAGAGGACACAAGATGTGGCACCGACAAACCCCAATGTGGGGAGAAACCCTTGATCAATTTTTCTTATAGTCTTCAATAGTTCAGCAAAGAGAGATAGTACAATTTACAACTCTGATAATTAATAACCGCAACAAAAGAGCTTTAACCAGAAATCTCAGCGTTGGTCAACAGGGAAAATTTGATCCAGAACAAATTGGTCAACTTCAGTCAACTTCAGCCTACAAACAACAAGATGAATCAACCCTCAACACAGTCCGAAATCAGACCAGTCAAAATTTGGTCAAATAGTCGACTTGCGGTCAGCCCTAGCAGCAGTCAATGCTGGTCAAAGTCAACAGATTACCTCGATTTATGTGCCCAGAAATGCGGCTTGCTGAGACAAAATTTCTCCACCAAAAATTGTAGTCAAAGAGGTCAACACTGCTGGCCAACACTTGGTCAAACTGTCCCAGAAATTCGGTCAACACAGTGAATGCCCAAAACCAAAAATTCACCTTCTTTCCTTTGCACGTGTGGAGAGAGATGCTGCCCAAAAATACCTACCCAATCAATAAGGAGAGAGAGAGAGATGTGTGAAGATGAATGTGTCGAAACGAGGCTAAGTCACCTTCTATTTATATGCAACGTTGGGGATGAATAGACGTGACTGTTGGGCTTCTGAGGCTACATAAGTTTGCTGGCCGACCTTGACAATTTGTCCATAATCAAAATAAATTCATAACTTCACTGTTACATGTCAGAATCAAATGATCTCTAGTTCAATCCTACACCTCTCGGAGAGAGGAATCCAAGAAAATTATCAGCTGTCATACATAAGATGACCCATGTGGACTTTGGCCCTAGTTGCCAATTTTAACACTGTGTCACTCCTTCTGTTGATCAATTTGCCTATGAGACTTTGATTTCTGCCCTCCTGGTCTTACACTTCGACTTCCGGCTTTAGAACTTGACCTCTCTAGCAAAATACGAATCTCTTAGGATCTGCACTGCTTCTGCGTCAGCCTACACTGCCTCTTTTGGATCTCTCTCTGCCTCCTTTGCGATGTATTCATGGATGAGGAAACTCTCCAACCTAAACTATCTCTGCCCCTAACTGCAAGAAATCACTTAGATCTTCTCTCTAGCAACTGTTGCGCTGTCCCTCTGAGAAATTCGATCTCTTGATCTCTCACTGATGTATTTTCCAAATGCCCATCAAGCCTCCTCTTATAATCTTCCCGTTGAGAACCAATGGTCCATATTAGATTCTAATCAATGGCTGGGATCATTTTGGCTTGATCCTTGTCTTCTTCTAAAAGTTTCACCCACAGTTTGATTAATACCCTTTAATTATTTTAATTTCCTTATTTTAGACTTAGGCACCCATTAAAAATAATTAATTATTTTAATAAAACTGTCTCCAGTGGAATTTCCCAAAACAATTTCGGGGTATTGTGGAATACATGTGTCCAAGCCTCCCTGCAAATTTTGAGGCTTAGAGCACATCCGATGCTACCAAAAATCAACACTTCCTCTTAGCGAGGAATGTGCTCTAGTAATGCAACCTGCTGAAGCATCACTGTGACTCTGAAACATCTCCCTCTGCATTGCTGATGTCTGACATCGCTACCCACCAAGTTTTGCATCTGTCCTGTTGATGGCACTGCCACTACCAACACTGCATTTGCACTACAACGTTCTACACCTGCTGTTGCTACAACATCAACAACAAAAAAGCATCCAAAATTACTAAATAGGTGTTCAACATGATGCATCTGTTGTTGGAGTTCAGACTGCTGTTATTCTCTGTGTTGACCCTTTGAAGCCTCTGCGTTGCTGCCAACTTTGCACTGTGCCAATTGCATTGTTGCCAACTCTGCCCTGCGCTGCTCAGTCTCTGGTGCTCCTAGCCACTGCAACTGTGACTCCATCACTCCCCTGCACCAACTGACATTGGTCCATCCTACTACATCTGATTTGGGGTCCTGTAGCAAGGTATTGATCCAAGAGGTGGACTCCTCAAGGATCCCGCCCATCTGCAGTTCTTTCGAACTACAGTTCTAGATCACCCCACCTCTCCCCTGGAGGTATCTGGGCAACCATGGCAAACCCTTCCTCGATATTTGCAGATTCAGCCTTCGGATCATGCTTATTGTCCTTGTCCTTCTTCTTGAGAGGACATTGTGTAGCATAGTGACCAAGTTCACCACACCGAAAGCACTTGATCTTCGAAACATCTTTCTTTTTCTTCCGCTGCTCCTGCTGCCCCTTAGATGCAATAACTGTATTTTCTTCCTCCTCTTTTGGCTTCGTTCCATTGGTGTTGCTGCTACTATCAAGTTTGCACTTGGCTAAGTCTCTCCTCATCTTTTCTTGCTGAAGAGCGGCCCACATTCCTTTCCAATCCGACAATCTCTCTTTGCCCAGGATACTCTGGACAAACACTTGCCATTCTTCTGAAATAGAATTCAGGGCCAGCCTCAACATCTTGGTAGGCTGAGGTGTTGACCCCACAACTGCCAATGAGTCTCGAATTTCTTGATGCTTCGTTAGGAACGAATCAATGCGTTCCCCCTTCTGCATCTGTGTGGAAGTAATCTTTTGCTCCAAGTACATCTTCCTCTGCTCGGAAGATCCTTTGTATAGCGTGGCCAAAGCTTCCCACATCTGCCGAGTAGTATCCTTGCCGGCAATGTTACACACTACATGATCCCTCACTTTGTCGAGGATCAACCTTTTGGCCTTCGTCATCTCGACCTTGTACTTCTTGAGCGGATCTAGATCCGCAGGGACAACTACCACACTGTCGACATAGGTTTTGAGATCGTGCTCATCCAGAAGGCATGAGATCTTTGCCTTCTAGATTGCATAGTTGGATGCACCTTCCAACCGATCCTGATCTTGCAACCCATGAGCTGCCATCTCTGCCAGCGAAATATCGAACTGCCTCCTCTCTTCTCTGCGCTGCTATTGGGCTGGCCTACACACTCTCTATTGAAGTTAGTAGATCTGCTACTCCCTGCTGCTGCTCAGCGAATAAGAATTCATACTTCTTGGTTGGATGTCCTTTGAGGAAGAATTCCCTCAACAATGTCTCTCTTCTTCCTTTTGACGTTTTTCTTCCCCAGCAGCTGTTGCAGAACACTGCATCTCACCAGAAACCTCCTCTTCGCTGAAGCTTCTACACTGCTCCCTCTAACACTGGGAAACTTCGTTCTGGAAGTCTTACCTCTCTGTCAACTCACTCAAAGAGTGATCTTCCTCAAAAAATTTTCCCTCCTGACCTGGACTGTGCAATCCCTCTGGGGATTCGATTTGCTGCCTATGCAGCACTTCGACTTCCCTCCTTCTCTTTAGTGCTGGGCTTTTCGGTTTTGCACTCTTGCTTCACCTGCAACTCTGATACCATGTGAAAATTTGGAAGCCCAAATTTCTACTGCAACAACTGATTAAGTTCCTTCTATTTGTTAACTACTAAACAAATTATTTACTGCTTCCTACAACAAATACCGAAATTAATACACTGCAACCTTCACCAATTAAAATTATATGCGGAAACAAGACACTGAGCAAGAAAGAAATACACAATACATTACACCGTTATTTTTGGACAAATGTCCCTGGAAAAACCCAATGTGGGAAAACCGATGCAACACCTGAGGGTTTGTATTATTATGCAGTAGTTTTTTGAATACAATATTTGGATGCCTTGTTGGCTATCCAATACAGAGAATATGACTGATAGAGAGATGAGTGAGATATACCTCTGACTATCACTGGAGATCCTGACTGATCCAGCCACAGAATGGCTAGTCCCTTGTTGCCTCTTCGCAACCTTTGCGCAATCACTGTGTAGGCCCTGTGTCACAACTTCTGGGGACTGCGTCACTCCTTTTGCTGATGGATTTGCCTCTTAGACTTCGATTTCTGCCCTCCTGGTCTCACACCTCGGCTTCCAACTCTAGAACTCGACCTCTCTAGCAAAATACAGATCTCCTCTTAGGCTCTGCACTGCTTCTACGTGAAACTACGCTGCCCAGTGTGGCCTCTATGCTGCCTCTTTTGGATCTCTCTCCGCCTCCTCTGCAATGTATTCCCGGATCAGGAAACTCTCCAATTGGAACTATCCCTGCCCCTCACTGTAGGAAATCACTTCAATCTTCTCTCTAGCAACTGCTACGCTGCCTTCTCTGAGAAATTCGATCTCTTGATCTCTCACTGATGTATTTTCCAAATGCCCATCAAGCCTCCTCTTATAATCTTCTTGTTGAGAACCATCGGCCCAGATTAGATTCTAATCAATGGCTGGGATCATTTTGGCTTGATCCTCGTCTTCTTCTAGAAGTTTCACCCACAGTTTGATAAATACCTTTTAATTATTTTAATTTCCTAAGTTTAGACTTATGCACCCATTAAAAAAAATTAATTATTTTAATAAAACTATCTCTGAGTGGAATTTCCCAAAACGATTCTGGGTATTGTGGAATACATGTGTCCAAGCCTCCTTGCAAATTCTGAGGCTTAGAGCACATACGATGCTATCAGAACAACGCTTGGGCCCCAGTTAAGTTGCCCATCCCATGATGAAAACCACTTGCCAATCACACACAATGTCCAGTGTGGCATCTTCACCATTAGGCACAATCAATCATTAGTGCATCTAAGTAAACCAAGCTTGTTAGTCAAGGGTAAGTTGAGACTTCATATGGCGATTCTCTTTTAAATTTGGGGCTTTGATAATGTAATAGTGTTATCTCCCTAGGTAGGAGTTGCTAATAAACAATCCTATTTGGTGTTTCCAACTGTTATGGGAAAGACAAGTCATTGGTACATCCTTCACTCAACAGGTGGCATATGAATAATGATGGAATGGATAGAGATAAGGGGGTCTCAAAGCCAATTGCCATGTTGAAGTTTCTAAGTCTACTTAGTTAGAAACCCTCCATGCACTTTATCTGATTTATTCTTACCTACTTGTTATGTTACTTAACAAGTTATTTACAGTTTAAATATTGAAAATAAACACTAGTGCATGCTCAACATATTACAGATCAACAACTGAATGAAACAGAAACAATCACACCATATGACACCATTATTTTTGGACCAATGTCCCTGGAAAAACCCAATGTGGGAAAACTGGTGCAACTATCTGAGGGTTTTCTTATTAAGCAATATCAGAGTACAATTTGGGTGCCGAATATGGCCTACCCAACAGAGAATTTCCTTAGCAATAATACCTCTCAGTTTGAGACAAATCTCCTAGTTGAAACCCCAGATAATCCTTCCGGCAGCTCCTCAGCACCAATCTACCCCAGAAACCCCAGCGTCAGCCTTCTCTAGACTGCGTCAACCCCTCTCTGCCCAGCGCTGGCCCTGCGTCACCCCGGATGGGTCTGCGTTAGCCTTGGGAGGCCCTGCGTCAGTAACGTTGGCCTCTCTGAGGCTCTACGCAGCTCTCGGCTGCCTCTGCGTGGCCCTGTGTGAGCCCTGGTTGGCTCTGCGTCACTCTTCCCGGCTACTGCACTGCTCTCTCGGCACTATCTCTGCCTCTCTATCTCTCTGTATTCAATGCCCCTCAGTTGCAACTCCCGATCACTAATTCTATTTCTCTTAGCAAACCCCGCTCTAGAGAATAGAATGACTGATCACTCTGATGTCCTCTCCAAGTGACCCTCAACCCTCCTATTATAATTTTCTTGTTGACATCTCAACGACCGAGATTAAGTCCCTAATCAATGGCTATGATTAGTTCTGGCTTGATCCGTGTCTTTTGGACCATTCTAACACAGATTCATATTAATACACATTAATATTTTATTTTCCCTAAGTTTAGACTTAGGGACTCCATTAAAAATATTAATTATTTTAACATCTCCTGACTTGTTTAGAATCCGCCCAAATCCTTTCTGGGTATTGGAGATCTCATGTGCCCCAACCTCTCCACCAAATTTCGTGGCTAAAGCACATCCGATGCTACCCCAAATCAACACTCCCTCTTAGCGAGGACTGTGTTCTAGCCGTACTCCTCACTAAGTATCATCCTGATCATCCGGCATCGGTTCCTGTGCTGATGCTAGGCCTTCTTGCCCACCATCCTCTGCACTGCTGCCCATGGTTCTACCACTGCCACTGCTGCATCTGTACGGCAACTCCCTCTGCATCCGTGCTGCTGTTGGTCCTTTCTCCCAGCACTGCACCTCCTCCCATCATGCTGCATCGTGCTGCCCACTGCTGCACTGCAACTCAGTTACTGAGAAGTAAATAACTAATTTCCCAATCTGACCTCCATATTGGGCTAGAGACACCCATTGATGCTGAAGCTCCCTATGCTGCTGACAAGTGCTCCCTCTCTGACCTTTGCGCTGTTGCAACAACTCCCTGCATCTCGCACTGTTGCACACCTCTCTGTGCCTTCCTGCACTGGTGCAACACTGCTGTGCCTCTCGCACTGTTGCAGCCTGCTAGCTCTGCGCTGTCTTGGGACTCCTGCACTGTAGCTCTCTCTGTCGCTCCATCCGCATCCGTCTCTACCCACATCAGCCAATCCTCCCACTCCTCGTCGGGGCTTCTGTAGAAAGGTCTAATCCAAGAGGCTAGGTACCTCAAGGATCTTGCCCCTCATCGCTTGTAGTCCATTTGATTACAACTCGATGTCTCCCCACTTCCGCTCAAGTGGTGCGTGTGCACTCATGGGACAACCATCGTCTGTCAAAACTTCCTTCTCTGCCCGTGCTGGCGCTGCCTTAGTCTCAGAAGACTCTCCCTTAACTTTTCTTCCTTGGGCATTGGGTTACATAATGACCCATCTCCCCACAGTGGAAGCACTTGATCTTGGAGAGATCCTTCTTCTTCTGCTTTTCCTGCTTTTCCTCAAATGCTAGGGCAACATCTTCCTCCTGCTTGACTTTGATCCCCTTGTTGTTGCTACTTGTCTTCGACTGTCGTCTAATCTCTTCCTGGCGAAGAGCCTCCCACATCTCATCTCAAGGTGGAAGAGTCCGTCTACCCAGTATACTCTGGACAAATACCTCCAGTCTTTTGAGACAACATTCAGGGCTGTCCTCACCATCAACTCCTGATCTGGCATGGCTTCTATAGTAGTCAACTGATCTCAGATCTCATTCAGTCCTTTGAGGAAGGTGTCAATCGGTTCTCCTTTCTTTATCTGATATGACCTCAACTGATTCTCAAGTAGCATTCTTCTCTGCACAGAAGTATGCTAGTACAATTTCTTGAGGGCCTCCCACATCTCATATGTTGTTTCCTTCTCGACAATGTGTGGTACTACATGGTCCTTGACCCCGTCAAGGATGATGCTCTTGGCCCTTGCCATTGCCTCCTCCTACTTGTCGTTATCATTGGGGTCAACTGGGATAGATATAACCTTCAAGGCGAAGTTCTTGACACGATTTCTGTGAAGTACGGATAAGATTCTGGCCTTCCAGATTGCGAAGTTCGACACTCCGTCCAGTCTATCCTGGTCTCTTACTCCGTGTAGTTCCATGATGCTCTTCTACTTCCCTCTTGGAAGTTCTTTGTTCGACTCCTTTGAGTCTCTACTTCCCGTCTAGAAGTTCTCTTTTGGACTCTCTGAGTTCTAATTTCCCTCCTGGAAATCCTCCTGTCGCTGTTGAGATGCCCCCTACTCTGATCGTCTTGTGGAACCGCAACAGTGATTCGGGTTCCTCGGCTAGAAACCCTCAGTAGCAACTCCCTCCTCTTGGCCTTGCTCTGTCAAGCACTGTTCTGACTACAGTACTTCACCAGCTCCACTCTGCAAAATTCCAACAGCCTTCTAAAGCCCAACAACCTGAAAGCGAGAGCTCCTAGGCTCTGCGCAATCCTGGCGCTAGCAACCTGGCCTCCTCAGTCAACTGTGTTAGCCCTCCCAGCTTCTGCGTGGCTCTGCATGAGGCTCCCTTTGCCTTACTTAGCCTCTGCTCTACCTCTTCCCAGCTCACCCTTGATGACACAGGCACTATGTCACCCTTCCCTTGTTGCTGCTTTGCTAGAAACAACTTCTGTCACCTCAGGACCGCTGTTTTCTGCTGCTATTGCTTTGCTTGGCTGATGTCCTTAGTCCTCCTGTGATCTGCAATCACGCTCTGATACCATGTTGAAGTTTCTAAGTCTACTTAGTTAGAAACCATCCATGCACTTTATCTGATTTATTCCTACCTATTTGTTATGTTAACAAGTTATTTACAATGTAAATACTGAAAATAAACACTAGTGCATGCTCAACATATTACAGATCAACAACTGAATGAAACAGAAACAATCACACCATATGACACCATTATTTTTGGACCAATGTCCCTGGAAAAACCAAATGTGGGAAAACCGGTGCAACTATCTGAGGGTTTTCTTATTAAGCAATATCAGAGTACAATTTGGGTGCCGCAACTGGCCTACCCAACAGAGGATTTCCTTAGCAGTAATACCTCTCACTTTGAGACAAATCTCCTAGTTGAAACCCCGAATAATCCTTCCGGCAGCTCCCCAGCACCAATCTGCCCTAGAAACCCCAGCGTCAGCCTTCTCTGGACTGTGTCAGCCCCTCTCTGCCTAGCGTTGGCCCTGCGTCACCCCGGATGGGTCTGCGTCAGCCTTAGGAGTCCCTGCGTTAGCAACGCTGGCCTCTCTGAGGCTCTGTGCAACTCCCGATTGCCTCTCCGTGGCCCTATGTGAGTCCTGGCTGGCTTTGTGTCACTCTTCCAGGCTACTGCGCTGCTCTCCCGACACTATCTCTCTGTACTCAATGCCCCTTAGCTGCAACTCCCGATCACTAATTCTATTTCTCTTAGCAAACCCCTCTCTAGAGAATAGAATGACTGATCACTCTGGTGTCCTCTCCAAGTGACCCTCAAGCCTCCTCTTATACTTTCCCTGTTGACATCTTAGCGGCTGAGATTAAGTCCCTAATCAACGGCTAAGATTAGATCTGACTTGATCCATGTCTTTTGGACCATTCTAACACAGATTCATATTAATACACATTAATATTTTATTTTCCCTAAGTTTAGACTTAGGGACTCCATTAAAAATATTAATTATTTTAATATCTCCTGATTTGTTTAGAATCTGCCCAAACCCTTTCTGGGTATTGGAGATCTCATGTGCCCCAACCTCTCCACCAAATTTCGTGGCTAGAGCACATCCAATGCTACCCCAAATAAACATGCCACAGTCCAAGGGATAACAATAATGAGGAAGTCCACATATTGGGTATACAGATGTGAGGAGGGAGCAATCGTGGATGCATGAGTTACCCAGCCTTTGTTTTTCCACTAGTCTTTATTAGCCTTTTGTTTTTTCTTTTTGTTGCTGCTCAAAGCTCTAGGAAATGAGAGCATGCTGTGAATGATGTATAACAATTATTACGCCCTTAAAGGTGGGATAGTTCATCGCCCATGAGGGACCGAGACATGGATGGGTTCATTTAATGATGTGATGGGGCAATCAGTGGCCCTAGGAACTAGGGTGATGGCCATAATGATAAGGGGTAGAGCTCATGCTTAGCTTTTGTCCACGTGCTAATATTAATGTCTTGGCCATCTTTTGCATTTTATTATTTTCTTTTTCTTTTGTTTCTTGCTTGTGGCCATGGCATGCTTTTAACTTTCTTTTAGCTGCATCAACCTTCGGGGCAACATTTCCAGGCCCGACTTTGATATGTGGACAAGGGAAGGGGGTGCACTAGACCCTGTGGACCCAATGGTCATGTGGACCCAGAGAAGGGAAATGATGGAATAGGGCTTGTAATGTGTGGAGGAGAGTGAAAAATATGGAATCGGAAAACGGGACCACGTTACCATAATCGTGGTTTCCTAACTAGGGCCCTTCCTAGAGCCATAAGCCAATAGGGAAGGTCCAATGGGACTAGGATTGAAGATCAACCCCCCATTTAAGGTTAGGGAACAAAACTACGGTGAAAGTCCTTCCTTCTTCCAATTCACCGAATTATCCATGCCCAAGATGCCTAGACCCCAAATGGAATACAAGCATAAGCACCCAATTGCACAATGAAAAATATACCTTTTGGGTTATATTGGCCACCTTCTAACACGTGCTCCTGACAAATGGGCGAGGAAACATACAACTGATGTGGGTGGCAGAGATAAAGTGACACATCACATTTCCTATAAGGTAGCTGTCAAGGGTTGCTAGCTTCCAACTGGAAGAAGATTAATACAAGAAATGCTCTCCTAGGGGTACCCACTTTTGGTGGGTAACAAAACCAATTTGGCCTCAACAACTAAATTGGCTTCTGCAAAAAGGAGGACTTTTCTACAAAATTGATTTAGCCTGGAAAATAAATTGGTCTCCCGCCAAGTAACTCGGTTTTCCAATTTTTTTTTAGCCTTCTCTAGTCAAATGTGACTCGCCCAGAAAAATCCTGGAACTGCTGCAATGGATAATTTGATGTCGTCTTCTAGCTCCACGATCTTTGGCAAATTCATCCGTCTCCTCTTTAAGTCCTTGTGGAGAACTTGAGTGATCCCCCTGGATTGGCTAGGGTGGACCCAGAGAAGGGAAATGATGGAATAGGGCTTGTAATGTGTGGAGGAGAGTGAAAAATATGGAATGGGAAAACGGGACCATGCTACCATAATCGTGGTTTCCTAAGTAGTGCCCTTCCTAAAGCCATAAGCCAATAGGGAAGGTCCAATGGGACTAGGATTGAAGATCAACCCCCCATTTAAGGTTAGGGAACAAAACAATGGTGAAAGTCCGTCCTTCTTCCAATTCACCGAATTATCCATGCCCAAGATGCCTAGACCCCAAATGGAATACAAGCATAAGCACCCAATTGCACAATGAAAAATATACCTTTTGGGTTAGATTGGCCACCTTCTAACACGTGCTCTTGACAAATGGGTGAGGAAACATACAATTGATGTGGGTGGCGGAGATAAAGTGACACATCACATTTCCTATAAGGTGGCTGTCAAGGGTTGCTAGCTTCCAATTGGAAGAAGATTAATACAAGAAATGCTGTCTTAGGGGTACCCAATTTTGGTGGGTAACAAAACCAATTTGGCCACAACAACTAAATTGGCTTCTGCAAAAAGGAGGACTTTTCTACAAATTGATTTAGCCCAGAAAATAAATCGGTCTCCTGCCAAGTAACTCGATTCTCCATTTTTTTTTTAACCTTCTCCAGTCATATGCGACTCGCCCAGAAAAATCTTGGAATTGCTGCAATTGATAATTTGATGTTGTCTTCTAGCTCCACGATCTTTGGCAAATTCATTCGTCTCCCCGTTAAGTCCTTATGGAGAACTTGAGTGATCCCCTTGGGTTGGCTAGGGTGGATAAGTCTCACCACTAAAACCAATCTTACTAGCTAGGGTGGATAGTCTCACCACCAAAACTAGTTTCTCACTAGGGTTTCCCCTTACACAACAAGCCACAAGAGCTTTCTTAATTCAATTCACAAATATTCCAATCATGTCCCAAAATGAGCTTCTATATTCTTTTTATAAATTTTTCCTCACCTGAAGATCATGGGTCACTTGACTTTACCACCCTTTTTAATTTAATTATCTAATATCACTTTAGAAATGTTGTTTTTCCCCTTGGTGACATTAAATAATTAATTTATCCCCTTTTTTCTTTCGACTATAGCCTATGGGAATCAAGATAGGCTACTAAGTCATCCCCTCTGCAGTCACTATTCGGAAAGGAACATTATAGTCCCAAATCGCTTGTCATCAAGCAATTGTAAGTTGGGATGTTGTAAGATCTGATCTCCCCCCATGTGGAATCTTCCATTGGCAAATTCTTCCACCTAACAAGATATTCCTTGAATATTTGATGTCTCAGCTTCCCTTCCTTGACATCCAAGATCTCTTCTAAATTCAATACTAGTTGCCCCTCTTCATCTAGTGAAGGTAACTATGCACTTGAATACTTTGTAACCCAGAATCTGTAGCCCCTACTGTGATTTCCCCGCTCACATCAAATTCAAACCCACCATGCCCATTGGTGACAAGGGTTTCCACCCAACTACACAAAGCTTCTTCAAAATGTGTTGCACCAAAACTAGAGACCCCTCGTTTAACCACTGCTTTCGAAACATTTTTCAGAGTTAGGGTTTTCAACTGAGGTCTCACTTGTGAAACCTCCTCCCCAAAGTCTACATTCAAATCCAATGGCACATTGATTTCTTGCAACGAAACCTCGGGAAACAAATTTTATTGAGGAGCACTGATAGGCTTGAGACTGCAAATGATTACTACATCTTCAATACCACCCGTGAATACAGGCTTTGGAGAGGTTATGAGGGATTTCTTGGAAAGTTGAGGAGAAAACTTTTCCAAGCCCACTGCTATTGACTCCTTTTTCCAGTCTGCTCTCGGTGCTGAGACCTTTGCACTCTTCTCCCAAGACCATACCTCATCCCAAAACTCTCACTGTTTTATCTCCACTTGGCCTAGAATAGTGCCGCCTGAAGCCCCTCCTTCCCCCATATCACTGGAATAGTCAATCAATGTGACAAGTGGGGTGCTAGCTAGAAGCTGCACCATGGCCATATTTCGCTGATTTGGCTCCAAACCCCACAGCACTAAGATGTCCAATGGCTCCGAGTCCAGTTTGATAAATACTTCCATTTTTACCATCGTAAAATTCTTTCGGAATCATTGGTGAACCGCTCGACTCTTTGGGTAAAAACGCAATGTCAAACCTTGCCTTTAAAGGAACAATGAGTAAATTGTTCGAGCCATAGTGAATGAAAAGAAAAGGATGATGGGCGTTTCGAGGAAGGGAAACGTGCGGCACAACCACAAACTTACACAACTTCCTTCTGTTTTGATAGGCTTTGACAACCTGCAAAGTCCTTGCACATCCTTGCGGAAACCCTAACCCTTCCATCACGCCTTTAAAATGTATTGGTATTTATTTCCATCACATTGTTTGATGTTGTTGCTTTAGTTGTTTAACAAATTGAAAAGAAAATGTTTTTTTTTTTAACTTTCTTGATAATTTCCGATAATTTTCCTAACATTGGTAATAATTTATATTTCGATCTCTAACCAATAAATTCACCTAGGCGATAAATGTAATATTGGTGTAAAGTGTTAGTTTTTGGTAGCAACGTGTTGTCCACAAATTTGCACACCTAAGACAAGTGGGAAAAATTCTCAACCCCACAAGGTGTGTTCTTTGTGGGAACACTCAGAGAAGGGGCTGTCACCTGATCCCAACTCTCTTTGATTAGAGTCTCTCCTAGCTAAGCCAAGGGGGTGGTCCACACGATACCCTCCCTCTAGGATCTAGACATTAACTGAGGTCTCGATATTAACCAAGCCACAATGTCCTCCCAAGTATCATAATCATACCAGAAGTTTTATGGTACTTCATCTCTCCCACTCAACCAAATCAGGGACACTTTATAAATATGCCAAATTTTTAGGAAGAGATCAACACATCCATTAACCCGAGCATGCTCCTAAACCTAACTTTTTGTGGGAAGAGATGTTGTCAACACATCAACTACTTGTTCATTTGTTGGCACGTATTATAGCTTCACGATCTTAACCAGTGTCCAAACTTCCAATGTACATGTTCTTGTATGGTAGTATAATCTGTGGGGTCTCCAACTATTCAGATGCTGCTTAGGTCATCACAATATCCAAACATCCAATTCTTGTTAACAACTTTCATCAATCACAACTTTATTAATAACGAATACAACTCACAAATAACCATCTATAGTGCTTTAGTTATTCTCTGATCTCAAACATCCTCATGGCCTTCAAATCATGTTTTCAACTATGGAGGAATTTTACCGAGCTCCCTCTCAACTAGGGAGATATGCACTTTTTTTATCCAAGCTTCTTCTCTACTAGGGAACAAATTACATAGGCTCTTTCTTTCGCATCATCACATGATCAAAGAACTACAACCTATTGTAACATCATTCCTTTAATACTTTAACAATGTCACTTTAATCAACAAGGTCATCAACAGTATATACTTTAATGTTACCAAGATTCTTACAACTCCCTGTTTTCATAATGCTCAACATCGTCATCAAGTCATCATCAAGTATAGATAAGCATCTTGAACATCTTGAAGACTATGTACCTGCAAATCTTCAACAAGAAGTTCAACCAAGCACAAATATAGAGCATGAAGTCAACTTTATCAATATAGGATTAGCATGTCATCACAATGGGAGCATAATAAATCAAACTTTAGCTATCAAAACCTAAACCCAGTTTGGTTTACAATCAATAAGGGTTACACCTTTCATGCCTTAGAATTTCATAGCAATCTATGCTAGGGTTTTGTCACAAACCCTAGATTCCTTTGCCAAAATTAAACTTTAGATATTAGCAACTAAACTCAATCATAGGGAAATCATTATCATGCCCTAGAGTCTCATATTAATCTTTACTAGGGTTTTTGTCCTAGAAATAAACATCAAAACTTCAATGTTAGATATTTAATAATTTTGACCAAGCTAGGGTTTCAATCATACAGAAGCATATACACCTAGGGTTTCATTCCTAGGATCTTTCATTAATTATTTCAAGGGTTTTGTCATAAATCCTAATTCATCAAACCCTAAAAATCTAGGGTTTCATTATATAACCAAGACATCAACAATAAACCCTAAAAGGCTAGGGGTTCATATTAACAAACCTTAAACATCAAGGGCTTAGGATTTCATTATATATTCTAGACTTTATCAACAAGCCCTGTTACTGCTCAAACTAACAGGGTTCCTAGAAGGGGATCCTAGAGGGGCGACTACTAGGTCAAGGGAAACAATGGAGCAATAACCCACTGTCACCTCAAGTAAAGCTCCCTACTCTTTACAGAGTTTCATCGATGGGAGGAGACCCGGTATAATAAGGATCACGAAGATGAATGGATCAATGATAAGATGAAAGGTGATCCTAGAAGCCTATTCACAAGAGAGGCTCAAATATATGGCTAATTTGCTTGGAAAGCAAGATGAAGGGCTCTCTAGGAAGGGCTTAAGAGAATTCCAAGGGATAGGGTTTGAGTATATGACTTGTCAAGGAGATTCGTAGACCCCAAAATCCTTGTAGAAACTTGGATTCCAAGGGATAACGTTTGAGTATATGACTTGTCAAGGAGATTCGTAGACCCCAAAATCCTTGTAGAAACTTGGATTCCAAGTGGTCTTTGTGAAATTGTCTTCAAAAAGTTGTGGGACCACACAAGACAAAGTGGACCCAAAATTAATTCAAGTAAGAGGAATTGGTCACTCAAGGAGGGGCTTGACCTAATTGTGGAAGAGAAGAGGATCAATGGACAAATCTCCTTGGAATAGAATGCAATGATCCAAAAGAGGTCACTAGCCAAGGGAAACCTAGGGCAAGAAACGATCCTTGATCTAGGGCTTGCAATATCTCGAGATCCCACCATCGGATTTGCTTCAAATTTGGAGGGCCTCTAAAGCAAACTCCAATGCAGTTGTGGACCAAAAATCGAAGTGTTTGGATGGCTATATTGTGAGATTATTGATGCCCTAGGTGACCTATGTAGGCTAGGCCTAGAAGAAAGAGGGAGAGGTCATAAAGAATATGATTTATGGTGATCACCTATGGAAGACCAGTGCCTATTCCTTTGGGAGAAATGGAGTCAAGAAGATTCCAATGATTAGGATGGTTTCATTCAGTCAAGGAGGCCTCTAGAACAATTTCGCATGGAAATTAGGGCATGAGGAAAATTGCTTCAAGGTATTTATAGTTCAATCTGCAATATGTGATGACTTATGAAGATAAATTTCAATGAAATATCTATAGGAACATTCACTTATTCAAACATAGCCCATAACATGATGCAACGCTAATAAAAGACAAATTTATACCGTTTCACCTAAGAAAAGCAGCAAAATTTCGGCCTAGTATAGCAAAAATCCCAACATCATTTATGTGACATAGAAAAGAATGAGAACAAGTGAGAACAAGTGAGAACAAGTATATCCAATCATCATCATATGCCAATATAGAAGCTCCAAGACAAAAATGAAGATATCTAAACATCAAAATTCATCCATCGATCCAATTTCGTCCTCCAAAGAGAATAGCGAAAATCTCACAGGGAATATGATCAATCCAAGTGATTATGAGAGAATGAATCAACTTATCATCTATTTATACAATGTCTAATGAATTCGATTTAGCTTATTTTGGCCTTGTTACCCACCATTTTGTGGGTGATATCCCTAGGAGAAATTTTTTCACCAAGATGGTCCGTAGCCAGCAGCCCCTTATAGCCACAAACTAGCTTGTTGTGCCATTTCTCCGCCACCTGAGCCATCCATGTGGTCCCTCACCCATCTGTCATGATCGTATGTTCGAAGGTGGGCCTCCTGAACTTGAAGGTATGTGTAAGATCCCTAAATTCGAAACTTAAGAGGGTTTAACAATAATTTGTTCATAAAATAGTAGAATCTGTAATTTAAATACAAAATTTAACAATTCATCTAATGAATACGAACCTGTCTGCTCTACCGTGAATCTTGTTCTGGTTGCGTTACCAAAACGACCAAAACCTCCCTGCCAAATTGGGTACAACGTAGGTACTCAGTCTCAGAATGCTTCCCAATCGATGCAATCTGATCCCCCGTGCCCAAAAACTCCAGTACAATCAAGACTCCTTCCTTCCTATCTGTACTCTGTGTTTGTTCTCCTTCCTCCTCCCTCGATTTTTCCTCCTTTGCCTTGAATAGAATTCCCCCTTGCCTCCAAGCGGTGATTTCTCATGTTCAAGGTTCCTCTAAAGAGGGATAAGGTATAAGCTTAAATTTATAGATTGAGCCATCATACATCACTTGGATTAGTGGTTGACAACAATCCCTTCTTTATAAAATATCTGCCTTATTTGAATTCATGTTTAAAACTCCTTGTCAGTTTATATTATGATTATATATAATGGATTCTTTTAGTTAGTTTAGTTGGTATATTATAATTTCTCCTTTTTATTTATTTTTATAACTTTATAATAATATTTTTCTATAATTCCTTTATATATTTTATATAATCTGTATTTATTCAATTTATTTTTGTATTAGATATATTATATCCCCTTTTATATAGTACATGTCTTTCCTTTTTATTTTGTAAAGTTATATATATATGGTGATGGTACATACATGAAGTACCTCACTCATTATATTTAGTATTTTGTCAGTTATGTATTCACTTAGAATTTTCCATAATTAATTCATTTATCTTTCACTTGGTAATTTCATAATAAGTTAATATGTATACTAGCACAGTATGTTCGATGCATGCATATGTAGCTATCATATGCATGCTTCGTATGAATGCTAATAATCGTGTTTTGTCCGTAATTCGAGATGGTCATTACAGTGTGCCTTCTCATTTGGTAATATTGTAGTTTGCTTATCATGGATACTTCTGGGCATGGATCAATGGGGGGATTCAATGGAAATAATGGGCTAGGTCTATATTCTTATCCCCTAGACCTCTTTTGGATGTTAACCTTGGACCCTAGTCCCATGGGATCTCTTTTACTGACCTTTGGGCTTTAGTGATGGTACTACATGGGAAACCCCGATTTTGGTTGTGTGGTCCCACTCCCTCATCCACATATATCACTCCCCTTCCACTCATTATAACCCCATTCATCATTTCTCCCACTTGGGTCCACATTCCTCCACTAGGTCCACATAGGGTTAGCCTTCCCCTTTCCCTTGCCCACACCTTGGATTGGGCCTGGAATGATGCCCCGAAGGTTGATGTAGTTGAAAAGAAAAGTAAAAGCATAATTGGCCACATTCAACGGGAAGATGTACCACAAAATGCAAAAGATGATTGGGACAAACACATTTAGCGCGTGGGAAAACTCGATACATGAGCTCTACCCCATTATCATGGCCATCACCCTAGTTCCTATAGGTCCTAGATGAGCCTCCTTTATCATTTAAGAGCCCATGATTGTCCCAACCCTCGGTGGGCAATGAACTGCCCTATCTTAAAGGGGGTATCCACTGCTATATCTTACACATCATACTCTTATCCCTTGAGCCCTAGTTAATTAAAGAAAAATTATAGAAGGAAAAAGGCATATAAAGAAGGGTGGAAAAATCAAGGCCTGGGCACTACATGCACCACGATTGCTCCCTCCTATATATTATATACTTGTGTGTGGGCTTCCCTTTTATTAGCTACCCTTGTACCCCAACATGTGGCTCAGGGTTGCCCCTTTCATACTTTACTCCATTCATCTCTTTTTCACATGCCACCACCCTTTAAAGGATGTACCTTGGGCATACTATCCCTTTTAAAAGTAGAAACCACACAATATGATGCTTGGTTAACCCCATTTGGAGCTTGGAGACATTGGCACATGCCAAAGCCCACTATGGAAGGGCATGCCATTATGAAATGCCCACCTTTTGTCTTGGTTTGTAAGCAATTTTACTCTATTTCCTTTGATGACTTGTTGTATTGGAAGGCTAGGGGACACATTGGATCTTATGCAAGATTGCAGATTATCTCCATTTTGGGTTTGTTCTCCCTATACAGGGTCCTAACCCTCCAGAGGGCTACATTGGCGCATGTAGGGTGTGTTGAGAGCCATGGGCCTCCACAACAGTAGACAACACTCCATGGATTCCTAGTGTTGTTCAGAGATTGCTCGAGATTCACCTATTGGACGAGGAAGATGCACTAGTTCACCATGCCTAGTCGACCCCATAGTTGTACGAGACACTTGGCAGATGACCTAGGACTTGTATGTTGATGTGACATCACTTACACCATTATTTGAGCCCTTATATATGGTCTACAGGCATCTTCGACCTACTTGGAGACTCATGAGGTCACTTGTGTGCCCTCACACCCATTGGGAGCACCACATGTTTATTATTTGGAGAACAAGGGGCCAACCCCTTGTCCACTACTTTTGGGAGTCCTATTCATCATTGTGGCACTTATGGACTTCATCAGGCTTCTTAGAAGGCCCAATGACATGTATTGTTGATCATTCGACCTCTTGAGAGGCTTATTATTTTGTTTATGAGCTAGTTTGGTGGGCTTGTCACCAAAAGTTAGTTATTTTGCACATTATTTTATTTTAGGGGCTAATGTAGGCCCAAGTAGCTAAATCGAACTCATTAGAAGTGTATAAATAGAAGTGATGAGGATTCATTTTAGCATCATCACTTGGATTTGGAACTTATATCTCTTTAGAGATTTTCACTATCCTTCTTGGAGGACGAATTTTTGGAGCATGGAATGAATTTTGATGTTTGGATAATTTTCATGTCTTGGAGCTTCTTGATGGCAAGTTTTTGGATGGTTGGATATGTTCTTATACATGTAAGTACATTTTAATGCTATTCTTTCTTTCTAATTTTTTCACATACATTGTTGCTGGGATTTCACTATACTAGGGCTTATTTGTTGCATCTCTTATGTGAAGTTGTGGAAATTTTGTTTCTGGATAGTGAATGCTTCATGTATGGGCCATGTATAATGAATGAATGTTCCTAGGGATGTTTCATTACTGAAATTCATCTTGATAAGCCATTTATCTTGCAAAACGAAGTATAAAGTCTTTCAAGCTACTTTTGCTTTTGCCCTAGTGCCAAGCGAAGTTATCTTTGAGGCCACCTGGACCTAGAAAATTTGAAGGTCCATAGTCATAATTCTACTTGACTCCATTTCTCCCCAAAGGATAAGGCACTGGTCCACCCAAAGGTGATCATCTTAAACCTTTCTCAGCCAACTCCCTCTCCCTTTCTAGGCCTAGCCCATTAGGTCTCCTAGGGCATCATTTATCTTGCAAACCACCCATAGAAAAACTTCGATCTCTTGGCCTCTCCTACACTAGTGTGTCTCCTAGTTACCCTCCAAATTTGAGGAGATTTCAATGGTGGGATTTTGAGATATTTCAATCCCTGGCCTAGAGATTGAATCTTGCCCTTGGTTTCCTTAAGCCAGAAGCCTAATTGGGACCCTCACATTGTCTTGCATTAAAAATTCTTTCTTTGGTCCCTTTCCCCCTTTGGGATAGGTCCCTTTCCCCTTGACCTACCCATGGGTCCACTTGGTCCCGTGTGGTCCCATATCTGATCAAAGTCAACTCTTCAAAAACCACTTGGGAAATTGAGTTCCACTAAGATTTTAGGGTTTAGGAAGCTCCATTGCAAGTCGCATTCCCTAAGCCAATCCCTCAAAGCCCTATTTCCCCTATCCTAGAGAATGTTGCACCTTGCTTAAGAAGCAAGCAAGTCCCACTCTTGAGTCTCTTCTAGGAAAGGGTCATCGAGATCACTTCACATATATCTTAGTCGATCTATACTTCGTAAGCGATTCTCTATATATCGGGTCTCCTCTCATCAATGAAATTCATAAAGAGGAGGAAGCTTTAGCTATGGTGACAGTGGGCTTTAGCTTCATTGTTGCTTTTGATCTAGCAAGTGCCCCTCTAGGACCCTTGCTAGTTTGAGCGGTAACAAACCTAATTTAGCCCCTAGAATAAAATAATGTGCAAAATAACAAGTACCTTTGGTGACAAGCCCACCAAACTAGCTCAATAACAAAGAAGTAAACCTCTCAAGAGGGTTGAATGATCAATAACATGTTTCATTGGGCCTTAGAGGAGGCCTAATGAAGTCCATAGGTGCCATAATGTGAAATAGGACTCTAAAAATAGTGGACAAGAGGTTGACCTGTTGTTCTTCAAGTAAGAGACCTATGGTGCTCCCAAATGGATGTGGGGGCACACAAATGTCCTCATGGGTCTCAAAACAAATCAAAGATGCCTATAGACCATCTGGAAGGGCTAGGATGATGATATAAGTGATGCCACATCATCATATGGATCTTGGATCATTTGCCCAGTGTATGGTGCAGCTGTGGAGTCGACTGGGGATGGTGAACCAGGTGCATCTTCTTTGTCCAATAGGTGAACCACGAGCAATCTTTGGATGACTTTGGGGATGCATGGAATGTTGTTTGTTGCTATGGAGGCCCATGGCTCTCTACAGACACCCTACATGTGCCAATGTAGCCCTCTGGAGGGTTAGGACCCCGTATAGGGAGACCAAACCCAAAATGGAGACCATTTGTAATCCTACATAAGATCCAATGTGTCCCCTTGCCCTCCAGTACACCAAGTCATTAAAGAAATCAAGTAAAAGAGTTTACAAACCATGGAAAATAGGTGGACACTTCATAATGGCATGCCCTTCCATAGTGGGCTTTGGCATGTGAAAATGTCTCCAAGTTCAAAGGGGGGTTAGCCAAGCACCCTATTAGGTGGTTTCTGCTTCTAACGGGGTGGTATGCCCATGGTACATCCTTCAAATGGTGGTGGCATGTGATAAAGTGATGGAATGGAGTAGGGGATGAAGGGGAAAACTTGGGTCACATGCCATGGTACAAGGGTAGCTAATGAAAGGGAAGCCCATACTTGGGTAAATGATGTGTAGGAGGGAGAAATCGTGGTATATGAGTTACCTCGACCTTGATTTTTCCACCCTTCTTCATATGCCTTTTCCCTTTTATGATTTTTCTTCGATTACCTGTTCGGGGCTCAAGGGAATGAGGGCATGATGTGTAAAGTAGTTCATCGCCCACTAGGGGTCTGGACAATCATGGGTTCCTAAATGATAGAGGAGGGTCATCTAGGGCCTATAGGAACCAGGGTGATGGCCATGGAAGGGGTAGAGATCATGTATTGGATTTTGCCCACGTGCTAAATGTGTTTGTTCCGACGATGTTTTGCATTTTGTGGTGCAATTTCCTGTTGAATGTGGCCAATTATGCTTTTTTTTCTTTTGCATCAACCTCATGGCATCGTTCCAGGCCTTACCCAAGGTGTGGGCAAAGGGGAGGGGGTGGCTAACCCTGTGTGGACCTAGTGGAGGAATGTGGACCCAGGTGGGAGGAGTGATGAATGGGATTATAATGAGCGGAAGGGGGGTGATATATGTGGATTGGGAAGCGGGACCACACAAACAAAATCGGGGTTTCCCTTGTAGTACCATCCCTAAAGCCCAAAGGTCAGTAAAAGAGATCCCACGGGACTAGGGTCTAAGGTTAACATCCAAAGAGACCTAGGGGAAAAGAGCACAAACCTGGTCCCCCCATTAATCCATCCCCCAGAGTTTCCATGATAAGTGAACTAACATACTCAATCACCAAATGACAAGGCATACTTTTCGGTTTGGGAGGCCCACTTTTAAACATAGGATCATCGCAGATGGGTGAGGGACCACATGATTGGCTCAGGTGGCAGAGAAATGGCACAATGAGCTAGTTGGTGGCTGCAAGGGGCTGCAAGTTGAGGACGGTCATGGAGATTTTTTTTTGTCCTAGGGATATCATCCACAAATGGTGTGTAACATCTGGATCCAACTGGGACATGAGCTCTCAGACAAGTGGGCGAAGCTACTCGAACGGGAGGTCATGAGAACACCAACAATCTCTTGGTCATTGTAGACTTGTTACCTGCACATATCAAAGACTAAACACACAGGGAGACATGTTTCTATGGTGTCTTATGATCATCCATGCTTAGTGTTAGGCCATTCTAAGTGCATCTAATCTACCATGAGAAATATCATATGATGTTAGTTCTAATGAGAAAATGAGCATGCAATGCATCCTACCCTATCATGCATACGACAAAGCTAATATTAAGTGTAATCATAAAGCCAATGCAACCAACATATCATCAAATCAATATAAATATGCTTGCTTATATGATTACTCATGTAGCAAATCCCAAAGGAACTGCAAGCCTAAACACATGGAGGATGCTGCGGGCGAGAGGTGGGAAAATATGGTTTCAATGCGAGGTAAGAGGAATCCCTAAGAGAAGGAACACGAGTCAATCTATTAATACGGAGCCTTCCCTCTAAGTACACAATGGTGGAATGAATGATTATCCTTAAGAATTTTTTATCACAATCTCTACTCATAATCAGGGTTGCCGAGACATGTCTCTCCTTGACTCTTCTCTTCATAAGTATGCCGAGACATGACCCTTGTCCCAACCGAAACATTATACTGCTCCTTCTCCGATATACCTATAACACCTTATCCATCAGAATACTGTCCAATATACTTTTGTGCGAGCTTCCTGCACTTATCTGAAGTTGTAGCGGTATATTCGAAATTCTCTGAGACAATGACTACATTCTTGTATGATTGTGTTTGAGTATTGAGACTGTGATTATAAGGAGGCCGAGACACACTTTATTACTTGCACGAAGACATAGTACTTCATCACTGAGATCCTGTACCTTATCACCGAGATCATGTACTTATCCGAGATTGCGAATTTGCCCGAGATTTCTTGATTCCTGTGGTGATCTCAACGTGGTATATGTAGTTGTCACGTCTCCATAATTAGCCAACATGTTAGGGTGAACCGATGTGTCTTTATTTTTGAGCTGACTTGTCATTAATATTCATTTTGACGCTGACTTAATTGTTCTCTTCATTGTTTTGTAGGCAAACTTCTTCTAGTGCTTGTCTTGGAGGATTATGCTTGACTTGGAGGGTTGTTCTAGACTTGTATACATTTTACATAGGCTCAAGAAGAGCTCCTTATACATGACTTTGACTTTTTGACTTTCCTAGACCTATGAAATGAGCAAGAAACTCATTCTGATAAATTACAAAAATAATATTTCTTTTTCTTGACAAGTACAAAGATCAAAATTACATTTGTAAATACCAAACCTAGTTACACTTTCTTCAACACTCCCTCTTAACTAGGGGGGTATTTATAATGGTACTTGGTTATTCTCAATTTGAAGAATTTCTCATAAGAAGAATCAGATTGGTAATCCCATTTGTATAACATCATATCAACCAGCATTGTTACAGTGCAAGGTCTTGCTAACAACTCCATCTCTCCATGAGATCATGAGCTACAATGCTGGTGAGACCAATGGTTATAGACACCTTCATCATTGTCTCTCAAGGTACATACCCACCCAGGTGTTCACTGAGTATGGCCTTCTAGGAATATTCTTCCCTTGGGTTTCCAACCCTCAAATAATATCAATCCTCTTGCGTACTCTTTTCTTGGATGCCCTACACATCCTCAAAGAGCATCGGGTGCCAAATGATTACCCAATCCTCCATTCTTTCTTCCAAAGTGAAGACAAGAATGTTGTGTCTATCTCTCCCTCTCAACTTGGGAAGATATGCCCAAGCCCCCTCTGATCAGGAACTTGCCCAAGCTCCCTTTTAATTAGGAACTTGTCAGAGCTCCCTCTTAGCTAGGGACTCTTCTATACATCAACAACTTTTTCTTTGTGGCTCCTTGAGCTGCTTGATCAACTTCTCTTCTTGATGTCATGAAATTCAATTGAATTTCTTCCTTGTAGGGCAACAACCATCGATCACTTTCCTCCTTTGTTCATCATGTCATTTTTTCTTCATGGAAAGTGACCTTCTTCATATCTGGAACCTTCGTTATATGGCTACTTCTTCCTCTTCATGCTTCTTCTATCCACCACATGAATGCTAGTAGTATTTGTACTTCCAATTTCTTGTTTCAGTACCCCTGCATGAAGTTATCTAGATATCTTTTCAAGAAACCAAAACATGATTTTAAATCAAATCATATCTTACGAGATGGCTTTTCATCATGACATCTTTCTATGGACATCAACATCCTGCATACATGTTGCAACATCTCCCAAATATATCCATTGTCAAGGGTCTTCATCTTTTTCGATCAGAGTCTTCATATCTTTCTGGGAGATTTCCTAATTAAGTCTTCTTGGTCTTTTGGATGTTGATCACCTTCATCAGGGTTGCTCATCTTACAATCTCTTCCTTCTCCACACATTCCATTCCCAGGTGCTTTCAATCAAAGTTTCTTAATTGTAGTCAACTACCTCATACTTAATATGAGGACATAATATGTTGATTTCATCCAGTGTGTTTTATGCCGTCCTGCATCCTTTCAGAGGAGGAGATCCTTTTTTGTTAAATTTAGGTTTGTTCTATGCTTAGCACAATTTACTTCAATTTTCATATTAGCCCAATGACAATATTCAGATTAGCAATCATATCAGCATGATAGTAAAGTGCAGATAGAACATAGACATAAGCATAAACATCAGAAGACAAGCCAACACAAGAGGACACAAGATGTGGCACCAGCCAGGGACAAAGCCCAATGTGGGGAAAGCCTTGATCAATTCTTCTTATGTTCTTCAATAGTTCAGCAGATAGAGAGATAGTATAAATACATTTGAAGTCAACACTTTGACTTGCCAAAATAAGAGATCAGACATCAGAGATCTTCACCATGAAGATGACACAATGCAGCAGATGATAGGCCTAGAGCCGCTCAACCAATTACCCAGAATACTGAAGCTTTCCTTCGATAACGCTCTTCCTCCTTTGCTGCTTCATTGATCATGTCAAGGCTGCCCATCTGGCAACTTGTGTAAGCTGAAAGGACTGAAGCATATCTTGGTAAATCTGATCTCTGGTTAGAGCACAAGATCTAAGAGCTACTGCACTCTAATCATACTCCACAGTGCACCTATTTACTGAGGACTGCATAATAGGGTCTGGGCGCAACACTTAAAGAGGCCTTCAACTGCTGGCTATGGCTTGCGGCTTACCCCAACAGTTGACTGAAACCTTGTCCCTTCATACAGTGACCCAATCAGACTTTATGCAGCAACCCTATAGCTCCTTCCTATTGGATACTTCTACCCAACATATCATACCCAAACAATACAGAAATGGCCATGCTGTCACCTACAACAATGTGGCATTATCCCAACGACTGGGTGACTATGAAAGGCCTCCTTCTGGAAAACAACCAACTGTACTGCCTATGACCATCCTCCTGTAGCTGTGGATCACCCTCTAGATGTGAAACAACGTGTAAGGGCTTCTAAGAACAGTCACCCTTAACTGCGGATTGAGGTCACCTCTTGACTTGCGGTTTAGGCTTCAGGACTGTGACTAAGATGTACTAGGTCTCCTTACTTGAACAACACCTAAATCACATTCTTTAGGACTGTGTATTGAGTCTCTTTCTTACTGCGGATTAGGAGTTCATTTAGGCTCCCTTTGACTGTGTCTAGCTGTGGATAGAAGACTGCGGCTAGGGATTTTATGGAGCTTCCTTTGACAATGTATAGAGGCTCACTTTGACAGCGTATGAAAGCCTCCTTGATGCGTAGGAGAGCCTTCTTTTGGGATAGTGAAGGAGCCTCTCTTCGTTGAGATTTAATCCCTTTAGGACAACATATAAGACCTGCAGCTAGGGCACGTTTTACAGTAGCTAGGGCTCCTCCAAGGCTGCGGCTATGACTTTTCCTTTAAGACTGTGTTTAGGGCTAGGGCATCTCCTAGCGTATAGGTCCCTTCCATGGCTATAATTTGATCTTCATTAGGGCAGTGTAGAGCCTTCTCCTTTCGACTGTGACTAGGGCTAGGGCATCTCCTCTAGGGCAATTCCCTTAGTCTCCTTTCCTCTTGCTTTTAGGGCTTCTCCCTCTTGATCTCTCTAGCCACCAAAACCCAAAACAAGTGGAGAGAGATCTTAGGAGAAGTGTGTGTGAAAATGACTTGAAGACCTCTTCTATTTATAATAAAACGTTGAGGATAAGTGGGGGTAATTTGGTTGCTGGCCGACCTTGACGAATTGTCACATAACACAAATAAATTCATAACTCCATGAATACATGTTGGAATCGGATGATCTTTAGATCAATCCTACACCTCTCGATGAGAGGAATCCAAGAAAATTATCAGCTGCCATAAATAAGAAGACCCACATGGAGTTTGGCCCTACATGACCTAAAGGCAAGGTAAGGTATGTATGCTTGTGTTTAAGCTTATAATGTCATGTCATATGGTTGCAGGTAACAAGGATCATTACTTCTATCTTAAGAAGCATGATCAAAACACCAATCCAAGAAGACCAAGACACCAATCCTCTTCTTTGTCACTGCTGAGATCATCATCATCATCATTGTTGTACCATGACTGTTTATTCAGCTAGATCACTGCTGCACTATGACTGCACCTTTTTCATTACTATGTTGACCTTGTCTTCATTAGGGTCATGACTACAATTACGCTGAGGTCATGACTGTATTCATGAGACAGAGTTTACTATTGTGAGATCACTGTAATCTTTCTCCTTATGATTATGCCGAGACTATGATTGTATTGAGAGAGTAGGCCGGGATGAAGAATGTCTCTCCTTGACTCTTCTCTTCATAAGTATGTCAAGACATGACCCTTCTGTGAAAATTCCTAAAGCGGAATCCCTATTGCAGGAACTGATGATATTTCTCCTACTTGTTAGATTTACATGAACAAGTTATTTGCAGTTTCCTACGTCAAATATTGAAATACATACACTGCAACCTTCACTTAATCAATTTATATGCGTAAATAAGAGACTGAGCAAGAAAGAAAATACAACACAATAACACCGTTATTTTTGGACAAATGTCGTCGGGAAAACCCAATGCGGGAAAACCGGTGCAACAAATTTGAGGGTTTATTATTATTAAGAAGTAGCAAATTCTGAATACATCTCTAAATACCTTAAGGGTTATTCAGTTACAAAGAGAGAAATATTGTTAGAAATATTTGTGAGATTACGTCACACAATCACTGAGAAAAATCCAGACTGATCCGGTCGCTGGATGAGGTGCCTCTTGCAGTCCCTGCGCTGCCTCTGCGCAGTTCGCACGCAGCCCTGCGTCAACCCCTCTAGGCACTGTGTCACCCAACCAATTGATCGATTTGCTGCTTGGAGTCACTGCTCTCAGCCTCTCGGTCTCACACCCCGGCTCTCGGCTTCTGAAATTGACTTTGCTGCAAAATTTCAGACTCTCTCACCCTTTGCACTGCCTATGTGTGGCCTTGCGTCAACCTCTGCGTGAGAGCTGTTGGATCACTCTCTGCCTCTCTTTGTTGATGATTCTCCGGCTGAGAAAATCTCTCTTTAGATGCTATCTCTGCCCCTCAACTGCAAGAAATCTACTCGATCAGAATTTCCTCCTGAAAACTTCTCACTTCAGAAATTTGATCTCTTGATCTCTTGGTGTGTTTTCCAAATGACCCTCAAGCTTCCTTAAATAATCTTCTCATTGACATTCAATGGTCCAGATTAAAAGCTAATCAATGGTTAAGATCATTTTAGCTTGATCCTCGTCTTCTTCTAGAAGTTACACCCACAATTAGATTAATATCCATTAATATTTTCAATTTCAAAAGTTTAGACTTAGGGGCCCATTAAAAAATATTAACTATTTTAATAAAATTGTTTATGGGTGGAATTTCTCAAAACACTTTCTGGGTTCTTTTGAATACATGTCCCCAAGCCTCCTTGCAAAATTTGAGGCCTAGAGCACATTCGATGCTACCCCAAATCAACACTCCCTCTTAGCGAGGAATATGCTCTAGCAATATACGATGTTGCATACTGCTCTAACTTTGAAGAATCGTCCCCTTTGCTGCTGATGTTTGATATGTTGTCCACCAACTTCTGCGTAAATGCTGCATCTGTACTATTGCTAACCCTGCCACTTTCAACACTACATCTATACTGCAACTCCCTCTGAAATTTTGCATCCGCGCTGTTGCTGGTGCTGCCACTGCCAACTGCCCCTGCACTGCAAACTGCTCCTGCTGTTGCATCAACAACGGAAAAACATCCCAAATTACTGAACTAACTATGTTGAGTATGATACTATGTGAATGCTGGATGCTGACTGTTGCTAGTCTCTGCGCTGACCCTCTGAATCTACTGCGTTGCTGCTGACCTCTGATCTGTGCCATCTACATTGCTGCCAACTCTGCTTTGCGCTGTTCATTCTCTGGTGCTCGTAGCCACTGCAACTATCTCTCCGACACTCGACGGCACCATCTGACACTAGTCCATCCTGTTACTTTTGATCTGGGCTCCCGTAGCAAGGCATTGATCCAAGAGGTGGGCTCCTCAAGGATCCTGCCCATCTGTAGCTCTTTTGAACTACAACTCCAAATCAACCCACCTCCTTCCTGGAGGTATCTCAGCTTTCATGGCGAACTCCTCCTCTTCGATCTTCGCGGGCCCAGCCTTCGGATCGTGTTTCTCATCCTTGTCCTTCTTCCTAAGAGGACACTGTGTAGCATAGTGACCCATCTCACCACACCTGAAACACTTGATCTTCGAGACATCCTTCTTACGTCTCCGCTGCTCCTACTGTTCCTTCGATGCAAGGGCTGCATTCTCCTCCTCCTTGGGCTTCGACCCACTGTTGCTGCTTCCGTCAAGTTTAACCTTGACTAAGTCTCTCCTTAGCTCGTCTTGTTTTAGAGCCGCTCACATCTCATCCCAATTTGGAAAAGCTGCTCTGCCCAGGATACTCTGGACAAAGACTTACCACTCATCTAAGACAGAATTGAGGGCCAGTCTAACCAGCTTTGAATCTTGAGGTGTATGCCCCACAACAGACAATTCATCACAGGTCTCCTGAAGCTTCGTGAGGAATGGATCCACACACTCCCCTTTCTGCATCTGAGCAGATCTCAGTTTCTGCTCAAGGTACATCTTTCGCTGCTCGAAAGATCCCTGATATAACATAGACAAAGCGTCCCACATCTCCTTAGTAGTCCCTCTGCTAGAGATGTGATAGACCACATGATCCTTCACTCTGTCGAGGATCATTCTTTTTGCCTTCACCATCTCAGCCTTGTATTTCTTCAACGGATCTACATCTGCAGGGACAACCACCACGCCGTCGAAGTATGTCTTGAGGGCATGCTCATCTAGAAGGAATGACATTCTTGCCTTCCAGATGATGTAGTGGGATGCTCCATCCAACCTGTCCTGATCCCTCAAGCCGTTGGTTGCCATTTCTGCCACAAATATCGAAAATCTCCTCTCCTCTGTGCTGTTGCTGGGCTAGCTTACACAGTCCCTGCTGGAGCTAGTAAAACTGCTGCCCTTGTTGCTACTCAACTCTAGAGAATTCAAATTCCTTGGCTACGAATTCTTTGAGGAAGAAATTCCCTCAACCATGCTTCTTCTCTCCCTTTTGACGATTTTGTACCTAGCAAACTGCCTGCAGAAAAATATGCGTCCCACCAGCTCTCCTCACGCTGAGGCTTCTGCGCTGCTCCCTTTGCCCCGGCAAAAACTCGATCTGGAAGCCCTTCTCTTTGTCGTCTCACTCGGAGAGAGACTGCCTCGAAATTTCAGTGTTCCGACCAAGAACTGTGCAAACCCTCTGGGGTTTTGAATTGCTGCCTCCTTCAACTTTTCGATTTCCCTATTCTGCTCAGTGCTAGGTTCTCTAGCACTGCTCTTCTTGTTCCACCTGTAGTTTTGATTCCGTGTGAAATTTCCTAAACCAGAATCCCCATTGCAGCAACTGATGATATTTCTCCTACTTGTTAGATTTACATGAACAAGTTATTTGCAGTTTCCTACGACAAATATTGAAATACATACACTGCAGCCTTCACTTAATTAATTTATATGCATAAACAAGAGACTGAGCAAGAAAGAAAATACAACACAATAACACTGTTATTTTTGGACAAATGTCTTCGAAAAAAACTAATTCAAGAAAATTGGTGCAACAGATCTGAGGGTTTATTATTATTAAGCAGTAGCAAATTATGAATACATCTCTTAATACCTCAAGGGTTATTCAGTTACAGAGAGAAATACTGGTAGAAAGATTTTTTAGATTACCTGGCACAATCATTGAGAAAAATCCTGGCTGATCCGGTCACTGGATGAGCTGCCTTTGGCAGACCTTGTACTGCGTCTACGCAGTCCTCACGCAGTCCCTGAGTCAACCCCTCTAGGCACCGTGTCACCCATCCAACTGATCGATTTGCTGCCCGGAGTCACTGCTCTCAGCATCCCGGTCTCACATCCCGGCTCCCGACTTCTGAAACTAACTCTGCTGCAAAATTTCAAACTCTCTCTCACCCTTTGCGCTGGCTTTGTTAGCGCCTGCATGGCCCTGCGTCAGTCCATGCGTGAGAGTTGCTGGATCGCTCGCTGCCTCTCTTTGGTGATGATTCTACAACTTAGAAAATCTCTCTCTCCGGATGCTATCTCTACCCCTCAATTGCAAGAAATCTCGATCAGAGTTCCCTCCTGAGAATTTCTCACTTCAGAAATTCGATCTCTTGATCTCTCAGTGTTTTTTCCAAATGACCCTCAAGCTTCCTTAAATAATCTTCTCGTTGACATTCAGCGGTCCAGATTAAGATCATTTTAGCTTGATCCTCATCTTCTTCTATAAGTTACACCCACAATTAGATTGATACTCATTAATATTTTTAATTTCCTAATTTTAGACTTAGGGGCCCATTAAAAAATATTAATTATTTTAATAAAATTGCTTCTGGGTGGAATTTTCCGAAACGCTTTCTGGGTTCTTTGGAATACATGTGCCCAAGCCTCCCTACAAAATTTGAGGCCTAGAGCACATCCAATGCTACCTGAAATCAACACTCCCTCTTAGCAAGGAATGTGCTCTAGCAATATACATTGTTGCATACTGCTCTGACTCTGAAGCATCGTACTTTGTGCTGCTGATGTCTGACGTGCTGCCCACCAACTTCTGCGTAAATGCTGCATCTGTACTGCCACTGACCTTGCCACTGTCAACACTGCATCTGTACTTCAACTCCCTATGAAAATATGCATCCGTGCTGCTGCTGGCACTGCCACTGCCACTGCCAACTGCGCCTGTACTGCAAATTGCTTCTACTACTGCATTAGCAACGAAAACACATCTCAAATTACTGAACTATGTTGAGTATGATACCATGTGAATGTTGGATGCTGACTGCTGCTAGTCTCTGCGTCGACCTTCTGAATCTATTGCGGTGTTGCTGACCTCTGCTCTGTGCCATCTGCATTGCTGCCATCTCTGCTCTGCGCTGTTCAGTCTCTGGCGCTCCTAGCCATTGCAACTGTCTCTCTGACACTCCTCGGGACCATCCGACACTAGTCCATCCTGCTACTTTTGATTTGGGCTCTTGTAGCATGGAATTGATCCAAGAGGTGGGCTCCTCAAGGATCTTGCCCATCTGTAGCTCTTTCAAACGACAACTCCAAATCAGCCCACCTCCTTCGTGGAGCTATCTCGGTTGTCATGGCGAACTCCTCCTCTTCGATCTTCGCGGGTGCAGCCTTTGGATTGTGTTTCTCATTCTTGTCCTTATTCCTGAGAGTACACTGTGTAGCGTAGTGACCCATCTCACCACACCTAAAACACTTGATCTTCGAGAAATCCTTCTTACGTCTTCGCTGTTCATACTGTCCCTTCGATGCAAGGGTTGCATTCTCCTCCTCCTCCGTGGGCTTCGACCCACTTCTGCTGCTTCCGTCAAGTTTAACCTTGACTAAGTCTCTCCTTAGCTCCTCTTGTTTTAGAGCCGCCCACATCTCATCCCAATTTGGCAACGCTGCTTTGCCTAGGATACTCTGGACAAAGACTTGCCACTCATTTGAGACAGAATTGAGGGCCAATCTAACCAACTCTGAATCTTGAGGTGTATGCCCCACAACAAACAATTCATCATGGGTCTCCTGAAGCTTCATGAGGAATGGATCCACACGCTCCCCTTTCTGCATCTGAGCAGATCTTAGTTTCTGCTCAAGGTACATCTTCCACTGCTCGGAAGATCCCTGATATAACGTAGACAAAGCGTCCCACATCTCCTTAGCAGTCCCTCTGCTAGCGATGTGATAGACCACATGATCCTTCACTCTGTCGAGGATCATTCTTTTCGCCTTCGCCATCTCAGCCTTGTATTTCTTCAACGGATCTGCATCTGCAGGGACAACCACCACGCTGTTGACGTATGTCTTGAGGGCATGCTCATCTAGAAGGAATAACATTCTTGCCTTCCAGATGACATAGTTGGATGCTCCATCCAACCTGTCCTGATCCCTCAAGCCACTGGTTGCCATTTCTGCCACAAATGTCGAAAATCTCCTCTCTCCTCTGTGCTGTTGCTGGGCTAGCTTACACACTCCCTGCTGGAGCTAGTAAAACTGCTGCCCCTGCTGCTACTCAACTCTAGAAAATTTTAATTCCTTGGCTAGGAATTCTCTGAGGAAGAAATTCCCTTAGCCGTGCTTCTCCTCTCTCTTCTGATGATTTTGTACCTAGCAAACTGCCTGCAGAAAATTCTACGTCCCACGAGCTCTCCTCACGTTGAGGCTTCTGCGCTGCTCCCTCTACCCCGACAAAGGCTCGATCTAGAAGCCCTTCTCTCCGTCATCTCACTCGGAGAGAGACTGCTCGAAATTTCAGTCCTTCGACTAAGAACTGCGCAAGCCCTCTGGGGTTTCGAATTGCTGCCTCCTACAACTTTTCGATTTCCCTTTTTCTCAACTCTGGGTTCTCTGGCACTTCTCTTCTTCTTCCACCTGTAGCTCTGGTTCCGTGTGAAAATTCCTAAACCGGAATACCTACTGCAGCAATTGATGATATTTCTCCTACTTGTTAGATTTACATGAACAAGTTATTTGCAGTTTCCTACGGCAAATATTGAAATATATACACTGCAACCTTAACTTAATTAATTTATATGCGTAAACAAGAGTCTGAACAAGAAAGAAAATACAACACAATAACACCGTTATTTTTGGACAAATGTCCTTGGAAAAAACCAACGTAGGAACGCCGGTGCAGCGGACTTGAGGGTTTATTATTATCAAGAAGTAGCAAATTCTGAATAAATCTTTGAATACCTCAAGGGTTATTCAGTTATAGAGAGAAATATTGGCAGAAAGATTTGTGAGATTACCTCACACAATCACTGAGAAAAATCCCGGCTGATCTGGTCACTGGATGAGGTGCCTCTGGCAGGTCCTGTATTGCCTCTGCGCAGTCCTCGCGCAATCCCTGCATTAGCCCCTCTAGGCACTATGTCACCCAGCCAACTGATTGATTTGCTGCTCAGAGTCACTACACTCAGCCTCCCGGTCTCACACCCCGGCTCCTGGCTTCTGAAACTGACTCTGTTGCAAAATTTTAGACTCTCTCCCACCCTTTGCACTGCCTCTGTGTGGCCCTGCATGGCCCTGCGTCAGCCCCTACGTGAAAGCTGCTAGATCACTCTCTGCCTCTCTCTGATGATGATTCTCTGGCTGAGAAAATCTCTCTCCAGATGCTATCTCTGCCCCTCAACTGCAAGAAATCTACTCGATTAGAATTTCTTTCGGAGAACTTCTCACTTCAGAAATTTGATCTCTTGATCTTCTCGGTGTGTTTTCCAAATGATCCTCAAGCTTCCTTAAATAATCTTCTCGTTGACATTCAACGGTCCATATTAAAAGATAATCAATGGCTAAGATCATGTTAGCTTGATCCTCATCTTCTTCTAAAAGTTAGACCCACAATTAGATTAATTCCTAAGTTTAGACTTTGGGGCCCATTAAAAAATATTAATTATTTTAATAAAAAAATTTATGGGTGGAATTTCCCAAAACGCTTTCTGGGTTCTTTGGAATACATGTGCCCAAGCCTCCCTGCAAAATTTGAGGCCTAGATCACATCTGATCTACCCCTAATCAACATTATCTCCCAATCGAAACATTATACTGCTCCTTCTCCGAGATACCTGTAACACCTTATCCATTCGAATACCGTCCACTGTACTTTTGTCCAAGCTTCCTGCACTTATCCGAAGTTGCAGAGGTATATCCGAAATTCTCTGAGATAGTGACTGCATTCTTGTATGACTGCGTTTCAGTATTGAGATTGTGATTATAAGGAGGTCAAGACACTTTATTACTTGGACCGAGACATAGTACTTCATCATTGAGATCTTGTACCTTATCACCAAGATCCTGTACCCATCCGAGATTGCAGACTTGTCCGAGATTTCTTGTTTCCTGTGGTGATCTAAGATGGGTATATATAGTTGTCATCTCTCCATAATTAGCCGACATGTTAGGGTGAACTGATGTGTCTTATTTTTGAGCCGACTTAACTATTCTCTTCATCGTTTTGCAGGCAGACTTCTTCTAGTGCTTGTCTTGGAGGATTGTGCTTGTCTTTGAGGGCATTTCTAGACTTGTATACATTTTACATAGGCTCAAGAAGAGCTCCTTATACATGACTTTGAATTTTTGACTTTCCTAGACCTATGAAATGAGCAAGAAACTCAATTCTTATAAATTACAAAAATAATATTTCTTTTTCTTGACAAGCACAAAGATCAAAATTACATTTGTAAATACCGAACCTAGTTACACTTTCTTCAACAGTCTCAATGAGATCCTTTTCTTGAAAATCCAACTCTAGAGGCTCAAGTGAGTTGAATATACTCCCAGAATCATAAGGAAGGTAGGTATGAGCAAGGGCCTTATCAATCCTATCATTGTTGGTATCAAAGATAAGGTATTCCCAAAAAGGAGAATCAATCATCTCCAATTTCTCCCTTTTATGCAAGGGAAAATGATAATTCTCCTTCCCAAAGGTGTCAATGGACATGTCATCATAAACAATGCCTGGGAGAAAGGGAGGACCACTCTCAACCTCATCCTCCTTATCAGTGTCATAAATGGGAGCACAGTAAAATTGAGAACCAACAATTTCCTATTTCTCCTTTTCAATATGGAAATAATTTCCAATGTCATCCTCCAAGGGGCTAATGGGATCACCTTCCTCAAGGTTCTCAAAAGGAGAATCATCAGGAGTAATATGCTTGAGAAAGGTAAGGTTAGCCTCAACTTCACTTTCATCAGACTCATTCTTTCCTACACACATGTTAGAATCATCTTTTCCATTGTGCGGACCCAATGATGACTCGTCTTCTTGTTCTTACTTAGATTCTCAATGTCATCATGATGCTCGATGAAGGCTTCCTCTTGGATGCTTAATGTAGGGTATACTTGAAAGTGTCTAAGAAAGCCATCAATGAACTCCTCAATAGATGAGATGCGCTTAGGTCCATGATCATGAAACCATGAACTATGACCACCGAGAGATCTCATGAATGACAACATAAGGACATCTTGGTGAATGGCTTTCTCTTTTGAAGCATGTGCATTAAATCTTTCTAGATGGTCAATTGCGGAGAGTGGATCACCATCAAACACAGGCACCCCACGTACCATCCTTTCTATGACATGATTAGGGTGGCCAAGGATGCTAGCGATGTCCAAAGCGGGAAAATCATCAAAGAAAGACAACCTATTTGAGATATACATGTAAATTATGTAGGAGTCGCCAAGGTGAATTTAAAGATGCCTAAAGAAATGCTTGCTTCACCCTACAAGCATCGACCTTAAAGTTCAATGAAGAACTAGGGCTTCATTCTTCTAGTGGAGTCACCAATAATGATATGTCAATATGTCGTATGGGGAACAAGACACACGTCTCGGTCCTCGACAACGATGCCAAAATGTTACCGCTCAAACTAGCAGGGGTCCTAGAAGGGAATCCTAGAGGGGCAACTGCTAGGTCAAGGGCAACAATGGAGCAATAGCCCACTGTCACCTTAGCTAAAGCTCCCTACTCTTTACGTACTTTCACCAATGGAAGGAGACCTGGTATAATAAGAATCAAGAAGATGAATGGATCAATGATAGGATAAAAGGTGATCCTAGAAGCCTATTCACAAGAGAGGTTCAAATTAGGATTCGTAGACCCCAAAATTATTGTGGAAACTTGGAATCCAAGTGGTCTTTGTGAAATTATCTTCAAAAAGTTGCAGGACCAAGTGGACCCAAAATTAGGTCAAGAGGAATTGGTTCGTCAAGGAGGGGCTTGACCTATTTGTGAAAGAGGAGGATCAATGGACAAATCTTCTTGGAATAGAATGCAATGATCAAGATGAGGTCACTAGCCAAGGGAAACTTGGGGCAAGAAATGGTCCTCGAGCTAGGGCTTTCAATCTTGAGATCCCACAGCCAGATTTGCTTCAAATTTGGAGGGCCTCTAGAGAAAAATCCAGTACAGATGTGGACCAAAAATCGAAGTGTTTGGATGGCTAGATTGTGAGATAATTGATGCCCTAGGTGACCTAGAAGAAAGAGGGAGGTGTTAAAGAGTACTATTTATGGTGATCACCCATGGAAGACCAGTGCCTATTCCTTTGGGAGAAATGGAGTCAAGAAGATTCCAATGATTAGGATGGTTTAATTCAGTCAAGAAGGCCTCTAAAACAATTTCGCATGGCAATTAGGGCATGAGGAAAATTGCTTCAGGGTCTTTATACTTCAATGTGCAATATGTGATGACTTGTCAAGATAAATTTCAATGAAATATCTCTAGGAACATTCACTTATTCAAACATGGCCCATAACATGATGCAACGCTAATAAAAGACAAATTTATACCCTTTCACTCAAGAAAAGCAACAAAATTTCAGCCTAGTATAGCGAAAATCCCAACATCATTTATGTGACATAGAAAAGAATGAGAAAATAACATTAAAAGAGTAGTTACATGTGAGAACAAGTATCCAATCATCGTCATATGCCAATCTAGAAGTTCCAAGACAAAAATGAAGATATCCAAACATCAAAATTCATCCATCCATCCAATTTCGTCCTCCAAAGAGAATAGAGACGAGAATATGATCAATCCAAGTGATGATGAGAGAATGAATCAACTCATCATCTATTTATACAATGTCTAATGAATTCGATTTAGCTTATTTTGGCCTAATTTAGCCCCTAGAATAAAATAATGTGCAAAATAACAAGTACTTTTGGTGACAAGCCCACCAAACTAGCTCAATAACAAAGGAGTAAGCCTCTCAAGAGGGTCGAATGATCAATAACATGTGTCGTTGGGCCTTAGAGGAGGCCTAATGAAGTCCATAGGTGCCATAATGTGAAATAGGACTCCAAAAATAGTGGACAAGGGGTTGGCCCCTTGTTCTCCAAGTAATAAACTTGTGGTGCTCCCAAATGGATGTGGGGGCACACAAATGTCCTCATGGGTCTCCAAACAGATTGAAGATGCCTGTAGACCATATGCAAGGGCTAGGATGATGATATAAGTGATGCCACATCATCATATGGATCCTGGATCATCTACCAAGTGTATGGTGCAACTGTGGAGCCGGTTGGGCATTGGTAACCAACTGCATCTTCTTTGTCCAATAGGTGAACAACGAGCAATCTTTGGATGACTCTAGGGATCCATGGAATGCTGTTTATTGCTGTGGAGACCCATGGCTCTCTACACACACCCTACATGTGCCAATGTAGCCCTTTGGAAGGTTAAGACCCAATATAGGGAGACCAAAACCAAAATGGAGACCATTGGTAATCCTGCATAAGATCCAATGCGCTCCCTTGCCCTCCAATACACCAACTTATTAAATAAATCAAGTAAAAGAGTTTACAAACCATGGAAAATAGGCAGACACTTCATAATGGCATGCCCTTCCATAGTGGGCTTTGGCATGAGCAAATGTCTCCAAGCTCAAAGGGCGGTTAACTAAGCACCCTATTAGGTGGTTTTTGCTTCTAAAGACGGTGTTATGTCTATGGTACATCCTTCAAATGGTGGTGGTATGTGATAAAGTGATGGAACAAAGTAGGGGATGAAGGGGAAAACTTGGGTCACATGCCATGGTACAAGGCTAGCTACTGAAAGGGAAGCCCATACTTGGGTAAACAATGTGTAGGAGGGAGAAATCGTGATACATGAGTTACCCCGACATTGATATTTCCACCCTTCTTCATATGCCTTTTGCTTTTTATGATTTTTCTTCAGTTAATTGCTCGAGGCTCAAGGGAATGAGAGCATGATGTGTAAAGTATAATAGTGGATACCCCCTTTAAGGTGGGACAATTCATCGCTTACCAGGGGTTGGTGCAATTATGGGTTCTTGAATGATAGAGGAGGCTCATCTAGGGCCTATAGGAACTAAGGAAGGGGGTAGAGTTCATGTGTTGGCTTTTGCCCACGTGCTAAATGTGTTTGTCCTGACCATCTTTTGCATTTTGCGGTACAATTTCCTGTTGAATGTGGCCAATTATGATTTTTCTTTTCTTTTCTTTTGCATCAACCTCCGAGCATCATTCCATGCACTACCTATGTTGTGGGCAAAGGGGAGTGGGTGGCTGACCCTGTATGGACTCGATGGAGGAATGCAGATCCAAGTGGGAGGAGTGATTATAATGAGTGGAAGGGGGGTGATATATGTGGATCAGGGAGCGGGACGACGCAACCAAAATCGGGGTTTCCCATCTAGTACCATCCCTAAAGCCCAAAGGTCAGTAAAGGAGATCCCATGGGACTAGGGTCCAAGGTTAACATCCAAAGAGAGTTAGGGGACAAGAGCACAAACCTAGTCCATTCTTTCTGCCAAATCCCCCATTAATCCATGCCCTAGACTTTCCATGATAAGTAAACTAATATACTCAATCACCAAATGACAAGGCATACCTTTAGGTTTGGGAGGCCCACCTTCAAACATGTGGGTGAGGGACCACATGGCTGGCTTAGGTGGTGGAGAAATGTCACAGTGAGCTAGTTGGTGGCTGCAAGGCGCTGCTGGTTGCTGGCTGAGGATCATCATGGAGAAAGATTTTCTCCCCGGGATATTACCTACAAAATGATGGGTAACAAACCCTATGTAGACTAGGGTTTTACAGTGAACCCTAAAGGTTAGGGTTTTACCAAAACAAAATATAAAGAATATGACAAGGGTTGATTTAATCTAGAGATTAATCACCCTAAATAAGAATATTTATGATTCAAAACCCTAAACATAAAAGAGATAGTAATACAAAGCAAATTTTAAAATGATCGTACCCTTATAATGAAAAGATTGGCTACAAATCTTGTGGTCTTAAACATATGTGGAGTTGCTTCTCTTGCAAACCTTGTAGGGTTTCTTCTGCAACAAGGCTTCTTCCATAATACAATTCTTTTGACGTCTTCCTTTGAATCTAGACATAGTATTTATACCTGCAGGCTTATATTTTTGAAGTAACAAAGATAAATCTAAATATATAGGAGATTGAAAATGATACTTACCTTTTGTGAGGATGTGGAAGCTCCTTTTGGAAGGGTTTCCTTTCACCATGAAGCATCAATATTCTTATGTCTATATGTACCTACAACATTAATTTGATAAGTACTACCAAAAGTATATAGGTACAAGAGTGTGATAGGTCCATGGTACATCCATCAAATGGTAGGTGTCATGTGAAAAGATGGTGGAACGGAGTGGGGTAACAGGAAAGCCTCCAAGCCACATTGCATGGTACAAGGGTAGCTGTAGCGAGTGAAGCCCACACATTGGGTATATGGATGTAGAAAGGAGCAATCGTGGTGCATGAGTTACCCCGAATTTTGTTTTTCCACCCTTCTTCATATGCTTTTTGTCTTTTATTGATTTTTCTTTCCTTTAATTGCTTGGGGCTCTAGGGAATGAGAGCATGATGTGTATGATAAAGTAATGAATACCCGTTTAAGTTTGGGAAGTTCATCACCCGCCAGTGGTTGGGACAATCATGGGTTCTTAAATGATGTAGGGAGCACTCATAGGGGCCTTAGGAACCAAGGTGATAGCCATAATGATAGGGGGTAGAGCTCATGCATGGATTTTGTCCACGTGCTAAATTCTTATGTCCCAACCATCTTTTGCAATTTATGGTACATTGCTCCTTGATGACAAAATTGGGAAAGGAGATCTTTGGATTTATATCCTTCTACCAACTTTCGACAGGATTAATTATATTCTTCCATTCTTTCTTGCAAAATTTGGCATCTTTCAAGATCCAGATCCTCATCATCCTTCCCATAGGAGATGCTTTCCAGCTCATTGCTATTGATTCCCAAATCTGCAATTGACAACTCCACATCATCCTTGCTTTCTTGGCCATCTTGGTCGTCCAATTCCTCATCGGGCAAAGAGCTATATTCTTCTTTGATTGCATGACACAAGGATTTGAATGCACCAGTGTAATAGGCAAGCTCGAAGAAAAGATAGTTATAGGGATTTTCTTCATATTCCTGTTGTATACTATAGAGGTCTAGGCTGCTCTTATTATAGAAGTTGAGTAAGAAGTCCTCATCCTCACGCTTTACTACATGCTCACAAAGTTCATTCCACCCATCTAGTTATTCTTGCAATATTTGAAGGATTTTAGGATCAAGGTCATGGACAATTTCTTTTCCACAATCAACCATTTTTCATGATCTTGATTATAAATTGAATGTAGAGTCGCCAGGTTGAATTCTTAGTGCCTTGATAGATGCTTGCTTCACCCTACAAGCATTGACTTTGAAGTTCAATTGAAGAACTAGGGCTTCATTCTTTCAATGGAGTCGTGAAAATGATATATCAATGATGTCGTAAGGGAACAAGACACACGTTTCGTGTCCCCAACAACGATGCCAAAAATGTTGCCACACAATCTAGCAGGGGTCCTAGGAGTGGTACCTAAGGGACAACTACTAGACTAAATGACAACAATGGGACAAGGACCCATTGTCACCTCAGTCAGTGTCCCCTGATCTTTATGGACTTTCACCAATCCCGGTGTAAGGGAAATCACTTGAATGATAGAATCAATGGCAAGGTGTGGTGTGATTTCCGAAGCCCTTTCAAAGGAGAGGCTCAAATAATGGTTCAATTGCTTCAAAAAGCAGCTAATGGCTCTCCAAGAAAGGCTTATGAGGATAACTAGACCTAGGAGGAAAGGTTATTCAAATACAAAGATTACTCCTAGACCAAAGGCTTCCAAAGGAGGCAAGATCTCTCTAATGGCTTTGCGAGGTAACAACCAAATAAAGGTTTGGGACCACAAGCGAGAGACCTAGGGGAGGATCCAAGCAAATCCTAGGGCTTTGAGAGATTGGTCTTCAATGCAATTCCTAGGTCAAGTAAGGATGAGAAAGGTCAACGAATTATTAACTTCCTTCGAGTTTCAAAAGCAAATGACCTTTGGAATGCCTTTAACCAATGAAGTTTAAAGCTAGAATCAATGATGGAGCTAGGGCTTGAGATTTCTCTCAAACTAGTCACGAGAATTGCCTCAAATTTGGAGGGTCAGTAGAGGACACTATAGCGCAGTAGCGTCCCAAATTTTGCTCAAAAAAGCCCCTCCTAAAGAAATTTGCACAAGGCCCTAGTTGACCTTCTAGGGTTAGGGCATAATTTGAGATAAAGGTGAAAATAAAGTGATTTAGGGTTGATCATCAAGGATTAAGGCCAATGCCTAGCTATCGAGAAGATTGGAGTCAAAATGATCAAGATCTAGGAACTTTGCTCTTCAAGGAGGCCTAAGGAAGGAGCTTCACTATCTATAGATGCAACTACACAACAACATCAGAGTTTTATACTTCGATGACAATTTTTTATGGAGTTTCGAGGATGCATATGCAACTAGTCCTCTAGGAACATTTGTTCATTCTTTGTCAATGAGTAACAAATGCAAAAATCTCCAATAGTTCAATGATTCCACTAATTCGCATTAATTAGGTCATATTATTTCACCATCTCTCTAATGGATTTGCAACGTAACAACCAAATGAAGGTTTGGGACCACAAGAGAGAGACCTGGGGGGGATCCAAGCAAGGCCTAGGGCTTTGAGAGATTAGTCTTTAATGCAATTCCTAAGTCAAGCAAGGATGAGAAAGGTCAACGAATAATTAACTTCCTTCGAGTTTTCAAAAGAAAATGACCTTTGGAATGCCTCTAACCAACGAAGCTTAAAGCTCGAATCGATGATGGAGCTAGGGCTTGAGTTTTGAGCTAGGGAATTGCCTCAAATTCGGAGGGTTAGTGGAGGACACTATAGCGCAGTAGGCTACCAATTTTAGCTCAAAGGGACCCCTCCTAAAGCAATTCGCACTAGGCCCTAGTTGACGTTCTAGGGTTAGGGCAGAATTTGAGAAAAAGGTGAAAAGAAAGTGATTTAGGGTTGATCATCAAGGATTAAGGCTAATGCCTAGCTATTGGGAAGATTGGAGTCAAATGATCATGATCTAGGTACTTTGCTCTTCAAGGAGGCCTAAGGAAGGAGCTTCGCTATCTATAGATGTAGCTACACGACAACCTTAGACTTTTATAGGTCGATGGCAATTTTTTATGGAGTTTCAAGGATGCATATGCAACTAGTCTTCTAGGAACATTCATTCATTCTTTGTCAATGAGTAACACATGCAAAAATCTCCAATAGTTCAATGATTCCACTAATTCGCATTAATTAGGTCACGTTATTTCACCATGAGAAAATAATTCCATGCATTAAACATCTATTAAAACAAAAATATAACATTATATTAGACTTACAAGATAAAGAAGAGTATATCCATCCATAAATTTGCCAACAAGAAGCTCCAAGAGAGAGCGAAAATCTTCCATACATCAAAATGCATTTAATGATGCAAATCATTCCACAATTGGAGGTGTGAATTTTTTAGAGAGATATATCCCAAATGCAAGTGATGATGTGATGCAGGAGCATTAGAGCTTCCAAGTCATCAAGATTTTTGGAGACAAAGCTCCAAACCAGATCTTAACATGGAAAAGGAATTTTATTTCCTTATTGTAAATAATTTTAATTTATTTATTTCTTAGAGAACTATAGATAGAGATAAGATTTTTAAGAAGAAAATTTTCCTTTTAAGGCATGAAAAATTTAGGAAATAAATCATGAGAGGTTGTAGGAGAAAAAATCTTGGTAGCAATTAACAAGTTGTTAGGATAAGAAAAAGTTTAGAAATCTTAGAAACTATTGGGGGTGCTTTTAGGATTTAGAAAAGCTATGGATAGGCAAGATTTTGTCAATAAGGCAAAAGCGAGTCTACCTTGAAAAGCATGAGTGATTTGTGGATTGATTTATGGATCTAGGAAAATTTATTTTGTTTGTATATGTTATTATAAATATTGTAAGCTTGAAGGGAAATCAAATGACCAAATGAATGTAGAATTTGGCCAAAGGAGAATAGATTAGGATTTTTATCATGTATGTACAGTTTTGGTGTTTATTAATGAGAAGAGTTCATTAATTGGTGTGCTTTGGTTTTGTGTGTTTATGCATGAATACATGGATATCTAGTGGATGTTTACATAATGTGAATGATTAGTTATTACTGTACTGATTGTAAGAGAAATAGTGAAGTGCCAATTTGTTTAGAGCAGCGCTGACTTACAGAAAAAGTCAAATTTTCCTGCATCAAGTGGTATCAAAGCAGGAGATCTGGAGACAATAGAAGAATTGTGCACTACAGTATGGAGGAAAAATTAGAATGAGATTAAGACAGTGGCAGGTAAATTGATTTTGGGTTTTTATAATTTGTGGATATTGATGACAGGTAGCAACAATTGAGAAGGAGGATTTGGTGAGAATTCTGTTAGCTAGCGCAACTACGATGGAGGGAAAAGAGTGACTACAGAAACCAAGAGAGCAGGGAGTGCTCAGAAAGAAGGTTCAAGTGAAGTGAACCATTGGCCAAGTTTAGAGGAGATAACTTGGTGAGGTGTTGGCTAGATTGCAGCTCACAAGTGGACAAGGAGAGTTCACGAAAGAAGGAAGTGACAATGACTATTGATAGTCATGTCAAGGGTTCAAGGAGAAGTCACAAGCAGATGAAAGAGAATGCCAAAGCAATTGGCATGAGAAAGATGAGGACAAGGAATTTGAGAAAGAGATGACTGAGATGAAGGCACAATTGAATGTGCTTATGGAGATACTACAACAAGAAGTTAAAGATCAAAGATGTGTATGGGTGCTATGGAAGAAAGTGAAATGGCACAAGTTGCAGGTGAAGTTGAAGCACAAGTTGAGCATTCAACAAAGGGAAGAAGAGCACAGGGTAGCAGAGATGGAGGTTTGCATTTGTGAACTGGAACAAGGACCAGTTCTTGGTGAAGATGAAGATGAAAGAGTTGATGAGATCCAAGGATCTCATGATTTTAAAACTAATGAAATGTTTGTGAATGTAGGTCATGTGGGTGTAGATGATGGAGAGTTTCCTCATGAAGGCAATACCAAGGAAATTCCAATTAATGGAATTGTGGATGAAATTTTTATGACAAAGGAAAGAGATGTGGAATTCAAGGAAGAAGCAAAAATTTTGGAGGAATGGTCAACAAAGGACATAAGTGATGAGTATACAAATTTAGTTCAAGGTAATTTTACTGATTTGTGTGAAGAGATGAAACTTCTTGAGGAGAGATTAGTAAATCAGAAAGTGCATATTCAACTTGTAAAGTTGAACTTGGAAGAAGAGGAAATTGTCTTGGAAGACAATAATGGAGAGGAATTTACAAGGCTTGAGCAGCAGATAGTGAAGCAAGTGTATAAACCAAAGTGTGCCAATAGTCTTGAAACTCTTATGCACAAAGAAGATGTGTAGTAGCAAGCGAGAGATGATAGCAAGTTTCAGCAGTCAAGGACAAACTTGGATGAGGAAATTGATAGGTTGTGTATGCTGATGAAGAGGATGACCAGGAGAAAGTACAACAAGAGGAAAAGGACATCCAACAACAAAGTACAGTTGACTGAGCAACTTTGCATCAGCAAGGCAAGTGGACGAGAACAACATAGAGTTTGGAAGCCTGGAGAAGTGAAAGAAACATCAACAGTAGGACAACAACATGCAAAGATGAAAGGACAACTACAACACAAGGTTTGGGATTGATGCAGAGAGATTTTGGGGGTTAACCAAAATCCCTTTGCTTTACAAAAATCGATCTTGAGGCCTGTGGGTTATGGCCCACAAAGCCTATCGGAAGCGTTTTGAGGCTATAAGCCTTTAAAATCGTGGACTTTAACACTTTATCGGATTTCTTTATAAAAATCGGGACCACAATGTTTATCAAAATACACGAGAACAAGGGAATGCACATGGAAACCCCGCCGGAACACAAAAGTCGGACTTCAAATTCATTAAACCCGCGTCTAGAATTATCATTGGGTCCGCACCTTCCACAGCGCTGTACCGTCCCTTCGCCGATCTCCGAACTTCGATTATCGGCTATCAGCGATATCGGAGTTTCGGCATATCGCATAATCGGCTGTCGGAGTATCCATCGCACTGCCGCTATCTCTTGAACTCCGATCACCCCGACTTCCGATCACTGATCGGTACTTCGCTATCGGTGTGTCGGCGTTCCACCATTCCACTGTCGTTGGTCCTTTGACTCTCCATATTGTGATTAGCGATTTGATCGCAACTATCGATCCTGGATCTGATCCGACGGTTGTTGTTCAATCACAACTCGCTATCGCATCATCGTTCCGCTCCGTTCCGATATCGTTTCAATGATTTCGCTGATGTGATATGAGATCTCCGCTCCTTTGCGATTGGATCTGGACCGTTGATCCATAAGATCTAATGGCTCCTGTACATTCTCTCATTCATTCCTCTTCACTTGGTCTCGTTTTCCTTTGATGGAATCTGTGCTTTCCACAAGTTTCCTTTGCCATCCTCTGTCTAAACACACGATAACTCCATACATATAACAATCACTCGCTATCTTTGGATCGCCATCGATCCATTCAGTGATCGGTGGTCGATCAAAACCACAACACTAACACATTCAAGTTATCTATCGAATACACACAACGCACAAATTCAACACTTGAACACATTTATATATTATACACGATATGATTACAGATCTAAGGCGTTTCAGCCTTAGAATGAGTTCTCCCTCGACTACATTTTAACACTCAGATTTACAAATCAAGTCTATCACTCTCTCTATTACTCTCTCTACCACTTTGAATGCGCAGGTTCAACACACACACACACACACACACACATATATATATATATATATCACATTGGATCGGATCACTGAAAGGATCCGATCAATCCTCTAACAAACCACTCCATAATGCATACATGGCAGATTACATTAAATAAAGTCTTCGAGAGACTTTATCCATTCCATCATTTAAGCTTTGTTTTAAACAGAAAGTCCCCTTGTTTAGCTCGATGGTCCACGTCTGCTTTGGATTCCTTTGTTTGATTAGGGGGGGTTAGATGCTCCGGCATCAGGGATCCTGGAGGATTCATAAATTTATGACACATGATCAAGAGGTCATGAACTTTTTCTACCTTGGGAGTGTGACGTAGGAGCATTAGACATCTAAGTCAGCAAGCTTTTTGGAGACAAAGGTTCAAACCGAGTCTTAACATGGAAAAATAATTTTATTTCCTTATTGTAAATAATTTTAATTTATTTATTTCTTAGAGAACTATAGATAGAGATAAGATTTAGTAGATAAGATTTTTAAGAAGAAAATCTACCTTTTAAGGCATGAAAAATTTAGGAAATAAATCATGAGAGGTTGTAGGAGAAAAAATCTTGGTAGCAATTAACAAGTTTTTAGGATAAGAAAAAGTTTAGAAATCTTAGAAACTATTGGGGGTGCTTTTAGGATTTAGAAAGGCTATGGATCAGTGTTGCACACATCGCGATAAAATCGCGATAAAATCGTAAAATCGCGATTTTTTAATTTTGCCGATTCAAAGCGCGATTTTTATCGAAAAAATCGCCCCTTTTTTTTATAGCGATTTTTATCGAAAAAATCGCGATTTTTTGAAAAAATCGGAAAAAAGCGGGAAAAAATCGTTAAAATCGGGAAAAAATCGGAAAAATCGGGAAAAAATCGGAAAAAAGCGGGAAAAAATCGTTTGGCACAAAAATATTCATTTTTTTTCAATTTTTTTTCAATTTGTGCCAAACGATTTTTTCCCGCTTTTTTCCGATTTTTTCCCGATTTTAACGATTTTTTCCGCTTTTTTCCCGGCGCCGATTAAATCCCGATCGCGATGTGTGCAACACTGCTATGGATAGGCAAGATTTTGTCAATAAGAAAAAAACGAGTCTACCTTGAAAAGCATGAGTGATTTGTGGATTGATTTATGGATATAGGAGAATTTATTTTGTTTGTATATGTTATTATAAATATTGTAAGCCTAAAGGGAAAACAAATGACCAAATGAATGTAGAATTAGGCCAAAGGAGAATAGGTCAAGATTTTTATTATGTATGTGCAGTTATGGTATTTATTAATAAGAAGAGGAGTTCATTAATTGGTGTGCTTTGATTTTGTGTGTTTATGCATGAATACATGGATATATAGTGGATGTTTACATAATGTGAATGATTAATTATTACTATGCAAGAGTCTTGACAAACTTGTGTTAATGATTATAAGAGAAATAGTGAAGTGCTAATTTGTTTAGAGCAGACCTGCGTTACAAAAAAAGTCAAATTTTCCTGCATCATGATGATTTACAGATGAGGCTCTCCTTTAATTTATATGAGCCTTTAGGACTTCAATTTGGTATAATTAGCCTAATTAAGTCCCTAAGATCACTTTAATGTGCAAAATAACAACCCTATTGGTGACAAGCCCACCAAATAGCTCAAAAGTGTGAAATAAGCCTTCCTAATGAGGTCGAAATGATAAAATAATGGTGCAAAGGGCCGTTGGAAGGCCAAGATAAGTCCTCCATGTGCCATGATGAAGAGGAGGGCTCTCAAAATGATGACCAAGGGGGTGGCCCCTTGGTTTCCAAGCAAAACATCTGTGGTGCTCCCAAGTGGCTGTGGGGCACAATCAATGGTCTCATGGGTCTCCAATGGGATCAAAGATGTTAATGATCCATCAATAAGGGCTAGAATTACAACAAAGGGCTTGCCATGTCTCTCTAGATGAGACAACATCCCATCTGGGCCTTTGGTCAACTGCGAAGTGTCAGGTTCAAGTATCCAGCTAACTGGGCACCATGGTCCAAGTGCATCATCATCTCTGTATGGCTGGGGCACGAACAAGTAATGTGTAGTGTTGAAGAAGCCCATGGTGTGACAATCAATGCTCTGCTGTGGAGGAGCCCCATGGCCCTCAACGCTCACCCTACAAGTGTCATTATGGCCCTTTGGAGGACTCGGACCCCGTATAGGGAGACCAAGTCCAAATGGAGACCCACTTATAATCTTGTATAAGATCCAATGCGTTTCATTACCTTCCAATACAACAATTCATTAGTGTAATTGAGTAAATAAGCTTGCTAACCAGGGGCAAAAGTGGACACTTCATAGTGGCATGCCCTTCCTAACTGGGTTTAGAGTGTACAAGTGTCACCGAGCTCAACAAGAGAGGTTAATAAAGGACCCTATTAGGTTGTTTCAACCTCTAAGGGAGTAACAAGTCCATGGTACATCTGTCAAATGGTAGGTTTCATATGAAAAGATGGTGGAACAGAGTGGGGCAACAGGGAAGGCTCCAAGCCACATGCCATGGTACAAAGGTAGCTGTAATGAGGGAAACCCACACATTGGGTATATAGATGTAGGAGGGAGCAATCATGGTGCATGAGTTACTCTGACCTTTGTTTTTCCACCTTTCTTCATATGCCTTTTTCCTTTTATTGATTTTTCTTTCCTTTAACTGCTTGGGGCTCTAGAGAATGAGAGCATGGTGTGCATGATAAAATAGTGAATACCCCTTTAAGGTTGGGTAGTTCATCGCCCATCAGGGGTTGGGACTATCATGGCTTCCTAAATGATGCAGGGGGCACTCATAGGGGCCCTAGGAACCAGGGTGATAGCCATAATTATAGGGCGTAGAGATCATGCATGGCTTTTGCCTACGTGCTAAATTCTTATGTCCTGGCAATCTTTTGCGTTTTATGGTACATTTCCTATTGTAAGTATCCAAATTATGCTTTCAATTTTCTTTTTAGTTGCATCAACCTCCGGGGCATCGTTCCAGGCTCGACCCAAAGTGTGGATAAGTGGAGGGGGAGGCTAACTCCTCGTGGACCCAATGAACAAATGTGGACCAAGATTGGAAAAATATGAAAAGGGGTTATAATGAGTGGAGGGGAGTGAGATATATGGTGTCAGGAAGCGGGACTACGCAACCAAAATCAGGGTTTCCCATGTAGTGCCACTCCTAAAGCTAGTAGCCAATAGAGGAGATCCCACGAGACTAGGATACAAGACTAATCACCAAATTGAGGTGAGCGAACAATAGTACAGTCCAAGCTTATTGTTTCTGTTCAATCCCTCCACTAATCCATGTCCAAATGTGTCGCAGAAAAGCAAACAAACATACCCAATTTCATAATGAAAGGCATACCTTTGGCGTTAGAAGGCCCACCTTCGAAATACGATCATAATAGATGGACTAGGGCACATAATAGCTGGCTCAGGTGGCGGAGAATGGTGGCACATTGAGCTATCCGGTAGCTGCAAGGGATTGTTGGCTGTCGACTGAAGACATATCTAGGAGAAACATTCCCCTATGGGTGTCACCCACTGGTGGTGGGTAACAGATCCCAAGGAGAAAAGTTTAGATTTTGTCCAAGCAAATCGAAACCCTTGAAAGACCTTGTACACATCTTGAGGAGAGGTAGCCATTTTATAGAAATGGTAAATGGGTGGAGTGTGAAATGTAAGTGGGAGTGGTTTGGACCACTTTTGAAATATTCTCCTTATTTTTCCTCGATCAAATCCCATTCAAATCAACAAACTTGGACTACTCCCTCAAAAATGCGAATTCCCTGAGACATTAGCTATTGCCATGGACCATTGAACTTTTTTCTTTGGTTATCTTCCTTGGTAAATGGAATCTACATCACTTTTTTTACTTGATTTTATCCCTCGTGAATTTCCTCCTCTTTTTTGAGTATTTTTCACTAGGAGAGAATTTTTATTTTTTGACCAATTTATTAGCCAGTTTTTTGCCAAAATTTAGGAAAAATGGGTTTTGAGGGGTGAATATTCACTTTTTGACCCTCAAAGGTGTCCAAAACATAAATTTGAGGTGTAGAGGTCTAGTTTTGAGTACTCATACCCCCGACAACTTCTCTAGACAACACTTATTACATGTTACATCAAAAATTTATTAAAAATCCTGTCCTGCGGTAAATTTCTAACAATTAAAAAATGACACTTATACTTAACCAAATTCCGCGAGACTTTATAGATGATCTAGTATGGTAATATACATTGCCTCTAGACACTAGGACTCACCTAAGACTCTACCATCAAGCCACACTCCAACTTTGGGGTATATCTGGGAGAAAAACTTAACTAATTATAAGTGTTAAAAAACACAAATAATTAGCCAAGGAAAAAAAACTCCCTCGAGTGAACTCACTTGCTAGTAAAATCCTAAGCTACCTAGGCCTGTTACATGACTCTTTTTCATCATACTAGAATCATTTTTACAATTTCCTCGCAGGGCTGTGGAATCTGAGGCACTGACTGAAGAGAAGAAGAAGAAAGAGGCTTGAAAGCTCTGATGAAGGTTGGAATTCTGATTGATCTTTTGGTGCTGGAATGCTCTGAGGTGTACTTTAGGCATGGAGTCTTTGAAAAATCTTCAAATCCAATTTGAGTGGTTAACACAACAAACAAATGTTCTAGTCTCTATGATGTCTAAGAGACAAAGGAACACAAATCTCCATAACCAAAAAAGGTTTCGTTAGAAACTCTTTAAAAACACCTCAATTAGATTAATTGACCAATAATTAAATATTTCCTAAGTCTAACTTAGAAAAACTGGTTAATTAAATAAAATTAATTGTGGAAAATCGATTTTTCTTAGAGAATTTTGGAAAAGTCACTTGATGGAGTCAAGATGATCTTAGCCATCGATTGGGACTAGATCTTGGTCGTTGATAGCTCAACGAGAGATTATAAGAGCAAGTCGATGGGTTTGGAGAGGTGACACATGACACAAGAGTTCAGAGGGTGGTAGTGCGAATTGGCCAGTTGCAGAGAGCAAGGTGTCGTTTCAGCCAGAGAGAGAGCCAATAACTGGGTTTTCAGCAGTGTGAATTTTCAGAGAAATTCTCAGGAGGTTTCCAGCATTCCAGAGTAAGGAAGGGAGGTCGAGATTTCCAACAGAGAAGGCCAAAGCAAGTAGTGTCAATTGCCAGTGCGTGTTGCCAGTTAGCTAGGGTGTGTTTCGGAGGTAGTAGTTCAATTTCCAATTCAGGGAAGTGATCCAGAGGAAGTGCGAGTTGTCTCAGTGAGCAGCAATAGGTAGTGCGAGTTCTAGAGAGGGTTTTTGGAGGTAGTCCGAGTTACCCAACAACACTTTTGTGTAGTCCAGTTAGCTAGTGCGAGTTGCAGGCAAGAGTGCGAGTGGCTAGGAGGAGGTCGGGTTGATTTTGAGGAGGGATCTTTGTGATTCCAATTATTTTCCCAGTTGAGATAAATTGCCGGAAGCTTTGCCAGTGAATAGGAAAGCAGTTGTATTCTCTATTTTGTTGAAGATTATTGATAATAAAACCCTCATCTGCTGCACTAGTTTTCCCCACATTGGAGTTTTTCCAGGGATGATTGTCCAAAAATATTGGAGTCATTTATCTTGTGTGTGTGCATTAGTTTTCTCAATTCCAGTGTTTAAATTTGTGAAGAATTGCAGTAGTGAATTTATCATTATTTGCCGAATTAATTTTCTGAAGACAAATAGACTGCATAATTTAGGAGATAAATATCCATTACTGCATTCGTGGAAATTTCACATAAAGTGAGTCGAAGAGTTGTTGATGTGACAATGTTCAACCTTTTAAAATGTCCCTAGCATTGCACTTTGTTAAAGGACATTGTAACAGTTGAAGTGTAGGCTTGTGAGGTAACAAAGTGGGCGTTATTCTTAGGGTTTGTTACCCACCATTTTGTGGGTAATATCCCTAGGAGAATTTTTTTTCTCCAAGGTGGTGCTCAGTAGGTAGCCAACAACCCCCTGTAGCCACCATTTAGCTCATTGTGCCATTTCTTTGCCACCTGAGCCAGCGATGTGGTCCCTCGTCCATTTGCCATGGTCGTATGTTTGAAGGTGGGCCTCCCGAACCTAAAAGTATGCCTTGTCATTTGGAAATTAAGTATTGTAGTTTGCTTATCATGGACACTTCTTGGCATGGATTAATGGGGGGATTCGGCGGAAAGAATGGGCTAGGTCTATGCTCTTGTCCCCTAGACCCCTTTTAGGTATTAACCTTGGATTCTAGTCTCATGGGATCTCTTTTACTGACCATTTGGCTCTAGGGATGGTATTTCATGGGAAACCCCAATTTTGGTTGTGTGGTCCCGCTCCTTTATCTGCTTATATTACCCTCTTTCCATTCATTATTACCCCAATCATTTCTCCCACCTAGGTCCACATTCCCCCATTAGGCCTACATAGGGTTAGCATGTTGAAGAAAGTGTAACTAGGTTCGGTCTTCATAATGACATGATCTTTGTATTTGATGTAAAAAAAGGAAATAAATTATTGTTGTAATCTTGCTACATGGGTTTCATGAGCAAGAAGTGTCTCTAGGTAAAAGACTTCTTCTTGATGTCTTTAGGATTTATTTCTATGTCAAAGAATCATGTGATGAGTCCATACAAGTCTTCAACAAGTGTAGCAGCCCTCCAAGACCAAGATCAATGCCTCAAGAACAAGCACAAGAAGTCTGCAAGCGAAAACGTCAATGGAAGTTCATGTCAGCCCAAAATATGAATTAAATACATAAATACAAGTTATGTTGGCTTGGTATAAAGACACATCAATTCATGAAGTTATGTCGGCTCACATATAGAACCATCATCACTATAAATACCCACAAAGGGTCAGCTCAAAAGGCAGAACTCACATGAGATGGAGCCGCAGTCTTGAAGAGATGGAGCCGCAGTGTGATGGAGTCGCAGGCATAGAAGAGAAGCCGCAGTCAAGGCATGGAACCGCAGTAGGGTTAAGGAGCCATAGACTAGTGTGTCAAGAAGCCGCAACAAAAGGAGGGTTTCATTGCACTTCGTTTGGGGTATAAGTGCAATCATAACCTCGGCTAAATGGAGCAAAATGACCTTGTTTGATGGATGCGGCAATGAACTAAGTTCTAGGTTAGATACGCTCTTAGCTTAGTCCTAATCTTCATGATGACCTCGGCATTAAAGACAACGTGATCTCACTTATGAATCTTGAAGGTATTCCTTTAGCAGATAACATGAAGTCTCGGTGATGATCACTGTGATATGGATGATAGTGTTCTCCTCTTCAGTAGTGCATATCTCAATGATAGGAAGCACAATGATCATCCTTTGATAGATCTCCGAATTCTACACAAAGTCTTAACAGACTGTGACATGATCTTGAACATATCTCAGTGAAGACTTGGATCTGTATGTATACGATGATCTCATAATAAGACGCAGTCACTAAGGAGTAGTAGTGTAGTCAATGTATAATAAGAAGAAGCAGTAGCATACTGACAATGAAGGAATGATGTCTCTGTAGTAGTCTCGGCATCATGATGAGAAGCAACAATAATAATAACTACCTCAGCAAGTATAAAGTCATGATAAAGATATAATGCACAATAATCATGATGAAGACTTCAATGAAGAACATAGTGTTGCAGCAGTAATGAAGAGCATAGTGTTGCAGCAGTGATCAAGGGCATGGTGTTGCAACAGTGATGAAGGGCATGGTGCTACAACAGTGATGAAGATCACGATGGTGATGACCTCTGTGGTGCAGCGAAGAGAATGATCTCAGCAGTGACACGAAGAGGATTGATGGCTTGGTCTTGGAGAGGCAAATTGAGTCATGGTCTTGTTATTCGTCAATGAAATTTTTATAAGAAGAATTTATGCATGGGTTTTCCTCTCCAAGCGGGAGAGGTTTTGGCCCTAGCAGAGAGGCAAACATTTGTGTTCTTGTCTCTTTTTGTTTTGGTAGCAGTTTGATGAAGTAAACACATATTCTAATAATGAATAGAATACTAAGCTAAGATAAATTGTATAGATGCTTCACAAATTGTTATCATGTAATGAAGAATCAAGTTAATATCTACATGCCCTAGATTCTTCAACATAGCATGCCCCTTCCCCTTGCCCACACCATGGGTCACGACCCGGAATGAATCCTAGAGGTTAGTGCAACTAAAAAGAAAGGTAAAAGCATATATGGCCACATTCAACAGGAAAATGTACCACAAAATGCAAAAGATGCCTGGAACAAACACATTTAGCACGTGGGCAAAAGCCAATACATGAGCTCTACCTCATCATGATGGCCATCACCCTGGTTCCTACAGGTTCTATGAGCCTCCTTCATCATATTGTCCCAACCCTTGGTGGGCAATGAACCACCCCACCTTAAAAAGGGGATACTCACTGCTATATCTTATACATCATGCTCTTACCCCTTTGAGCCTTGAGCAGTTAATCAAAGAAAATCATAAAAAGGCAAAAGACATATAAAGAAGGGTGGAAAAATCAAGGCTGGGTCACCTCATGTACCATGATTGCTCCCTCCTACACATTATAAACCCAAGTGTGGGCTTCCCTCTTATTAGCTACCCTTGTACCCCAACACGTGACCTAGGGCTGCCCCTTCTTATCCCCGATTTCATTCACCTATTTGTCACTTGCCACCACCTTTTGAAGGATGTACCTTAACTATATTATCCCCTTTTGAAGTAGAAACCACCTAATAGAATTATTGGTTAACTCCATTTGCAGTTTAGGAGACGTTGGCACATCTCGAAGCCCATTAAGGAAGGGCAAGCCATTATGAAGTTCCCACCTATGGTCCATGATTGGTAAGCTCATTTACTTGATTTCTTTAGTGACTTGTTGTACTGGAAGGCTAAGGGACACATTGGATCTTATGTAGGATTGCAGATGGTTTCCATCTTGGGTTTGGTTTCCTTATACGAGGTCCTAATTCTCCAGATGGCTACATTGGCACATGTAGGGTGAGCGTTGAGAGCCATGGGCCTCCGCAACAACAAATTGCACTCCATGGATCCCCACAACCATTTAGAGATTGCTCGTGATTCACTTATTGGACGAGGAGGATGCAACTCATCCATCACGCCTAGCTGGCCCCAGATCTACACCATACACTTGGCAGATGATCCAGGACTTGCATGATGATGTGGCACCACCTACACCATCATCCTATCCCTTGCAGGCGATCTACAAGCATCGTCCATATGCTTGGAGACCCATGAGGACACTTGTATGCCCCCACATGTCATTTGGAGCACCACAAGTTATTACAAGGGGCCAACCCCTTGTCCACTGCTTTTGAGGGTCCCATTCTTCATTGTGGCACCCATCGACCTCATTAGGTCTCTTAGAGGTTCCTACGACATGCATAGATTATTATTTGACCTCTTGAGAGGCTTATTTTTTCATTTATGAGCTAGTTTGGTGGGCTTGTCAGCAAAAGTTGAATTATTAAAACACTATTTTATTTTCGGGGCTTATGTAAGACAAGGAGGCTAATTCAAACTCCTAAGTTGTGTATAAATACAAGTGAGATGAGTTCATTTCTCATCATCACTTTGGATTAGATCCCTTCTCTCTCTTGAGAATTTCACACTTTTTCTTAGTGGATGAATTGGAGCTTTATGGATGAATTTTGATGTGTGGATATTGGTCTATCTTCTCTTGGAGCTTCTCTCTTGTCAATTGTGAATGGTTGGATATACTTTGTTACATGTAAGTACATGCTTTTTGATGTTATTCTTGTTTACTTTTGTCATATACATTGGACTGGGATTTTCGCTGTTCTAAGGCTAATTGCTACATGCATTTATTGCTTAAAATTGTGGAATTTGTCTCTATTATAGCATCTCTCAATCTATGGGCCATGTAATATGAGTGAAATCTCCTAGGGGTAATTCTATCAAAGAATTTGACCTTGATAAGCTATTTCCTTTTGTACATCGAAGTATAAAAGCTGTAAGGTTGCTTCTTCTTGACCTAGAAGGTAAGCAAAGTGATCTTGAGGCCTCCTTGACTGGGAACCAAGAAATCCTACTCATATTCTTTCACCTCCTTCCAGGTCTAGCCAAGTTGGGGTAGCTAGGGCATCAATTTCCCGACAAGCTAGCCATCAAAAAAATTCGATCTCCTACGGTCTCTTGCGCTGGCTTTCCTCAAGCTCTCCTCCAATTTTGAAACCATTTCAACGATGGAGTTGGGAGGAAAGCCAAGCCCTAGCTTTGGGATCAAAACTTGCCCTGCCATTCCCAAGGCTAGTACCTCATAGGGTCAAAACAACACATTCAAGTGAAATCCTTTCTTTGATCCTTTTCCCCCACCTTGTCCAGGGTAAGAATATCATTAGTTGCTACATACTTTCCTCATACCCTAGACTAGGTCTACTTGGCCTCGTGTGGTCCTGCTCCTTTGAAAGATCATTCTTCAAGAACCATCCGGGATACCAATTCTAACAATGATTTTAGGGATTGGGGAACTCCTTCACAAGTCTTATCCCATAAACCTAACCCTCAAATCCTCTCTTCCTTTCCCTAGAATACATAGTACCTTTCTTAGAAAGCAAGCAAGCTCCATCCTTCAAACTCTTTTGGGAAAGGGTTTATTTGGGTCACTCATATCCATTGACTTATCCTTCATCGGTGACTCCATACATACTGGGTCTCCTCCCATTGGTGAAAGTTCGTAAATAGAAGGGAGCCTTAGCTGAGGTGACAGTGGGCTAAGTCTCCATTTGTTGCCCTTGGCCTAGCATTTTCCCTTTAGGGATTCCCCTTAGGTCCCCTGCTAGTTTGAGTGGTAACAGGGTCAAACTCCAGTTTTCCAAAGATTTAGTAGACTGGCTATAGTGATTTGATGTAGGCATTTCTTTGAAAATCTTTTCTCATCCAATGGCTCCACGAAATAACAAAGCCCTACATAAGATTTTTTAGGGACATACTATTTGTGGAGTTGAGGGCATCTAGCAGGGTTTAAAGGCATTTGAAGCCTCCCTTGTTGACTCCATTGCTATGGAAAAGTGGCTTGATTGTAATATGTTTTCAAATTTTCATATTAGTTTTTCTTTTTGAAGATTTTGAGGTGAAGCATGACATCATTCCTAGAAAATTTGGAGGCCTAATTGTTTGGTCCTTTGGATTTCTCAGGTATTCTTAGATATCACAGTGAGCTTCCTCATTCAAAATAGTTCATGTGCTTGGATGTACCATGGAAACCCACGTCTAGTTGCACAACATGCTACATCTTTCATTTATTTTATTTTAGATATCAATGTCGTCCATGTTGAAGGAAATGTAACTAGGTTCGGTCTTCATAAATGTAATTTTGACATCTTTTTTTTATTCAAGAAAAGAGAAATTATTTTTATATTATTTGTCAATGAGTTTCTTGCTCATTGAAGTAGGTCAAGCACATGTTTAAGTGCTTCTAGGAAGTCAAAAGGTCAATGTATTTATGTAAGACCCTTAGAGGGCATGTTACACTATGTATAAAAATTGTATAAGGTCAAAGGAATACCTCCAAGCCAAGTGCAAGTCCTCTCCATTCAGCAATGCCCTCCAAAAGAAGCTAAACAATGAAAATAATGAAGAAACAGTCAAGTTGGCCTAAAGACATCATGTCGGCCTAGTGCCGGCCTAAAGGAGGGACAATCCTCTATATATAGAGGCTGTCCACTCCCTCTCAACATCCAACAAGCAAGCTCTGAAATCAGCGAAGGTAGAAGCCGAGGAAAGTGAAGGAAAAGGCAAGTCTAAGGGTCTCCAAGACAAGCGAAGAAAGGAGGAAGAAGACCGAAGTGAAGAGGACTGTTTCTAGGGCAGAATACAGTCACATGTGCGAGATAAAAGAGGTCAAGTCTGCGGGTATGACAGCAGTGACAAAACAGTCCATGAACTAGTGTTGTTTGGGCTAGAAACTAGGCCTACAAGGCCTCCCAAGTCAAGCGAAGAAGCCTATCTCTCTAGCGAAGGAAAAAGGACCCTAATTCTCTAGGGTTCCTACTACACGTGGCAAAACTAGGGCTGTTGTTCAGTTACATCAGTTTGCAGACCTATCTCAAGAAGAATCTCGTTGGATCAAGGGAAGGGTGTCTCCTTAAGCAGAGAACATCTCTAAGAGAAGAAGAAGCATATCTCATCAAGAAGCTCACATAAGCAAGGTCTATCTCTAGACAAGCAGCAGAGAAGGAGGACGAAGTGCTGGGGAGCAAAGTGTCAGAAGGAGGAAGTCTATGTGCTGAGGATTAAAGTGCAGAATAGAGGAAGGACTTGACTTGTGCTTGGAGGACATCCTAGTCAAGGGTCTAGGGTTTGGCATTGATCAATAAATCTTACTGAAGGGTTTTCCTCTCTAAGAGGGAGAGGTTCTGGCCCTAGCAGAGAGCCAACATCTGTGTTCTTGTCTTTATGGTTTTGGTAGCAGTTTGATGAAACACACACACTAATAATAAGAAGAAGATCAAGCTAAGATAATTTAAAAGTGCTTCACAAATTGTTACCAAGAAGAGAAGAATCCTAATATACATCATTGCCCATGATTCTTCAACAGTCCATGTGGGTGTCATGATGAAAATGTTTGTATATACATTGGAAGAAGATGCAAAAATATATGTTTTGAAATATTGTAAAGGGGAAATATCTTCATTTGCAGGTTTATCCAAGCATTCACAAAGATTGAGATTGTTAATCCAGAATCTAGAACTCTAGAAAATTCTGCACGATCTAGCTGCAATGTGGATCACCAGGATTGCATATTGTTAACAGGATAGATCAAAAACTTCAAATCCACACCACATATTTTAGAATATTTTCAATCATAATCTATTACAAAAACTTGAGAGTCTTCATCTAACTGCTCATTTTCAAGGGGTTCTACAAAGAAGGTACAAGCCCAAACATATCAAAGAGAGCACACATGAAATCTATTGCTCATAAATGTCATGCTTATTCTTCCTACACTATTACAACAGGAAAATGTACTTGGGAAAATGCAATGCTAAGTGAAATCAAATAACCAAGCCATTGTATCATCTCATGAAAGACATAAATCTTCTCTTGTGTTTGGTGATGAATGACAACAAGGCTTCGTCAAGCATCATGTAGGAATATTTTGGAAATTTTTTCATTGTGGCTGGAACATATGTCAACTCCTGGTCAAAGAATGAAATATCTGGATCATAGCAAGGATGGTTTGCTTTTCCACATGCATAGTCTGTCCACTGGTGGATAGGCTGATACAATACCATAATAGGGCAGCCCATCATCAAGCAATGATCCATTTGTCTGCCCTGCAAAATGTGTCTCCAACAGCTGATTTTGATCTTCTGAGAATCCTCCTCCTTTTCTGCGATTAATCCACTAGTACCACCTCAAGCAGCAGGGGATGAGTGGGCTTCCTCAAGAAAAATGTGCAGGAGGTTAGCCCTCTTTTGGTGCCATCCATCAATCCTTGTTGTGTCATTTGCTGGAAAAGTTCAAATCTGGAAACATTTATCAAATTGGAGGTTAGAGATTGCTTCCTAGTTTTCAATGGCTGCAAAATTATACTGCTATATATCAACATATCTTTATGGTGCTGGCCCATACATGCAGCTGCCATGAAAATTGAATTCTTTTGCTGATTTCATGTGAAAAGTACAAGTGCTGGCTATAAATATCATTTGTTGGGGTTCTCCTTCGTGCACAACTATCTCATGATAACCGTTGGCTTCATGATGCAACAAATTTACTCAGAAAATGTATGGATGTTGATCATCAGAAATAGAAGCAAATGTACAACATACCTCAACATCCTTTGGTTGCCCATGGGCCATAACTATGGGGAACCAGGCCTGAATTGTTAGCTTCAAGCACCATTAATTTTTTCTCTTGGTTGGTTACAAAAGGAAGGTGTAAATTCATGTTTTCTGCCACCAAGATTTTACTATCTGTATCGTAGATGGGATTTTTATGGACAAACCAGCAGTGAACATCCCATAAGAGATGACAGAGGCTTCAAGGCCTTTAACGGCTTCTTCTATCTAGGTCAATTGTCTTTCCAGATGTGAATAAGAACAACTATAATTTTTGAGTCCCCTTCTAAAAATTTGCTTTCGTTTCCTAATTTCAGATGAAGCTTTATTCTGACATTTGACACATAATTTTTCCGGGTTATTAATTCCACATCCCAAGAACCCTGTCAGAATTATCTGAACTGGCCAGTCCTGTTGCTTATTACTATAGCTTCTCCTTTAACATGGTTTCCCTTAGCTGCTCTGTTAAAGTTGACCTTTAAGTACCCTTGTTCTGGCAGAGACCAAGTCTGGTGAGAGCGCTGAATCCTTCATATGGTCTGTCTTCCAATGGAAATCAAATACTAGATAAATTGCATGGTTGTTTGATTGATTTCCTGGACATAAATGGGCTGTAACAAGTGTATTGATCCTCTTCATGCTTGATCAATTTGTGTAAATTTGAAAGGTAGCTTTCATCCTCACTTTTTTGTTGCACTGTGCTGCATCTGAACTGAAGCACTGTAGGAGTGTAAGTTGTCAACTATCATACTCTTATTTTGCCTTAATTGTATGCCTCTATGCCCTACTTGTTCAGTTTGTATAGCTGCTTTGGTGCTATGAGGAATGCAACAAAAGGATTTTTCTTTAGTTTCCTACTTGATTTGATAATCTCATATTCAAATCAGTGAAAAGTGTAGCATTATATTTCTAAGTTTACTGCCTCATGGTCCTCATTTATTGTCAATAAGACCATGTCCTGGGTGTGAAATATCTGGAGCTCTTTCTACACTTCCTGAAAGGTGTTCAATTGTGTATTCTACTTGCAATAGTATGTTAATAGCACACTGAATAGATTTCTCTTTACTGTAAAGTAGCATTTGTTTTTCAAACATTACCTGATGTTACCCGTTTGGAGTGCTTTCCCTTGGACAATAATGACCACAGGACTGAGCATGTTTTTAGCAACTTCCCCCTTCCAGAAGACTGGATCATATTTCCTGCCAGGGACTTTGTTGGTCTTAGTGGTGGATGAGAGAAGATGAAATTATCTTTCATTGATCTTTGTATATCAGTTAGCCACTCTTTCTACCTCATAGATATACTATGTTTTCTCTGTATTATATTTATAGCACTTTTACTGCTTGTACTTAGCTAAGCTAGCTTAGAGATGTCTTTTGCACTCCCTTGATGTAGTTTTTATGATGTATTTTCCATTTCCATTGAATGCTTTTTTATTATTACATTAATATACTTTTTTTCTCCATAGTTATGTTCGATGTTGGCAAGCTGCTCTGTAGTTCAGGCTATGATAATGTTCAGGGATAAGAACTGCTGGAATGTTTATCACGGACTGTGATGATGATCACCCGAGTGTTTTCATAGACAGATAATTGCTAGAGCGAAATGAAAACTTGAATTGAGATGCAAATATATAGGCAAGCTTCTATGTGTTGTTTACTCCTAAACAACAATCTTGATTGCACAGAGCAATATACCCCTTCATCTGGAGCTGTTTAGGGGGGATATGATTTAAGAAGATGCATGATAGTCTTTCTTAGGGGAAGAATATTAGATCTGTGTAATATTTTCTTGAATACATTCTATGATGAGTCATAAATCAGTTATAAAATACAACATTTTGCAAGACTGTCAACGTGAATTCTTCAAATGAATGTAAATTAGGCACTAATATTGATGCAATGAAATTCATTAATAATTGTTAGCTTGGTCGTTAAAAGGGCATTTATGGATTTATTTTTCACTAAGAGACAGTCCAGCATGTTTAGTGAAAGCAAACATTTTTGTCATACTTACAAAGTGCTTATGTTGTTTCCCACCAGTTCGAAAGTAATTTTATCTTGACAACCAAACTCTCAGTGGAAGGGCCTCTTAGATTGAAAGAAGAATATATTGATGGAGTGATTGAAATGCCAAACGTACCTGAAAGCTCAATACCAACTCAATTGAAGGATTCCTATGGGCAAGTTCTTACTGCTTTTGAACAACTTCCTGCCTCTGTGAAGGAGACTCTGTCCAATGGATTGAAAATCCCACTAAGTATGTACATTTCTGTTTTCTAAATCTCATTCGTCACTTGTAGTCTTATGTATTTAGTGATTTGCAGCAATTATTTCTAGTGCTAGGATAGAATACTAAATAGGTATGCCAAAAATAAAATTTGTGAGTTTAATTCCCAGTTCTTTTTTCAAGATCTAGTTTCTATTATTAATTTATCACGGAGAGGAGAAATAAAATTATATTAATGTCCACAGATGACCAAAGTAGGTCAATGGGACTATAATGTACAACCTGCCAAATGAGCAATAGGGGTTTGCAGTAGCCATGTCACAATGTTTTTTTTCCTACACTGATGCAGTAATAAGAAATTCTATATTACATCATCAACCATCTTGATCTGTCACTAAACAATGTCCAATCTTGTATAGAAGTTGGGCATTACATTTGATGGCCTGTTATCAATTTAGGCACATTAATCATTGACCCAATTCACAATTATAACCTTAAGAACAATGCATAAGAAGTCAAGAAATGGTGCATGGTGTCTTAGAGGCACTAAATATTTATTAAGCCCAAATAATAATAATACAAAATATTCATTAAGCTCAAATATTGAAAATACAATGTGTGATTTGATAGATGTAGTTGTTTATTGCTCATTGGGGTTGGGACATTTATGAGTTCCTTTGATTTGGATATATCATGATATGCTTAGGAATCAGGTGATGGCTAATGAGGGGGGTAAAGCTTAGGCTAGGCTTTTTCCCATGTGCTTATTATCAGGCCCGACCATCTTTTACATTTTTCATTTTCGTTCATTTGTGGCTATGGATAAAGGGTGTTAGTACTAGTGACAAACAACAATCAACTGAAAGAATGGAGGTGGATATCAAGGATAGATGGAAAGTGACAAACGTGGATTACCTTGGGCATGCTACATTAATCAATGCCTCCTATTTGTGTCCCTCTTGAATGGTGGAAAGAAATAGGCCTTATGGAAGGTCCTAGTATACTAGAGGCAAATGATAACCTCCTAGTGAAGTATGGGAACAAGGATACAATCAACAGTGAATGCCCTTTATTTGTGCCCCTCTTGAATAGTGGAAAGAAATAGGCCTTATGGAAGGTCCTACTAGACTAGCAGCAAAGGATAACCTTCTAGGTGAAGTATGGGAACAAGGAGACAATCAAGAGTGAATGCCGTAACAATTAAATGAAAGCACATGATTACTAAAATATTTAATGTACATTTTGATTGATGAGCCATCTCCTTTCAAGAAGTATGCTAGATGGGAGAGAGCACTGGCTGGAGCATAAGTGGAGAGCTCTGAAGTGAAACTATCTTTCGATCATCATAGGGCTGTCGATTGGCTGGTGGACCAAAGAAGAGAAAATTTTCTCCTAGTGGTTACCCACTTGGGTGGATAACAGGGACAAGCAATAAGTAGATACTAGAAAGTCATTGCATAAATCTAGAAGAAAAAACTATTTATATGGTGGAATTTTAACATATACTTGGGAAAATGAAAAGCCGTGGATAGCAATCAATCCCTACTCCACGAAAAATAAATAAATCAATGATGGTAATTAAAATGCTTGATTGGCCCTATTACCCTTTGAAAAACATGGTTCATTTTGCATCTTCATGGGCCTTTCCTCTCTCACCGAGCATACAAGAAGGCCCTTGGAGTTTAAGGGTAGTTACAAGTTGATGAAGGTACATTGCATCAGGATATTATTGCATTTTGGCACACTTGGCACAATTGAGAAATCCCCAAAACAGGAATAACATGCTTCAAGAGATGTCTAGAACATCATATATGATGAGTTGAGGGATCAAACACAACCTAGATGAAGAACACCTTGCACATGGGAGGTCAAAAGCATAAAGTTGAGAAAATGCCCTAGGATTGGAGGAGGCTTGGGGCATGACATGTGAGTCGTGACAAAGGAAAACCTGTTAGAGGAATGCCTTGGCTTGGACCACTATATTTTTGTCAAAGGAGATGACTTGATGATGAACATTCCACATCAAGGAAGCATCGTGGCAATCTTATTTTGCCATGAATATACCTCTTGCAATAGGGTCATTTGGTTCAAGAGGGGCCTTAAAAGCATGATAAAGTGACTTTTTGGGGCAAGGGCACTTTGTTCTAGGCATGCTCTACATATTTGGAGGATGAGAATGGAGATAAATGGAAATAAAAGAAAAGTTATTTGCTGTATACAGAAAGAGTGGTGCTCTAGGCATATCTTCAATTTGTGATGGCCTCTTTACTCTCAATCTTCCCTCTTTTTTTTCACTTGGACTTTTGATCATGTTGTCGCTCAGATTGTACAGGCATTGCGACAACGCCTTAGGTCGGGGGTTGTCACTCTGATCCTTGACCTCTCTGCTCTAGTTGTCTCCCAAGAGTAGGCTATGGGGGGTAGTCCCTATGGAAATGTGAAGACGAAGGACAAGTTGGCAACCAACAAGTCCGGGAGACACGATTGAATGGCCTAGCTACTTGGTTAAATTTAGCAAGACTTAAAAATTATATTAGATTTAAATGTGAGACCAGTGCCTTATGGAGTCAACTTCTTGCTTATTATCAATTTGATGCCATGTAATCAAATGAACAATCACTGCTTGGATGCTTGACTATCCTAGATGAAGTGAAAATCCTACAAGTTAGGTGAAATGCAAAATCTTGATTGATTTTAAGTTAGATGGCTATTTTAAGTATAACCCTCCTCTTAATTATTTTGGAACCAGTCTCTAGAGTAGGTTGTGGGATAGAAGCCAATGGGAAGCAAACAAAAGCTTGATTAACGATACCTCTCCCTGTGTTCTAACCACCCGATGCCTCTGATGATGTAGTGACTGTGGCTCTGACGACTGCAAGGTCACTGTGTTAACCACTAAAGAGATGCCAAGCCCCTCAAGCTAATTTGAAAAAGGTGGTCCTATTCTCTATCAACCAAGCTTATGCTTGGAGGTAAATTATTAATGCAAGAGGCTATCCTTAGTATGCAAGTGCAAGAGATGAATGCTTTTAAAGTGAGATTACTTAATTTGTTAAGTACTTAATGACAATGATTTTCAATTAAGAATAATGAGGTACTTAAACAATAAATGAATAAAATCTCAACCAGAAAAGAAAGTGTTCAAGCTTAACAGCGTTAGAGAAATGCGGCAATAATATAAATAGACAATTGCTCAAAGACAAGATTAATGCTACTTAAGACAATTAACAATCTCCAAGATTATAATCAATAAATCACCAATATGCCACTTAGATACAAGAGAGAAATTTAAATCTCTTATCACAATTATGATCAAAATAGCATCCACAAGAGATATCCAATTTAACAATGAGCAATGAAACCACTTAATGACAGTAATGACAATGAGAAATTAAGAGCATTAATCCACAATGTCACTTAGATCAAATAACCTAGTAAACACTTACCAACTTGATTAGAGCACTTGTGTGAATGCAAGAGTGTAAAAGATGCCAATGACTAAAATTAAGCCCAAATCACTTCAACCATGAATGATTATGAATTGTAAAATTTCCTTACCCAATTTTAGAGACTTATATGTGATTTATTATCGCTGCAACCTTGTATTCAGAGGTCTGCAATTTTATATCAGCAGTCAAGAAGTGATGCAAGATGCCAAAGATAAGCTAGAAAATCAATGCATTTAACTTCCAATGATATTCACTTGATTATAGGACTGCTTAGACACTATAGATTAAATTTATTATGCTCAGATCAGACGTCAAAATGATGTATATCAGATCTGTAATAACTCAGAAAATCAGTGATTTAGTCCTTAATAAACCAACAAGGTGCCTAAATATTAATGCCAAATAAGTTCCAATGATTAGCTAATCAATTTGAGTGATTTTTAGATGATCTTTAGTCAATTTTGATGATTCTTATTTAGTTTATATGACTGCATAAATGGTTATAGAAAACACATCAGATTTTAAAATTGCCCAACAGTCCTAAAAAATAACTTATATGCAATCAATTTAACCACAAGATTAATGTTTAATGCCTTAAGTGACTTGCTAATTAATTTAGACTTATTTTATGTGTGTTTATGCCCTGAATACATTGTTGTAACAATTATATGAGACCTGAACCTTTTAGATCAGACCTGTGCAATGACAACCAACAATAAAATTGATAGATCAAACCCTTGTAATCTTTGATGTCTTGTATGAGTTATTAGCTTAATTTTTGGGTTCTTTAGGCTTGTATTATGATGATTATGCCACTGTTATATAAACATATCAGATCTGATATAAATTATGCAGTCAATTAAAATGAGAGAAGAAGGCAATAGAAGCAAACCCCAAGGTTTAATGGCTTATGCCAAGTTTGGAGATGTGAGAGAAATCACTCCTCAACACCTACACTCACAAAATGTTAGCTCAAAACCCAAAGATCAGATTTTTATGACTATTGCAATCACAAATTATTAGAGATAAATTGTCAATCCCTTTAAGAAACCCTTGTTTGCAATGAGATCTAGCTCTTGCAGGGCTTAGGGTCTTCTTAATGCTTGCAAAATAGGTCCCAAACACTAACCTTTTAGGTTGGGTAAGGGCTAGGGCCTTCAAAAAATGGGTTTCTTCCTCAATTTGAAAATAAGCAACTTGCAAAAATGGGCTCAAAAACCCTAGAAGTCTAGGGTTTTTAAGGGTTGGAGACTTCAAAAGTTTACTCCTTTCTTTGATCCTTTGAGAGATTTGACTTGTACAAATAAAAATAAAATTTCACAAAAAGCCCAATATATACAAAAATAAAATAAAAATCCAAAACCCCAATTGCTACAAAACAAGGGTTAGAAAAATTTATCTTACAAAAATAATTTACAAATTATATAGAAATATACAATGCTTGAGATTTTTTTTTGAAAAGTATAATTTTTGTAGATCTTGACAATGACTAGTTGTATTTTGAAAGATAAATGTTAAACCAGAACCTCAACAAAGTTGGAAAATCACATAAAATATTCAGAATCCAAACATAGTTGGCCTGTGCTCACAGTTTGTGAACTTGGAGCCCAAGGACTGGGGAACCTGTAAACTCTATATATTTTCTCAAGAAGAAACCGTTAGAACATACAATGAATCAAATCACCTAAGATAAGCCCAAAACTTACCAATAGAATGTTCCTATCGTCTACAAATGAAATAACAATTCAATTAATATTTGAAGCACAATATAGGAATGCCCGTATCCAACACATATCACAAATCAACGAGACAAGAACACCATGAACTGTACCCCAACGTCTTTTATTATGATGATCAGAATGTTTCCAGTGGGATAGTGGCTTTACACACCAACTTTTACAAAGTTGCATCAGAGCAAAGCTCAAGATCTAGATGAAAATAGAAGCAAAAGGACTTCTATTTATAGAGAAATTCCTCCAAGTGGAAAATAACGACTAGTTGGCTTGATTCTCGTCAAAGTAATCTTGGCCATCGATAAATCTTTGATGATATTTTAATCTCTGCCGTCAAAATAATATTTTTGAGGAATTTTTGAATTTCTCATTAAAACCATTTTTTATTAGCTCAAAAATAATTATTTTGAGCTAATGTCCTAAAAAAATTGACTTTGACTTAACCACCAAGGTCAAAAGGGTTCAATTTTTTTTGAAAATTTCAATATTCCCTTGGTGGGGGACCTTCAAAATTTGACTTCTTTAAGACCCACGAATTTTTCCACTTGAAGAATATAATTTCTCTAACATTTTAATTTTTAACTCTAATTAATTAATTTTCTGGCTTAGGATTTAATTTTATTTTTGTCAGAAAAATTAATTAATTGACACTTGAGGAGATTAATAATTTTTCCACCTTCAAATATTTTAGCCATGGTGTCTAAGTATGAGGGAACATGCACTAAAATATACATAAGATTTTACAATAATTCAACCTTCAAAGGGGGAATACCTGTTCATTATATACCTTCAAATAACTTACCCAATTCTGTGACACAATATGATCTAGTAGACCAAGTGACTTGTAATAAAATAATTTACTCAATTAGCTTAAATTATTCTCAAATCACTTTTACAAAAGACTCGACTAGAAAACTAAGACTCACTTAAGACTTTGACGATAAATTCCACCCTAGCTTTGGGTGAGGCTGGAGGGAAAAACTCTGTCGATCATTCGTGTTTAGAAACACAGATAATCAGTGAGACGAAAAACCTCCTAGGATGAAATTCATCACCAAAATAATAGGCTTACCTAGGTTGTTACATAAATACACGGTCTTACTAGCATCATTTACATTACAAATTTGTAGAATGGGTTTCTAATGACTCAAAATTATTTCTTGATGATCTTGATCTTTGAAAAAAATTGGCACAACTGCTTCCTTGGAACTTTGACAAAATGTATGCAACAAATCCTTCCCTATTATAGACTGTTGGGATGGATATGTGAGCTCCAAAATTATATTCGAATGTTTTTCCTCCTCCATCAATGAGAATGCTTGTGTTGTGCTTTTGTCATATTTAGTTAGGAGTAGTGTTATTAGGACCAGACCGAACTATTATGAACTGGTCAATCTGACTGTTTTGAGACAAAAACCGGTTCGGACAGCTAACTTGAACCATTTTTGGCCGGTTCGGTTGATTCAGTAAAGCCGTGTAGAATGCAACAAGTGGTGTTTGTTTTTCTTTTTTTTTTTTTTAATTTTTGTCTTAGCTTGGCACTAACCCACAATCGCTGCCTAATATTCAAGCCTATGGCCCTATTATTGCTATGCAATTCATGGTAATGTTAAATTCTTAAAGTAAAAATGTTTACTTAAATTTTTAACATTACCATGAAATGACTCAGGATGTTTGAGATTGGTTCCAACCTCATTGGATTTCATATGGAGAAAATAGAATTTTAGATCTCGCTTAAAATCTAGCAGACTTAAGATTTTTTCAGGATTCTAGGATTGGGGGGATTGCAATGTTTTCATTAGATTTTGTCATGTATGAGGGTATCGAACTAACATTTAATCAAGTGCACCAATCCCTCTATGTACTTTGACGTTAGTGGCATTGATTGTTGACCTCTTCTGTCATGATCCTACTACCCATCACTCAAACAAAATCTTGAATTGACATGCTAAGCATTTTTTTTATCTTATTGTAATGCTTAGAGGTTGATATTGATGATGAAGATTCCAATATAGGAAAATATTTTGATGATATGTAGGTATTTGTTGTAGCATGATTTTGTTTTGGATGCTAGAGGCCATCTAGGTCTTGCTTTTTTTTTTATGTATTTTCGGTTTAAGGATAGATTGCACTCGGTGTTATCTTTGGTTATGTGCCCCCGTACATAAAATTTTTCTTATGTGTATAAATGGTTTGGATTCATATGGATGCACATGAATATATGTGGTTTTTTTTTAAATTTGAATATTTTATGTGTTTTTGGTTGACCAGTTTTTTGGTCTGGTTTTTTTACCGGTTCTGACTGGTTCCCGGTCCGGGGTGTCTACCAATTTGATGACCGGTTCGGTTCTGATAACATTGGTTAGGAGAGAAGCTTTTATTCAATTTAACGCAGCCTTTTGTCAAATTGTGGTCAAATTTGGTGAGCTACAGGTTTATATTCATAAAAACCATTTCTGTACTGTAAAAACAGTTTTAAGCAAAAATAAGCATGGGCAGGTCTTATGACTTAGAAACTAGAAAATAAAAAAAATATTAATAAAATTATAAAGAAAGAGCAGTTTAAAAAATGAAAATTTGGGATTTCCTAGCTATCTTTATGCACATTTATGTGTATTAAAAGTTTCTTCCCTACTTATACTTCAATATGAGGTATATTTTTTTTGCCGTTTCGTTAGAAACTTATTCTTGTTTCACCAGTCTAGATTACATAGTTCCACATACCTCTTTCACCATGGAGATGATGAAACAACTGCTCTGTCTTGCATTCATCCTCATAAAAGCATTTACTGTGTAGCAAACTAGTACGAGTTTGTGACATGTAACCAAACTATACATAACTTGCAATCTCAAGCTGAGAAGAGAAAATTGAAAACCCAAGATAAGAAGAAATACTAAACCAAGGAGTAAGCTGTAAAATTGACAAGAGAGAACCTCAATTCATAATCCACGAATGATGATCATACATTTGACCTTAAAGGGGTTTATATAGCCCTCACTACCAATTTATATCCACATGTTTGATACTTATCTTTCATGCAGTGCATGTGCATCTACAAACTTAAGGCATTATGTATATGTGCTATGAGGTTGATCAGAGATTTTGGGCAGACTGAGATATCTCATTTAGCAGCCGTAGTAATGAAATTCAGGTTTTCTTTTTGTAATGATTCATTTATTGCTTTTCAGGAGTTTTCCTTGCCACGTAGAAAATTTGTTTATATGTTATTTGATGGTTTCTTTTTGTTGGTATACTAGTACCATGCCTATCTGAACACAAAATAATGTTTTCAGGTGGGACATTTCAGAGGCTGTTTCTCATATCATATCTGGACGAAGAAATGCTGGTAATTTCCTAATACATTTCATCCTGCAGAAATTAGTATCTGGTAAAAGCAGCAAGCCAACCTCACATGGGAAGGAGAGAAAATGCAAAAAGTAAATCAATGAACAGAAAACACAGTTTCCATCAATAGATGCAAAACAGATTGTTACATCTGCAAACTATACATTATGAAGGGGTGATCAAGAAGGTTGTGGTCATGTTGAGTTAGTTGTGTGCATTGATCATAGGTGTACTCTCTTTCGAGGGGTTGGGTTATTTTTAAAGAACAAAATCCCATTACTTATGGATAGTTGCACCTCTGCAGATTGTAAGGGATATTGCTGGAGTGCCAAGCATTCTTTCTAGGTTGGATGGCAGTCCTTTAGTCACAGGTGAAGTGACAGAATATGAAAGCTGAATCATCAAATAGGAAAAAAATCATGTTAAATCATGAGATCAAGATCCTTGAAGCAATTTGTACTGATAATATTATCATCCTTCTCATTGTTCAAGCACAACTTCCTCCATTGTTTTCTTCACGCATAGGTTGTAAGGCATTTTGACTGATGGTCATGCAAGGATTTACATAGTGACTTGAGCAATACATAGCAAAACATCAGTAATTTCTGGAATTCTATTCATTTTTTAAGGTTTAAGATGATTGCAATTCTTTCGTCAAAATTTCTATGATGTGATTATTCATGCCTATGAGTTTCCATGATGAAACCCAATATACACAAATGCCTAGAAATGTTATACTGAGCTTCTCTGGGAACATGGTTACATTTAAGTAGATTGGTTATTGTCCCAACTTCTACCAAGATATGCATATCTGCCTAGGAATTTCTGACAATGTTTAAGTAGAAGTTAGAACTCAGAAGCTCTTACATTTTGGAATAGATATTAGAGACAGATCATTAAACTTGGTTGGCCTGAAAAATTCAACGAGGATACATCAAAACCCACTGGCATTACTTTGTTTGGCCTTCAATTAAAGGAATGCCAAACAATGCATCTGGTTCCGAGGTTTTTTCATTTTCAGTGAAGGGTCAAAGGAGAGGATGTAACTTTGATGTTAAGGCTTGTTAATTTTCGATTATATGTAGCAGCATTTGAAACTTCACAATAGGAGGTGTCTCTTATCTGAAGTTTATATGAAGCTGCTAGTATACTCATCCTCTCCATCTGCATACATCTCTCTATGGTTGTGTATTTCTGCTAGTTTAGACTACACATAACCTTTGTTGGGGAGTGTGCCAAATTTTCCTCAATAATGACATTATGAGGATGCAGAAAGTGTACTAGTCAGCATGCTTATCAAATGCCATAATTATTCATTAACGAGTATGAATGAAAATTATTATAATGTGTTGTGTTTTTAGAATAATCATTATCTCATATAGGGTTTCCATGCTAAGTGCCGTACCCATGGGCACTTTTTGTATAGATAGCAAGCATAAGAAGATCAATATGTGGCCTCATTGGTATCTGTTATCTATTCATTGTGATTTTTGGTGCTTAATCAATAATTTAGTGGTCACTTCGATTCCCATGATTAAAACTCTCCACTTCTGTGTTTTGTATTATTGTTCTTGATCTTGTCATAAGCTATATATATATATGTTGAAGATCCTTCTGCATTTTATTAATTGTTTTCAACTGCTAAAGTTATATACACTCTAAAACTCTACTCGGAAGATAACAATTTGTATCAAACCTTTGTTGGCATCAATATTCAGGGGACACATTTGTTGTCAAGTTGAGGAAAACTTAGGACCCCAGACGATTATGTTGGAAGAGAGTTTGTGTTTGGAGACTGTTCTGTTTAGATTTTGTGGAGGGTTTATGATTGTCTGTGATTGAGAAGCTTTAGTTTGGTCTATCCCAGTCACTTGATCTTCAATGGGAGGATGTGAGGATTTATGTAGTACAAAATGGATTCTAAGAAGTGAGGGATTGAGAAATTTGTTGGACACAACTTCAATCTCTGGAAATTAAAAATGGAGTATTTGCCAATTGAGAGAGGAGTCATGAAGGACAGGAAGCTTGACATTGTGTTGTAGGTGTATTTGGACAAAATGAATGAGAAGGCCATTGCCTTGATTGGCCTTAACTTGTTGACTTAGGATTGATGAACACGTAGAGGAAAACTAGAACAAAGGGGTTTTGGATAGGCTCATAATGATGTATGAATCCAAGTCTCTGATGACCCTAATATTCCTAAGGAAGAAGTTATATCTCCTTAAGATGGAGCGTGATAGGGTGATTTATTACCTAAGAATTTTCAATACTCTCATAACTTAGTTGAAGGCCAATGGAGATGTGGTGAAGGATTTTGAGCAATGTAGTTTCTTCCTTTGTAGTTTACTTGATTATTGGGAGAATCTTATTGGTGCCTTTAGTGGGAGCACTAAGGTGGAGAATCTCAAGATAAATGACGTTGCCAATTAGTTGTTACAAGAAGAAACAAAGAGTACTTTCAAATTATTTTTGAATTTAGGAGAGTTGGTGAGAAGATTGTTGATTTTGGGTAGCATCGGATGTGCTCTAGCTCCAAAATTTTGTGGAGGGGCTAGAATACATGATATCTTCAAGACCTAGAAATAGTTTGGAGAAATTCCACCTGGATGAGGAGTTATTAAAATAATTAATATTTTTAAGGAGTTCCTAAGTCTAAACTTAGGAAAATAAAAATATTAATGGGTATTAATAAAGATAAGGGTGAGAAGCTTCTAAGAGATGATGATCAAGTCTGTTTTAATCTTAGCCGTTGATTAGAGACTTAATCTTGGCCATTGATTCATCAACAAGAAAAGTATAAGAGAAGACTTAAAGATCATTTGGAGACACACCAGCGGATACTCAGTATCCCAAGGAAAATCGATTCTCAAAGAGAAGGAGATCGATTTCAGAGGGAGAGTTGTAGGGTGGAGGAAGAGGAGGGCATCAGCAGTAGTCAGTGACTGAGGAGGAGGTGACATAGGGGTATTGAGAGACAACGTAGAGGGAAGACGCAGTCCTCACGCGAAGGGACGTAGAACCACGCAAAGTGACGCAGAAGTGATGCAAAAGGGGAGAAGGCTCTCCAGGGTGTCAAAAAGTTTCCAGGAAAGGGATGAACCTTGTCTAAGGTGTTTTCTCTCAGTAGTGTCTTAGTTTCTCTGTAAAATCATTCCTTGTAAAGTGATTGTTGCTAAAGATTAATAAAACCCTCATTTGCTGCATCGATTTTCACATTGGGTTTTTCCGGGGACAATTGTCCAAAAACTGTTGATGTGATTAGTTCTTGTGCTTGCTATTTTCTCTATGTAATTATGTGATAATTGTAGTAGAATTTATTTTAATGTTTGCTGAAGGGATTTTGTAAGTAACTTATTGTGAGAAATAAGTAAAATAAATCAGTTACTGCAGTAGAATTTCGGGTTAGAAATTTTCACATGGTATCAGAGGAGAGATCTGGCAACAGGAGAGAAGAATCAGCTATGGGTTTGGAGCATGATGCAGAGGCATCAACTCAAAGGGACTCACGCAGATTTCCAGAAGAAAGCACGAGGGACATGGATCACGATTACTCTATGTTAGCTTCTAGACTGGAAGAAGTTGCTTGCCTAGCAAGCTTTGCCTCCTCTGAGGTTTGGTATATAGATAGTGGAGCTTCTTGGCATATGATAGGAATTCGAGAATGTTTTTCAAATTATCAGGAAGAAAGGATGAATTTTCAGATCACCATGGGAAATAAGGCAAAGTGTACCCCCGTAGGAAGAGTTACTGCAGTCTTTCAAATCGAAGGAGGAGAGCGGCTTTGAGCAACCAATGTGTTGGATGTGCCAGGATTGGGGATGAACTTACTCTTCGTATCTCAACTTCAAAACAAGGGCTATGACGTTTTCTTCATTAAGGAGAAAGTATATGTCAAACACCCGAGTTGGAAAAGGAAGGCCCAGATTGGAATCAAAAGTAACAGTTTGTATATATTACAACCAGAATCTCCAATGGCACTGATAGGCAACAATGGAGATAAAGATTTGAATGAACTATGGCACAGGAGGATGGGACACTTACATCATGGGGCTCTGAGAATTCTCAGGAAAACAGTATCAGGAGTTCTAGAATTAAGTACCGAACGAGATGATGTATGCAGAGGATGCGCTCTAGGCAAGTACGCCAAAGTAGTGTTTTCCAGAAGTAACAAAAGAGCTCAGAGTGTTCTAGGATTGATACACTCATACATCTCAAAACCTATGTCCACAAAAGCTCTTAGTGGTGCTGAATACTTCGTCACCTTCATCAATGACCATTCCAGGAAGACTTGGATCTACTTTCTGAAAACCATTGATGAAGTTTTTGGTTGATTCAAAGAGTTCAAGGCTCTATTAGAGAATCTGGCAGGAAAGAAGATAAAAGTGTTGTGCTCAGACAATGGTGGAGTGTATGCTGACAAGGACTTCACCGATTTTTGCGCTAGGGAAGGCATCAAAAGAGAGTGGACAATTCCCTAAAATCCGGAGCATAATGGAGTAGCAGAAAGGAAAAATAGGACTATTGTGGAAGCAGCTAGGGCGATGTTGTATGATTAGGATATGCCCAAATTCTTGTGGGAAGAAGCATGCAGCACGACAGTTTATGTCCAAAACAGGGCTCCACATAGGGCATTGGGAAAAATCACTCTGGAAAGGGTCTTCATCGGGAAGACACTTGAAGTCAGTCATTTCAGGATATTTGGGAGTTTGGTGTATTGTCGTATAGCCGAAGAAAAGAGATAGAAATTAGATCAAACTGCTGAGAAAGGATATCTTGTGGGATATAGCGAGAATGTTAAGGCATATAGAGCCTATCTTCCAGGGAGTAGGAACGTAATAATTCGGCAGGATGTAAAGTTCATGGAGGACAGAGCTTTTAGGAAATCCCGAGAAATGCCTTTTAAGGAGCAATCTAAAGACGATTCGTTGGTCCAACCACTTCGACTAGCAGAAACTAGTACCAGCAATTCTCCTAAAGAGAAAGCTTCATAACAAAAGGAATCTCAGGAAGAGAAAGAGTTGATAGATGTACCCACTACTAGTGGAAGAATGAGCCGGGAACTTCGACAGATTCTACAGGATGTAGAGGACTTCATTGGTGCACCCAGGAATGATAAAAGGGAGCGAAGACAACCAGACAAATACCAGGCCCTAGTAGCTCAAGTTGGGGAACCCTCTAGTTTTCAGGAGGTCATTCAACATCAAGTATGGGTAGATGCTATGGTGGAGGAATACAGTTCTATAATGGTCAATGATGTCTGGGAAGTGGTACCTAGGCCTCAGGATAGGTCAGTGGTAGGTTCGAGATGGATCTACAAAGTCAAATATGTTGCAGACGACAGTGTGGAGAAATACAAAGCCAGGTTTGTGGCTAAGGGGTATGCTTAGAAGGAAGGGATAGACTACGAAGAAACCTTCGCCCTAGTAGCCAGGTATACTTCTATTAGAACTGTGATATCCCTTGTAGCACAAATGGGGTGGGAGATTCACCAGATGGATGTTAAGACGACGTTCTTGAATAGGGTTATAGAAGAAGAAGTATACATTCAACATCCAGAAGGTTTTGAGACACACGAGAAGAAATCTCATGTATGCAAATTAAAGAAAGCCTTATATGGGCTTAAACAGACACTTAGAGCATGGTATGGTCGAATTGATGGCTACTTGTAGAAGATGGAGTTCGTCAAGAGTGATGCAAATCCTAATCTCTACTATCTTGCCATAGAGAATGAGTCTTTAATCCTGGTGTTATATGTGGATGATCTTTTCCTGATAGGATCATCCAGGCTCATCAGAGTCTGCAAGAAGAACCTAGCCACAAAATTCGACATGAAGGATTTGGGACAGATTCATTATTTCCTAGGGTTGGAAGTTTGGCAGCGGAAGGGTGAGATCTTCCTTGGACAAGGGAGATATGCTACAGAGATCTTGAAGAGATTCAGGATCCAGGACTGTAGACCTATGGCTACTCCAATGATCACCAACTGGAAGAAGATTGATGCATTAGAAGATAAATACGTCGATCCCACCTTTTACAGGCAACTTATAGGGTCCATGATGTATCTGGTCAATACTAGGCTAGACATTTGTTACGCTATCCACACCCTCAGTTTGTTCATGGTGGAACCTAAGAGGTCGCACTGGGCGACAACCAAACATGTTCTCAGGTATATACAAGGAATAATCGAGCATGGACTATTGTACACCTAAGGCAATGAAATCAAGCTGAGTGGGTTCACTGACGCAGATTGGGCTGGAAGTTCAGTGGATCGGAAAAGTACAACTGGGTACTGTTTCAACATTGGATCAAGAATGACCTCTTGGTGTAGTAGAAAACATAAATTCGTGGCTCTGAGCTTAGCTGAAGCAGAATATATGGCAGCGAGCACATCTTCGTGCGAACCCATATGGCTTAGGAAATTGTTTGTGAATCTATTTAGGAGAAGGATGGAAGCGACCAGGATTTTGTGTGATAACCAGAGTTGCATCAAGCACCCTGAGAATCCATTATTTCATGATCGGTCAAAACACATTGATATCAGGTGTCACTTTGTTAGAGACTGTGTTCAACAAGGGGCAGTACAGTTGACGTACACTCCTACAGGAGAACGGGTGGCAAACATCCTCACCAAGGCTCTAGGAAGAACAAAGTTTGTTTATTTAAGGGAGAAGATGGGGATGGTGAAGAATCCATTTCAGGAGCAAAAATGGATAAGTATCGAGAGTTGCAGTGCAACAGTTAGCAATGGCAGTGCTATGAGCAACATGATGCAGCATATTCAGAGGGAGTCGCAGTACAGATGTAGTAGTGATAGTTGCAGTGTCATGGGCAAGAATACAGGTTGTAGCAGTGCAGTAGATGAGGGGCAGAGGACTGATGCCATGGATCAGTGTGCTGCTTCTATTGGGAAACACTGCTAGAGCACATTCCTTGCTAAGAGGGAGTGTTGATTTTGGGTAGCATTGGATGTGCTCTAGCTCCAAAATTTTGTGGAGGGGCTAGAATACATGAGATCTCCAAGACCTAGAAATCGTTTGGAGAAATTCCACCCGGATGAGGAGTTATTAAAATAATTAATATTTTTAATGGGTTCCTAAGTCTAAACTTAGGAAAATAAAAATATTAATGGGTATTAATAAAAATAAGAGTGAGAAGCTTCTAAGAGATGAGGATAAAGTTTGTTTTAATCTTAGCCGTTGATTAGAGACTTAATCTTGGCCATTGATTGATCAACATGGAAAGTATAAGAGAATACTTGAGGATCATTTGGAGACACTAGGGAATACTCAATATCCCAAGGAAAATCGATTCTCAAAGAGAAGGAGATCGATTTTAGAGTGAGAGTTGTAGGGTGGAGAAAGAGGAGGGCATCAGCAGCAGTCAATGACTGAGGAGGAGGTGACGCAGGGGTATTGAGAGACAACGTAGAGGGAAGACGCAATCCTCTCACAGGCTGACACAGAGGGATGCAGAACCATGCAGAGTGACGTAAAAGTGACACAGAAGTGGGAGAAGGGTCTCCAGGGTGTTAGAAAGTTTCCAGGAAAGGGATGAACCTTGTCTCAGGTGTTTTCTCTTAGTAGTGTCTCAGTTTCTCTATAAAATCATTCCTTGTAAAGCGATTGTTGCTGAAGATTAATAAAACCCTCATCTGCTGCATTGGTTTTCCCACATTGGGTTTTTCCGGGGACAATTGTCCAAAAACAACTGTGTTGATGTGATTGGTTCTTGTGCTTGTTATTTTCTCTATGTAATTATGTGATAACTGCAGTAGAATTTATTTTAATGTTTGCTGAAGGGATTTTGTAAATAACTTATTGTGAGAAATAAATAGGTAAAATAAATAAGTTACTGCAGTAGAATTTCAGGTTAGAAATTTTCACAAAGATGACATGTCAAGGAGAAGAATGAAAAAATAGTGGGAGTAAAGAATGTTGATTTTCTAAGTGCAATATAGACTAGCACAATATTTCTAAAATACTGATAATTACTTTTGATGTTGATCTTCTTTTAAATTATTCCAATATATCATTTAACAATTATACTTTAGAAATTCAACCATACAAGAATAGTAGAATAATAGAGATCACAATGCATAAAGAGAAAACAATACTTACCTTGAGAAAACCCACAAAGGGGAAAAACCAAACAACCTTTTCAATAAAGAAATTCTTTTGTTCAACAAGAGACACACCTAGACCTATGGTCAATCCTGGTCAACTCCTCCAAGTCAAGCTTCCCAATCTGATCCAAAATATTGCTCTACCTGATCTGACCCATAATTTCAACCCTCCTGCAGCTGCCAATTACCCCTTTGGCCCCTGCAACTGCCCAAAATGACCCCCCTGCTTCCCCCTTGCAACAAAACTACAAACTAGAAGAAGAAGAGACTATTCACAAGTGCGAGCCTGAGAGAGAGAGAAAGATAACTAATTCATCTTCTTTTTCGTCCTCCTTTTCCTTCTCGATCCTCACCGAGATGCCCAAAAATGTCTTCTTGAGGAAGTGGGAATCGGTGCCAAGAGAGTGAGGTCAAACTGCCTTTATATAGTGATCTGCTGGGTCTAATGGGTGTGTCCTATCCCTTGGGTTGACTTGACTTGGAGGGAGGTCGACTTGACAACTTGGAGCCAAAATTTCAAAGTCAAAAATTCAAATTTTCTTCTTTTAAAAGTCACAATGGGACTTTGACTCAAAATATATTTTCTTTTGACTCTAGCATTTAAATATGCTTTATAATAATTAATATAAATACAACAAGTGACCAAATATACATTATGAAGACCGACCATAGTTACAAATTCAACAAAGCAAACTCAAGAGAAAGATCTTTGACTAGAGGAGGAAGAAACATGAATTGATTTGTTGAAGTGAAAACAAAATGGGCACAAGAAAAGTGAGTGTACTACTAAGCTTTCTAAGGAGAAAAAATACTCTTTTAATGGCATGAAAGAAAGCATGTATCTTTCATCTACATGCTTGGCAATAAATGTCCAAGAGGAGGCATGGTTGGTAGATTTGGAGTTTCTCTACATATAACTCACATATAGAGTGGTTTAAGGAGTTGAAGGACTTGGTGGCAAAGTCTTTCTTGGTGAAAATTTTAGTTTACTATTGTGTGAGGATCAAACACAAACATGGGAGGGAAAGGTAGATACCATTGAGATCACAAACAAAGAGGGGATCAGAAGGAACTATTACTGCAAAATCTAATAACCTAATGTAATGCCTCATTAGGAAACATAGGTTAAGGGAAACAATGAGATTAGCCACCACTGTCACCTTAGTGATTTTTCTCTTATTGTTTTGTGGATGGATATTTTTCCTACAAGGGAGGCTTCCTTGACAGTTTTCAGAGATTAAGTAACCCATTGATTCCCACGATAAATACCCCTTAAGGACACTGTCAAATAAACATGCCATAATAGTATTCAACGAAGACAACCTTTGGGTGAGGATGAGGTAGTGAGTTAAAAAGAACTTACCGTCTAGAGGAAAGAGATAAGTCCTACAGATGTTGAAATAAATTCCAAACACATGCCATCTTAGAAGTAAAGATTGACCTGTGTGGCCTAGAATTTCTCCTCATTTGAATTGCGCTGTAGGTTCATCCGAACCTCCTCTGGAAGCCACAACTTTTGGTGGTGGAATGAAGTCAATCCGACGGTCGGTTTGTGAGATATTGTTTGCCCTAGTTTGATAATGAAGCCGCTAATGCTGATGCTGCTGATCTAGGGTTTGCTACTGCTGATATGAATCAGATTTATTGTACTATTTCTCTCTTCTGAATTATTGAAGATAAAAGAAGATTTGATCAAAGGGTTTCCCCACACATTGTGGGGTTTGTCCTTGGCTAGCCGCCACATCTTGTGTCTCTTGTCTTGGCTTGTTTTCTGTCGATCGTTTAATGTTCTATCTGCACTTTACTTTATGTACATGTGATTGCTAATCTGTGGAAAATAATAAGAAAAAGAAGTAAACTGTTATAAGCATAGAACATACCATAACTTAACATGGGATCAGAGCTGAGGTGAAGACAAAGCCCGAGAAAGAGCAAGAGCAATCACCAAAGAGAAGATTGGCAAGGCTATCCTAAAAGAACTATGGGGTCTTCAACACTCTTTCTTGCCGAAGACAAGCTCCGTGAGAAAGATGACTATCATGCATGGAAGATGTCTATCGATCTAACCTTGGAAGACCTAGGAGTGTTGGACTATGTAAGAGGCAATATTGTTGAGCCTACATCAAATGCATCCGCTGTTGCATGGAACAAATGGAAAACCGAAGAAGTCAAAATAGAAGATCATTCGGGACTCTATCGACAAGCACTTGGTGGCCTACATCTCTGAACTGGACACCTCCAAGGAAATCTACGATAGACTGGGAAATGGCACTCATGACTCTTGGAGGATTACCATTCGAATGGTACGTGTTCAGGACTACTCTTCTGAACTATAATGTAATTCCTGGTTTCAAGGAATTAATGGCTAGATGCATTCAAGAAGAAATAAGGGAAGAAGAGCAAGAAATGCCCATGCCTAAAGGTCCTCCTGCTGCTTTTTCTTCTCATGCTAAGAGAAGAAATAATTTTGGGTCTAAATCAAAAGGAAAGGCTGGATCTAAGGGTGGAAGAAAAGGACGATGTTTCATCTGCGATGAAGCAGGTCACTATGCAAGGGAGTGCCCTGATAGAAAGGACTCACACTGGGACGATGATCAAAATCCCTCTGATGGCAATCAAAGGAATGAAAAATTCAATAGCAAAGGTAAGAGGAGAGCTGGGAATCAAGGAAGAGGACAACCATTCAAGAAGGCTAGAAAGTCCAGGATGTATTAAATGCACCTGACCTCAAAAAGAACCTAGTGTCCATCTCGGCAATGGAAGACAAAGGCTACAAGGTAACCTTCAGCAATGGCAAGGTATGTATATGGAAAAATAATGTTAAAGATGCCTTTACTCTTGGGTTTAGTGTTATATCAGGTCGATGGAAGTCCGCTAGGTGTCATGTCTTGTGACACAACTCTTTAGTCTGAACTTTGGCATCGGAGGTTTGCCCACCTTCATTACAAAGCTCTACCCGATGTAAGACAGATGGTAACAGGGATGCCCGAATTCCAAGTAGAGAAAGAAGGTATATGTCCGGGATGTGCCGAAGGAAAGCTCAAAAGGGGACTGTTCCCCTCAAGCCAAAGCAAGACCTCTGATATATTACAGTTAGTTCACTCAGGCATATCTGAAGCTGGCATTAAGAGGGAGACTACTACACCACATACTCCTGAGCAGAATGGTGTGGCGGGAAGGAATAACCACACGATTGTGGAAGCTGTCCGGGTCATTCTACATGATCAAAGACTTCCGAAGTTTCTATGGGCTGAAACCACAAACACTGCCGTATATGTACAAAATTCGATGCCCTCATCAAGCATTGGGTTCCAAGACTCCTGAAGAAAAGTTCACTGGTAAGAAACCTGATGTTTCTCATTTTAGAATTTTTGGAAGCCCTGTATATTTTCATGTGCCGAAAGAGAAAAGAAATAAATTGGGTGCATCTGGAAAGAAGGGAATTTTCGTGGGCTATGGTGAAATTACTAAAGGCTATCGAATCTATGTAGCCGGTCAAAGGGAAGTTGTAATTAGTCGTGATGTCACCTTTGACAAAGATATGGCTCTTAGCAAGGTGAACAATCTTCCGACTTTGAGGAGCTCTCAAGAAGCCAACACCAGGGAACCGAAAGAAAAAGATGATGAATCAATGCCTGATGTAGAAGAACCCATGGATCTGATTGATCCTCATCCACATGAGCCTTCCTCTTCTAGGAAGAGGCCTTCATGGCTTAGGGGGATACTTGATGATGCTGAAGGACATGTTGCACCCTGAGGAACCTTCCGTCAAAGTAAGAAACCTAACAGGTATCAGGGATACCTGACCATCATGAGCACGATCATACAAAATGAGCCTTCATCATTCTCAGATGTCGTCAAGCATTAAGTATGGAAGGATGCTATGACCAAAGAATATGAGTCTATCATGAAGAATGAGGTCTGGGAAGTAGTTCCCAGACCCTAGGACAAGACAGTTGTTACTTCCAAATAGCTTTACAAGATAAAACATGCAACAGATGGAAGTACGGAAAAGTATAAGGATCGTTTTGTTGCTCATGGTTTCTCCCAGAAGGAAGGTATAGACTATGATGTGATATTTGCACCTGTTTCTAGATATACGACCATCTGCTCGATCATAGCCCTTGTCGCTTCACAAGGATGGAACCTACATCAGATGGATGTCAAGATTGCGTTCTTACATGGCTCGGTCAAAGAAGAGGTCTACGTGGAGCAACCCGAAGGATTTGATTGAAAATATCATGTATGCAGGTTGAAGAAAGCTCTCTATGGGCTGAAGCAAGCACCTTGAGCATGGTATGAGAGGATCGATAGCTACTTGATGAAGCTGGGATTCACTAGGAGTGAAGCCGATCCTAACCTTTACTTTAAGGTTGAAGATGACAAGCCTCTCATACTGGTGCTGTATGTGGATGACCTCTTTCTAACAGGTGCATACCCTCTCATTCACAAATGTAAGAGGGAGTTGGCTTCTAAATTTGAAATGAAGGACCAAGGACTTGAAGTGTGGCAGAAGCCGGGGGAAATTTTCCTATCTCAAGGAAAATATGTGGTAATGATATTGGAAAGACTCGGTATGATGGATTGCAAGCCTGTGACTACCCCGAGGATCTTAACTTTTAGAAGTTATATGGTAGTGATGTCGGACCAGATTTGGGAAATGCCTCTGAGTTTCATAAACTCATTCGCATTGATGTTCTTGGTGAACCTCCATCTGAACCTATGTTTTTCAGTTAGCATTGTGAGCTCATATTTGGTTGAGCCTCACTGGATTGATTCCAAGAATCTTCTAAGATATCTTCGTGGAACAATGGGTTAAGATACACTGCCAAAGATGTGAGACTACTTGGATATACTGATGCTGATTGGGCATGCAGTGTGGTGGACCGTAAGAGTACTTTCGGGTGCTGTTTCACCTTGGGATCTGCTTCGATATCCTGGATGAGCAGGAAGCAGAAGTCGGTGGCTTTGAGAACCGCCGAAGCAGAATATATTGCTGCTAGCATGACCTCGTGTGAGGTAGTCTGGTTGTGGAAGCTCTTCAATGAGATGTTTGGATTTACATTGGATACCACTGTGATTCTCTGTAACAACCAGAGGTGGGATTCGATTATTGAGGAATCTCGTATTCGTTGATTTCTCTAGCAGATAGACATCATCTGGGATATGGTAAGTCGATGAGCAAGGATGCTCCATTACATTAAGATGATGTACAGGTTGATACACCTTGTCAAAACCTCGAGGAAAGATCTAATCTATGATTTTCCCAAACAACTTGGAGTCATCAAGAAACCCTTGTACAAGGGTCCTACATGTTGCATACATTGAGCTCTGGGAGCTCTGAGGGCTTGCGGTTATTACTGCAGCAACATACGACCACAGGGTGACTCACCCTCCCCTGGTGGTGCGCACTGGAACAAGATGATTCACTCTCTTGTGGACAAGATGATTCGCTCTCTTGTGGAACAGGATGATTCGCTCTCCTGTGTAGCAGGATGATTAGTTCTCCTGTGAGGCCTGGATTGATGTGTTCTCCATGGTGATTGTAGTAGGATTGATGTGTTCTCCTGTGAGGCCTGGATTGATGTGTTCTCCATGGCAGCCTAGATTGATGTGTTCTCCATGGCAATTGTAGCAGGATTGATGTGTTCTCCTGTGAGGACAGGATTGATTAGTTCTTCTGTCGAGGCATCCTACCCATGTAGTCTGGGACTCATGGGAAGTACCTCTCATCTGATCAATGAGCAGGGAAATGAAGTTAGGGACCATAGTAGTACCGATGGACGCATCGTTGTATCTACCGTACTCCCTACACTAGGATGACCTCCATTGATCTGGGATCAATGATACTAGTCTGGGACCAGTGGTAGGAGTTATACCATAGTATGACGCTAACTTTGTGTCGGTTGAGACTGGTCTAGGACTAGTGGTACATACTCCGAGACTGACTTCGTGTCAGTGCAGTACTATTATGGGACCAGTGAGAGTGGTACATACTATGACGCTGACTTCGGGTCGGTTGAGACTGGTTTGGGACCAGTGGTACACTCTCTGAGACTGCGATACTGGTCTAGGACCAGTGGTAGGAGTTGTACCATACTATGATGCTGACTTCGGGTCGGTTGAGACTAGTCTGGGACCAGTGGTACATACTCCGAGAGTGACTTCGTGTCAGTGCAGTACTGGTCTGGGACCAGTGAGAGTGGTACATACTATGATGCTGACTCCGGGTCGGTTGAGACTGGTCTGGGACCAGTGGTACACTCTCTAAGACTGCGATACTGGTCTGGGACCAGTGGGAGGAGTGGTACTTACTATGAAGCTGACTTCAGGTCAGCTGAGACTGGTCTGGGACCAGTGGTACGCACTCCGAGACTGACTTTGAGTCAGTGGAGGATGATACTGGTCTAGGACCAGTGGAGTTGTACTCACTATGACGCTGACTTCGGGTTGGTTGAGACTGGTCTGGGTCTAGTGGTACATACTCTAAGACTGACTTTGAGTCAGTATGATACATCCTCGATCATTTCTTCTTCTTCATAATTGGACAAAAGCAGAGCAGAACAGAACAATGCATGAGCAGAGTAGAACAGAGCAAAACAGTACTGATCAGTACAGGGCAGAACAAGACAAAGCAGAACAGGCAGAATAGAGCAAAGCAGGGCAAGGGTCAGGATGTACAGGGCAGTTCATTTGATGGATGAATAGTAACGACCGATAGACAGATTGCAGATGAAGTTCTCCGAGGTTGAGAGGGAGTGTTAAAATTGGCAACCAAGGCAAAACTTCATGTGGGTCATCTTATTCATGGCTGATAATATTTTTATTAGATTCCTCTCGTTGAGAGGTGTAGGATTGATATAAAGATCATCCGTTTCCGATAAGTATTCATGGAGATATGAATTTATTTTGATTATGGAATTATTATCAAGCTGACCTACAACTCATGTAGGATCAGAAGCCCAATAGTCACATCTATTCAAACACCAACATTGTGTATAAATATAAGAGGACTTTTCTTCATTTGCACTCACTCATCTCATCACATCTCTCTCTCTCTACTGCGCTAAAAAGGGTCTCTTCTATACTGCGCAGAAATGGGTCTCTCTCTCACACATGTGAAGTCAGAAGCTGCTGAAACTGAAGTTGCAACTGCAGAAGTAAAGATTTACTTGCGTGGCCTAGAAGATCTCCTATTTGGAACTGTGTTGTAGGTTCATCTGAATCTCCTCTGAAATCCGCAACTTTTGGTGGTGGAATGAAGTCAATCCAACGAACGGTTTGCAAGATATTGACTACCCTAGTTTGAAGCCGGAAACTGCTGAAACTGAAGCTGCAACTGCAGAAGTAAAGATTGACCTGCGTGGCCTAGAAGATATCCTCATCTGAACTATGTTGTAGGTTCATTTGAACCTCCTCTGGAAGCCGCAACTTTTGGTGGTGGAATGAAGTCAATCTGACGGTCAGTTTGTGAGATATCGTCTGCCCTAGTTTGATAAAGAAGCCACTAATGCTGATGCTGTTGATCTAGGGTTTGCTACTGCTGATATGAATCAGATTTATTGTACTATTTTTCTCTGCTGAATTATTGAAGATAAAAGAAGATTTGATCAAAGGGTTTCCCCACACATTGTGGGGTTTGTCCCTTGCTAGCCGCCACATCTTGTGTCTCTTGTCTTGGCTTGTTCTCTGTCGATCATTTAATGTTCTATCTGCACTTTACTTTATGTACATGTGATTGCTAATCTGTGGAATATAATAAGAAAAAGAAGTAAATTGTTATAGGCATAGAACATACCATAACTTAACAAGCTATGAATGAAGAACTGGATCAAATTGAGAAGAACGACACTTTGGAATTGGTTCCACGACCAAAGGATAAAAATGTTATTGGAACTAAATGGATCTTCATAAACAAATTGAATGAGGACAGATAGGTTACCAGGAATAAAGCAAGATTAGTCTGCAAAGGATATGCACAAGTTGAAGGAATTGATTTTGAAGCAACATTTGCTCCCGTTGCCAGAATGGAAGCTATCAGGATGTTTCGCGCTTATGCATGCTAGAGAAAAATCAAGGTCTACCAAATGGATGTTAAGTCAACCTTTCTAAATGGTGAATTGGAAGAAGAATTTTACATTGAACAACCCAAAGGTTTTCTGCTCACTGACAAAGAAAACTACGTTTGTAGATTAAAGAAGGCACTATATGGTCTCAAGCAAGCTCCTAGGGCTTGGTATGATAGTCTTGATAGGTATCTACATAAACAAGGGTTCAAGAAAGGAAGCACTGGCAGCAATCTCTATGTGAAAGTGGATCATGATAACCTAACGACTATCGAGGTATATGTGGATGATATAATCTTTGGAAGCAATTATGACATATTAAGTAAAGACTTTGCCGCAAAAATGCAAAGTGAGTTTGAAATGTCTATGCTTGGCGAGTTGACATACTTTTTAGGGCTTCAGATTTCTCAGCAGGGTAAAGGAATATTCATATATCAAACCAAGTACATCAAGGAAATGCTCAAAAAATTCCAGATGGAAGATTGCAAGCCAGTCCTTACCCCCATGATAACAAGTTGCAAGTTAAGCTTAGAAGATTCGTCAAAGGATGTGGACCAAAGATTGTATAGATCCATGATTGGTAGTCTCCTATATGTGACAGCCTTCTAGCTTGATGTGATGCAGGTAGTTGGACAAGTAAGAAGATTCCAAGCACCACCAAAAGAATCTCATATTATTTCTATCAAAAGAATTCTTTGATATCTTAAGGGCACAACAGAATATGGTCTATGGTATCCCAAAGGAAATGATCTGGTTATCCAAGCTTATACAGATGCAGATTGGGTAGGAAGTGTTGATGATCGTAATAGTACCAGTGGAGCAGTATTCTATCTAGGTTGTTATCTTGTTTCATGGTTAAGTAAAAAGCAGTCTTCAATCTCGCTATCCACAACAGAAGTAGAAGATATCGTGGCAACAACTTGTTGTACACAAGTTCTCTGGATAAAGCAAAATTTGCAATATCTTCAAGTCAAGTTTGATGAACCTATTCCCATCTTTTGTGATAACACCAGTGCCATCAGTATCTCCAAGAATCCTGTGATGCATTCCAAAATGAAGCACATTCCGATTAAATATCATTTCTTCAGAGAGCAGGTCGCCAAAAGGGATATCAAGCTTGAATATGTTGGCACAAAGGAACAAATTGCTGACATCTTTACCAAACCATTATCTCGTGAATCATTTGAGTATCTTCGCGAAAAGCTAGGGATTCTCCCAAATTTTCATTAGAATCTTTATCTTATCTACTCGAGTAGAAAGAGGGAGTGGAGGTGTGTACAGTTCCGCAGGATGGATGTTTTTCAGGGGGAGCTACCCTTTTCAATTGATGACAAAGGGGGAGAGAAGGCAGTACAAAGAGGTATCATGATCATAGGGGGAGTACTTGTGTTGCCATCAATGCCAAAGGGGGAGATTGTTGAACAGTGGTTGTCATTGATGTCAACCCAAGCAGCATCAGGGGCTACCCCAATATTGCATGGGCATTTTGACTTGACAACTCATATTATTTTTCATCAAAGATCTTCTCGATGGATTCTACTCATCGAGATGTTTCCGTTGATATATGGTACGCCTCCTAGTTCTTCACAGCTTGAGAGTTATCTGCATTTGAAGTTGGAAACCCCCATTAGTGGGCTAAAACCCCAGGGGTTGAGATATCACCTTATTCCCCAATGATTGTCAATATATGTCAGGGATTCTCATTATAATCTCACCTCGTATAAGTTGAATAAATTGAAAATCAAAATATAGTAAACCAATCATTGACTTTACTCTCGGATAGGACCATATGCACTAAGCCAATCATTGACTTCAAAATTTTAGTGGAATTGAATTTTTTTTCTATATAAATATTAATAAGGGGTAGTAATTAATTAAATTAAGGATATTTATTATTATTTAAGTAATAAGTATTAAGAGTTTTATTAAAGCTATTTTTTAAAGTATTTAGTATTTATTAAGAATCACTAAGTTATTAAAATATGAGACCTTTGGATTACATGGCACATTTAAAATAATTTTTTAAATTCCTAATATGCCTCACTAACGTGTACCTCATAAAACTCTCTAACGTTAATATTTACAAGTGCCTTCCAATTAAACCTTAGTCTATAAAAGAGATAATATACATCATTCTCTATAATGTACTTTTATAATGACTCATCCATAAGGTTACTTCTGATTTTATTTCGGTCATCCCTGAGGAAGTAACGCAGATCATTAGTAAGGGGCAGGATTTGATCTCTTTTGAAAGTTTAATTTTGCTAAAGACTCGTTTGAGTGCAGGACATCAGCCTTATGAAAATGACACAAAAGTGAGGGCTTATTACATTATTTTTCTGATTATTTTCGGTCATCCCTGAGGAAGTAACGCAGATCATTAAACATCAACCTAATGAGAAATGACACAGAAGTGAGGGCTTATTACATATTTTTTCCGATTATTTTCGGTCATGCCTGAGGAAGTAACGTAGATCATTAGACATCAGCCTTATGAAAGCGACACAGAAGTGAGGGCTTATTACATTATTTTTTTGATTATTTTCGGTCATCCCTAAGGAAGTAACGTAGATCATTAGACATTATCCTTATGAAAATGACACAGAAGTGAGGGCTTATTACATTATTTTTGGGATTTGGTGATTCGTTGGATATGTTGTTCTGAAGTTTGATGGGTAAGGCCACAAACTTGTTTTAGCCATAATCCTTTCAAAAGGGTGTTTCTCATATGCGGCTACAAGAGAGAAGCTTCACTAAGGCAGTGAGGTAGCATAAGTGTCCCATTTGCTGCCACAAGAGACACATTTTCTTAAGATAGTCTCCTTGACAAAGATTAACAATATCCTTTTAATACAGTCTACATGATCAGCAAAACCCTGACCCTACAGTGAAGTAGTTGAATAAAAGAAAATGAGAACTACAACACTAAACAGTGGCACGAGTACAGGACAATTTCATTTACAAATTGTTTCATCGTTAAGGATAGCAAAAGAGCAGTAAGGGTTGTGTGTTCAAGCATCAAGACTTCAAGGTGACAAAGACAACATTGCAGTACATTCTTCCTGCATCAAGGTAAGTCAAGGAAGAAGACAAAAAGGTGCTTTGGACATTAGCAAAACATCAAAGACAATAGTCTTTTGAAGCGTTTTAAGCCTTGCAATTTAAAAGTATATCTACGATGCATTCAAAAGATCACTGCAGCTAGCAAGGACCATACATCAACAAGGGTAAGTATGATACAACAAGGTCTTGTTTGTTAATGCATTTGCGGGAAGGGGGACACTCTAGGACAACTTGGACACATATTGGAAGAACGTGCAATACCAAGATACCATCATGTGAAGCAAGCAGAACAGTGCATCAACAACTACAAGTGATCCAAGAAGCAGTGTGAAGCGTCACGTCTTATCAAAAGTTGTTATTGTAAAGAATCATCATTGTAAAAGAGTCATCATTGCAAGAGTCATTATTGTAATAGAGTTAATCTTCCTAGAGTCCAAAAGGCATTGTTGGGAGGTATAGGAGTCTCTGTTGGGATGATGTCATGGTTGGGTTACAGGTCATAGTGTGATTGGGTGTTCAGTGAAAATCATTGTAAATCATATTGTATTGTGGATTGTTTTCCCTAGTACGGGAATCCACACTCTTGTCTCATTTCAGTCATTATAGGGTGGAAGGGAGGTGCTAGGCAGATGCATGAAGTCACCTACAAGTTGGAGCCTATGAACACTTCAGGGTGGTAGGTTGGTCTAGGGTGTTGGGGCATCCATTAACTTGATTACTGAAGAAACCAGGGCATTGGGGCGTCCTTCCAGTGGGAGCTGGAGAAGAATGCTTTTCTAGGATTCTAAGAAGTTGTTACTTTCATTTCAGTTGGGGCTAAAGATTAAAGAATTTAGTAGAAAAGCCTTCGGTGGTTTTTGACCTGGAGGGGGTTTTCCACCTAAAATTTTTGTGCCTAATGTGTTATTTTATTTACTGTTATTATTGTATAAACATTAATAATAATTGAAGATTAACTAATTCTCTGAAAATATTTAAAAGTGATAATTTCTAAGGAATATTGATTAACCCCCCCTCTCAGTATTTCCAACAATTAGGTGCCACATTAACCCACAACTACATTAAAGAATTCATATCTCAAGTTCTAGACCTCGTATTTGAGTGATTTTCAATGCTCACGGTTGCTCTCGGGATCCTCTATTACCTCAAACCATCACATGTCTAATAGCCCTCGCAGATTCACACCCAGAGGCCTGGGTGAAAAGCCTGCACCTTGGGTTCCAATCCTGTAATGCCCTATTGTGGCACTCCAAACCTCGAACCCTAGGGCTTGGAGTGCCTCCCAAGCTATCAAAAATCAACACTCCCTCTTAGTGAGGGAGGTACTTCCAAGACTAGGAAGCAGCTCATCATCACCGTCACTACTCACAACATTCGCCCAAGTCTTGGGGCTCACAACTACAACATTCCCTGTAGTGTGAACTACACCTCTCTTGGAAGTGTCGCTGTCTCTGGAATAACATTGCTTCTTCTTCTTCTCCTGTATCAATTTCTTATCCCTTCATGATTCCTTCTTGGCAGCTATAGGATCTCCCTTGCTCCCCACTGACCACACACTCTTCTTGGGCTGTAAAGTCTCCCTCTAGAACTTGACTCCCTCTGAGCCTATAGAGCTTGGACCTTCTTCTCTGAAACATGTACCTACTCTTTTGAAGCCTGCACCTATTTCCCTGTAACCTACACTAGGTTCTCCTGCTTCTTCCCAATATCCATAGGCTTGCCCGTCAGCTTATATAGACCATGTTCTCTAATTCTAATCACCACACCTGCAGAGCCAGAGCCTTTGGGCCTGAGTCTGGACTTCCTAGTCTCGAACAAGACCTAAAACCACTTACACTCGATTGTTAAGACATATATCACGCTATATCTGAGTCCTGGTACAAACTTATGTCCTAGGCTCACATCACCTTTCCTGACTCCATCCTGAATTGAACAACTCTAGATCCTTGGATCTCCTTCTGACTCTTGTCGCCCAACACCATGTGAAACTTTGAGTCCCACTCAGCTAGAGTCTTGAATACCTCCTATGACCTTGTCATATGTTTCGACGCCCTACTATCCACGTATCGTGTAGCCTCATCGATGTACCCTAAGAGAAATGAGAGATCAAGGAAAAGTCCTCCTCCTCCAATCTCATGGGAGAGCATCTATCTTAGCAGAAGTGGCAATCCTGGCGGCCTGCTTCCCTTTCTTCTTATCGTCATCTCCCACCTTCTTCTTCATCAGACATCTAGTTGAAAAATGACCCATCTTGCCACAATGGACACACCTGATCTTACTCAAGTCCTTATGCTTACCCTTCATTATTGCTGTAAGCACAATGTCGTCATCTGAAGCTTTCTTCTTCGTATGAAGATCCTCGCCTCTCAACTATTCTTGAATGAATTCGTCCCATAACCTATTCCAGTCTGGCAACTTCTCTTTGGCAACAATCCATTTGATGAATGGATTCCATTCCTCAGTGAACCCTTTCAAAGCAATCCCCACCATATCATAATCTAAAATAGTCACATCAACAATATCAAGCTCATCTTTGACCTGAGACAACCTCATCAGATACGAAGTCACTCCTTCACTTTACAACATCTTGGTGGGCTTCAACTTGTCCTCCAACACCAACATCAGGTTCTCATTCTTATTTTGGAAAAAATTCTGAAGAGACATCCACATCTCATGAGTGGTGTTCTTCCTGGACATTCACACCATCTAGGATGATCAATCTCACCTTCGTCTCCAATTCTTCGTACAATTCCAACTCCTAATGGTTAGTTGGCTTCTTGATGGATTTCTCGGTGAACTCCCAGATTATGTTGACCTGCAAGAGCAAATTGATCCTTTCCTTCCATGGACTATTATTGGACAACTCTTCCAACCTATCCTCATATCGGAGACCAACTTGCAACTTGGACATTGTAGTGAGCTGCTTCACCTGCAATGTGACCAACTCCCTCTTAAGTTGTACTTCACTGTGCACACTCTGATTCACTGTCCCTTCAAAGTAGCTCAGACATGCTTTGATGCCATGTTGTTTATCCACAATCCCAATGTCTAGGATAGAATCTTAGATCACTGACACTACCAAACCAAGAATCACAATGAAGATACTTTTCACAGCAAAATGATATACAACTGTAAATCTACTGAAATATACATAAGTTTTTACACAAATATGTGCAACAACTGAATCTATGTTATATTAATGCAACTGAATAATACAACAATCTAGGGCTCTCATACTAGGGATAATGGACCTCAAATATCCACAAGTACAAGAAAACAAATACAATATTATTTGAGGTCTAGTTGATGTATTGCACCTCACAACTGCTTTGTCATACCTTGTAAACTTGTTAAATTGGCAACTAGGGCCAAACTTCATGTGGGTCATCTTATTCATGGCTAATAATATTTTTATTAGATTCCTCTCGTCGAGAGGTGTAGGATTGATCTAAAGATCATCCGATTCCGATAAGTATTTATGGAGATATGAATTTATTTTGATTATGAAATTATTATCAAGCCAACCAGCAACTTGAGTAGGCTCAGAAGCCCAATAGTCACGCCTATTCATCACTTACGTTTTAGTATAAATTGGCAAGGACTTGAAGTCATTTCACACACATATTCTTGAGGTGATCTCCTCTCCACGTCTTGGGTTTTTGGAGAAGGAGAGAACATAGAATACGCTGGCCTAGATGATGCCCTAGCTCACACTCAGATGATGCCCTAAATTACAGTCAGTATGATGAATCTCTATACGCTGTTCAGGAAGTGAAACCCTACGCCGTTCATGGAAACATATAAACTGGAATAGGCAGCAATTTCATGAATGTATGTGGATACGCAACAACAACAACTTCATGAATATATATACGCACAATGCTGGAATATACGTTGGGCATAAAAACGCAGGCAGAGACACTTACGTTGGATCATGAACAAACATGCAATAGATACGCTGGTCACTAATGAAACTTATACACAGAATTAGACATGCTGTACATACACGCTGTCATGGCATATATATATATATATATATATATATATATATATATATATATATATATATATATATATATATATAATAATAATAATAATAATCGCTGCTCGTGGATACACGCATCAACACAGTCACAACGCAGTCATATAATCGTTGCTCGTGGAGGCATATACACGCATCACACGCATGATAAACGCTGTGTGTAGCCACTGTAAATACATGGAGCTGTAAGAGGAGCCGCAATACTGAGGTATAACCGTCAAGGAAACGCAACATCATAAGTTGTCCAGAAGCCCCAACATGCAACGCAATCAAGGGATGAACGCAGTCAAAGGAAAGTTGTAGTCATACGCTAAACCCTTACACGGAGTTAATGGGACAGTTATGAACGCAGTCAAGGACGCAGTTACACGGCACTTATACGTTGTCCTGAGATGTATTACCTATATACGTTGTTCCTTACACAGGACATAAAGATTCATATGTTGTCATTCATATGAAACCTATACGCATAAGACAACGAAGCCGCAATCATAATAGAGCCGCAGTAAGGAAGGAAGATGCAGTGAACCGCAGTCAAGGTTGGATATAGGGTTTGGCTGCATCCTCGGATTGGTTAAGGAGCCACAGAACTAAAGAAGCAATCGTGGTAATGAGATAAGGGTTCAATGAAGAGGTCCGTAGCATACGGTAGTCTCAACATGTTTCAGAAAACAGTGACAAGCATCATATATATATGCATGATCAGTAATGGACTGCATGCTGATGGATGAGACAGAAGATGATGAATGATGCAGAATAATGGGCATGAGCAGCATGATGATGACTAGGGTTGCATAACGATGGAAGATGTTGAATAATGGGCAGCATGATGATAAAAACAGATGAGATGGTGCTACATGGTAAGGTGTGGTAAATGGATGAAATGGATAGGTGAAGCCGTCACCTTGGAGAATCAGTTGAAGCAGAATGTCTTCAACTAATATTAGGTATCATCGTTATAGGAGATGATCTATGCTCAGATCTAGATAAGTCAAAATGTTGACTTCTGTTGTAAATGTACTCTCTCTCTCTCTGCTGAATTTTGAAGAACATAAAAGAAGAATTGATCAAGGGTTTCCCCACACATTGTGGGTTTTGTCCTTGGCTAGCGCCACATCTTGTGTCCTCTTGTCCTAGCATGTCTTCTGCGATTTATATTTATGTTCTATCTGCAATTTACTTTAATGTTGATGTGATTAACAAAATTAACATACCTAAAATTAACAAACCTGTTGGTCCTTTTGCTCCCAATCTGCTCCTTAGTCCACCAAGGAACAACACTTAGAGACTCCAGGAGGTCTACCACGTATCACTGTTGCATGACTCTTCTGCTACAAAGAACTTTGGCTAATCCAATCTGCTCCTCTAGGATGGCCAATCCCTTAGCACCAAACTGCCTTTCCTAGTTATCACTTTGGTCCATGAAAGTGCCACATAGGCTATCAACTCTTCACACAACACACAACTGTCCCAAATCATTCTTGTTTGTTGCTTCTAGGGTTACTTTGGACACTTACATGTTGCCCTCCACCAACCACAAAGTGCCAAATACTTTTGTCCACACTTGGACATATCCTCTAGCATCAAATTCAACACAAATACATCACATACCTGACATCTTTAAGGATTGGTGTAGTTGCTACACATATGGTAGTCTAGTTAGGGTTGTTGAGAGAGTGCTACAACTCGTTTTCTCCACTTCTAGACCCTCTCCATGGCTACAACCTACCTTGAAAATGATATGCCCACCTTCCCTTGCTATTTTGGGTTGATTTCACCCTCCAACAAGCCTCATGTCCACCATTTCTCAAGGAAAATAGGCTTGTGGCCTTCCTCTTAGCCACATGATCTCTTGTTCTAGGATGATTAGGCCTGCTACCTACCCTTAACAAGCTTCTAAGGTTGCGACCAACTGATGGAGAGAAGGTCTACCCAAAATCATGCCACAACACCACTTCAAGTTGTCCCTAGAGGTTGTAGCTTCCTCCTATAGCTACTTAGCCCTACAAGAGACACAAAAACCCATACAAAACGTCCCAACGAAACTTCTTATGCCTACTTTTCTAACTCGGTTGCCTCAGAGGTGTATCTTCTATGAATGGATGCACTTGGATGGAAAAAATGACATCTCCACTCACTTAGATTTATACAAAACTCATGTGGTGTCAACAACACAACTTGTGGCACTCTAAAACATCAAGCCGACCTCCATTAGGTGCCACATTAACCCACAACTACATTAAAAAATTCAAATTTCAAGTTCTAGACCTCATATTTGAGTGATGTTCGATGCTGCCGGTTGCTCTCAGGATCCTCAAATCATCACATGTCCAATATCCCTCATGGATTCACACTCACATGCTTGGGTGCAAAGCCCACACCTTGGATTACAAGCCCACAATGCCCTATTGTGGTGCTCCAACCTCCAAACCTTGAACCCTAGGGCTTGGAGTAGCTCCCAAGCTATAAAAAATCAAGAGTGAACACTCATTCAGACATATGTTTTGCAATTAACACTTTGATAAAATTTATGACTGAGCCTTTACACACACACTAGGTTGCAACTAAGCATGTGCTGAGATACTTACATGGGACGATTAATCTTGGTCTGAGATATATTTTTGCAGATGTGAGACTTGATGGTTACACTGATGCTAACTGCGCCAGAAATGTTATTGATGAGAAGAGCACATCAAGGTGTTGTTTTAGCCTTGGATCTACCATGATATCTTGGATAAGAAAGAAGTAGAAGTCTGTTTCCCTTTGTTGAATTTCCATGAGCTTGGTATCTAGGATAAAATCTTAAATCTCTGACGCTACCAAAACCAAGCATCTCAACAAAGCTACTTAACACAACAGAATAACATAATGTAGTAAACCAACCATGTGCGCAATAAGAACAATGACAACAATATATGTAACCCAACTTTGTTATATTATTAACATATAATACAACTGTTTAGGGCTCCTGTATAAGGGACAATGACCCTCAAATATCCACAAGTACAAGAGTACAAGATACAATGGCAATCTCGCTACTTTAGGGTACAATCACAACCTCTATGTCATATCTCATCCTATTGGTCCTTCGCTTTCAATCTTATCTCTTGTTTCCCCTTAGTCCATCAAGAAACAACACATAGAGACTCTAGGAGGGCTGCCACCTATCATTCTTGCAAGTCACTTATGCTACAATGAACACAGGCTGATCCAATCTGCTCCTTTAGGTTGCGAATACCTGAGCATCAATATTCCTTCTTAGTAGCCTCCTTCATCCATCAAAGAGCTACACATAGGCTCAAATATTCACCCAACACACAGTTGTCAATTCCCTTCTTGTCCACCTATTCAAGGGCTACTTTGGACATCTACACACTGCCATCCATCAGTCCAAAGATGCTCAATACTTCATTGTAGAATCTACTCCTAGGAAAGGGCCTCTAACCATCCTAGTTAGCCCTCTTACACTTGGCTTCCATAGGCTTCCAACTGTCCACAATTGGACACCATCCACCTAGCAACAATTCAACATAAGCTCAACACAAACATACCTCAAGTCTAGTTCAACACTGTTGTAGGTTAGGATGCCTGGTTAGGGATTGAATGCAGTCCACATCAACCCACTTCAATACTTGTTCTATGCCTCCTAACAATTGTGGATTAGCTCCTCTTACTTTTGTTCCTCCTTGCAGTTGTCCTCCTGTAGCTCCTCGACCTAGTTGCATATATAAACTCACCCTAAAACAGACCTTTCTTCTCTTCGTACTCCTTCTCCTATAGCTCGGAGAAGTTAATATTCTATGACTATTGCACTTGGGATGATTGAAATGACCTCCACACACCTTCTATTTATATACAAAATAACGACTCCACGAATTCTCCAAGAGACATGACTTTTGGACGTAACCATCTCAAACCTACATGACTTGTATGTCCAAAACCCATCATTACATTCAAAAATTCATATCTCATCATAGAAAACTCAGAATTCGACGATTTTCATTGCGTTGGATTCTCCTCAACGTCCTCTATCATCTCCATCCATCACATGTCCAAAATGCTCCATGGTTTTGACCCAAACATCAATGGGTGCAAAACCCCAACCTTGGGTTCCAAGCCCACAAATGACTTTTGTGGTGCTCCAACCTCCAAACACTGAACCCTAGGGCTTGGAGTACCTACCAAGATATCAAAAATTAACAATCCCTCTTAGCGAGGGAGGTACTTCCAAGACTAGGAAGTAGCTCATCATCATCATCACTACTCGTAACACTTGCCTAACTCCTAGCACTCACAACTACTGCGATCCCTGTAGTGTGAACTACACCTCTGTCGGAAGTGTCGCTGTCTCTGGAAGCTTCCCGCTTCTTCTTCTTTTCTTGTATCATTTTCCAGTCCCTCCATGATTCCTTCTTGGTAGTGGTAGAAGCACCCTTGCTCCCCACTGCCCACACACTCTTATTGGGCTGCAAAGCCTCCCTCTAAACTTGCAAACTCCCTCTATAACTCGAATCCCTCTGAGCCTCTGGAACTTGGACATTTTTCTCAAGAACCTGTACATGCCCCTCTGAACTTGCAAACTCCCTCTAGAACTCGAATCCCTCTGAGCCTCTGGAACTTGGACCTTTTTCTCTGTAACATGTACATGCCCCTCTGAACCCTGCACCTGCACCTACTTCTCTGGAACCTGTACCTGGTCTTCCTGCTTCTTCTTTTCCCATCAACTTGTATAGACCATGCTCTCTAACTCCAATCACAATACTTGCAAAGCTAGAGCCTCTGGGCCTGAGTCTTTCCTTCCCATCCTGGAATAAGACCTAAAATGCCTTCTCCTCGATCACTAAGACATATATCACACTATATCTGAGTCGTGGTACAAACATGATATCCTGGACCCACATTACCCATCCTAACTCCATCTTGAATGTCAACTCCCAATCCTTAGATCTCATTCTGAATTTTGTCGCCCAACACCATGTGCAACTTTGAGTCTCACGCAGCTAGAGTCTCGAATACCTCCTGTGACCCTGTCATATGTTTTGATGCACCACTGTCCATGTACCATGCATCATCATTGATGGTACCCTACAAGGATCGAGGGATCATATAAAATTCCTCCTCCAACCTCTTAGTGAGAGAATTTATCTTGGTAGAAGTGGCAACATCGACGACCTGTTTTCCTTTCTTCTTCTCATCATCTCCCATCTTCTTCTTCATCGAACATCTCGACAAAAAATGACCTATCTTGCCATAGTTGAAACACTTGATTTACTCAAGTCTTTATACTTACTCTTCATTTGTGTTGCAAGTTCCACGTCATCATCTGAATCCTTCTTCTTCAGATGAAGATCCTCATCTTGCAACTCTTCCTTAATGAAGTCATGCCACATCTTATTCCAGTCTGGAAACCTCTCTCTAGCAATGATCCCCTTGATGATTGGCTTCCATTCCTTGGTGAACCCTTTCAAAGCAATCCTCACCATATCTGAATCTGAAATAGTCACACCAACAACAACAAGCTAATCATCATCATCGGCATCACCGACATCATCGGCTTCAAAGGCTTGTTGATTAAGGTTTGAAGAATGCTTGTTACCATAGTGCTAATGATTACTTAGCAAATGAATGTTGCATGATGATGTTATGAGAGTTTTTATTGCTTGCTGATGTGTTACCCATAATTATGGTCTGTGTTGTAGGGGTTATTGCAGCCATTGCTTGGCTAAGTATTTGAACAATAAAATCAAAAGACTGTTGTCTTATACAAATGAATAACGACCTCTATATGGACCTTGTGATATATTGTTTTTCAGAACTAGGGTTTGAATTTGGCTTGATGATTTTGTTGTGTAGAGTTGTTAAGGTTTTTCAAGTGTACACACATTACGAAGAGTGATGTTGTGGCCAATTGTGGCTATGGTATGACAAAGGCACATATATCTCTTGAGCATAGTTGTTTGGCAGAGTTATTTATGTAGGGTCTTGCTATTGGATTATCCAGCTAAGGTTTGATGCAGTATTCAATATATTTGTTTATGTTAAAATTGGCAATTAGAGCCAAACTTCATCTGGGTCATATTATTCATGGTTGATAATATTTTTGTTAGATTCCTCTCATCGAGAGGTGTAGGATTGATCTAAAGATCATCCGATTCCGATAAGTATTTATGAAGTTATGAATTTATTTATGTTATGGACAAATTGTTAAGTCAGCCAACAACTTATGTAGGCTCAGAAGCCCAACAATCATGTCTATTCAACCTCTATGTTTTAGTATAAATAGAAGAGTACTTCAAGTCATTTCTACACACACTTGGATCTCTTACTCTCTCTACTTGTCTTTGGGTTTAAGTAGGAGGAGAGATCCTAAGGTGAAGCCGATGGTGCCAGTGAAGCCGATGAAGCCGATGATGTTGGTGAAGCCGATGATGCTAGTAATGCCGATGATGCCGGTGATACCAATGATGCAGGTGAAGCCAATGGTGCTGGTGATGCCGGTGAAGCCGATGATGCCGGTGATGCTGATGATGCCAGTGAAGCCGATGATGCCGGTGATGCTGATGAAGATGATGTCGGTGATGCCGATGATGATGGTGACTCAATTGACTTCCTGACTCTATGACAAACCCTAGAAGCACTCAATGGGGGTTTTACCTACAAATAAATTGACCTTGAGCATGAAACCCATGCTAATAATAATAATAATAATATTTTTTCTTTGTTTTTACAATATACGAGAATCAAGAGTGCATTTCATATTTATGAAGACCGAACCTTGTTACCTATTTCAACAGGGAAGTGTGTTGTGACTTCTAAATGGTTGCACAAGATCAAGCATGGAGCAGATGGAAGTATCGAGAAATATAAGGTGAGGTTCGTGGTTAGAGGTTTCTCTCAGAAAGAGGGAGAAGATTATGATGACATATTTGCAACAGTTGCCCGCTACACTACCATTTGATCTATTGTTGCTCTAGCTGCTAGTTGGGGACAAACTCTTCACTAGATGGATGTGAAGACCGCATTTTTACATGGCATACTCCAAGAGGAATTATATGTTGAGAAACCACAAGGATTTGAAGTACCTGACAAAAAGACTCATTTGTGTAGGATGAAGAAGACACTATATAGATTGAAGCAAGCCCCTAGGGCTTGGTATTCCTGTATTCATAGCTAATTGATGAATTTTGGATTCACGAGAAGAAATGATAACCTGAACCTATGCTTCAAAGTAGTCGAAGGTATGCCCCTAATTTTGGTTTCAAATGTTGATGACTTATTCTTGACAGGTGGTGAGCCTTTTCTTCTCGAATGCTAGAGTGAGTTGTTCTCTTAATTTGCAATGAAATTACCTTGGATTGATGCACTAGTTTATGGGCTTGGAGGTGTGACAAAGGCTTGGTGAGATATTCCTTTCACAAGGAAAATATGTTGTGAAACTGCTAGAAATATTTGGAATGGTGGAATGTAAGTCTATGGCCACACCAATGGAGATGAACTTCAAGAAGCTATGTGGAGAAGATGTTGGACCCAATTTGGCGAATCCCTCCGAGTATAGATAGTTGATTGGGGCACTGATGTTCCTCGTGAATGTTGTTTTTCCACGATCTTGGTGTCTAGGATAGAATGTTAGATGATTGACGCTACCAAACAAATAATCACAATGAAGCTACTTTGCACATCGAAACAATATACAATTGTAAATATACTAGTGCACAAAATATATACAACTTTTTACACAAATATGTACAACAACCCAATCTTTGTTATATTAATCCAACTGAATAATACAACAATCTAGGGCTCCCGTACCAGGGATAATGGCCCTCAAATATCCACAAGTACAAGAATACAAATACAAGATAATCTGATGGTCTAGTTGATGTAGTGCACCTCATAGCTGCTTTGTCATACCCTATAACCTGCTGGTCCTTTTGCTCCCAATCTGCTCACTAGTTGCTCCTTAGTCCATCAAGGAACAACACATAGAGACTCCAAGAGGGTTTCCACCTATCACTACTGCAAGTCTCTTCTGCTATAATGAACATTGGTTGATCTATTTTTCTCCTCTAGGTTTGCCAATCCATGAGCACCAAACTACCTTTCCTAGTGGTCACTTTAGTCCATCAAAGTGCCACATAGGCCATCAAATCTTCAACCAACACACAATTGTTCAAATTCCTTCTTGTTTTATGCTTCTAGGGCTACTTTGGACATTTACACGTTTCCCTCCACCAACCACAAAGTGTCGAATACTTCTATCCACACTTGGACCTATGCTCTAGCATCCAATTCAACACAAATACATCACATACTTAGCATGTTTAGGGATTGATGTAGCTGCTGAACATCTGGTGGTCTAGATAGGGTTGTTGATAGACAGCTACAACTCCTTTTCTCCACTTTTGGACCCTCTCTAAGGGTGCGACCGACCTTCAAACTGATCTTCCCACCTTCCCTTATTGTTCTGGGCTGATTTCACCCTCCAACAAGCCTCATGTCCATTTTGTCTCAAAGAAAACAAACCTGCAACCTTCCTCTTAGCCACACGACCTCCCGTTCTAGGATGATTAGGCTTGCGGCTGACCCACAACAAGCTTCCAGGGTCGTGGCCAACTGATGGAGAGAAGTTCTACTCAAAACCATGCCACAACACTACTTCAAACTGCCTCTAAAGGCTATGGATGCCTCCTATAGCTACTAGACCCTACAAGAGACACAAAAGCCCATACAAAAAATCCCAAGCAAGCTTCTTCTGCCTCCTTTTCTAACTCGGCTTCCTCAAAGATGTATCTTCCATGAATGGATGCACTTGGATGGTGAAAATGACCTCTCGACGCACTTTTATTTATACAAAACTCATGTGGTCTCAACAACACAACTTGTGGCACTCTAAAACATCCAGCCGACCTACATTAGTGTTGATCAGTGGTTGTCATTGATGTCAACCCAAGTAGCACCAGGGGCTACCTCGATCTTGCATGGGAATTTTGACTTGACAACTCATATTATTTTGCATCAAAGATCTTCTCGATGGATTCTACTCATCGAGATGTTTCCGTTGATATATGGTACGCCTCCCAGTTCTTCACAGCTTGAGAGTTATCTGCGTTTGAAGTCGGAAACCCCCATTAGTGGGCTAAAACCCCAGGGGTTGAGACATCACCTTATTCCCCAATGATTGTCAATATATGACAGGGATTATCGCTGTTGTCTCACCTCGTATAAGTTGAATAAATGGAAAATCCAAAGATAGCAAACCAATCATTGACTTTACTCTCGGGTAGGACCATATGCACTAAGCCAATCATTGACTTCAAAATTTTAGTGGAATTGAAATTTTTTTCTATATAAATATTAATAAGGGGTAGTAATTAATTAAATTAAGGATATTTATTATTATTTAAGTAATAAGTATTAAGAGTTTTATTAAAGCTATTTTTTAAAGTATTTAGTATTTATTAAGAATCACTAAGTTATTAAAATATGAGACCTTTGGATTACATGGCACATTTAAAATAAAATTTTAAATTCCTAAATTCCTAATATGCCTCCCTAACGTCTACCTCATAAAATTCTCTAACGTTCATATTTACAAGCCCCTTCCAATTAAACCTTAGTCTATAAAAGAGATAATATACATCATTCTCTATAACGTACTTTTATAATGACTCATTCGTAAGATTACTTCTGATTTTTTTTTGGTCATCCCTGAGGAAGTAAAATAGATCATTAGTAAGGGGCAGGGTTTGATCTCTTTTGAAAGTTTAATTTTGCTAAACACTTGTTTGAGTGCAGGACATCAGCCTTATGAAAATGACACATAAGTGAGGGCTTATTAAACTATTTTTCTGATTATTTTCGGTCATCCCTTAGGAAGTAACGCAGATCATTAGACATCAACCTTATGAAAATGACACAGAAGTGAGGGCTTATTACATTATTTTTGGGATCTGGTGATTCGTTGGATATGTTATTCTGAAGTTTGATGGGTAAGGCCACAGGCTTGTTTTAGCTATAATCCTTTTGAAAGGGTGTTTCTCATCTGTGGCTACAAGAGAGAAGCTTCACTAAGGCAGTGAGGTAGCATAATGTCTCATTTGCTACAACAAGAGATGCATTTTCTTAAGATAGTCTCGGTGACAAATATTAACAAGGTCCTTTTTATACAATCCACATGATCATCAAAAACCTTACCCTACAATGAAGCAATCAAATAAAAGAACAGGAGAACTACAACACTAAACTGTGGCATGAGTACATGACAATTTCATTTACAAATTGTTTCATTGTTAAGGATACCAAAAGAGCAGTAAGGGTTGTGTGTAAAAGCATCAAGACTCCAAGGTGACAAAGGAAACATTGCAGTACATTTTCCCTGCGTCAAGGTAAGTCAAGGAAGAAGACAAAAAGGTGCTTTGGACATTAGCAAAACATCAAAGACAATAGTATTTTGAAGCATTTTAGGCCTTGAAATTTAAAAGTATATCTACGATGCATTCAAAAGATCACTGCAACTAGCAAGAACCATACATCAACAAGGGTAAGTCCGCTACAACAAGGTCTTGTTTGTTAACGCATGTGTAAGAAGGAGGACACTCTAGGACAACTTGGACACATATTGGAGGAATGTGCAGTACCAAGATACCATCATGTGAAGCAAGCACAACAGTGCATCAACAGCTACAAGTGATCCAAGAAGCAATGTCAAGTGTCAGGTCTTATCAAAAGTCATTATTGTAAAGGATCATCATTGTAAAAGAGTCATTATTGAAAGAATCATTATTGTAATAGAGTCAATCTGCCTAGAGTCGAAAATGCATTGTTGGGAGGTATAAGAGTCTCTGTTGGGATGATGTCATCGTTGGGTTGCAGGTCATAGTGTGATTGGGTGTTCAGTCAAAATCATTGTAAATCATATTGTATCGTGGATCGTTGTCCCTGGTATGAGAATCCACACTCTTGTCTCATTTCAGTCATTATAGGGTGGCAGGGAGGTGCTAGGAAGGTGCATGAAGTCACCTATAGGTTGGAGCCTGTGAACACTTCAGGGTGGTAGGTTGGTCTAGGGTGTTGGGGCATCCATTCAATTGATTACTGAAGAAACCAGGGTGTTGGGGCATCCTTCCAGTGGGAGCTGGAGAAGAATGCTTTTCTAGAATTCTAGGAAGATATTTCTTTCATTTCAGTTGGGGCTGAATATTAAAGAATTTATTAGAAAAGCGTTCGGTGGTTTTTGACTCGGAGGGGGTTTGCCACCTAAAATTTTTGTGCCTACTATGTTCTTTTATTTACTGCTATTACTGCATAAACATTAATAATAATTGAAGATTAACTAATGCTTTGAAAAGATTTAAAAGTGCTAATTGTTAAGGAATACTGATTCACCCCCCTCTCAGTATTTCCAACAATTGGCATCAGAGCTTGGTTCCTTCAATATTAGTGTAACAACTGGAAGGAGATCATGGAGTATACTAATAATAAAGTTAATTTGTTCAATGGAAATAACTATGCACTTTGGAGTGGAAGAATGCAGGTTCATTTGTTGGCGCAAGGATACGAAGTATGCGAAATCGTTGACAAAGGTTTCACACTGACCCAGGGTGAACAAGGTAAGAAAAATATGGTAGATGATGCAAAGGCTAAAGATCTTGTTATCAGTGGGCTTATCGAATCTGTTTATCTTAAGGTATTGAGTTGCAAAAATGCTAAAGAGGTATGGGGCAAGCTTGAAAATATATATGTAGGTGATTCAAAGGTGAAAGAAGCAAAGCTTCAAATTTTTAGGGAAAAATTTGAGCAACTCAAAATGAGGTGAGATGAAGATATTGAAACAACAAATACATTGGAAGGTTTGGGAGAACCTGTTGAAACAAAAATTGTTGTCTGAAAGATCCTCATAACCTTGCCAGCAAGATTTAACCCTAAGGTATGTCTTGGAAGGTAGATCGAATCTGACCAATCTCAGCATAGATGAATTGCATGGAATTCTTATGGCATATGAAATGAGGATTGAAGAAGAGGATGACACATCTCACTTAGAAACTGCATTTTCCGCATCCAAGAAGAATAGTAAGGACAAGAAAACTCTGAAAGCAATAAATTGCAATTGTAAGGATGAGGAAAAGGAAGAAGATGAATTCTCAGATAAAGATTTTGCCTATTTCACGTGGAAAATGATAACAGGTACGAGAAAAGTCAAAGGTAAACTTTCATTAATATGTTTTGATTATGGTGAGGTTGGGCATTTTGCAGCCAAATGTCCTCATAAGAATGAGGTTGTTATGAAAGGAAAGAAAAGTCCTAGGAAGTTCAACAAGCAAGGAAAGAAGAAATGGTTTAAGAAAAGCTTCTTCTCCAAAGAAGATAGCTCCTCATCCGAAGAAGACAGTGATAACGAAGAAGAATTCAACGGAAGAGTATTGTTTATGGCTAAGAACAATAAGCAAGAGGTACTTGACGAAGAAGGAGACGAAGAAGAAGAAATGATTAAGGTTGAAATTCAAAACGAAGTGATCAGGGTTATCAAAGAGCTCAAGGCCGAGAAGAAGCACGTCAACACTCTTGAAGACAAATTAAAGATAGAAAGGGAACAAGTCCTAAATCTTAAAATCAAGGTTGAAGAATACGAACGAATTGAAGAATCGCTCAAGAAAGAATCAAAGGAAAGTAACAAGGAAAGAGAAGCATTGGAAGCTAAAATCTTTTCTTTACGAAAGGAAGTAAAAAATGGAAAAACTCTTCAAAACTACACCAACAACTTAAAGACTTTGGACGAACTCATCGGCAACTAGCAATCATGCAGCGACAAGACTGGTCTTGGTTACAAAGAAAAATTCGAAAAGGAGTCAAGTCCTTCTATGACAACTAAAGAAGATGGATATGAAAAATCTACCAAGTAGGTAGATCTCCCAGCTAGATCGAGAGATCAAGACCCACAAGAAGAACCTTGGAAGGCAATTCCTCGAAGAAGATTTCCTCTTATGTATCAACCTATCTTTTATGGTCATTGTTATTCATGTGGAAGGTTTTGACATAGAGATATAGAATGTCGCATGCATGTTTGGAATGAATATAATTCCAGGAGATCTCTCAGAAATGGATATTCCAGAACTCAACAGAATATCAACAGATTTGATCATTTAAGAGATGATGCCGAATGCTACAAATGTAACAATTTTTGACACTTGGATAAAGATTGCAGACTTGGAAGTTCTTCAAAGGGATTCTCGCAAAATTAGAATGAACAATTGTGGAAAAGGAAGACTGAAAGGTGTGCTCTCACTCTCAAGGTTCAAAGCACATAAACGTATGGTATGTTGATAGTGGTTGTTCAACGCATATGACTAGAGATAGAAATAAGTTCATATCCCTGAAAGAAAATAAGGATGGAACAATGTCTTTTGGAAATGATGGGTCTTCAAACATCATAGGAGAAGGTACGGTCACTCTTGGAAGCAAGGATGCATTAGCAAAGGATGTGTTGCTGGTTGAAAATATGAATCACAATCTGCTCAGTGTTGGACAGATGTGCAATCAAGGACACACGATGTTATTCAACTCGAAGAAATGTGAAATCAAGAAAGGAAAGTCTGGTAAAGTTGTGGCTACAGTAAGCAGAGCTCCAAATGACATATATATTTTGGATGAGACACCTAAAGGTTGTTTCTTGGCAAAAGAAGACAAGAGTTGGTTATGGCACAAACGAATGGAATATATAAATTTTGACAATTTGGTCAAGATCAACAAAAAGGAAGCAGTTAGAGAAATGCTAAAAATCTCAAAACCTACCAATACAATATGCGAATCTTGTCGGCATGGCAAACAGACAAAAGTCGAGTTCAAGATAAAGGAACATTTTGTGTCACGTCCATTAGAATTAATACATACTGATCTATGTGGTCATATGAGAACAAAAGGTTTAGACAATGAATTATACTTTATGTTAATGATAGATGATTACACCAGAATGACAGCCGTCAGTTTCCTAAAGAAAAAGTCTAAGGCATTCAAATGTTTCAAAATCTACAAGGAATTGGTCGAAAATGAAACAGATTTGAAGATCAAATGTCTAAGATCAGATAATGGCAGAGAATTCACGTCCAAAGCATTTCAGCAATATTGTGACGAACATGGAATAAAAAGGCAATTCTCAACAGCCAGAACACCACAACAGAATGGAGTAGTTGAAAGAAAAAATAGAACTGTATAGGAAATGGATAGAACCATGTTAAAAGACTCAAACTTAGACGATAAATTCTGGGTTCAAGCAATTGATATTGCCATATTCATTATAAACAGAGGTATGCTCAGGAACAATTGTAACATGACTCCGTACGAACTATGGAAAGGAAGACCAACTAACGTCAAATACTTCAAAATATTTGGAAGTAAATGCTACATCAAAAGAGAAGACCAAAAATTGGGCAAGTTCGATTCCCGTGTTGACGAAGGTATTTTCGTTGGTTATTCGCGCAAAAGAAAGGCTTATAGATGCTACAATCTAAGGCAAAAACAAATAGTTGAAAGTATAAATGTTACTTTTGACGAAGACTGTGTTCTAAAGGATAACAATGAGATTGTCTTTTCAAGCAAATTTGAGGGGCTTGAGTTAGAATATGTGAAGGATGAAGAAGAAGATCCAGAACAAGACCAATCAAATAAGGAAATACCATTCAACCAAGAAGAAATAAGAAATGATCAGCAGGATGTACAAGAAGTTTCTCTAAAAGGTTCAAAAGAATCATCCATCAAATCATATCATCAGCAACATAAATTAAGGAATTGGAACCAGAAGAAGTCAGCGGCTTCGTTCATCACAACAAGCCCATCTTGCCCTTTTAGCGACTTTTGAGCCTATCAATTTTGAGGAAGCTAGTCAAAATGAACACTGGGTAGCAGCTATGTTAAAATTTGAAACCAGCGCAAAACTTCATGTGGGTCATCTTATTCATGGCTGATAATATTTTTATTAGATTCCTCTCGTCGAGAGGTGTAGGATTGATATAAAGATCATCCGATTCCGATAAGTATTCATGGAGATATGAATTTATTTTGATTATGGAATTATTATCAAGCCGACCTACAACTCATGTAGGCTCAGAAGCCCAACAGTTGCATCTATTCAAACACCAACGTTGTGTATAAATATAAGAGGACTTTTCCTCATTTGCACTCACTCATCTCATCACATCTCTCTCTCTCTACCGCGCTAAAAAGAGTCTCTTCTCTACTGCACAGAAATGGGTCTCTCTCTCACACATGTGAAGCCGGAAGCTGCTGAAACTGAAGCTGCAACTGCAGAAGTAAATATTGAATTGTTTGGCCTAGAAGATCTCCTCTTTGGAACTGCGTTGTAGGTTCATCTGAACCTCCTCTAAAAGCCAAAACTTTTGGTGGTGGAATGAAGTCAATCCGACGAACGGTTTGCAAGATATCGATTGCCCTAGTTTGAAGCCAGAAACTGCTGAAACTAAAGATGCAACTGTAGAAGTAAAGATTGACCTGTGTGGCCTAGAATTTCTCCTCATTTGAATTGCGCTGTAGGTTCATCCGAACCTCCTCTGGAAGCCACAACTTTTGGTGGTGGAATGAAGTCAATCCGACGGTCGGTTTGTGAGATATTGTTTGCCCTAGTTTGATAATGAAGCCGCTAATGCTGATGCTGCTGATCTAGGGTTTGCTACTGCTGATATGAATCAGATTTATTGTACTATTTCTCTCTACTGAATTATTGAAGATAAAAGAAGATTTGATCAAAGGGTTTCCCCACACATTGTGGGGTTTGTCCTTGGCTAGCCGCCACATCTTGTGTCTCTTGTCTTGGCTTGTTTTCTGTCGATCGTTTAATGTTCTATCTGCACTTTACTTTATGTACATGTGATTGCTAATCTGTGGAAAATAATAAGAAAAAGAAGTAAACTGTTATAAGCATAGAACATACCATAACTTAACATGGGATCAGAGCTGAGGTGAAGACAAAGCCCGAGAAAGAGCAAGAGCAATCACCAAAGAGAAGATTGGCAAGGCTATCCTAAAAGAACTATGGGGTCCTCAACACTCTTTCTTGCCGAAGACAAGCTCCGTGAGAAAGATGACTATCACGCATGGAAGATGTCTATCGATCTAACCTTGGAAGACCTAGGAGTGTTGGACTATGTAAGAGGCAATATTGTTGAGCCTACATCAAATGCATCCGCTGCTGCATGGAACAAATGGAAAACCGAAGAAGTCAAAATAGAAGATCATTCGGGACTCTATCGACAAGCACTTGGTGGCCTACATCTCTGAACTGGACACCTCCAAGGAAATCTACGATAGACTGGGAAATGGCACTCATGACTCTTGGAGGATTACCATTCGAATGGTACGTGTTCAGGACTACTCTTCTGAACTATAATGTAATTCCTGGTTTCAAGGAATTAATGGCTAGATGCATTCAAGAAGAAACAAGGGAAGAAGAGCAAGAAATGCCCATGCCTAAAGGTCCTCCTGCTGCTTTTTCTTCTCATGCTAAGAGAAGAAATAATTTTGGGTCTAAATCAAAAGGAAAGGCTGGATCTAAGGGTGGAAGAAAAGGACGATGTTTCATCTGCGATGAAGCAGGTCACTATGCAAGGGAGTGCCCTGATAGAAAGGACTCACACTGGGACGATGATCAAAATCCCTCTGATGGCAATCAAAGGAATGACAAATTCAATAGCAAAGGTAAGAGGAGAGCTGGGAATCAAGGAAGAGGACAACCATTCAAGAAGGCTAGAAAGTCCAGGATGTATTAAATGCACCTGACCTCAAAAAGAACCTAGTGTCCATCTCGGCAATGGAAGACAAAGGCTACAAGGTAACCTTCAGCAATGGCAAGGTATGTATATGGAAAAATAATGTTAAAGATGCCTTTACTCTTGGGTTTAGTGTTATATCAGGTCGATGGAAGTCCGCTAGGTGTCATGTCTTGTGACACAACTCTTCAGTCCGAACTTTGGCATCGGAGGTTTGCCCACCTTCATTACAAAGCTCTACCCGATGTAAGACAGATGGTAACAGGGATGCCCGAATTCCAAGTAGAGAAAGAAGGTATATGTCCGGGATGTGCCGAAGGAAAGCTCAAAAGGGGACTGTTCCCCTCAAGCCAAAGCAAGACCTCTGATATATTACAGTTAGTTCACTCAGGCATATCTGAGGCTGGCATTAAGAGGGAGACTACTACACCACATACTCCTGAGCAGAATGGTGTGGCGGGAAGGAAGAACCACACGATTGTGGAAGCTGTCCGGGCCATGCTACATGATCAAAGACTTCCGAAGTTTCTATGGGCTGAAACTACAAACACTGCCGTATATGTACAAAATTCGATGCCCTCATCAAGCATTGGGTTCCAAGACTCCTGAAGAAAAGTTCACTGGTAAGAAACCTGATGTTTCTCATTTTAGAATTTTTGGAAGCCCTGTATATTTTCATGTGCCGAAAGAGAAAAGAAATAAATTGGGTGCATCTGGAAAGAAGGGAATTTTCGTGGGCTATGGTGAAAATACTAAAGGCTATAGAATCTATGTAGCCGGTCAAAGGGAAGTTGTAATTAGTCATGATGTCACCTTTGACAAAGATATGGCTCTTAGCAAGGTGAACAATCTTCCGACTTTGAGGAGCTCTCAAGAAGCCAACACCAGGGAACCGAAAGAAAAAGATGATGAATCAATGCCTGATGTAGAAGAACCCATGGATCTGATTGATCCTCATCCACATGAGCCTTCCTCTTCTAGGAAGAGGCCTTCATGGCTTAGGGGGATACTTGATGATGCTGAAGGACATGTTGCACCCTGAGGAACCTTCCGTCAAAGTAAGAAACCTAACAGGTATCAGGGATACCTGACCATCATGAGCACGATCATACAAAATGAGCCTTCATCATTCTCAGATGTCGTCAAGCATTAAGTATGGAAGGATGCTATGACCAAAGAATATGAGTCTATCATGAAGAATGATGTCTGGGAAGTAGTTCCCAGACCCTAGGACAAGACAGTTGTTACTTCCAAATGGCTTTACAAGATAAAACATGCAACAGATGGAAGTACGGAAAAGTATAAGGATCGTTTTGTTGCTCATGGTTTCTCCCAGAAGGAAGGTATAGACTATGATGTGATATTTGCACCTGTTTCTAGATATACGACCATCTGCTCGATCATAGCCCTTGTCGCTTCACAAGGATGGAACCTACATCAGATGGATGTCAAGATTGCGTTCTTACATGGCTCGATCAAAGAAGAGGTCTACGTGGAGCAACCCGAAGGATTTGATTGAAAATATCATGTATGCAGGTTGAAGAAGGCTCTCTATGGGCTGAAGCAAGCACCTTGAGCATGGTATGAGAGGATCGATAGCTACTTGATGAAGCTGGGATTCACTAGGAGTGAAGCCGATCCTAACCTTTACTTTAAGGTTGAAGATGACAAGCCTCTCATACTGGTGCTGTATGTGGATGACCTCTTTCTAACAGGTGCAAACCCTCTCATTCACAAATGTAAGAGGGAGTTGGCTTCTGAATTTGAAATGAAGGACCAAGGACTTGAAGTGTGGCAGAAGCCGGGGGAAATTTTCCTATCTCAAGGAAAATATGTGGTAATGATATTGGAAAGACTCGGTATGATGGACTGCAAGCCTGTGACTACCCCGAGGATCTTAACTTTTAGAAGTTATATGGTAGTGATGTCGGACCAGATTTGGGAAATGCCTCTGAGTTTCATAAACTCATTCGCATTGATGTTCTTGGTGAACCTCCATCTGAACATATGTTTTTCAGTTAGCATTGTGAGCTCATATTTGGTTGAGCCTCACTGGATTGATGCCAAGAATCTTCTAAGATATCTTCGTGGCACAATGGGTTAAGATACACTGCCGAAGATGTGAGACTACTTGGATATACTGATGCTGATTGGGCATGCAGTGTGGTGGACCGTAAGAGCACTTTCGGGTGCTGTTTCACCTTGGGATCTGCTTCGATATCCTGGATGAGCAGGAAGCAGAAGTCGGTGGCTTTGAGAACCGCCGAAGCAGAATATATTGCTGCTAGCATGACCTCGTGTGAGGTAGTCTGGTTGTGGAAGCTCTTCAATGAGATGTTTGGATTTACATTGGATACCACTGTGATTCTCTGTAACAACCAGAGGTGGGATTCGATTATTGAGGAATCTCGTATTCGTTGATTTCTCTAGCAGATAGACATCATCTGGGATATGGTAAGTCGATGAGCAAGGATGCTCCATCACATTAAGATGATGTACAGGTTGATACACCTTGTCAAAACCTCGAGGAAAGATCTAATCTATGATTTTCCCAAACAACTTGGAGTCATCAAGAAACCCTTGTACAAGGGTCCTACATGTTGCATACATTGAGCTCTGGGAGCTCTGAGGGCTTGCGGTTATTACTGGAGCAACATACGACCACAGGGTGACTCACCCTCCCCTGGTGGTGCGCACTGGAACAAGATGATTCACTCTCTTGTGGACAAGATGATTCGCTCTCTTGTGGAACAGGATGATTCGCTCTCCTGTGTAGCAGGATGATTAGTTCTCCTGTGAGGCCTGGATTGATGTGTTCTCCATGGTGATTGTAGTAGGATTGATGTGTTCTCCTGTGAGGCCTGGATTGATGTGTTCTCCATGGCAGCCTAGATTGATGTGTTCTCCATGGCAATTGTAGCAGGATTGATGTGTTCTCCTGTGAGGACAGGATTGATTAGTTCTCCTGTCGAGGCATCCTACCCATGTAGTCTGGGACTCATGGGAAGTACCTCTCATCTGATCAATGAGCAGGGAAATGAAGTTAGGGACCATAGTAGTACCGATGGACGCATCGTTGTATCTACCGTACTCCGTACACTAGGATGACCTCCATTGATCTGGGATCAATGATACTAGTCTGGGACCAGTGGTAGGAGTTATACCATAGTATGACGCTAACTTTGTGTCGGTTGAGACTGGTCTGGGACTAGTGGTACATACTCCGAGACTGACTTCGTGTCAGTGCAGTACTATTATGGGACCAGTGAGAGTGGTACATACTATGACGCTGACTTCGGGTCGGTTGAGACTGGTTTGGGACCAGTGGTACACTCTCTGAGACTGCGATACTGGTCTAGGACCAGTGGTAGGAGTTGTACCATACTATGATGCTGACTTCGGGTCGGTTGAGACTAGTCTGGGACCAGTGGTACATACTCCGAGAGTGACTTCGTGTCAGTGCAGTACTTGTCTGGGACCAGTGAGAGTGGTACATACTATGATGCTGACTCCGGGTCGGTTGAGACTGGTCTGGGACCAGTGGTACACTCTCTAAGACTGCGATACTGGTCTGGGACCAGTGGGAGGAGTGGTACTTACTATGAAGCTGACTTCAGGTCAGCTGAGACTGGTCTGGGACCAGTGGTACGCACTCCGAGACTGACTTTGAGTCAGTGGAGGATGATACTGGTCTAGGACCAGTGGAGTTGTACTCACTATGACGCTGACTTCGGGTTGGTTGAGACTGGTCTGGGTCTAGTGGTACATACTCTAAGACTGACTTTGAGTCAGTATGATACATCCTCGATCATTTCTTCTTCTTCATAATTGGACAAAAGCAGAGCAGAACAGAACAATGCATGAGCAGAGTAGAACAGAGCAAAACAGTACTGATCAGTACAGGGCAGAACAAGACAAAGCAGAACAGGCAGAATAGAGCAAAGCAGGGCAAGGGTCAGGATGTACAGGGCAGTTCATTTGATGGATGAATAGTAACGACCGATAGACAGATTGCAGATGAAGTTCTCCGAGGTTGAGAGGGAGTGTTAAAATTGGCAACCAAGGCAAAACTTCATGTGGGTCATCTTATTAATGGCTGATAATATTTTTATTAGATTCCTCTCGTTGAGAGGTGTAGGATTGATATAAAGATCATCCGTTTCCGATAAGTATTCATGGAGATATGAATTTATTTTGATTATGGAATTATTATCAAGCCGACCTACAACTCATGTAGGATCAGAAGCCCAACAGTCACATCTATTCAAACACCAACATTGTGTATAAATATAAGAGGACTTTTCCTCATTTGCACTCACTCATCTCATCACATCTCTCTCTCTCTACTGCGCTAAAAAGGGTCTCTTCTATACTGCGCAGAAATGGGTCTCTCTCTCACACATGTGAAGTCGGAAGCTGCTGAAACTGAAGTTGCAACTGCAGAAGTAAAGATTGACTTGCGTGGCCTAGAAGATCTCCTATTTGGAACTGTGTTGTAGGTTCATCTGAATCTCCTCTGAAATCCGCAACTTTTGGTGGTGGAATGAAGTCAATCCAACGAACGGTTTGCAAGATATTGACTACCCTAGTTTGAAGCCGGAAACTGCTGAAACTGAAGCTGCAACTGCAGAAGTAAAGATTGACCTGCGTGGCCTAGAAGATATCCTCATCTGAACTATGTTGTAGGTTCATTTGAACCTCCTCTGGAAGCCGCAACTTTTGGTGGTGGAATGAAGTCAATCTGACGGTCAGTTTGTGAGATATCGTCTGCCCTAGTTTGATAAAGAAGCCACTAATGCTGATGCTGTTGATCTAGGGTTTGCTACTGCTGATATGAATCAGATTTATTGTACTATTTTTCTCTGCTGAATTATTGAAGATAAAAGAAGATTTGATCAAAGGGTTTCCCCACACATTGTGGGGTTTGTCCCTTGCTAGCCGCCACATCTTGTGTCTCTTGTCTTGGCTTGTTCTCTGTCGATCATTTAATGTTCTATCTGCACTTTACTTTATGTACATGTGATTGCTAATCTGTGGAATATAATAAGAAAAAGAAGTAAACAGTTATAAGCATAGAACATACCATAACTTAACAAGCTATGAATGAAGAACTGGATCAAATTGAGAAGAACGACACTTTGGAATTGGTTCCACGACCAAAGGATAAAAATGTTATTGGAACTAAATGGATCTTCATAAACAAATTGAATGAGGACAGATAGGTTACCATGAATAAAGCAAGATTAGTCTGCAAAGGATATGCACAAGTTGACGGAATTTATTTTGAAGCAACATTTGCTCCCGTTGCCAGAATGGAAGCTATCAGGATGTTTCGCGCTTATGCATGCTAGAGAAAAATCAAGGTCTACCAAATGGATGTTAAGTCAACCTTTCTAAATGGTGAATTGGAAGAAGAATTTTACATTGAACAACCCAAAGGTTTTCTGCTCACTGACAAAGAAAACTACGTTTGTAGATTAAAGAAGGCACTATATGGTCTCAAGCAAGCTCCTAGGGCTTGGTATGATAGTCTTGATAGGTATCTACATAAACAAGGGTTCAAGAAAGGAAGCACTGGCAGCAATCTCTATGTGAAAGTGGATCATGATAACCTAACGACTATCGAGGTATATGTGGATGATATAATCTTTGGAAGCAATTATGACATATTAAGTAAAGACTTTGCCACAAAAATGCAAAGTGAGTTTGAAATGTCTATGCTTGGCGAGTTGACATACTTTTTAGGGCTTCAGATTTCTCAGCAGGATAAAGGAATATTCATATATCAAACCAAGTACATCAAGGAAATGCTCAAAAAATTCCAGATGGAAGATTGCAAGCCAGTCCTTACCCCCATGATAACAAGTTGCAAGTTAAGCTTAGAAGATTCGTCAAAGGATGTGGACCAAAGATTGTATAGATCCATGATTGGTAGTCTCCTATATGTGACAGCCTTCCAGCTTGATGTGATGCAGGTAGTTGGACAAGTAAGAAGATTCCAAGCACCACCAAAAGAATCTCATATTATTTCTATCAAAAGAATTCTTTGATATCTTAAGGGCACAACAGAATATGGTCTATGGTATCCCAAAGGAAATGATCTGGTTATCCAAGCTTATACAAATGCAGATTGGGTAGGAAGTGTTGATGATCGTAATAGTACCAGTGGAGCAGTATTCTATCTAGGTTGTTATCTTGTTTCATGGTTAAGTAAAAAGCAGTCTTCAATCTCGCTATCCACAACAGAAGTAGAAGATATCGTGGCAACAACTTGTTGTACACAAGTTCTCTGGATAAAGCAAAATTTGCAATATCTTCAAGTCAAGTTTGATGAACCTATTCCCATCTTTTGTGATAACACCAGTGCCATCAGTATCTCCAAGAATCCTGTGATGCATTCCAAAATGAAGCACATTCCGATTAAATATCATTTCTTCAGAGAGCAGGTCGCCAAAAGGGATATCAAGCTTGAATATGTTGGCACAAAGGAACAAATTGCTAACATCTTTACCAAACCATTATCTCGTGAATCATTTGAGTATCTTCGCAAAAAGCTAGGGATTCTCCCAAATTTTCATTAGAATCTTTATCTTATCTACTCGAGTAGAAAGAGGGAGTGGAGGTGTGTACAGTTCCGCAGGATGGATGTTTTTCAGGGGGAGCTACCCTTTTCAATTGATGACAAAGGGGGAGAGAAGGCAGTACAAAGAGGTGTCATGATCATAGGGGGAGTACTTGTGTTGCCATCAATGCCAAAGGGGGAGATTGTTGAACAATGGTTGTCATTGATGTCAACCCAAGCAGCATCAGGGGCTACCCCAATATTGCATGGGCATTTTGACTTGACAACTCATATTATTTTTCATCAAAGAACTTCTCGATGGATTCTACTCATCGAGATGTTTCCGTTGATATATGGTACGCCTCCTAGTTCTTCACAGCTTGAGAGTTATCTGCATTTGAAGTTGGAAACCGCCATTAGTGGGCTAAAACCCCAGGGGTTGAGATATCACCTTATTCCCCAATGATTGTCAATATATGTCAGGGATTCTCATTATAATCTCACCTCGTATAAGTTGAATAAATTGAAAATCAAAATATAGTAAACCAATCATTGACTTTACTCTCGGGTAGGACCATATGCACTAAGCCAATCATTGACTTCAAAATTTTAGTGGAATTGAATTTTTTTTCTATATAAATATTAATAAGGGGTAGTAATTAATTAAATTAAGGATATTTATTATTATTTAAGTAATAAGTATTAAGAGTTTTATTAAAGCTATTTTTTAAAGTATTTAGTATTTATTAAGAATCACTAAGTTATTAAAATATGAGACCTTTGGATTACATGGCACATTTAAAATAATTTTTTAAATTCCTAAATTCCTAATATGCCTCACTAACGTGTACCTCATAAAACTCTCTAACGTTAATATTTACAAGTGCCTTCCAATTAAACCTTAGTCTATAAAAGAGATAATATACATCATTCTGTATAATGTACTTTTATAATGACTCATCCATAAGGTTACTTCTGATTTTATTTCGGTCATCCCTGAGGAAGTAAAGCAGATCATTAGTAAGGGGCAGGATTTGATCTCTTTTGAAAGTTTAATTTTGCTAAAGACTTGTTTGAGTGCAGGACATCAGCCTTATGAAAATGACACAAAAGTGAGGGCTTATTTCATTATTTTTCTGATTATTTTCGATCATCCCTGAGGAAGTAACGCAGATCATTAAACATCAACCTAATGAGAAATGACACAGAAGTGAGGGCTTATTACATATTTTTTCTGATTATTTTCGGTCATGCCTGAGGAAGTAACGTAGATCATTAGACATCAGCCTTATGAAAGCAACACAGAAGTGAGGGCTTATTACATTATTTTTTTGATTATTTTCGGTCATCCCTAAGGAAGTAACGTAGATCATTAGACATTATCCTTATGAAAATGACACAGAAGTGAGGGCTTATTACATTATTTTTGGGATTTGGTGATTCGTTGGATATGCTGTTCTGAAGTTTGATGGGTAAGGCCACAAACTTGTTTTAGCCATAATCCTTTCAAAAGGGTGTTTCTCATATGCGGCTACAAGAGAGAAGCTTCACTAAGGCAGTGAGGTAGCATAAGTGTCCCATTTGCTGCCACAAGAGACACATTTTCTTAAGATAGTCTCCTTGACAAAGATTAACAATATCCTTTTAATACAGTCCACATGATGAGCAAAACCCTGACCCTACAGTGAAGTAGTTGAATAAAAGAAAATGAGAACTACAACGCTAAACAGTGGCACGAGTACAGGACAATTTCATTTACAAATTGTTTCATCGTTAAGGATAGAAAAAGAGCAGTAAGGGTTGTGTGTTCCATCAAGACTTCAAGGTGACAAAGACAACATTGCAATACATTCTTCCTGCATCAAGGTAAGTCAAGGAAGAAGACAAAAAGGTGCTTTGGACATTAGCAAAAAATCAAAGACAATAGTCTTTTGAAGCGTTTTAAGCCTTGCAATTTAAAAGTATATCTACGATGCATTCAAAATATCACTGCAGCTAGCAAGGACCATACATCAACAAGGGTAAGTATGATACAACAAGGTCTTGTTTGTTAATGCATTTGCGGGAAGGAGGACACTCTAGGACAACTTGGACACATATTGGAAGAACGTGCAATACCAAGATACCATCATGTGAAGCAAGCACAACAGTGCATCAACAACTACAAGTGATCCAAGAAGCAGTGTGAAGCGTCACGTCTTATCAAAAGTCGTTATTGTAAAGAATCATCATTGTAAAAGAGTCATCATTGCAAGAGTCATTATTGTAATAGAGTTAATCTTCCTAGAGTCCAAAAGGCATTGTTGGGAGGTATAGGAGTCTCTGTTGGGATGATGTCATGGTTGGGTTGCAGGTCATAGTGTGATTGGGTGTTCAGTCAAAATCATTGTAAATCATATTGTATCGTGGATTGTTTTCCCTAGTACGGGAATCCACACTCTTGTCTCATTTCAGTCATTATAGGGTGGAAGGGAGGTGCTAGGCAGATGCATGAAGTCACCTACAAGTTGGAGCCTATGAACACTTCAGGGTGGTAGGTTGGTCTAGGGTGTTGGGGCATCCATTAACTTGATTACTGAAGAAACCAGGGCATTGGGGCGTCCTTCCAGTGGGAGCTGGAGAAGAATGCTTTTCTAGGATTCTAAGAAGTTGTTACTTTCATTTCAGTTGGGGCTAAAGATTAAAGAATTTAGTAGAAAAGCCTTCGGTGGTTTTTGACCTGGAGGGGGTTTTCCACCTAAAATTTTTGTGCCTAATGTGTTATTTTATTTACTGTTATTATTGTATAAACATTAATAATAATTGAAGATTAACTAATTCTCTGAAAATATTTAAAAGTGATAATTTCTAAGGAATATTGATTAACCCCCCCTCTCAGTATTTCCAACAATTAGGTGCCACATTAACCCACAACTACATTAAAGAATTCATATCTCAAGTTCTAGACCTCGTATTTGAGTGATTTTCAATGCTCACGGTTGCTCTCGGGATCCTCTATTACCTCAAACCATCACATGTCTAATAGCCCTCGCAGATTCACACCCAGAGGCCTGGGTGAAAAGCCTGCACCTTGGGTTCCAATCCCGTAATGCCCTATTGTGGCACTCCAAACCTCGAACCCTAGGGCTTGGAGTACCTCCCAAGCTATCAAAAATCAACACTCCCTCTTAGTGAGGGAGGTACTTCCAAGACTAGGAAGCAGCTCATCATCACCGTCACTACTCACAACATTCGCCCATGTCTTGGGGCTCACAACTACAACATTCCCTGTAGTGTGAACTACACCTCTCTTGGAAGTGTCGCTGTCTCTGGAATAACATTGCTTCTTCTTCTTCTCCTGTAACAATTTCTTATCCCTTCATGATTCCTTCTTGGTAGCTATAGGATCTCCCTTGCTCCCCACTGACCACACACTCTTCTTGGGCTGTAAAGTCTCCCTCTAGAACTTGACTCCCTCTGAGCCTATAGAGCTTGGACCTTCTTCTCTGAAACATGTACCTACTCTTTTGAAGCCTGCACCTATTTCCCTGTAACCTACACTAGGTTCTCCTGCTTCTTCCCAATATCCATAGGCTTGCCCGTCAGCTTATATAAACCATGTTCTCTAATTCTAATCACCACACCTGCAGAGCCAGAGCCTTTGGGCCTGAGTCTGGACTTCCTAGTCTCGAACAAGACCTAAAACCCCTTACACTCGATTGTTAAGACATATATCACGCTATATCTGAGTCCTGGTACAAACTTATGTCCTAGGCTCACATCACCTTTCGTGACTCCATCCTGAATTGAACAACTCTAGATCCTTGGATCTCCTTCTGACTCTTGTCGCCCAACACCATGTGAAACTTTGAGTCCCACTCAGCTAGAGTCTTGAATACCTCCTATGACCTTGTCATATGTTTCGATGCCCTACTATCCACGTATCGTGTAGCCTCATCGATGTACCCTAAGAGAAATGAGAGATCAAGGAAAAGTCCTCCTCCTCCAATCTCATGGGAGAGCATCTATCTTAGCAGAAGTGGCAATCCTGGCGGCCTGCTTCCCTTTCTTCTTATCGTCATCTCCCACCTTCTTCTTCATCAGACATCTAGTTGAAAAATGACCCATCTTGTCACAATGGACACACCTGATCTTACTCAAGTCCTTATGCTTACCCTTCATTATTGCTGTAAGCACAATGTCGTCATCTGAAGCCTTCTTCTTCGTATGAAGATCCTCGCCTCTCAACTATTCTTGAATGAATTCGTCCCATAACCTATTCCAGTCTGGCAACTTCTCTTTGGCAACAATCCATTTGATGAATGGATTCCATTCCTCAGTGAACCCTTTCAAAGCAATCCCCACCATATCATAATCTAAAATAGTCACATCAACAATATCAAGCTCATCTTTGACCTGAGACAACCTCATCAGATACGAAGTCACTCCTTCACTTTACAACATCTTGGTGGGCTTCAACTTGTCCTCCAACACCAACATCAGGTTCTCATTCTTATTTTGGAAAAAATTCTGAAGAGACATCCACATCTCATGAGTGGTGTTCTTCCTGGACATTCACACCATCTAGGATGATCAATCTCACCTTCGTCTCCAATTCTTCGTACAATTCCAACTCCTAATGGTTAGTTGGCTTCTTGATGGATTTCTCGGTGAACTCCCAGATTATGTTGACCTGCAAGAGCAAATTGATCCTTTCCTTCCATGGACTATTATTGGACAACTCTTCCAACCTATCCTCATATCGGAGACCAACTTGCAACTTCGACATTGTAGTGAGCTGCTTCACCTGCAATGTGACCAACTCCCTCTTAAGTTGTACTTCACTGTGCACACTCTGATTCACTGTCCCTTCAAAGTAGCTCAGACATGCTTTGATGCCATGTTGTTTTTCCACAATCCCAATGTCTAGGATAGAATCTTAGATCACTGACACTACCAAACCAAGAATCACAATGAAGATACTTTTCACAGCAAAATGATATACAACTGTAAATCTACTAAAATATACATAAGTTTTTACACAAATATGTGCAACAACTGAATCTATGTTATATTAATGCAACTGAATAATACAACAATCTAGGGCTCTCATACTAGGGATAATGGACCTCAAATATCCACAAGTACAAGAAAACAAATACAATATTATTTGAGGTCTAGTTGATGTATTGCACCACACAACTGCTTTGTCATACCTTGTAACCTTGTTAAATTGGCAGCTAGGGCCAAACTTCATGTGGGTCATCTTATTCATGGCTAATAATATTTTTATTAGATTCCTCTCGTCGAGAGGTGTAGGATTGATCTAAAGATCATCCGATTCCGATAAGTATTTATGGAGATATGAATTTATTTTGATTATGAAATTATTATCAAGCCAACCAGCAACTTGAGTAGGCTCAAAAGCCCAATAGTCACGCCTATTTATCACTTACGTTTTAGTATAAATTGGCAAGGACTTGAAGTCATTTCACACACATATTGTTGAGGTGATCTCCTTTCCACGTCTTGGGTTTTTGGAGAAAGAGAGAACATAGAATACGCTAGCCTAGATGATGCCCTAGCTCACACTCAGATGATGCCCTAAATTACAGTCAGTATGATAAATCTCTATACGCTGTTCAGGAAGTGAAACCCTACACTGTTCATGGAAACATATAAACTGGAATATGCAGCAATTTCATGAATGTATGTGGATACGCAACAACAACAACTTCATGAATATATATACGCACAATGTTGGAATATACGTTGGGCATAAAAACGCAGGCAGAGACACTTACGCTGGTCACTAATGAAACTTATACACAGAATTAGACACGCTGTACATACACGCTGTCATGGCATATATATATATATATATATATATATATATATATATATATATATATATATATATATATATATATAATAATAATAATAATAATAATCGCTGCTCGTGGATACACGCATCAACACAGTCACAACGCAGTCATATAATTGCTGCTCGTGGAGGCATATACACGCATCACACGCATGATAAACGCTGTGTGTAGCCACTGTAAATACATGGAGCTGCAAGAGGAGCCGCAGTCCTGAGGTATAGCCGTCAAGGGAACGCAGCATCATAAGCTGTCCAGAAGCCCCAACACGCAACGCAGTCAAGGGATGAACGCAGTCAAAGGAAAATTGCACTCATACGCTAAACCCTTACACGGAGTTAATGGGACAGTTATGAACACAGTCAAGGACGCAGTTACACGACACTTATACGCTGTCCTGAGATGTATTACCTATATACATTGTTCTTTACGCAGGGCATAAAGATTCATACGCTGTCATTCATATGACACCTATACGCATAAGACAACGAAGCTGCAATCATAATAGAGCCGCAGTAAGGAAGGAAGCTGCAGTCAACCGCAGTCAAGGTTGGATATAGGGTTTGGCTGCATCCTCGGATTGGTTAAGGAGCCACAGAACTAAAGAAGCAATCGTGGTAATGAGATAAGGGTTCAATGAAGAGGTCCGTAGCATACGGTAGTCTCAACATGTTTCAGAAAACAGTGACAAGCATCATATATATATGCATGATCAGTAATGGACTGCATGCTGATGGATGAGACAGAAGATGATGAATGATGCAGAATAATGGGCATGAGCAGCATGATGATGACTAGGGTTGCATAACGATGGAAGATGTTGAATAATGGGCAGCATGATGATAAAAATAGATGAGATGGTGCTACATGGTAAGGTGTGGTAAATGGATGAAATGGATAGGTGAAGCCGTCACCTTGGAGAATCAGTTGAAGCAGAATGTCTTCAACTAATATTAGGTATCATCGTTATAGGAGATGATCTATGCTCAGATCTAGATAAGTCAAAATGTTGACTTCTGTTGTAAATGTACTCTCTCTCTCTCTGCTGAATTTTGAAGAACATAAAAGAAGAATTGATCAAGGGTTTCCCCACACATTGTGGGTTTTGTCCCTGGCTAGCGCCACATCTTGTGTCCTCTTGTCCTAGCATGTCTTCTGCGATTTATATTTATGTTCTATCTGCAATTTACTTTAATGTTGATGTGATTAACAAAATTAACATACCTAAAATTAACAAACCTGTTGGTCCTTTTGCTCCCAATCTGCTCCTTAGTCCACCAAGGAACAACACTTAGAGACTCCAGGAGTTCTACCACGTATCACTGTTGCATGACTCTTCTGCTACAAAGAACTTTGGCTAATCCAATCTGCTCCTCTAGGATGGCCAATCCCTTAGCACCAAACTGCCTTTCCTAGTTATCACTTTGGTCCATGAAAGTGCCACATAGGCTATCAACTCTTCACACAACACACAACTGTCCCAAATCATTCTTGTTTGTTGCTTCTAGGGTTACTTTGGACACTTACATGTTGCCCTCCACCAACCACAAAGTGCCAAATACTTTTGTCCACACTTGGACATATCCTCTAGCATCAAATTCAACACAAATACATCACATACCTGACATCTTTAAGGATTGGTGTAGTTGCTACACATATGGTAGTCTAGTTAGGGTTGTTGAGAGAGTGCTACAACTCGTTTTATCCACTTCTAGACCCTCTCCATGGCTACAACCTACCTTGAAAATGATATGCCCACCTTCCCTTGCTATTTTGGGTTGATTTCACCCTCCAACAAGCCTCATGTCCACCATTTCTCAAGGAAAATAGGCTTGTGGCCTTCCTCTTAGCCACATGATCTCTTGTTCTAGGATGATTAGGCCTGCTACCTACCCTTAACAAGCTTCTAAGGTTGCGACCAACTGATGGAGAGAAGGTCTACCCAAAATCATGCCACAACACCACTTCAAGTTGTCCCTAGAGGTTGTAGCTTCCTCCTATAGCTACTTAGCCCTACAAGAGACACAAAAACCCATACAAAACGTCCCAACGAAACTTCTTATGCCTACTTTTCTAACTCGGTTGCCTCAGAGGTGTATCTTCTATGAATGGATGCACTTGGATGGAAAAAATGACATCTCCACTCACTTAGATTTATACAAAACTCATGTGGTGTCAACAACACAACTTGTGGCACTCTAAAACATCAAGCCGACCTCCATTAGGTGCCACATTAACCCACAACTACATTAAAAAATTCAAATTTCAAGTTCTAGACCTCATATTTGAGTGATGTTTGATGTTGCCGGTTGCTCTCAGGATCCTCAAATCATCACATGTCCAATATACCTCATGGATTCACACTCACATGCTTGGGTGCAAAGCCCACACCTTGGATTACAAGCCCACAATGCCCTATTGTGGTGCTCCAACCTCCAAACCTTGAACCCTAGGGCTTGGAGTAGCTCCCAAGCTATAAAAAATCAAGAGTGAACACTCATTCAGACATATGTTTTGCAATTAACACTTTGATAAAATTTATGACTGAGCCTTTACACACACACTAGGTTGCAACTAAGCATGTGCTGAGATACTTACATGGGACGATTAATCTTGGTCTGAGATATATTTTTGCAGATGTGAGACTTGATGGTTACACTGATGCTAACTGCGCCAGAAATGTTATTGATGAGAAGAGCACATCAAGGTGTTGTTTTAGCCTTGGATCTACCATGATATCTTGGATAAGAAAGAAGTAGAAGTCTGTTTCCCTTTGTTGAATTTCCATGAGCTTGGTATCTAGGATAAAATCTTAAATCTCTGACGCTACCAAAACCAAGCATCTCAACAAAGCTACTTAACACAACAGAATAACATAATGTAGTAAACCAACCATGTGCGCAATAAGAACAATGACAACAATATATGTAACCCAACTTTGTTATATTATTAACATATAATACAACTGTTTAGGGCTCCTGTATAAGGGACAATGACCCTCAAATATCCACAAGTACAAGAGTACAAGATACAATGGCAATCTCGCTACTTTAGGGTACAATCACAACCTCTATGTCATATCTCATCCTATTGGTCCTTCGCTTTCAATCTTATCTCTTGTTTCCCCTTAGTCCATCAAGAAACAACACATAGAGACTCTAGGAGGGCTGCCACCTATCATTCTTGCAAGTCACTTATGCTACAATGAACACAGGCTGATCCAATCTGCTCCTTTAGGTTGCGAATACCTGAGCATCAATATTCCTTCTTAGTAGCCTCCTTCATCCATCAAAGAGCTACACATAGGCTCAAATATTCACCCAACACACAGTTGTCAATTCCCTTCTTGTCCACCTATTCAAGGGCTACTTTGGACATCTACACACTGCCATCCATCAGTCCAAAGATGCTCAATACTTCATTGTAGAATCTACTCCTAGGAAAGGGCCTCTAACCATCCTAGTTAGCCCTCTTACACTTGGCTTCCATAGGCTTCCAACTGTCCACAATTGGACACCATCCACCTAGCAACAATTCAACATAAGCTCAACACAAACATACCTCAAGTCTAGTTCAACACTGTTGTAGGTTAGGATGCCTGGTTAGGGATTGAATGCAGTCCACATCAACCCACTTCAATACTTGTTCTATGCCTCCTAACAATTGTGGATTAGCTCCTCTTACTTTTTTTCCTCCTTGCAGCTGTCCTCCTGTAGCTCCTCGACCTAGTTTCATATATAAACTCACCCTAAAACAAACCTTTCTTCTCTTCGTACTCCTTCTCCTATAGCTCGGAGAAGTTAATATTCTATGACTATTGCACTTGGGATGATTGAAATGACCTCCACACACCTTCTATTTATATACAAAATAACGACTCCACGAATTCTCGAAGAGACATGACTTTTGGACGTAACCATCTCAAACCTACATGACTTGTATGTCTAAAACCCATCATTACATTCAAAAATTCATATCTCATCATAGAAAACTCAGAATTCGGCGATTTTCATTGCGTTGGATTCTCCTCAATGTCCTCTATCATCTCCATCCATCACATGTCCAAAATGCTCCATGGTTTTGACCCAAACATCAATGGGTGCAAAACCCCAACCTTGGGTTCCAAGCCCACAAATGACTTTTGTGGTGCTCCAACCTCCAAACACTGAACCCTAGGGCTTGGAGTACCTACCAAGATATCAAAAATTAACAATCCCTCTTAGCGAGGGAGGTACTTCCAAGACTAGGAAGTAGCTCATCATCATCATCACTACTCGTAACACTTGCCTAACTCCTAGCACTCACAACTACTGCGATCCCTGTAGTGTGAACTACACCTCTGTCGGAAGTGTCGCTGTCTTTGGAAGCTTCCCGCTTCTTCTTCTTTTCTTGTATCATTTTCCAATCCCTCCATGATTCCTTCTTGGTAGTGGTAGAAGCACCCTTGCTCCCCACTACCCACACACTCTTATTGGGCTGCAAAGCCTCCCTTTGAACTTGCAAACTCCCTCTAGAACTCGAATCCCTCTGAGCCTCTGGAACTTGGACATTTTTCTCAAGAACCTGTACATGCCCCTCTGAACTTGCAAACTCCCTCTAGAACTCGAATCCCTCTGAGCCTCTGGAACTTGGACCTTTTTCTCTGTAACATGTACATGCCCCTCTGAACCCTGCACCTACACCTACTTCTCTGGAACCTGTACCTGGTCTTCCTGCTTCTTCTTTTCCCATCAACTTGTATAGACCATGCTCTCTAACTCCAATCACAATACTTGCAAAGCTAGAGCCTCTGGGCCTGAGTCTTTCCTTCCCATCCTGGAATAAGACCTAAAATGCCTTCTCCTCGATCACTAAGACATATATCACACTATATCTGAGTCGTGGTACAAACATGATATCCTGGACCCACATTACCCATCCTAACTCCATCTTGAATGTCAACTCCCAATCCTTAGATCTCATTCTGAATTTTGTCGCCCAACACCATGTGCAACTTTGAGTCTCACGCAGCTAGAGTCTCGAATACCTCCTGTGACCCTGTCATATGTTTTGATGCACCACTGTCCATGTACCATGCATCATCATTGATGGTACCCTACAAGGATCGAGGGATCATATAAAATTCCTCCTCCTCCAACCTCTTAGTGAGAGAATTTATCTCGGTAGAAGTGGCAACATCGACGACCTGTTTTCCTTTCTTCTTCTCATCATCTCTCATCTTCTTCTTCATCGAACATCTCGACAAAAAAGACCTATCTTGCCATAGTTGAAACACTTGATTTACTCAAGTCTTTATACTTACTCTTCATTTGTGTTGCAAGTTCCACGTCATCATCTGAATCCTTCTTCTTCAGATGAAGATCCTCATCTTGCAACTCTTCCTTAATGAAGTCATGCCACATCTTATTCCAGTCTGGAAACCTCTCTCTAGCAATGATCCCCTTGATGATTGGCTTCCATTCCTTGGTGAACCCTTTCAAAGCAATCCTCACCATATCTGAATCTGAAATAGTCACACCAACAACAACAAGCTCATCATCATCATCGGCATCACCGACATCATCGGCTTCAAAGGCTTGTTGATTAAGGTTTGAAGAATGCTTGTTACCATAGTGCTAATGATTACTTAGCAAATGAATGTTGCATGATGATGTTATGAGAGTTTTTATTGCTTGCTGATGTGTTACCCATAATTATGGTCTGTGTTGTAGGGGTTATTGCAGCCATTGCTTGGCTAAGTATTTGAACAATAAAATCAAAAGACTGTTGTCTTATACAAATGAATAACGACCTCTATATGGACCTTGTGATATATTGTTTTTCAGAACTAGGGTTTGAATTTGGCTTGATGATTTTGTTGTGTAGAGTTGTTAAGGTTTTTCAAGTGTACACACATTACGAAGAGTGATGTTGTGGCCAATTGTGGCTATGGTATGACAAAGGCACATATATCTCTTGAGCATAGTTGTTTGGCAGAGTTATTTATGTAGGGTCTTGCTATTGGATTATCCAGCTAAGGTTTGATGCAGTATTCAATATATTTGTTTATGTTAAAATTGGCAATTAGAGCCAAACTTCATCTGGGTCATATTATTCATGGTTGATAATATTTTTGTTAGATTCCTCTCATCGAGAGGTGTAGGATTGATCTAAAGATCATCCGATTCCGATAAGTATTTATGAAGTTATGAATTTATTTATGTTATGGACAAATTGTTAAGTCAGCCAACAACTTATGTAGGCTCAGAAGCCCAACAATCATGTCTATTCAACCTCTATGTTTTAGTATAAATAGAAGAGTACTTCAAGTCATTTCTACACACACTTGGATCTCTTACTCTCTCTACTTGTCTTTGGGTTTAAGTAGGAGGAGAGATCCTAAGGTGAAGCCGATGGTGCCAGTGAAGCCGATGAAGCCGATGATGTTGGTGAAGCCGATGATGCTAGTAATGCCGATGATGCCGGTGATACCAATGATGCAGGTGAAGCCAATGGTGCTGGTGATGCCGGTGAAGCCGATGATGCCGGTGATGCTGATGATGCCAGTGAAGCCGATGATGCCGGTGATGCTGATGAAGATGATGTCGGTGATGCCGATGATGCCGGTGAAACTGATGATGCCGGTGACGCTGATGATGCAGGTGAAGCTGATGATGCCGGTGATGCCAATGATGCTGATGCCAGTGATACCGATGATGCTGATGCCAGTGATGCCAATGATGCCATTGATGTTGATGATACTAATGCTGCTTATGCCGATGATGCTGATGCCGCTGATCTAGGGTTTGCTGTTGCTCATGTAAATCATATTTATGTACTATTTCTCTCTCCTGAATTATTGAAGATAAAAGAAGATTTGATCAAAGGGTTTCCCCATTTTGGGGTTTGTCCCTGGCTAGCCGCCACATCTTGTGTCTCTTGTCTTGGATTGTTTTCTGTTGATTGTTTAATGTTCTATCTACACTTTACTTATGTACATGTGATTGCTAATCTATGGATTATAATAAGAAAGATAATTAAAATGCTATAAGCATAGAACATACCATAAAATTAACATGGAATCGGAGTTGAGGTGAAGACAATACCCAAGGAAGAGTGAAAGAGAAATCACCGACAACAGTTGGGACAAGACAAAAGGATCAATGGGTTCAAATTCACCAAGGGTGAAGTGGAAGCAGAGAATATTATCAGAATGGCGCAGCAGAAGTTTCTGATGGCCTACTTAAAGATCACTTCATTGGGAAGTTCAGATCTAAGGGTGTAGGGAATGTTACCCCTCAATTGAATGAAGGTAACTCGATTCATTTACAAAATGTATTTTATGTACCTGATCGCAAGAAGAACCTGGTGTCCATTTCAGCAATGGGAGTTAAAGGTTACAGGGTGGCACTCATCAATGGAAAGGTACGTGTTTGAAAATAGATTTTTTCAAAGATGTTTTTGAGTTCAGGGTTGTATCAAGTTGTAGGAAGTCCACTGGGGACCATGTCCATTGACACAACACCGGAGGTCTGTGAGTCAGATGGTGAATGGGATGCCTGAATTCAAAAAGAACATGAAGGTACATGTCTAAGATGTACCGAAGGAAAATCTTACAAGGGGACCATTCCCCTCATGTGGCAGGTCCATAGGTTTGGAACAACCTATGGAGTTTGAGATTCATGAATGGGAATCTCATGTATATAGGTGGAAGAAAGCCCTCTATGTCTTGAAGCAAAACACCCCGGGCGTAGTATGAGAGGGTTGATAGTTGTTTGATGAAGTTGAGATTCACTAGGAGTGAAACCGATCCAAACCATTACCCGAAGGTTGTGGATGATAGACCTCTCATACTGGCACCTCATAAGGACAATCTATTTTTGACAGGTGCAGAACCTCTCATTTGCAGAAGTAAGAGGGAGTTGGATTTCGAATGTGGAATGATAAACTGCAATCTTGTGACTACCTCGAGGATATTAACATTAAGAATTTATATGGTAGTGATGTCAGACCAGATTTTGGAAATGCCTCTGAGTTTCATAAACTCAATCATGTTGATGTTCTTGGTCTTCTTCGGACATATGTTTTGTAGTTAGCATGGTGAGCTCATATTTGGTTGAGGCTCACTAGATTGGTGCCAAGAATCCTCTGAGATATCTTTGAGGCACAATCTCTCATGGATTGAGATACATTGCCAAAAATATGAAAACTGCATGATTATTCGAATGTTGACTGGGCAGGCAGTGTGGAGGATCACTAGAGCACTTCTCAGTACCGGTTCTCTTTGGATTCTGCTTCGATATCATGGATGAGCAGGAAGTAGAAATTGGTTGGTATAAGTACCGTCGAGACCGGATACATAACTACGAGTATGACCTCGTATGAAGTTGCCTGGTTGTGGAAAGTCTTCAGTGAGTACACATGATGAATACCATTGTGATTCTCTGTGACAACCAGAGGTGGGATTCGATTATTGAGGAATCCCATATTCAATGATTGCTCCAGTAGAAAGACATTAGATACTGCCTTATTGGGGATATGGTAAGTCGATGAGCAAGGAGGCTCCATCGCACTGAGATGATGTACAAGTCGCTACACTTTGTCAAAGCCCCGAGGAAAGATCAAATTTGTGATTTTCCCAAACGACTTGGAGTCATCGAGAGACCCTTGTAAAAGGGTCCTGCATGTTGCATACATTGAGCTCTGGGAGCTCTGGGGGCTTGTGATTCTTACTGGAGCAACATATAACCACAGGGTGACTCACCCTCCCCTGGTGGTGCGCATTGGGACAAGATGATTCGCTCTCTTGTGGGACAAGATGATTCGCTCTCCTATGGATATGATGATTCGCTCTCCTGTGGACAAGACGATTTGCTCTCTTGTGGGACAGGATGATTCGCTCTCCTCTGGACAAGATGATTCGCTCTCATGTGAAGAAGATGATTCGCTCTCTTGTGGGACAAGATGATTCGCTCTCTTGTGGGACAGGATGATTCGCTCTCCTATGTAGCATGATGATTAATTCTCCTGTGAGGTCTAGATGATGTGTTCTCCATGACAATTGTGTAGCAGGATGATTAATTCTCATGTGAGGTCTGGATGATGTGTTCTCCATGACGATTTTGTAGCAAGATGATTAATTCTCCTGTGAGGTCTAGATGATGTGTTCTCCATGATGATTGTGTAGCAGGATGATTAGTTCTCCTGTGAGGTCTGGATGATGTGTTCTCCATGACGATTGTGTAGCAGGATGATTATTTCTCCTATGAGGTCTGGATGATGTGTTCTCCATGACGATTGTGTATCGAGATGATTAATTCTCTTGTGAGGTCTGGATGATGTGTTCTCCATGAAAATTGTGTAGCAGGATGATTAGTTCTCCTGTGAGGCCTGGATGATGTGTTCTCCATGGTGATTGTGTAGCAGGATGATTAGTTCTTCGGTGAGGACATGATTGATTAAGTTCTCCTGTCGAGGGATCCTACCCATGTAGTTTGGGAGTCATGGGAAGTACCTCTCATCTGATCAATGAGCAGGAAAATGAGGATAGGGACCATAGTAGTACCGATGGATGCATCGCTGTATCTACCGTACTCCCTATGCTAGGGTGACCTTCATTGACCTAGGATCAATGATGCTGGTCTGGGACCAGTGGTAGGAGTTGTACCCACTATGACGCTGACTTCGGGTCGGTTGAGACTGGTCTGGGACTAGTGGTACATGCTCCAAGACTGACCTCTGGTCAGTGCAGTACTGGTCTAAGACTAGTGAGGGTGGTACATACTATGACAATGACTTCGGGTTGGTTGAGACTGGTCTAGGACCAGTGGTACACTCTTTGAGACTGCGATATTGGTTTGGGACCAATGGTAGGAGTTGTACCCACCATGACGCTGACTTCGGGTTGGTTGAGACTGATTTGGGACCAGTGGTATATACTCTGAGACTGATCTCTGGTCAGTGCAGTACTAGTCTAGGACCAGTGAGAGTGGTACATACTATGACGTTGACTTTGGGTTGGTTGAGACTGGTCTGAGACCAGTGGTACACTCTCTGAGACTGCGATACTGGTTTGGGACTAGTGGTGGGAGTTGTACCCACTATGATGCTAACTTCAGGTCAGTTGAGACTGGTCTGGGACCAGTGGTAGATACTCTGAGACTGACCTCTGGTTAGTGCAGTACTGGTCTAGGACCAGTGAGAGTGGTACATACTATGACACTGACTTCGGGTCAGTTGACACTAGTCTGGGACCAGTGATACACTCTCTGAGACTGCGATACTGGTCTAGGACCAGTGGTAGGAGTTGTACCCACTATGACGCTGACTTCGGGTCGGTTGAGACTGGTTTGGGACTAGTGGTACATACTTTGAGAGTGACCTCTGGTCAGTGCAGTACTGGTCTGGGTCCATTGAGAGTGGTACATACTATGACGCTGACTTCGGGTTGGTTGAGATTGGTCTGGGACTAGTGGTACACTCTCTGAGACTGCGATACTGGTCTGGGACTAGTGGTAGGAGTGGTACCTACTATGACGCTGACTTCGAGTCGGTTGAGACTGGTCTGGGACCAGTGGTACGCACTTTGAGACTGACTTTGAGTCAGTGGAGGATGATACTGGTCTGGGACCAGTGGTAGGAGTTATACTCACTATGACGCTGACTTCGGGTTGGTTGAGACTAGTCTGGGACCAGTGGTACATACTATGAGACTGACTTTGAGTCAGTATGATACATCCTCGATCATTTCTTCTTCTTCATAATTTGGAGAAAAGCGGAGCAGAATAAGACAAAGCAGAGCAAGAAAAATAGAGCAGAGCAGGGCAAGGGTCAGGCTGTACAGGGCAGTGCATTTGATGGATGAATAATAGCGACGGACAGACAGATTGCAGATGAAGTTCTCCCTAGTTGAGAGGGAGTATTAAAATTGGCAACTAGGGCCAAACTTCATGTGGGTCATCTTATTCATGGCTGATAATATTTTTATTAGATTCCTCTCATCGAGAGGTGTAGGATTGATCTAAAGATCATCCGATTCCGATAAGTATTTATGAAGTTATGAATTTATTTATGTTATGGAAAAATTGTTAAGTCGACCAACAACTTATGTAGGCTCAGAAGCCCAATAGTCATGTCTATTCAACCTCTACGTTTTAGTATAAATAGAAGAGGAATTCAAGTCATTTCTACAGACACTTGGATCTCTTCCTCTCTCTACTTGTCTTTGGGTTTTAGTAGGAGGAGAGATCCTAAGGTGAAGTCGATGGTGCCGGTGATGTCGGTGAAGCCAATGATGCCAGTAATGCCGATGATGCTGATGAAGCTGATGATGTCGGTGATACCGATGATGCAGGTGAAATTGATGGTGCTGGTGAAGCTGATGAAGTCGACGATGCTGATGATGCCAGTGAAGCCGATGATGCTAGTGAAGGTGATGATGCCGGTGAAACCGATGATGCCGGTGAAGGTGATGATGCCGTTGATGCCGATGATGATCATGCTGGTGATGTCGATGATGGCGGTGAACCCGATGATGCCGGTGAAGCCGATGACTCCGGTGATGTCGATGATGATGATGCTAGTGATGCCGATGATGCCGGTGAAGTCGATGATGCCAGTGAAGCCGATGATGCAGGTGAAGCTGATGATGCCAGTGAAGCTGATGATGCCGATGATGTCGATGAAGCCAATGATGAAGGTGATGCTGATGATGCTAATGCCGGTTATGTTGATGATGCCGGTGATGCCGATGATATTGATGCCGATGATGCTGATGTCGCTGATCTAGGGTTTGCTGTTGCTGATGTAAATTAGATTTATGTACTATTTCTCTCTGTTGAATTATTGAAGATAAAAGAAGATTTGATCAAAGGGTTTCCCCATATTGGGGTTTGTCCCTGGCTAGCCGCCACATCTTGTGTCTCTTGTCTTGGCTTGTTTTCTATTGATCGTTTAATGTTATATATGCACTTTACTTATGTACATGTGATTGCTAATCTGTGGATTATAATAAGAAAGATAATTAAAATGCTTTAAGCATAGAACATACCATAAAATTAACAGTTTATCACAGAGATCACATTGGTTACTGACAGTTGTTGTTTCAAAGATGCTAAGTAGAGAATTGAGATATTTTAAGCTACTAGAGTTTGATCTCTTGAGCAGAGGAAGTTGTTATTGTTGTTGACGACCTCGTGCCAGTATTGCAGATTAACAAAGCTAACTGATTTTTTTTTTTCAATTGATATTAATATTGATATGTAGAAAGGTATTTTGATGTTTTTACGATTAAGGAGTGAGAGCACAAGTGAATCCAATTTGAAAATTATGAAACTTGGTCCACTATGGTGAATTGGGCATTAGAGCCTTCAGGGCAAGTGGTGGCTTGTTGAGCAGGGTGGTGCAAGGCAGGAGAGTGGAGTCTCCTTTAGGTTGGATCTTGAGAACACTTTAGGGTGACATGGTGGTGTTAGGGCAGGTTGGAGCTTGTGCAGAGTGTTGGAGCATCCTTCCAATTGGAGATGGTAAACTGGGGTGTTGGAGTGTCATTCTAGTTGGAGATGGTAAACCAGGGTGTTGGAGCATCCTTTTAATTGGAATTGATAAATTTGGAAGTTGGAGCTTACCATTGATGTAACCTTGAAAATAACTATATTAAGAAGCATTCATTGGTTTTTTTGTCCCATAAGGGTTCCCATCTAAAAATCTTGTGTCTATTGTCTTTTATATTGTGCATTGTTGAATGGTATTATTGATTTATGTTTTGATTTGATGCTAATGTTAATTGATGGTCTGAAGATTAAAAATTAAGTAATTGAAGTGAAATATTGATTCACTCCCCTCTCAGTATTTCCAACAAAGGTGTCATCTAGTGGGGTTGGACATCCTCTATGGTGTGTTGGAGAAGTCTTAATCAAATACCTTAAGTGATAGTTATCGTACCTCAAATAATAAATTTGAAACATACTCTCAAAATCAAGTGAGTTCATCATCATAGGTAAAGAAACCATAAATGTATCACATTAGACCATATTTAAAAGCAAAAGGCACAAAAATACTTCACATAAGTATCATCTCAAATGTCTTTCTATCTTAGGGTTTGTATACAAGTTACCATGTTAGATATGAGAGAGTTATCTTAAGACCTAGTATTAACTGCTTCCAACCTCAAGGGGAGGACTTATTCCTAGGTTGACCCATCAACCATTAGGTGCAAGTGAATGATGGGATGGTGGGGGTTTACTCCATGGAAGATGCCATTGTTAGTTTGTTGTTTATGGAATACCACAATTCTTCATCATTATAATGAGAAGAGGGACATGGGACTTGAGTTAGCCCTTTGCTTTGTTGAAGAATCTAGGGCAATGGGGTATATAGGATTCTTCTAGATTTGATAATAATTTTTGAAGCCCTTTTCTATTTATCTTGTTAGCTTAATCTTCTTCTTATTATTATTAATGCATGTGTGTTTACTTTATCAAACTGCTACCAAAAACATAATAACAAGAACACAAGATGTTGGCTCTCTGCCAGGGCAAAACATCTCTCTCTTAGAGAGGAAAACCATTTCATAAATTTCTCTTATTGAAGATTCTATTGATCAATGCCAAAGCCTAGACCCTTGACAAGAATATCCTCCAAGAACAAGTCAAGTCCTTCCTCCTTCCTGCACTTCATTCCCCGATACTTCGTCCTTCTTATTTAGACACTTCACTCTTCTTACAACTATTGATAGTCCTTGTTGCACTTGCTCTAGAAGAGACACTTATCCTTGATCTTTAGTGAAACCCTTTACTTGTGATGATCCCTTCCTTCCTCTTGACCAACCGAGATCCTTCTTCAAGGTGTAGCTATAGACTTGATATGATTGTCCCACAACCCTAAATTCTCTGTGGGAGGTTTCCTTGAGTATTTGGTTCCTTTCTTCTTCGATTGAGAGAGTCTCTTCTTCACTCCGTTGGGAGTCCCTATAGGCCTAAGTTTCAATCCCAAACAATGAGAAGTATGAGACTGTTATGTTGTTGTTGTTAAGACCGCATAGATGCCTCCTTTTCTCGCACATGTGACTATGTTTTACCCTAGAAACAGTCCTCCAACCTTCGGTGATGACTTCTCCTTCTTCGCTGCATTAGAGGCTCCTTATACTTGTCCCTTTTCACCCTTTTCTGGGTCTTTCTTGCTAGTTGATTTCAGAGGTGGATTTCTTGTTGTTTGAGGGAGTGGACAACCTCTATATATAGAGGATTGTCCCTCCTTTAGGCCGACTTGAGGCTGACATGATGACTGTAGGCCGACTTGAGTTTCCTTCATCATTTTTTCTCCTTTGATGATGTCATTGCATGGAGAGGACTTGTCTTTGCTTGGAGGGATAATGTTTGACTCTTATACAAATGTGTACATGGTGTAACAGCCCTTAAGGGTCTTGAAACTTTCTTTTGGCTCTTTAACATACCTATAGCACTTTAACATGTGATAAACCTATTTCAATGAGCAAGAAACTCATTGATAAATATAACAAAAATAATATTTCTTTTCTTGAATAAATACAAATATCAAAAGTACATTTATGAAGATTGAACCTAGTTGCACTTTCTTCAACACTCCCTCTTAACTAGGGAGGTATTCATAAATCATTACAAGGTGTTTGGCTATTTTTAAATCTTGAAGAATTCACATAAGAGAAATCGGATTGGCAATCCATCTGTTATAGCATCATAATAAGCAACATTGTTCATTGCAAGGCCTTGACTAACAACTCTATCTCTCATAAGATCAGAGCACAATGTTGGCGATACCTATGACTTATAGACACCTTAGTCATTGTCTCTCAAGGTACATACCCACCCTAGAGTTCACTGAGTATGACCTTATAGGACTATTCTTGTCTTGGGTTCCTAGCCCTCAAATAATATCAGTCCTCTTGCCTACTCTTGCCTTGGATGCCCTACACATCCTCAAAGAGTATCAGATGACAAATGATTACCCAATCATCCCATTCTTTCTTCCCAAGTGAAGACATGAATGTTGTGTCTATTTCTTCCTCTTAATTGAGGAAGACATGCCAAAGTTTCCTCTGACAAGGAACTTGCCCAAGCTCCTTTGTAGTTGGGAACTTGTTAAAACTCCCTCTTGACTAGGGACTTTTCCATTCATTAGCAACTTATTTTTCATGGGTCCTTCAATTGCTTGATCTCCTTCTTTCCTTCGATGTCATGAAGTTTTTTTTTGAACTTATTCTTTGTAGGGAATTGACCATCAATCACTTTCCTTCCTGGTTTGTCATGTCGTTGCTCCCTTCATGGAAAGTGACCTTCTTGATATATATCAAGTCCTTTTGTCATCTGGCTACTCCTTTGTCATCTTTTCTATGCTTAAGAATACTTATCACATAGATGCTTAGTTGTACTTTCTTGTTCCCATACTTTGATTTAGTATCCATTCATGAATTCATCCTATTATTTCTCCAACATCAAATGGTGTTTTTGTTGGATGGCTTCTTCATCATGACATATTCATAGAGTTGAATCAGTTATCTTCACCTCACTATCTCCAAGGCCTTCATAGGTGTCAAGCATCCTTTGATCTTTTTCTTTGTTTGTCAGAGTTGTCATGCCTTCTTTTGGGAGATGTCTTTAATGGATCTTGTCAGATAGTGTTTCTTTGTGACCATGGTGTTCTTCACATGCTTGATCTCTTTCTTCATTTTCTCCTTCGTGATATATTTCTTCATTTGCTTCTTCTCGGATTTATTAGTCAACCACCTTATACTCCTTATGAGAGCACTTCTTCATGTTGACCTTTATTACATTGCAGTACATGCCTTTGAGCATATCATTAGTGAAAGAGATCCTTTTATTCTTGATCATGCTTCTAGAACTTTTCCCATGACCCAATATATATGATGACATGACTTAAACTTTGATGCATACATACCTCATCTTGATTCTGCTTTGATCATCTTGACTTCATTTGATAGTTCTCCTCGATTGGTGTAACCTTTCTTGCTTCATCTTCTCTTGCTTGCACATCATCCTTTCTTGAATCCCATAAATGGGACTCCCAATGAGACATCTACCCTTATGTATGAACCTTCTTTTGAAGGTTCTATGAGAGGATCTTTAAGACCCTTATCTTGCAAATGTTTCTTTCTTTTATGATGGAGGCCTTGTATGAATTTCAATCATGATCAATTATTCTTTCATTGTGGATGAGGTCCTATAACAAGTATGCACTTCTATATGACTATCTTGAGATATATCTATACCATGCTCCTATATTCTAGAAGATATCTTTAAACATGTAATCTATTCTATTTCTATATGCTCCTATACTACTCAAAACTTTGAAAGAAGACTTTAAGTAAAGAGGTTGACTTAGTCATAGTATAGATATGCAGGATCTTCCTTTTTCTGCTTCTTGTCTTCCTCTTTCACTTCTTGAGTTACATGAGATTCTTCCCTTTTTCTCTTGTTGTTGTTGTCCTTCTTAAGTTTAGGACAATCCCTTTTGTAGTGTCCATATTCTTGGCATCCAAAGCATTGGACTTTGGACATATCTCTATTGCTTGATCTTCGTGGACCAAATTTTCCAAATTTTCCCTTTCTCTTGGCCATGGTAGCAAATGCTTTCTCCTTTGATCCCACATCATCTTTTGCTTTGAGTCTAGTTTCCTCTATCTTGCATAGAGACCATAGTTCACTTAGTGGGGTAGCTTCCTTTTTGGCATATATGCTTGATGTGAAGTTTCCCCAATCCTCAGGTAAAGCATTGAGTACTAAAGTTGTCATTTCTCTGTCAGACATGAATTCTCCTAGCTCTTGAAGTTGATCCCTCATCTCAGACATATTCATGAATTAGGGATTTATTCCTTCCTTTTACATCTTTATCTTGTACAAATCATTTCGTAGAGATATCACTTCTCCAATTGTGCTTACTGAGAATAGCTCTATTAGCTTGTCATAGATTTCTTTTGATGTTCCAAATTTGGATACATAAGGAATGAAAGAGTCCTTAATAAATTCTATTAGAATCCTTTGAGCTCTTGTCTCATACTTATTGTACTTGGTTAAGGCTTGAGTTTGTTCCTTAGCAGGGATGGTGATATTCCCTTTGATGTGATCTAGAAGTTCATTCTCTTTGAGAGGTAAATCGATCCTCTTTTTCCATGCAAAGAAGTTATTGGTCCCAACCAATTTGTTTTTTTCCTTGCAAAAAGACATTGATGTATATTTGGAAGGGGAAATATACTTGATAGAGTTTGAGATGTAATGGACTTGCTTTCTTCTTGAAGACTTGATGGCTTGCCTTCTTTCGATCTTGATGTTCTTCATGTTGCTTTGTCCAAATGGACTTGCTTGATGATGATATTTGGTTGATGACTTGTAGCTTGATGTAGGTCCCTCTTTGATTTTCTTTTCTTGTAGGTACCTTTATATAAGTCTTTTCTTCTTGTTTTGTAGTCTTCCTTGATGAATAGTATATAGTAGACCTTCTTGTCCTTTATGTGATTGAGACATCTTGGCTTGATGCTTCAACCTTTTAGATGTTCTTGAGATGTCCTTCCTAGATGAGTCACCTTATGAGTGTTCTTGAGATGCTCTTTCCTTGATGTGTCACCTTAGCTCTGATACCATGTGGAAGAATCTAGGGCAATGGGCTATAGTAGGATTCTTCTAGATTTGATAACAATTTGTGAAGCTCTTTTCTATTTATTTTGTTAGTTTAATCTTCTTCTTCTTGATTAATGCATGTGTGTTTACTTCATCAAACTACTACCAAAAAAATAAGAGCAAGAACACAAGATGTTGGAACTCTGCTAGGGAAAAACTTCTCTCTCTTAGAGAGGAAAACCCTTTCATAAATTTCTCTTTTTGAAGCTTCTATTGATCAATGCCAAACCCTAGACCCTTGACAAGAATATCCTCCAAGCACAAGTCAAGTCCTTCCTCCTTCCTGCACTTTGTTCTCTAAAACTTTGCCCTTCTTCTTTCAACACTTCGTTCTTCTTACAACTATTGATAGTCCTTGTTGCACTTCCTCTAGAAGAGACACTTATCCTTGATATTTAGTGAGAACCTCTAGTTGTGATGATCCATTCCTTCCTCTTGACAAACCGAGCTCCTTCTTCAAGGTGTAGTTACAGACTTGAAATGACTGTCCTGCAGCCCTAAATTCTCGCACGTGTGGGAGGTTTCCTTGAGTATTTGGTTCCTTTCTTCTTCAATTGGGAGAGTCTCTTCTTCGCTCTAGTGGGAGGCATTATAGGCCTATGTTTCAATCCCAAAAAATGAGAAGTATGAGATTATTATGGTGCTGCTATTATGACCGCATAGATGCCTCCTTTTCTCGCACGTGTGACTGTGTTTTACCCTAGAAACAATCCTCCAACCTTCGGTGATGACTTCTCCTTCTTCATTGCACTAGAGGCTCCTTATAATCTTCCTTTTTCACCATTTTCTTGGTATTTCCTGCTAGCTTATTTTAGAGGTAGATTTCTTGTCATTTGAGGGAGTGGACAACCTATAAATATATAGGATTGTCCCTCCCTTAGTCCGAATTGAGGCTGACATGATGAATGTAGGCCGACTTGAGTTTCCTTCATCATTTTTTCTCCTTTGATGATGTCGTTTCATGGAGAGGACTTGTCTTTTCTTGGAGGGATATTCTTTGACTCTTATACAAATATGTACATGGTGTAACATGCCCTTAAGGATCTTCAAACTTTCTTTTGACTCTTTGACTTACCTATAGCACTTTAACATGTGCTAGACCTATTTCAATGACCAAGAAACTCATTGATAAATATAACAAAAATAATATTTCTTTTCTTGAATAAATACAAATATCAAAAGTACATTTATGAAGACTGAACCTAGATACACTTTCTTCAACATGCTTGACTTATTTTTCCCACCCCTCTTGTGCATATTTTTCTTGCATAAATTAGGTTAGAAGCTTTGATTATGCGTTTATTACCCGTTGAAAATGAAGAACTTTATCACTAATATGGGTTGAGATATTAAAGTTCCTTTTATTTTGATTTTTTGAGGCGTTTGCCAAGAATTGTGTGATCACTAATGAGGGGGTAGATCCCAAGCTAGGATTTTGTGCACACACTTTATTTTATCCTAGCCAATATTTTTCGTTTTATCATTATGGCTCATGATTTTTATTTTCTTCTACTGCATTAATCTCTTAGGGAAAAAAATTTGGGCCCTTACTCAAGAATGATGAAAACAAGGAAACAATACTTTTGATAGATAAAAATCAACTCGAATATAGGGACTTGGAATGAGGAAGAGATGGAAAGTGACAAGTATGGATTACCATGGGCACACAACATCAATTAGTGCATCCTATATGTGCCCCTCCTAGGTAATGGAAAGAAAGGCATCAAAGAAGATCACACTAGACTAGTGGTAGAGGATAACCACCAAGGTGAAGCATGGGAACAAGGATACAAACAAAAACAGTCAATCATTCAACTCACCATGCGATTCATACTGATATGCTCTTAAACATTGAATGAAAGCACTTTTTATTACAAACAGTGTACCTTATGATGTATGACCCACCTTTATCTGAAAAGTGCTAGATGCCACAAAGCACTGACTAGAGCATAAATGGAGGGTGCTTGAGGCTAGCTATCCGTAGGTCATATAGGGCCATTGGATAGCAAGTCGAACAAAATCAGAGAATAGTTTTCTCCTAATGGTCACCCAATTCATTGGGTAACATATGGATCCACCTCAAGGACGTGTTCATCGTGGAGTGCATGATCCATGTGTTTGAATGAATAATGCATGAGAATACCATCAATTCCTGGTGCTCACAAACATACTACCCATATCACTTAAGAAAAACTAGTTGATAGCAAGTGAGTAGGGTGTTGATTGTCACCCTTAAAATATAGGAAAATATAAAGTTTAACTAAAGTATGAAATGCAATTTTTTTTTTTAATTATCCAAGAAAATTAGGATGAAGACAACAAAGAAGGATGCAAAATCGAGGATGTAATGCACATATTCCTACTACCTACTCTAACATGCTATAAGTAAGGGCCAAGTATAATAATATAACAAATGAAGTCAACATATTATCAATATGAAAATCAAACACTCTACCCTTATGCTTAATCATGAGATAAAATAAGGGCATATCATAATTAGAGATGATCATCTCACAATTCTCAAGAATAGGATCAAAGCCATAAGGATGGGCTGCAAAAGGTTTGCAATAAAACAATAATGGCTCATCCTTATTAGAAGTAGGGTTCTCATGATGCAACCCAAGAAAGTTAAGAAGGTGATCAATACAACTTTCCTCGAGATCATCTTGGCAATGCTAATAAAGGTTCATTAGAGATCTACAAAAAGTGGGAAATTTTTTGAACGAAACAAGGATGAAAAGGGAAGGAAAAACATGAAAGAAAATTTCACTCAAATTCCAAGGCTTGTTGCATCTCTCCCCTCATCTCAAAATTTCCACAACAAATTATGAATTGAACACATTCTTGTCCCCTAGTCAATTCAACACCAAACATCCAATTCTTAATTGTGTTCCTAGGGATGAGTGGATGGCACAAAGGAAGAAATGGCTAATGGATCCTATTTTGAAAAACTTGTTTCACTTCACAAATATCAGATTCAAAAGGGTACACCAAATCATATTGATAATCGGTTGAATATAAACATGGGGACAACTAAAGATCAACATTATAAGATGGCTCAAACAAGTCTATGATCATGTCCTTTTTATGATTCTCAAAACCCTGATCACCACTAGATATGTATGGTTGGAAGAGATCATAAGCATCCTCCCAACATATCCTTGTGAAGCATGGTTGTCCTAAAGGAAAGATTCTACATGATCATTATCAATATCCTAAATTCGATCTCTATCAAAATGATAACAACTCCTATCCCATTTACCCTTTTCCATGTAGAAAATCATTAATGTTATTTTCAATTTTTGAAGGCCTAATAAGATCTTGCTTTTCCAGGATTTAGGAAGATGTATCATTGAACTCAAAAGCATTGGAGCATACAGAGCTTACCTCATCTTTGTGGTAAAATGCATCATATTTAATAGGACCCTCTTCATCAATATTAAAATCTTCATTGAGATCGTGATCTTCATTAAGATCTTCTTCATAGACATAATATTCAATAATAAAATCATTATCAAGAACATGATCTTCCTTAGGATCTTCTTCAATATGCGCTTCTAGATGATCAAGAAGGAATTATTCTTGTTTCTTTTGGTAATCTTCTTCTTCTGTGTCTTCCCATTTCATGTATTCTAAAAGATGTATGAGATTTTCCTTGTCCATGGCCTTGGTCAAGTCTTGAAGGTTATCTTCATGATTTTGAGATATTGGTCCCCAAAACTTGAGAAATTCTTCATAAAATATTGTATTAGAAGATATGCCTCTTGGATAACAAAAATACTTAACCCAATTCCTTTTATTTTCTTCAAAAGCATTAACAAAGAGTCTCATAAATGCATCTTTGTGAACCACATTATTTTCTAAAGCATATTTTAGGAATCTTACCACATCACAAATAGCTAAAGAAGGATCACCACCAAATTCGGGACACATTTTATAGAAATATGGGGGAAGATTATTTGAATATCCAAGAACATCTTGAACATCTAAAGTAGCCTGGTACATATCATTAAAATCCCAAAGAACCATTTCATATCCCATGCAATTTTAATAAGCCAAAATTGTGGAGTTTCTAGGGTGGATTTAAATGCCCTGAAAGACACTTGCTTCACCCTAAAAGCACAATTTTTTTTGGAGATTAATGAAGAATTAGAACTTCCTTCTTCCAATGGAGTTGTCAGATGAGCAATTTTATCCTTGGCATTAGGATGATCTCATTAAAATAATTTGAATCATAAACTTCAAATCACGAGGAGGACTGAACTCGTCTCCGACAATGATGCCAACAATGTTATTATACTTCTAGCAACCTAGTGCAAAGCCTCACTAGATTCTCTAGGTTATGGGAAACAATGAGAGTGGTCACCATTGCAACTTTAGTGGCTTTTTCCCTTCTGTTTTGTGGATATATAATATTCCCACAAGGGAATATTTCCCAATAGGTCTAAGGGATTAAATAGCCCAATGATTCCTAAGCTAAATACCTTACAAGGACATTGTTAAATAAACATCCTAGGATAGTATTCAATATAGAGATGCTTCAGACTAAGATAAGGTAGTGACTTCAAAAAACCCATGGCTAAGTGTAGAGGACTGAGATAATTCCTAGATATGTTGAAATGGATTCCAAACACTTGCTACCTTGAAACAAGAGATTGTTGTTATATAATAGGGTTTCAAATAAATTCCATTTACAACATGCAAAATTTATTATAACAATAATAAAAATAGCCTATAATTTATAATAGATAATAAAATATCAAGGGATATTGAATGCGTAAGCAAGAGAAAGATTAGATAAAATTTTCAATTGTTGAAAATGCATAGAACAATTAGGAAACCTTAGATGTTAACCCTAGAATCGTCATTGAAAAATGCATAAAAATCATGCTTTTCCTTTTTCAAATTAATAGATGCAAACCCTAACCCTAAGACTATGACACTTAAGGTATTTTATGCTATTTAATAGAGATTTTTTTGTAATATAACTCTAGTTCACCATGAAAAATGAAGAAAGGATAAAATTTTTAGTGGATTGACACACGAGGACTAGTGCCTTATCAATCTTGGGTATATTAAGTTGATAAAGGGTGAGGTAAAAGGCAAAGGAACTTGATGGAATGAGTAAGAGAGATAAATATCTCAATTAAACCCTAGTGATTTTCAATAAGTAGAAGTTTTAAGGTTAAGGCATGATATTCTAAGTTTCATTAATGGGTACTAGGTGACACAACTTGCAAAGGAGATGTTAGAGCCATAAAATCATCAACATATCATGAAAAATTCATAGAAATCCAAATCCAACAACATTGAAAAATGGAAGAAGATATAACAAAATACCATAATTCACCATTGGCATCACTTCATCAATCCAAAATAAAATCCTCTATGTAATTTTATCCTCCATAAGATATTTAATTATCCTTTAGTGATCCATTGCGTCCAAGACATGAGAAGTAGTCTGCACTCTCTCACAAGAGAAATGATGAGTGTCTATGACTATGATCCTCTCCAAATCAAATCCCCTTTTTTTAAAGGAAGGTAACCAAGTGTATTTGGGGTAATATTTACACTAAATGCCCTAAATAAATGTTTTAAGTGTTTACAAATTAATTAGGTCACAAGTTCACCTAAAATATAGCTCTCTCAATAACAAAACGTAATAATTAACCTTTTTACCCACAAATGTGAGTAAAAAGGCTTCTAAACGTGATGTCATCATCCAAGAGTGAAGATCTCCATAAAAAAGATATAAAGATGAGTAGCATGAGTGCTCCTCACTCAAAGTCATCTCCTCATCAACAAGGTGTCCAATGGTCAAGAAAAACCCTCTAGATCAAGATATCTCCATGAGAAAAGCATACATAGTCACTTCATCCCTCATGAGGGTGGTGTCACAAGGTTAGAGCATGATGTCATCATTAAGGAATGTATACCATCCCTTCCAAAGGTATATCGAGTCATCGACACCATCAAACTAGTTCAGGAATTGGGAAATCTCCATCAAAAATATGCAAGGCCAACCTTGGGGTGGGGGAGTCCTGTGATCTCTGGGGTACATCATCTTGATTAGCAATGTCCTAGCTTCTTTGGGTAGTGTTGTGGGCTTTGGAGGGAGACAAGAGGGTCATCATCAATTTCAGATCAATCCCAAGGTCAATGCTCTTCTATGAGTGGCCAATGCCCTAACTATAGTCCCCTCAGGTTTCATTAAGTGGGGTTATATATTCTATCTAGTGTGTTGGAGAAATCTCAATCAAATCCCTTAAGGGATAGATGTTGTACCTGGGAGAAGATATTTGAAACATACTCTCAAAATCAAGTGAGATCATCATCATAGGTAAAGAAACCATAAAAGTATCACAGTGGACAAAAGTTTAATGTAAAAAGCACAAGAGTATTTCACACAACCATCATCTTCAAATGTCTTTATAAATTAGGGTTTGTAAATAGGCTTAGATATGGGATGGCTATCTTAGGGCCCTATTACCTACTTCCAACCTGTTAACGCTCAAATTTGCCTCAGGCTGAAGAAGGCAAAATTCGAGGCAACATCAAACCAAGCTCAACCTTGTAGCTAGCCCTACGAGGACAAGAGAGGGCTCTTTCCGGGTCTATCTCGACAGACAAATCTTCAAATGGGCTGAGATGACCAATAAGGAATATCGATTTTAGGCTAGTAAATTGATAGGAAAAGGGGTTTTAATGATGGGGTTTTCTGGGCTGCATGGGCAAAGAACAGCTTGAAACAGAGAAAGATAATAAAAAAACACAGATTATCTCCTGAGGCAAGATAGGCAAGAAATTTAACATCAAATTTGAAGCATTGTGGAGTGGGTGAACTGTAGAGGGGTTGACAAGGGCATAGAAGATGAATCCTTGTCAAACAGAAGAAAACATTAAATATGAACACTTCCTCAAGACAGAGCAAATAAATTGAATTCTGCCTTTCTCACTTAAAAGTATTCATTTAGAAATGATTATGAAATGAAATGAAAACATAACAGGCTACATATGAAACAAAGGATGACACAAATGTTAAATTTCATACCACAGGAATCTCAGGGGTCAGAGCTGCATTTTTATTAAAATCCCTCTCAAAACTGTACAATAGAAGCTCTGTTTTTCTCCACGCACACCTCTCAGAATTCTTCCTCTTTCTCCCTTTACAACATGATTTTTCAATACATTACAATAAGTTCCTCTGTGGGAAAACAAATCGACCCAACAAAAAAGGTGCTGTTTCAACTGAAATTACAAAAATTAGAAAAGAGTGTTTCATCTGTTCTAAATCTTCTGATGATTGGCTAATTAAGAGGCAAAACTAGAGTGCAAATCCCATAGAATCAGGATTGAGGATAAAAATAGGCAAATTCGTTCCTATATATTTTGCGTTCTAATTTTTCTGTGCTTTGACTTCTTCTTCTGGCATGTATTCTACCAATTCCCTGAACTAATTTCAACAACATAACTTTCAAAGTTCTAGGATGTCAAACTCATGAGGCATGCAATCTTCACTTGTTCGGTAGCACTTGTTTGGAGAATAGTAACACAGATTCGTAACTTGGCTTGTGTAGAGGCACGCAAACCGCTCGACCTGATTTGCGAAACGAGAGTTCTGATAGCCAGTCTTCAGAAGTTGACCCCATATTTTGTGGAACTTTTCATGACATTCCCTTTGTGTCTTTCTATGAAGTTCACGAATTCTTTCTATCTCTACCTGCAACTTGTTGACTTCAGAAGATGCTTGATGTTGTTCTTCTTCATCGTTCACCTTATATTTGAGAGCCCACTTCAGCCATTATAGTTTATCATCAATGAGATCCCTCTGTTGGCGCAACCACCTAAATTCCTTGCGGATGTCCTTTGACTCACAAATCAGCTCTACTTCCCTTTCAAGCTCTGGTACTACAAGCATTGTTCTCCAACCGAGCTGCTTCTTGCTACGCAATATGTCTCCATAAATATGGTCTCCAACATATAGGACCTGAGAACCTGTTTCAATTGAAAGAAGTTGATGAAGGTGACCAACGTTCCCTCCCTAAGCACATACCTAAAAAACCCTGCGTCCCTGCTTCACCTCTTTTTGAGGGAGTGACCCTGGGCTTAATCCACTTCCTCCAATCTGTGCAAGTGGAGTGCCATTATCCGTGTTCTGTAGCATCCCTGTTCTGATATCCACTTCAAACAATGGAACCCTATTCTCATCCTTAAAAAATCTAGGCTTTGAGCTGCCAGTAATGACTACATCAAAATAGTCTAGCCATTCATCATCACGAGGTGCAGTTCCACTTCCTCCACACTTTCCACAAAGGTAATTTATAACAACATGGGCATAATCCCATAAGCTATTTGTAACTAGGAACGTCATCCGACCAGAATTACGAAGCATTTTAAGCATTGGTACTATCATTTGATCTTCATCAATAAACTTGGAAGGGTTACTTGCAACAGCCTACTTCATAGTTCCATCCCTATAACACAAATCAACAGCAGCTCGGACATCTTTATAGATTTGACTATAATCAGTGCCTGCAGGAAGATTCTCTGGATGAACATCCTTCAACTCCACAAGCTGAGCAAACAAATATGCTTTAGCAAGGGAGAATAGCGTATCAATGAGAGCATAATCAGGTTCATCAAAGGATTCCTGTAATAAGGTGTTTCCATAAGTTGCAAAACGATCTTCCCTCAACATTTCCTTGAAGCCATGATATGCTACTTTTACATATTTGTGACGGTCCATCTTTAGGATGTTACCTCGTTTCTTATCAAGGACAAGACCTCTGACCATGTATCTCCAATCAAATTTCCACTGCAGCAACTCTTTAGGATATCCCAAGTTGTAAACAAGCTTCTTAACTGTGCCATTATATGCCAAAGTTTCAAAAGTTTCTGGTCTATATTGTGCAAGTGTGTAGTCCATGTCAAACCCAATTGCTACAATGCTCTTCATATTAAGAGATATGTTGCAAAAGATTTTCTTAATATTCCTATCTGAATCACGTGATATCCAAAGAGGGAACTTTCGACCATAAAGGTTAGCAGTTTGATGGTGCTCAAATAATGTATCACTGATGTGGATAGGCTCCTCCATTCAACATGGAACCTGACTTCCAGTGTTCATACTATTTAGGTGAGAGCCCATTGAAGTGTTCCAGAAGCGAATGCACCTGTCTGCTGTCCCACCTCCAGAAGCAAGAAGGTTGTGTTGATGGGGGACCAAACAATGGCCTTAACAGCAGCTGTGTGATCACTGAATCTTACCACAGCACTGGAGGTGCGCGCTACGCGCAGAGGAGGTATATCACGTTGAATAATGTTTCTATCCCTGCTTCCAGAATTATATTTTCCAACCCTTGCTTTGAGAATTTCTGATTCGGAATGCATTTTCTCGATATCAGAAATTGAATCTTTAATCAGGTTCAGCTGCTCTGAAATAAAATCCTCCACTACCAATAAACTCTCAAGTTTATGCAAATTAGGTAGTTTGCCCCACATACCATTACTCGAACAATATGAGAAAGTTCATATTTTGAAACTTAGCAAAAGTTCTTGCTGCAGGTGCTAATAAACTTGATTTATCCAAATCAGGGAATTTCAAAACAAGTCTTTAACTTTGGCATCTCAATCACGATACATGGTAAACCTTTCAATCTCTGAGAAGTACACTGGTAGCATGGCAGCGTATTTACAGAAAACAAATTTGAAAATTTCTTCTTCAAAACCGAGTTTTGAAGAAGAAATACCTTTGAGCACTTTGACGATGACAATCCTGAAATGAAAACTTATCGAAGCTCCCTTCTGGCCTGCAAGTGTTATTGAAACTTTGACAGCCACCTGTCTGAATTTGACTCTGACAGAGGACTTGACAAGACAGAGTCTAACATTGGCTCCAATGGGGATGGCAGCTGCCGCTTTTTGGAGGTGCCAAGAACCGCAGAGCTTTGGGAGAGCAGACAGTGCCTCCGTCCATTGGGCAATGGAGTCATTATTTCAACAGACAACACGAGACTTCCGACTCATTTATGGACTGAAACTTGACTGAAATGATCGAAAAACTTGCTCAGCAAACTTCACACTACAACTGTAAATGAAACTCAGAATGAAATGTTGCCCTTTGGCTGCTTATTTATTTACAAAATCTACCCTACTTTGCTGTAAAAACAGTAGATCAGGTAATACTGAAATGCCAGATCAACCATTCAAGTAAACCTGAGAATGATGCCGCTTGAGAATGCTTCCACCAGGACACAGATGTAATTGTTGGCAGCCCTTCATGCACGTAATGAGCCTGATCACGTAGAAAACAGCCTGATCTATCAATCAAACTGAAAAACATTTCCATGTATGTTGCCATTGGATCGCGGAAGCCAGACTCTGTTGGCTGCCCCAATTCCGCAATACATATTTCCAGCTGCACACTGTCAATGCAAACATCTGTAGGCAACTCTATTATTGCTTGTTTCGAAGGAGGAATGATTTCCAAGAACGTTTTAGGGTCTCAGAAATCATATGACTGGGTCTGCTCATCTAAACACTGAATCTCCTTCTCAACTCTTTCAACAACTAACTCACAAACACTAGTTTTAGCTTCAAGAGGGAACTTTGGAGATTTCAAACATTGAAGCAAGGCACTGAAAAATTCTTCATTAATTTCAGAATCTGCTAACTGATTTCTTACTTCTTTTACAGCTTCACACAGGGCAGGGTTTGCCACATACCCCACCATTGCATAAATGGATCAGCGAGCACTGGACTGTCTGGATCGAGTTGGAGTCGCCCGGTGAATGTCTCAGCCTTCATAAGTGTCTGACTGCTGTCCACCATCAGCATCAGATCTGCAATTTGATTTCATGTACTGGGACAAGACAATCTACAAGTCGAATGTCACATCAACAGCAAACCATCTTCCCCAGTATGGTCGCCACTATGTTAACGCTCAAATTTGCCTCAGGCTGAAGAAGGCAAAATTCGAGGCAACATCAAACCAAGCTCAGCCTCATAGATAGCCCTACGAGGACAGGAGAGGGCTCTCTCTGGGTCTATCTCGACAGACAAATCTTCAAATGGGCTGAGATGACCAATAAGGAATATCGATTTTAGGCTAGTAAATTGATAGGAAAAGGGGTTTTAATGATGGGGTTTCTGGGCTGCATGGGCAAAGAATAGCTTGAAACAGAGAAAGATAATCAGAAAACACAGATTATCTCCTAAGGCAAGATAGGCAAGAAATTTAACATCAAATTTGAAACATTGTGAAGTGGGTGAACTGTAGAGGGGTTGACAAGGGCATAGAAGATTAATTCTTGTCAAACAGAAGAAAACATTAAATATGAACACTTCCTCAAGACAGAGCAAATAAATTGAATTATGCCTTTCTCACTTAAAAGTATTCATTTAGAAATGATTATGAAATGAAATGAAAACATAACAGGCTACATATGAAACAAAGGATGACACAAATGTTAAATTTCATACCACAGGAATCTTAGGGGTCAGAGCTGCATTTTTATTAAAATCCCTGTCAAAATTGTACAATAGATGCTCTGTTTTTCTCCACGCACACCTCTCATCATTCTTCCTCTTTCTCCCTTTACAAAATGATTTTTCAATACATTACAATAAGTTCCTCTGTGGGAAAACAAATCGACCCAACAACAAAGGTGTTGTTTCAACTGAAATTACAAAAATTAGAAAAGAGCGTTTCATGTGTTCTAAATCTTCTGATGATTGGCTAATTAAGAGGCAAAACTAGAGCGCAGATCCCATAGAATCAGGACTGAGGATAAAAATAGGCAAATTCGTTCCTATATATTTTGCGTTCTAATTTTTCCGTGCTTTGACTTCTTCTTCTGGCATGTATTCTACCAATTCCCTGAATTAATTTCAACAACATATCTTTCAAAGTTCTAGGATGTCAAACTCATGAGGCATGCAGTCTTCACTTGTTCGGTAGCACTTGTTTGGAGAATAGTAACACAGATTCGTAACTTGGCTTGTGTAGAGGCACGCAAACCGCTCGACCTGATTTGTGAAACGAGAGTTCTGATAGCCAGTCTTCAGAAGTTGACCCCATATTTTATGGAACTTTTCATGACATTCCCTTTGTGTCTTTCTATGAAGTTCACGAATTCTTTCTATCTCTACCTGCAACTTGTTGACTTCAGAAGATGCTTGATGTTGTTCTTCTTCATCGTTCACCTTATATTTGAGAGCCCACTTCAGCCATTGTAGTTTATCATCAATGAGATCCCTCTGTTGGCGCAACCACCTAAATTCCTTGCGGATGTCCTTTGACTCACAAATCAACTCTACTTCCCTTTCAAGCTCTGGTACTACAAGCATTGTTCTCCAACCGAGCTGCTTCTTGCTACGCAATGTCTCCATAAATATGGTCTCTAACATATAGGACCTGAGAACCTGTTTCAATTGAAAGAAGCTGATGAAGGTGACCAACGTTCCCTCCCTAAGCACATACCTGAAAAACCTGCATCCCTGCTTCACCTCTTTTTGAGGGAGTGACCCTGGGCTTAATCCACTTCCTCCAATCTGTGCAAGTGGAGTGCCATTATCCGCGTTCTGTAGCATCCCTGTTCTGATATCCACTTCAAACAATGGAACCCTATTCTCATCCTTAAAAAATCCAGGCTTTGAGCTGCCAGTAATGACTACATCAAAATAGTCTAGCCATTCATCATCACGAGGTGCAGTTCCACTTCCTCCACACTTTCCACAAAGGTAATTTATAACAACATGGGCATAATCCCATAAGCTATTTGTAACTAGGAATGTCATCCGACCAGAATTACGAAGCATTTTAAGCATTGGTACTATCATTTGATCTTCATCAATAAACTTGGAAGGGTTACTTGCAACAACCTGCTTCATAGTTCCATCCCTATGACACAAATCAACAACAGCTCGGACATCTTTATAGATTTGACTATAATCAGTGCCTGCAGGAAGATTCTCTGGATGAACATCCTTCAACTCCACAAGCTGAGCAAACAAATATGCTTCAACAAGGGAGAATAACGTATCAATGAGAGCATAATCAGGTTCATCAAAGGATTCTTGTAATAAGGTGTTTCCATAAGTTGCAAAACGATCTTCCCTCAACATTTCCTTGAAGCCATGATATGCTACTTTTACATATTTGTGACGGTCCATCTTTAGGATGTTACCTCGTTTCTTATCAAGGACAAGACCTCTGACCATGTATCTCCAATCAAATTTCCACTGCAACAACTCTTTAGGATATCCCAAGTTGTAAACAAGCTTCTTAACTGTGCCATTATATGCCAAAGTTTCAAAGTTTCTGGTCTATATTGTGCAAGTGTGTAGTCCATGTCAAACCCAATTGCTATAATGCTCTTCATATTAAGAGATCTGTTGCAAAAGATTTTCTTAATATTCCTATCTGAATCATGTGATATCCAAAGAGGGAACTTTCGACCATAAAGGTTAGCAGTTTGATGGTGCTCAAATAATGTATCACTGATGTGGATAGGCTCCTCCATTCAACATGGAACCTGACTACCAGTGTTCATACTATTTAGGTGAGAGCCTGTTGAAGTGTTCCAGAAGCGAATGCGCTTGTCTGCTGTCCCACCTCCAGAAGCGAGAAGGCTGTGTTGATGGGGGACCAAACAATGGCCTTAACAACAGCTGTGTGATCACTGAATCTTACCACAACACTGGAGGTGCGCGCTACGCGCAGAGGAGGTATATCACGTTGAAGAATGTTTCTATCCCTGCTTCCAGAATTATATTTTCCAACCCCTGCTTTGAGAATTTCTGATTTGGAATGAATTTTCTTGATATCAGAAATTGAATCTTTAATCAGGTTCAGCTGCTCTGAAATAAAATCCTCCACTACCAATAAACTCTCAAGTTTATGCAAATCAGGTAGTTTGCCCCACATACCATTACTCGAACAATATGAGAAAGTTCATATTTTGAAACTTAGCAAAAGTTCTTGCTGCAGGTGCTAATAAACTTGATTTATCCAAATCAGGGCATTTCAAAACAAGTCTTTAACTTTGGCATCTCAATCACGATACATGGTAAACCTTTTGATCTCTGAGAAGTACACTAGTAGCATGGCAGCATATTTACAGAAAACAAATTTGAAAATTTCTTCTTCAAAACCGAGTTTTGAAGAAGAAATACCTTTGAGCACTTTGACGATGACAATCCTGAAATGAAAACTTATCGAAGCTCCCTTCTGGCCTGCAAGTGTTATTGAAACTTTGACAGCCACCTGTCTGAATTTGACTCTGACGGAGGACTAGACAAGACAGAGTCTAACACAACCTCAAGGGGAGTATTAGTTGCTATGCTGACCCATAAATTAGTGGGTGCAAATGAATGGTGGTATGGTGGGTGTTTGATGCATGGAAGATGCCATCATTGGTTTACTAGCTAGAAATACCATCATTGTTGAGCATTCTAATGAGAAAAGGAAGAAATCATGGGACTTAAGTTACTCCTTTCCTCGACCTACTTTTCCCACCCATCTTGTGTGCCTTTTTTTAATGATTTTATGGTTCTTACATAGGTTGGGCTACAAGATTTGATTATGAATTTATTACCCCTTAAAGATGAAGAAATTTATCACTCATAAGGTTTTGGATACCAATGTTCCTTTTATTTTGATTTTCTCATGCATTTGTTGGGAACTGAGTGATGTTTAATGAGGGGGTAGAGCTTAGGATAGGATTTTCCATGCACTTAATTTAATATTTAGCCAATATTTTGCATTTTATCACTATGCTTCATGTTTTTTCTTTTCTTTCTATTGCGTCATCCTCTTAGGGAAAAGTTTCTAGGCCTCTACTGAAGAATGATGAAAACATGAAATCAATACTAGTGATAGATAACAATCAACCTAATGATAGGGATACCAAATCAGGGAGAGATGGAAGGTGACAAGTATGGATTACCATTGGCATAGAACATCAATCATTGCCTCCTATTTTTTCTCCTTTTAGATAATGGATAGAAAGCCTCAAGGAAGGTAACAATGCACTAGGGGTAGAGGAAAACCACCAATTTTAAGCATGGGAACAAGGATACAACCAGGAGTGGTCAATCATCCAACTCAACCTGTGATTCATACTAACATGTTTTTAAACATTAAATGGTAACACTTGATTATTTTAATGCAACCAACTCACAAAGTAGAAGAAAATATAGATCAACGACTTAAAAACTATCCTCTTCGAGGGGGAAACCTCATTTACATTACATAAATGAACAATTCTTATATGATACAAACGATAAGACCTCCTTGGTATAGATAGGAGTCTAAGGGGTCACAATACAATCAGAGCTTGCATAACAATAATAATGTAATGGAACCACAATAACAATATTGGGCTTATATGGGGCACAACAATAACAACACGGGGGACACATGGGCAAAAAACTTACAATAAGGGGCTACACTAACAATAACAATAAGGGGAATACACTAATATTATAGGGACATAATATGCCCCTCTCCTTTAAACAAGTGTTGTCCTAAACGCTTGAGTGGTTTCAGATGTTCCTATATAAAATTATCATCCTCCCATGTGGAATCTTCAATGGATAAGTTCTTCCACTTAATGAGGTACTCTGAAATTAATAGATTCTGTATTTGTCGGGTTCTTGTTTCTATGACTGCTTGAGGTTCAAATACGATTTTTCCTTCTTCGCCAAGTTCTGGAAACATTGTTTGAACTGGGAGCTTGTCACCAACAACCTTCTTTAAGTATGAAACATGGAAAACTGGGTGTACTCAGGAAGATGCAAGAAACTCCAATTTGTATGTCATAGTACCAATCTTTTGCAACACCTTGTAAGGATCATAGTACTTGGGTGATAATTTATTATCCTTCTTAGCTTGCTTGAGGGACATTTGTTTGTATGGTTGTAGCCGTAAAAATACCCAATTGCCTACATCAAAATGTTTTTCACTGCAACGTTGATCTACCTATTGTTTCATTCGATTCTGTGCCAGAGTGAGGTTATCCTTTAAGAGTTGGAGACTTTGTTTTTGATGCTTGATGTGATCTTCCACTGCTTGAACCTTGGAATTTTCTCTTAAACATGATGTGATGGACGGTGGGTGATATCCATAAAGTGCCATAAATGGGGACATTTTTGCTACAGTATGGAAGGAAGTGTCATACCACCATTTAGCTAGAGGTAACCACTTGACTCATTGTGTTTGTTTATCAGATACAAAGAAACAAAGAAATCCTTCCAAACATTTGTTCAGTATCTTAGTTTTCCCGTCAAATTGAGGATGATTAGATGAGCTATGAGCTAATTGAGTACCAAGACAAGAAAATAATTTTGTCCAAAATTTCTAGCGAAAATGAGATCTCTATCACTTACAATAATCTTTGGGTTTTCATGTAGATTTTGAATTGTTTCCATAAATGCAGTAGCAATTGTACTAGCTTTAAAAGGATGAGATAATGCACAAAAGTGTGCATACTTGGTAAGTCTATCAACTACCACCATGATGACATGCTTTCCTTCAGACTTGGGTAAACCTGTGATAAAATCCATTGAGACCTCCTCCCAACACTGACTTGGAATGGCTACAGATTGTAAAAGACTCGGGGTCTTAATTGTCTCAACTTTATTTTGTTGGCAAATCAAACATTCTACCACAAACTTCTAAATATCATATTTAAGGCCCTCCAAAAAAATTCCTTTTTGACCCTATGGTAAGTTTTTAAAAATCCCGAGTGCCCTCCTAAGGGGGAGGTGTGCAATTCCAAAAGAATCTTTTGCTTGAGTTGGGAATTATTACAAAGATATAAGCGATCTTTGTACCATAATGAGTCATTTTGCTAGCTAAATGTAACAAATGTACTGGGATCTTGTTGCAACTTTTGAATGAGTGTCCACACCTCTTCGTCATTCTTCCATTCATCCCCCGTTTCAGTTATCCAATCAGGTTGGACAATAGAAATGGCACAAAGAAATTCTTCCACGTTCTCATCCTTTCTTAACAGTGCATCTGTAACAACATTTTGCTTCCCTTTTTTGTAGATGATTTCAAAGTCATAACCCAACATCGTTGTGACCCATTTTTTGCTTCTCTTCTGAAGATAGTCTTTGTTCCAAAAATTATTTAGGACTATCATGGTTTGTTTTTACCTTGAAGTGTCTTCCCATTAGGTAAGGTCTCCTTTGCTTTAGTGCACGTAGCATTTCCAACATTTCCTTCTCATAAATAGGTTTGTATAAATATTTTCCTTTGATTGGATGACTTTCAAAAGCAATGGGTCTTCCTTCTTTCTTTAAAACATCACTAATTCCATTTCCTGAGGCATCACATTCCACACTAAAGGTTTGTGTGAAGTCTGGTGTACCTAAGACCGATGCTTGGCACATTTACACTTTAAGTTTTTCAAAGGCCTTAGTTGCTTCTGGATTCCAAGAAAATGCATTTATCTTTAGTAATTTTGTTATAGGTGTTGCTATTCTCGCATAATTCTTAACAAATTTGCGATAATACCCTATCAACCCAAGAAATCCTCGAAGGTGCTTTATGGTTGTGGGGATTTTCCATTCCTTAATGGCTTTAATTTTGTTAGGGTCTATCTTAACACCCTCATGAGATACAATATGACCCGAATATTCCACCTCCTATACCCCAAAGAAAAATTTGAAGGTTTTTTCATATAATTGTTTCTCCTCCAATAGTTTGAGCACCATGTCAACATGTTGAACATGATCTTTCCAAGACTTGTTGTAGATTAGTATATCATCAAAAAATACTAACACAAATTTTCTAAGGAAGTGTTTGAAAATAGAATTCATAAAACCTTGAAATGTGGAAGGTGAATTAGTAAGTCCAAAAGGCATGACCAAAAATTCATAATGACCCTCATGAGTTCTGAATGTTGTTTTCATAATGCTTTCAGTCTTCATTCTAATTTGTTGATATCCTGAACGAAGATCCAACTTGGTGAAGTAAATTTCTCCATGTAATTCATCCAACAATTCATTAATGACATGAATGAGAAATTTATATTTAATAGTGATCTTGTTAATCTCCCTATAATCTGGACACATACGCCATGATCCATCCCTTTTGTGCACCAATATTACTGGAGCAAAGAAAGAACTTTGACTAGTTTGAATTATATCAGCCTCTATCATTTCTGCAACCATAAGTTCCATTTCACTCTTTTGGGCATAAGAATATCTGTAAGGTATGTTGTTTGGAGGCACACTTCATGGAGTCAAATGAATAGCATGATCATGATCGCGAATAGGTGGGAGGCCTTTGGGAGTCTCAAATACATTGGAATGATTGTCCAAGACTTTTTGGAGATCTAGATAAATAGATGATTTCGATGTTCAAACCTATGGTGAGAATAATTGTGCAATTACACCTTGTTTTTCTCTTTTCAGAATCTTTGTGATGCCATTAGAGTTGATTATCTTTCCTAGTTTCCCTGTGATACCTCTTAATTCAGCTTCCTTTCTTTCCCAAAAAAAATTCAAGAAAAGTTGTTTAAAATTAAAATCTATCATCCCCAAAGATTGTAACTATTGAACTCCTAGTACAACATCAACACCACCCATTGGAATGGAAAGAATTGGACTATTCAATACATATTCCCCCATGGTTAGCTTGATATTATGACACTTTCTAGAATAATTTATAGCTCCCCCATTTTCAACTGTCACTTGGCACTCTAGTGCTAGATATAGGAAGCAATTCAATTCCTTGGCTATCTTACAATGAACAAAATAATGGGTACTACCCAAATCAATAGCCACTATCACCTTTTTATTCTTGATATATCCTTTTATCTTGAGAGTTTGAGGAGTGGTAATTCCTGCCAATACATTACAAGATATGGTCGGATTCATTTATTCTTTCTCTAGGGTTGGTTCCTGTATATATCATCCTCTTTTGATGTTTCTTGTTCCGTTTCTTCCTCCTCTTCAAAATATATGTAGAATAATTTCTTCTCAACACACTTATGACCTTTAATGTATTTTCTATCACAAATGTAACAAATACCTTTTTCCATTTTTTCCTCCAATTGTTGTGGTGCCAACTTTGTAGGTTATGGAAAGCTAGGAGAAGCAACACTTCCATCTTTATAGTTGTGAGTGGTAGACTTCTGTGTTGCCATAATTTTTCTTTCAAATTTTCTTGTTGTTGAAGAAAAGTGTAACTAGGCTTGGTATTCATCAACGTAATTTTGATCTTTGTACTTATTAAGAAAAAGAAATATTATTTTTATAAATTATATGAATGATTTTCTTTCTCATTCCATAGGTCTAGGAAAGTCAAAGATTCAAAATCATGTTAACAATATCTTCTTGAGAATTTATGTAATGTACATGGGTCAACCTAGTGTCAAGTAGCCCTCCAAGACAAGCACCATCCTCCAAAGAAGAAGACTGCGAACAAAACACTGTGAAAGATAGTCAAGTCGATTACAAAATATATATTAATGACAAGTCGACTCAAATAATAGACACAACACTTCACACTGACACGTTGGCTAAATATGGGAGACTAACCACTATTTACATGTGGCTGGGGTTACCACAGACAAAACAGAACTCATATTCTCTTTGAATTTCGTATAGGTGCAAGAATTACACGACAGTTGCATGATTAATTTCGAATGACATTCTCGGAGGCCTATCCTCAAGCTCGGGAAATTCGATGGGTATATTAGGGTGCATCACGGATATATCTGCAATAATTACAGTGATAAAACTACAATCCTCATCTCTTCGTTGTTCACTGTCTAATTCTATCTATACAGTGACCTTTGAAGCAACCTTACAATCTCGACATTATTGTGATAAGGCAGTGATCTCATGAAGACACACTCTGTCTCAGTATATAGTCCAGAAGCAGTCATAATAGATGCAAGTATGATCTTAGTATAACTATAGTCATGACCTCAATGGAGAAGATCAGTATATCGGTAAAACTAAGTGCCTCTCTCCTATATATATATATATATATATATATATATATATATATATATATATATATATATATATATCAGATCTCTTTGTTGAAATGAAGATCTCGATGAGTATTCAACAGTAAGGATCTCGATGGTACAACACTGATAATCTCGATGTTGCAACAGTGATGGAGATCTCGATGATGTAGTAGTGATGGCCTCAATGGTACAAGAATGATGATGATCTCAACAGTGACAAAGAAGAGGATTGGTGTCTTGGTCTTGGAGTGGTCTAGTAGGTCAAGGGTCATGGTCTTGGTGTTCGTCAATTGGAATCTCTATAAGAAGAATTTCATGCGGGTTTTCCTCTCCAAGAGGGAAAGGTTTTGGCCCTAGCAGAATGCCAACTTCTTGAGTTCTTGTCTCTTTGTTTTTGGTAGCAGTTTGATGAAGTAAATAGACACACTAATAATAAGAAGAAGATCAAGCTAAGATAAATTGTATAAGCACTTCACAAATTGTTATCAAGTCTAGAAGAATCTTACTAATGCTAACTACCCTATATTCTTCAACATGGTATCAGAGCTAAGGTGCTAAAGTCAAAGGAATGGCAGCTAAAAGAGACATTCAAGGATCAATCTACAACAACAATATACAATTTCACAGTTTTGAATTATAGTATCTCTCAACTTGATGACCTATACTGGGATTCTTCCCACATTCTCAGCCCCTGAAAACTCGGAGAAAAGATGAAAATGATCACAGGCAGAAGACTCGATTAGGAGAGCTCATACATCAGTTCAATTCGGATATACACATCCAGATGACATTTATTATACAAGTCCCATTCTACCAACAGTCTCGATGCCATTATATGAAGATGTCAACCTCAGATTGAATCCTTTCTATAAAAAGAATAGTCTTGACATCTCAAATTCTCAGAGCTTGATGATATATATTCAAGGGCATATATATAGAAGCTTGTATAAACAATACTCAATATAAAATGAAGAAGTCCTATGATACAACAATTATAACTAATGGGTCTCTATACATCATGGAAAGCGACCTCAATACTCTATGATTCTACACAATGTTGCATACTACAAGGTTCCATGGTCTACTTATGTGATAGAAATGCAATGCCATCCCAAGTGCATCAAAAGATTGTCAGTTGTATAAGTCTAAGTAACTCGAAGGCAAAGAAGGCAATTTTCCTATCAGTACAACAAGGATCTCATCCGGAGGAAGCATTAATGCATCTGCTTCAACCACTTCCAACATGATAAAGGTGAAGATTTCATCTTCACATGACAAATAAGTATATTTTCATTCTATAATTAAGTTTGGTTAAATGATTTCATGATTGCAAGGACATCTATAGGTTGGATGGGTCATCAAGATTCCTTGCATGAAGAAGGAGGATAGTCATAGTCCTCTAAGAAGCTGAAGTCATTAAACATATCGATAAGTCTCCTCTGAATTTATGGAAAGGGATGCTTATGAAACATCCACTCACATAGAAAAATTGGAGACATCAAAGTGATGTATATGATAAACTCATTCTCTAAAGATGCAATGAATAAGGTCACATGAAATTTGATCTACATGAAAGTAAAGGATATCAAGGGATGTAGTATATCTTCATAAGATCTCATCTACAAGATACAGGGAGGAATATAATCATCATCGTTCTAATTGATAAGAAAGGTAACAAATGTCCATGAACAAGAAGGTTACCTCATTCAACAACTTGTGGTCTCTATGCTAGATAGAGAAATACCATTTGATGACAAAAATATTGAAGGTCAAAAGAACTCAACCATGTGTAGAAAGGAAAGGCAAGGTTGGTCCTCAAACAAGACATAATAAGTATAACTAAGATTCAATGCTATAGAAATATTTTGGAAGCTCATATCACTAAAATATGGAGGAAGCTGAAGAAAAGGGCCAAGGAAAGAGGGAGTAACAAATCTCTCCTATGAGTAAGATAGTATCCCTCACAAAAGGGTCATATCATAAGCTCCTAAATCTTGTGTTATAAGATATGACTATGATAATAAGATGCATCATGGCATCATGGAAGCACTAGAAAAAAGAGCTCGTGATATCACCATGGGAATCAAGAAGGACAAAATCCATGGCAGACAAACATGTAGGGTATATAGCTCTTGGGAACCTCAGTGGACATCGAAGAAAAGAAAGGATTCATCTAAGGCTCATCATACATCAAGTCAAAAAGGAAACATATGCCAGGTGGGGATATACAAGATCCTCAAAATTCTGTGATTGAATCCTCATCGAAGGGTTCTCTAATCTAGAGAGGAATCAAGTGTTTCAAAAAGAATTCCAACTTATGGAATCCATGAGATAATCATGTGATGACATGAATCAGATCAAGGGATTGGAGATCTCTTCGATCAAGGAAGATGTTGGAAGAAGCCTCGATGACCAAAAGGTAAAATAAGGTATGTATGCGTGTGTTTTATATTATAATGACATGTCATATGGTTGCAGGTAACATGGATCATTACTTGTATCTTGAGAAGCATGATCAAGAGAAAAAGGATTTCCTCCTATGAAAGTATGCAAAAAGACATAAGACACACTAGATGAAATCAACATAATATGTCTTCATATGAAGTATGAGGTGGTTGACTACAATTAAGAAACTCTGATTAAAAGCACCTGGGAAGGAAATGTGTGAGGAAGGAAGAGATCATGAGATATGCAACCCTAATGAAGGCAATCAACATCCAAAGACCAAGAAGACTTGACTAGGAAATCTCCCAGAAAGATATGACGACTCTGATGGAAAAGATGAAGACCCTTGACAATGGACATCTTTGGGAGATGTATCAACATGAATGCAAGATGATGATACCTACATGAAGATGTCATGATGAAGAGCCATCTAGTAAGGTACAATTTAATTTAATGTTATGTTTTGATTTCTTGAATTAAATCATGGATGAGTGCATGCAGGGCTACTAAAACAAGAATTGTAAGTACAAGTACAACTGGCATTCATGTGGCCCTAAAAGAAGCATGATGGGAAAGAAGTAGCTACATGACAATGTTTCCATATATGTATCAAGAAGGCCACTTTCCATGACAAACTGAGAAGGAAAGTGATCAATGAATGATGCCCTACAAGGAAGAAGCTCAACTAAAGTCTATGACATCAATGAAAGAAGTTTATCAAGCAGTTGAAGGACCCTCGAAGAAGAAGCTGCTGATGAAAATAAGATTCCCTTGTTAAGAAGGAGATCTGACAGGTCCTTGATCAAAATGGATCTTGAATTAAATCATCCCTGATTACAAAGGAGTGACCATTGTGTTTTTCTATTTCATGTGTCATGCACTAGACCAGGACTAACAGGCGTAAGTCTAGGTGAAGGCCATGAATGAAAATATAGACACAACATTATTGTCTTCACCTGGGAAGAAATAATGGAGGGTTGGGTAATCATCTGTCATCCAATACTCTTTGAGGATGTGTAGGCATCCAAGATAAGAGTAGGCAAGAGGAATAATATTCTTTGAGGGTTGGGAACCCAAGATAAGAATAGTTCTAGAAGTTCATACTTAGTGAACACCCGGGTGGGTATGTACCTTGAGAGACAATGATTAAGGTTTCTATAAATCATTGGTCTCACCAACATTGTAGCTCATGGTCTTGTAGAGAGATGGAGCTATTAGTCAAGGCCTTACACTGTGACGATGTTGGTTGATATGATGTTATATGGATGGGATTACCAATCTGATTCTTCTTATGAGAAATTCTTCAAATTGATAATAACCAAGTACCATTGTAAAGACCTCCCTATTTAAGAGGGAGTGTTGAAGAAAAGTGTAACTAGATTCGGTATTCGTAAATATAATTTTGATCTTTGTACTTGTCAAGAAAAGAAATATTATTTTTACAAATTATATGAATGAGTTTCTTGCTCATTCCATAGGTCTAGGAAAATCAAATAGTCAAAATCATGTTAAAAAACTCTTCTTGAGCATTTATGTAATGTACATGGGTCAACCTAGTGTCAAGTAGCCCTCCAAGACAAGCACCATCCTCCAAAGAAGAAGATTGCCAACAAAACGATGTGAAAGACAATCAAGTCGGCTTCAAAATATATATTAATGACAAGTCGACTCAAATAATAGACACAACACTTCACACTGACACATCGACTAAATATGGGAGACTAACCACAATTTATATGCGGCTAGGGTTACCACAGACATAATAGAACTCAGTTTCTCTCTGAATTTCGTATAGGTGCGGGAAGTACAAGACAATTACAGGAAGAATTTCGATGACATTCTCGGAGGCCTATCCTCAAGCTTAGGAACTTCGATGGGTACAATAGGGTGTATCACAGATATCTCTGCAATAATTATAGTGAGAAAGCTACAGTCCTCATCTCCTCGGTGTTCATTGTCTAGGTCTATCTATACAGTGACCTTTGAAGCAACCTTACAATCTCGACATTATTTTCATAAGGCAGTGATCTCATGAAGACACACTCTGTCTCAATATATAGTCTAGAAGTAGTCATAATAGATGCAAGTATGATCTTAGTATAGCTACAGTCATGACCTCAATAGAGAAGTTTAATATCTCGGTAAAACTAAGTGGAACTCTCCTATATGTGTGTGTGTGTGTATATATATATATATTTCAGATATCTTTGTTGAAATGAAGATCTCGATGAGTATACAACAATAAGGATCTCAGTGGTACAACAGTGATAATCTCGATATTGCAATAGTGATGGAGATATCGATGATGTAGTAGTGATGGCCTCAATGGCACAACAATGATGATGATCTCAGTAGTGACAAAGAAGAGGATTGGTGTCTTGGTCTTGGAGTGGAAGTAGATCAAGGTTCATGGTCTTGGTGTTCGTCAATTGGAATTTCTATAAGAATAATTACATGTGTGTTTTCCTCTCCAAGAGGGAGAGGTTTTGGCCCTTGCAAAATGCCAACTTCTTGAGTTCTTGTCTCTTTGTTTTTGGTAGCAGTTTGATGAAGTAAACACACACACTAATAAGAAGAATAAGATCAAGCTAAGATAAATTGTAAAATCACTTCACAAATTGTTATCAAGTCTAGAAGAATCTTACTAATGCTAACTGCCCTAGATTCTTCAACACTTGCCACCCTGAATTCCTTCTCCAATGAATTAGGTTCCCAAAGGAGAACCTCATGTTGGATGTTATCCTTCAAAGTTCCTATGAAGATATCAATCCTATGCTCCTTTGGAATACCAGTTACCTTAATATTCAATTTTGGGAAGTCCTCAATGTGCTTTGCCATTGAACCCTTTTTTTAAAGATTGATCAATCGGCTAAAAAAGGTGTTTCTCTTTGTATCCTCATAATGTGCTATCATTTCCTGCATAAAAATTGACCAAGTGATAAGAGGTTTATGACAATAAAGCCAAAGATACCATAAAAACTGGTTGAGTTCTAGATATAAAGATGCAATGCGTACCTTTTGTGTGTGTTGCACATCATGGATATCAAAATATTGCTCCATATGTAGTATCCATGTTACCGGATCCTTTCTATCAAAATTCCTCATATCGATCTTTGGAATGTGGTTGTTCTTCAATACGAAGTTAGCTCTAAAATCATGATTAATATTCCATTTTTTTCTCATCATGATTTTCATGGAATGACTTTTCATCATTAGGAAGCATTTCTTGTAGCAACTTTGTCAAACCTTCCTTCAAACCTTCCATGTCTTCTTTTAAACCACCTATCTTAGCTTCCATGTTTGCTTTTAATCCATCCTTCAAACATTCCATGTCTTCTTTTAAACCATTCTTAAAACCATCCATCTTATCTTCCATTTCATTTTTGGTTACTCTTTGCGAGAGCAAAATGTTGGAAATATTGAGGGGGGTGAATTAGTATTCCTTAACAATTAACACTTTTAAATCTTTCCTGAGCATTAGTTAATCTCCAATTATTATTAATGTTTATACAGTAATAACAGTAAATAAAATAACACAATAGGCACAATAATTTTAGGTGGAAAACCCCCTTCGGGTCAAAAACCACCGAACACTTTTCTAATAAATTGTTTAATCTTCAGCCCCAACTGAAATGAAATCAACAACTTGCTAGAATTCTAGAAAAACATTCTTCTCCCGTTCCCACCTGAAGGACACCCCAACGCCCTAGTTTCTTCAGTAATCAACTAAATGGATGCCCCAACACCTTAGCGAGCCACAACTCGCCGTAACACCACCCTACCACCCTGAAGTGTTCACAGGCCCCAACCTGTAGGTGACTTCATACACCTGCCTAGCACTTCCCTCGCACCCTATAATGACTAAAATAAGACAAGATTGTTGATTCCCAAACCAAGGACAACAATCCACGATACAATAAGATGTATAATGATTTTTGTGTACTTGACCAAATGCCCAATCACTCTATGACCTACAACCCAACCATGACATCATCCCAACAGTGACTCCTATACCTCCCAACATTGCCTATTTGACTCTAGGCAGAATGACTCTTTTACAATCTTTACAATGATGACTCTTTTACAACTTTACAATGATGACTCTATTACAAATGACTCTTTTACAATGATGACTCTTTTACAACTTTATAATGATGACACTTGGCCTTAACAATACTTTACAATATCTGGATGGCTGTCATGTCTTCAAGGATGTCCCACTGTAATGCTTCCTTTGATTTGATACTTCTGCTCTTGAATTATTGCTTGATGTTGAACCTGAATCTTCTTATACTTGCATGCAAAATTTTCCCGATGAAACCAATCCCAAAACAAAAAGAAATACCCTTCAACTTACCTTTGCCTGCAAAACACATGTAAGTGCATAATAATGAATAAATCCAAATACAAATTACAATGTGTACCTGAACTGTGCTTGTCACTTTTGTTATTGACTTGTTGCAGTAGTAAAGAAAGACTCCCACTCTTGATACAGGCTTGGACTCTATGCAATACTATATCCAAAATTGACCTAAAGATATATACAATAAAAATTGATGACATACCCTAGATTTGTGATGGACCAAGTTCTAATTACAACAACAAAGACCATTCTATCAACTATGACAAGACAAGTAACATGAACTTACAACATCATATAGATTTAGCGGACTTGGTGTAGCATCAAGAATATGTAGCATCAAATGTGTAGTATCAAGAATAAGACATCCGACATGTGGTATCAAAACTAACTGTGACATATAGGGACATAAAGATATAACCGAGGCCCTGTATATACTTAAGCTATCTTGCAAAAACATGTGAGAGATGATACTCAAAATTAAAATGTGAACACTAATCATAAATATCTTGCTGTAGGAAACTTACCCTTGACTGTTAATGTGTGGTCCTTGCTGCAGTGATCCTTGAATGGATGTTTTTTCTTGCCTTCTAGGAGCTTGATATTGAATCTATTGTATCTATGTAATTTTAGATCTACATGGTATGAAATTTCATCTTGTGGTAGCCCTCCGAGTCCTCTTTCCAACTCCATAGGTCTTATCAATATTGGATTCTTCAAGAAAGAGTTATGCCCAATCTCCCACGATGACCTAATTATAGACTAGTTCAGTAGAGCAAACTTGTAAGAAGTGCCACGTGTTACTATTGTGACCTTCGGCCTTGGAAACGATACCCAACAAACTAAAGTCTGTCCTCTTTCTATCGCTATTTACGAAATTTAAATCCAATGCTTGGAGAGAAATTTATGAAGATTTTCCCAACGTCGACTATTTGACATGGAATTTGGGAGCCTGCAAAAACCCTAAATTCCTCAGATCATATCTCCAAAAATATAGTGAAACAAGATCTTAAATTCGGTCATGAGGTTCATCAAGATTTCGACTCAAATGGGTTTTAATTTTAGCTTCTTAAGCTTTGTAGAAAAAACGTTATAGGGAAAATTCCACGATGACCTGTTTGAAGCCACAAAATCCCTACTAGAGGAGGATGTGAGGGTCACTATTTATATGAATGTCTTGAGTTGAGAGGGTCCTCAACAAGTGAACGTTGGAGGGATTTTAGGAGCAATTTTTTTGTATTAATTATTTACTATTCATAAATATCATGAATAGTCAATAATCATAAATATCTTGACTTCCTCGAATCATATCTATTAAATATCGTGACCCAAGATCTAAAAGTTGGATAAGATTATCAACAATATTTTCCCTCGATGTGGTTCAATTTTAAGCTTTTGGAACCTCCCAGATAAAATTTATAATAGAAATGCCAATGTGACCTTTTTAAAATTTCACAGCCCAATATCTAAAAATTGGACTAGAGGATTAACATGATTTCCCCTCATTGTGGTCCAAGTTTCAACATTTAGAACTTCCTAGAAGAAAATTTATAGTAAAAATTCCCACATGACTTGTTTAAAGAAGAATTTAGGAAGTCTATCTTCCTTAACCAATGTTGTTATAAAATTTAATACATATAAAAAGCTACAACCAAATAGTATAATAGCTACCACCATGATAAATTTGGTGAAGGGAAAACTCATGTACATATAAAATTGATGGAAAAAACAATTAAATAATCATGCATGTCACTAAACCATCAATGCCAAAATATCATTAACACAAATAAATATTTATCTATTGCATCTAAAAAATACTAGAAAATGAAGTAGTGTGAGCCATGTTCCACCCCACTATAGGCTCAGTTGTGCTTTTATCTTTCTCATAGATGGCTACCTCCATGTCATATCTTGATTCTTTGAGGAGAACTTAACTCAGAGGTATTTCACACACTCATATTTTGACCAGATTTTAACACCAGAAGTGAAGGCAATTATCCTTCACACATATAGAGGAAAATTCTATGATTAGTCTTTTTATATTTGACCAGACACGCATTCACAAAAAACACAATGCATGTTTGCACATCACAAGGGATTCCTTCTCTGATCTATGCAGTCTCTTGGCCCTCCCCTCTTCAGTGCTTTATGTGCCACACATAATCAGGACAATTCCGAGTCCTCAGAGTGATCTACTCCAAAGAAAAAGTGTTGTAATACATTCATTTCCTGTCACACAAGTTGTCACCAATTCCCATGCCAATTCAATTTTTTGAGTGAGAAAGAGAGATGACTGAGAGAGTAATAGAAGAGATAAAAACTAGAATCTTAAGAACAAAGAGGAAGAACCCCTTGATTTATCCTCCCTTTAATTTTTATAATCACATATTAACCCTTCATCTTCCCAAACTTTTAGCTTCTTGGGAAGACTAACCATCACATCAAAGGGAACTATTCACCCAAGGTATATTTTTCGTCTTAAGTCAAGTTTCCCCCCTCCCTAAGGCATCATAATCCGTTGGTTGTCCCATTTCTTCAACTCTATCATTTTTATTAATAAAATTAAACATTACATCATATAATACAATTTGACATCATAACATCAATGCTGATAGCCCAACATTATATGTTCTTAATTATAACACAATTTTTGGGGTAATGAAATGGGTGTCACATGTTTCCTAATAGTCAATGCCTTTAAATAAAACATGAAATGTCTCTCTTGTAGATTTATTGCATACGCTGGTGAATACCACTTGCAACTAGGCAATTTCTGAGCCAGATTACATAGTTTCTTATTTTCATTATGTAGTTTTCTTATCTTAGCCTCTAACTAGGGAATTCTTTGTTCATCTTCCATCCATTTTTGCAACTTAATTCTATCCATTGAATAGAATTCTTCCCATTGTTCTCTCATTATGTGCATAGTATATATGCATTCCTCCTTTGGGAACAAACCTTCTTCAATGGATCTTGTTTTGGTTTTGCACTTAGCATCCCTTAGTTTCAATTTGGATATTTTAAGGAAATTTTCGGCTTTGACTTATTCTATTTGGATTCCTATCGATTGAAAAATAGGTTCAAATTCCATAGCATAATCTTCAAGTAAACCTTGAGCACAATTCTCAACATACTTCCATGTTTCCATATATTTAACAGTTTATTTTGCAATAACTTGTGTAGACAAAGCCTCCTCTAGAGTTAGAATGAGATCAATTTCGATTCGATTACAAGATTATTACATAATTAATAAGTTCATCCAAAATCTTTGTAGAGTATTGGGTGATTTTTTTGTCATTAGGGTCCATAACAATATCCATGATCTCATTAACGAGTTTTGTGGTGATTTCAACATTGCTTTGACAACTCATTCTATGGCAGCTTCAATGGAAACTTTAGATACAACTTCTTTCATAGTAACAAAATCAAAATTTGGCATGGGATCAAAATTAGTAGTAGGTACGATAACCTCATCTTTGGGAATAACAAAAACATTAGACACAAAAGTTTCCTCCATCAATTGAAATAACAACACTAGTATTTTATGACTGAGATTAATTATAGCCTCAACAAATTGAGTGGTAGCGATAGATGTAATAGCATCCTTAGGTTCATGAATATGTTTAATAATATTTGTGGCAATATATAGTGGATCAATATCAATTATTTCTTTTTTTTCTTAGTCACCTTCATGCAAAGTAGAAGGTGACCAAGAAAATGTGTTAAGAGTTTGAGCTGAGGTGTTCAATCTTGTTTGGTTTTTATGTGTCTTCAAATCTCTTCTTCTAGAGTCCCATTTATAGTGAAAAACCTTATTTGTCTTCTTTAGTTCACGATTGAGCTTTAGAATTGTGCATTAAGAGGGTTTCATATGACATTTATGAGTACAATTTCAATCCTATTCTTGATTTTTGACTTAGGTATGATTGGATTTTGGATTGCGTCTTGTTCAACATTCTCTGGAAAATTATATATTGGAATTTCAGGAAGCAAACTCAACATATTCCTAAAGAGAAGGAATATATGTTTTGGAGCAACTAGTTTTCCAACCACTGGTTCTACAACTATTGGTTCTTGTGTAGCATTAGTGATGTATTTAGCATCAAACCAAGTATTCATTTTTAGAATGAGTTGGCAGGACAATCTCTTTTGATTTCCTCTTTTTGCTTCTCAGGAGTCCTCCTTCAGTCACATGAGTTTATTCTATGATTGGACATCTTGTGAATTCAAACCCTCACACATTTCCCCTATAATTTGAACTTCACTTTCTTCCTTTGCATTATCTTCTTGAGTTTCCCTTTCAAGTCTTCCATCTTCAACAACATGAACCTCTTCTACTAAATCTTCTTCCTTCTCCACTTCTACATATTATTTTGCTACAAGTGTTACCGCAACCATTTGAGGCTCTTGTTGAAGAATTTCTTAGGTATAGTTTGTTCATGAAAGATAATTTATTTACAATTAACTTGATTAAACCTTTATGGGTAATACTAATAATAGGGTTCTAGCTCCCCTTAATTTTCTAAGCTATGAATTGCAAGAATTATAATAACAAGGAATATTTTCTAGTCTCCAATTCCTTGGATGGTTAACAAAATTGACATGATAGATGAACAAAAAGTTGTGTGAGCCTTTGCAAGTGGGGTATTTCCGCAAACATCATGCAATAGTGTTCCATGGTATTTGTAAATAGGTTATTATTAACTCGTTTCCTCCATCTTCAACCCTCTCATATTCAAGAAGAAATTCAATACGCCTCTAATTATAAACCACCCTACATTTGAACCATATTTCGCTAGTTTTGGGTAATCCTATTACCCTGGACATAATCTCCTTTGTTACTGTAATGCACATACCTCACGATGACAATGTGTGGCTAAAAATTTAAGCAAACTTTAATGCAACAATAGTCTCAAACCCTTGCATATGCTTGAAATAACCTAGCCAACCTAGATCTTGAAATATATGGAGCACTTGGATGGATACATAATTGGACCAAAGTTATGGGCTCATGTTGAACTATAGTTCGACCCATGATGACTCCAGAATGATAGGATAGAGGTGAAACAAATTGAGTAACAACAAATAGGAGCAATGTTCAGGATACACCATGCAATAGCAATGAAGTCTCCAATTTTAGAATCGTAACAAAGCTGGTCAATGAAAAAATGATGCCGAGAATGGGTAAAATTGGAAAAATCATGTTTAAGCACATATAGTTATGGAGATATGCCTAATGATGGAAAAATATTTAGCAACAAAGTGGAATTGTGGATGGTGGTGGTGATGTGATGGAATGGAAATCATGTACGTGTTAGTATTGTTAATAAATAAATATGGCATTTATTGAAAATTGGAAGTGTAGAGGAATTTCATACCTTTGTAATTACTTGTAATTCATTGCATGATGGTAGTTTTTTAGTGATAATAAAAATGACAGGGTGAGACAAATCCTATGAAGTAGTAGTAAACACCAGCGTAGATCCATATTAACTCTAGATCTGTCAAGCGCCGAGAGGGATCAAATCTCTCAAGGTGCAAACATTGCCTTAAGTTTTGCACTCAAAAAGAGGTTTAAATATTGAACTTGAGGAAAGGTTTTCACATCGAGAGATTTGATCCATTTCAGTGCTTGATAGATCCAAAGTTAAGAAGGATCTACGTTGGTTTACATAAAAGATAATTATACACAAAGAAAACATAAATTTTCAGACATAAGGACTATAAATACATGAATCAAAATCATTAAAATGAGAGTTCTTAATTTTTTTTTAAAACTTTGCTTATAAGACATATAAAAATAAAGCCTAACTTTTCAAACATAAGGACCATTCACAAAAGCTTTAAAGGAAGAAGTTAATACACTTTCATAAAAACACTTTCATGCCATAGAACAACAATAAATAGAGGTATTTTTGGTCTGAGAATGTTCTTTTATTTACACAAACCATTCAACAAAGTAAACTGTCAAACAGGAACTATGAACTCAAAATGAGAACTCTAGCGAAAAAACCCCAAAAAAACATGAAAAAACAACCAAAAAATGAAAAGTGTTGATGATGCATCAACACCTTTTTTTTTTTCCTCTGGGCTAAATTTTTAACATTTTTAAAAATGACAGTGAAAACCATTTTTTTTTAGGTCAAAAACACGCTGAAGACGGAAAGTGTTGATGTTGGAATAACCTCTTTTTTTTTTTTTTTTTTTTTTGCAGGGTAAAATTTCAACATTTTTAAATAGTGACGTTAAATATAAAATATCATGACTATGAAAAACCTTAAAGTTCCAATGATTTTCAAGCATGACATTAAAGATAAAATATCATGTCTCTTAAAAGCCTCAAAATTCCAACGATTTTTAGGCATAACATTAAAGATAAAATATCACGTTTGTGAAAAGTCTTAAAATTTCAACAATTTTCAACCATGGTGTTAAAGAAAAATTATTTATAACTGTTTTCAACCATAACATTAAAGATAAAATATTATGACTTAGAATAACTTTAAAATTTTGATAAATTTTCAATCATGAAATTAAAACCAAAGATCATGTCTACAAAAAACCATAAGTTTTCAACACATTTCAACCATGAATTATGGAAAAATTTTATGACTAAAAAATATTTAAAAATGATCACTTGAATGAAAGAGTCATTATACCAAGATAATTTTTTTTAAATGCTAAAAATATAGTGATTTTAAAATCTTAGTCTAAGTCAACTTGACACATTGCAACAAAAAATTAAAAATCAACCATGAAATTGACACACAATGTAGATGAAATCGACCCATTGTAATGAAAACTTAAAGACCAACCATGAAATTGACACATTGCGGGGGCATACTCGATCGATTATAACAAAAACTTTAAAATTAACTATCAAATTGACATATAATGGGATTATGTTGCTAGTCGAGGATTGACAACCTTGCAGAAAAAAATAATAATAATAAATAAAATAAAATAATCAATAAATATATAAATAAATAAAAATGAAAAATTCAAAAGAAAACAAAAAATTAAAACATTAAAAAAAAAGTTAAAATAAATAAATAAATAAAAAGTTATATTAAAACATAAAAAAATAAAAAGCATGACCCAATTTTTTTTTTAAAATTAACCTATAAAAGATAAAAAATTTAAACCAAATAAAATAAATAAATAAATAAATAAAAACAAGAATTATTTCCAAAAAAAACATAATTTAAGGAAAAAAAATTAAAAATAAAAAACAAACAAATAATATTGGACAATTAAAAAAAACAATTTTGCTGAACTACCCAGCCTCAAACACCTTCTCTCATTCTCACTTGAAAATGGATGCAGACACCTTCAAATATTTGGAGACTCTAAACTTATCATCAATTGATTCAATCAACGATCTTTATGTCACATGCACACACTTCAGAACCTATTGGATGAATTTTTATTACTAAAATCACAATTTGATATCATTTCATGTCATCATATTTATAGAGAGAGGAACCACCTTTCCGATCTACTTTCCAAGGAGGCAATGCTCCATCCATACAATCACTGGATGATACAAGACCAGAATGGACATGAATTCTACCACTACTTCCACAGATTTTTTGATGATCAACACTCACAGTGGGATGATCAGCACTCACAGCGGGATGATCATCCTTGATTATGGGATCGTTACGTTTTATGATAGATTTTTTTTCTTATTTCAGACTTATATATTTAGATTATCGTTTGTATATTTATCATGGGATAGGTTACAATTACGTAACAAACTCTTTTACAATATGTGGCTTGCCACTAGATTTTGATCTATGCTTCCTGTGAAGCATCTACATCATGTAATTTTCAGACATATTAATGAAAGTTACGATTTATCCTGAGGGGAAAAAAAAAATAAAAAAAAAAAAAACATTAAAAATAAAAACAAAAAAAAAATAAAAACATAAAAAAGAATTAAAGAAAAAATATTAAAATAAAAATAAGAAAAATAAAAAACATTAAAAAAAACAAATAAAAAACAATTATAAAATTATAAAAAAAAAAAAAAAAAAAAAAAAAAATGAAAAAAACTCGCAGCCCCACGGGCCTTGGGTGTGGCAAGGCCAATTTTGGGAATCGGCCTTGCCTCGCCCGTAGGAGCCTCGGTTTTTTTTTTTTTTTTTTTTGGGGGGGGGGGGGGGGGGGTTATATATAATTTTTTATTTATTTATGTTTTTTAATTATTAAAATAAATCCCTCCATTTATTCCTCTATCACTCAATCTATTTATAATAATTTATCTACAAAAACTCTAAATTATTAGCCATATAATAATATTTAATATATAGAAATTCTTTGCTCCATGTTCTTTACCTTCTAAGGTGAGTACTTCGAGTAGACCACTCGGGTGGCTATGGGGTCTCCATTGTAGCCAACTTTTACATGGAGAAATTTGAGAAGAAATCCTTGGAATCCTACCCTCTTAAACCCAAATATTGGATAAGGTTCATTGATGACACAAGTGTGAATTGGCCACATGGGGACACTGAGTTGAACAACTTCCTAAACCACCTAAACAACATTCCTGATGACATTAAATTTACAATGGATACTGAGGATAACAACTGCATTTCGTTCCTTGATATTATTCTTCTAAGAAAAAGAGATGGATTGTCCCGGCACAAAGTATACACAAAGAAGGCTCACTTTGATAACTACGTCCATGCCAATTGACATCACCATTTGATGAAAAAAATGGGGGTACTCAATACACTCTTCACCAGAGCATTAAGGATATCCGACAAAGAGCATGTGGATGAATAAATAGAGTGTCTGAGAATTTTTTTCTTAAATACTGGCTACAAGATAAAAGACATCAATATAGCTGTCAAAAAAGCCAAATCCTGAGCCATAGCTAGAACCCCCTCACCCAGCTCCTAAACCCTAAATCAAAAGTCGTATCTCCCATACATCTGGGGTGTTACTGATAAATTAGCCAGGGTGCTAAGAAAGAAGGGAATACCAACCTTGTTCAAACCCTTGAATACTATCCACCAAAATATGAGATCTATAAAGGATAGCTTGGATAACTTCCAACAATAAGGGGTTTACAAAGTTAAGTGTTTGTGTGGAAAATGTTACATTGGAGAGACATGAAGACCCTTCAAAATTAGACTCAAGGAATATGGAGTAGATATCAGGGATGGAAGAATTAGATCCTCAACACTTTCCAAATATTCTTCTAAGGCCAATTACCATGTATGCATGGAAGACACATAAATGATCTTTAAAGAGAACCATTATTACAAAAGGAAGATATGTGAGGCTTTGGAAATCATGAAGCATCCCAACAGTCTCAACAGAGATGGACGGATAGAGGTTAGCAAGAGTTGGATCCCCCTGCTCACATTTAACCACAACTCTAATCAACCATGACTAATCTCCCTTCCTCAACCTTCTCATGCTGCACCTCTCCCTCTTTTATTCCCTAGTTTTTATTTCTGAAATATTTTCTTATAAAGTAATAACTTATAATTTTTTTAACATAACTACTAAATCATAACAAATAAATTTTTTAAATTAGCAACTTAAATTTTATTTAACTTGACAATTAACAACTTAAATTTTTTTATCACAATTTTTAATATTACTTCATATATTTTAATTAATTATAACTATAAATATCACTAAGACCTCCAGCATCTCTCTCTCTCTCTCACACACACATATATGAACTTTTTAATATTCATTAATTTGATTTAATCTTAATTGGTTGGCCAATTTCTTATATAGCTTTCTCTCTCCTATTTATATTATTTAATATTCATTCTCTTCAACTCGATCATAAAATCTCAAAGTCAACATTACAATTATAACTAATGAATACTTCTCAAAATTGAGCTTGATTTGCAAGAATAACTTAAATTTAATTAACATTATCTTATAATCCATGCTCATTATCTTCTAGAGCTTCATTATTGTGTTCTTCCATAATATTTTGTGCTTCTGTTTGGTCATTTTCCTCTCTTGATGGATATTTGACATCTACAAATCTCCCAAAGTATCCCTTTCTAATAATTCCATCTAACTATGGTTGAGGTTCGATGATGGGTCTTGGTTTAGACTCAAAACATCGACTATAAAAATGTCTATTGTGTAACGATTTCTGACATCACAACATCAAGATCTTCACCATATAAATCTTCAAACACAATTTTTTTTGTATTTATTAAAATTGAAAAATTTAATTAATTAAATATATTATTATATTATCAAGCTTTGACTTAATTTCTCAAAATTTCTATATCGTTCCCCTTAATAGTAATAATCATGTTTCGAAACCTTTTACCATTTAATGATAATTATCAGTAAAATATACTATTCTAATTTAACTTTTGTCTAATTTCTCATTGATTTATTTATTTATTCTGGTAAGTATTTCTTTGACCATGTCATTTCCTTCAAAATTTGTTGACCCTTCATTCGTTTGATCGTTCAGAATTTTAATATTTTCACCCTAATGACTGTTATTCTGGTCTTCATGCTTTCACCATTTATAAGGTTGATCAACTCTCACACTTAATATCTATCTGGTTTCTAATCCCTAAAGATGGGTGGAGTGACCATCCAAAACGACGAACAGTGAAAATTTCCACATAGTTCATATTCGGAAGTTTCAAACAATGTTTTTATTTATTTATTAGTTATTTTAATTTTTTTTTAATGCCTTTTTATTTTAATGTTTTCTTTTATTTTAATTATTTTTTAATATTTTAATTATTTTTTATTTTCATTGTTTTGTTTTGTTTTGTTTTTTTTTTTTTTTTTTTTTTTTTTTTTGTTTTTTTTTAAATTTAATTTAATTGTATTTGTTTTTAATTGTATGTTCTATTTATTTTTTAACATTATTTTTTGTTATTTATACTTAAAAAAAAATTTGGATATTTTTTTTGAAAAATAAAAACTTCCAATGTCATCATCTTTGGATATAAAATTCATAATTCTTTTATTAAATTTGATATTTTTTCAACTTTTTTTTTTTTTATTTAATCTTTCATAAAAAGATTTTATTTAACATGTCATTTTTAGCAAAAAAGGCTTTGAAATACTTTTTTTTTTAATTATATCTATATGCAAAATGTGTATTTTTTGTAAGTGTTTAAAATTATTATTTTTTAGTGGCAATTATTTTATGTGTATTGAAGTATTAATTAACGATATATAAATACATAAAAAATATTAACATGAAAATATTAATGTTATTATTTTTTGTAAACTTTACAAAAATAATTAAAAATCTCATTATAAAAAAATATTGCAAAGAAAAACAAAAAAAACATGCTTAGAAAACCCTTGAAAAACAAACATCTTAAGATGAAAAACAAGAAAGGAATAAGAAAACTTGAACAATGGTTAACTAATCAACATTTAAAAAAAATATATGCATACTTGGGACATAAGAAAATTTAGAGTGTCAAAATATGCCTTAAAAAAATGTTGATGTTTTTCAAAATCTGCATAAAAATCACCAACATTTAAAAAAAAATATCCACAGTTAATACATTAGAAAATTTAAAGTGTAAAAAATAAGCCCTCTAAATGAAAGGGTTGATGCTGCACCAACACTTTTCAAAATCAACATGAAAATCATTAACAATTAAACAAAAATGTTCATATTTTATACATAAGAAAATTTAAAGTGTCAAAAATATGCTCCAAAAAAAATGTGTATTTTGAATCAACACTTCTCAAAATATAATGGTTTTTTGCTACCTCAAAAAAATGAGAACTCAATACAATTTTTGTTATTCAAATCTCAAATTTGACACAACAAATTGAGATTTGGTTTACTATAAAAAATTCTCATGATGCTATAAGATAGCAACAATTATACAAAAGTAAAGCCTAAATTTTTAGACATAAGTGTTAATTTGATAGCTCAGGGACAAATTCCCTCATCTGGATAACCCTACTCATCTAGAGAAGACCCTCTTTTCCATTTGAAGAATTTAATTTGGTCAAGGAAAAATATTATTTTTAATGGAAAACCCACAAGTACACAAATGTATAGGTCGACCTAAAGTCATAATTGGGTCTCCAAAGAAGCATATGATGATCAAGACAACTTCATTTGGACATTATATCATCACATCTTCTCTCTCACTCCTCTTGTGATTGGTTCATATAGGTCTGAAGCACGGTAGCCAAGCTCACACGTGTAAAGGGAAACAGGAAAATTCCAAATCTATGTTCACTTTTTTGCTTGGAGAGTTTGACCAACTATTGACCAATTTTGACTTGACATTTTGACATGGCTTGACTTGCAAAATTTTTATTTTTGGAGGCTAAATTTTTCTATGGAGGAATTGAACTTTTCTTGGTTGTTTCACTAGGGTTGACCATAGACCCTGGACTGCAAATTAACCACAGGTTTGATTAGAAATTCTATCTCCTTTGATCGAGTTCTTTTTGGGACTATTTTGACTTGACTTTGACCAGCAAAGGAGGCTGAATATTTTGACCTTTGACCAAGATAATTTGGAGGTTGTTTGACTATTGACATTAGGATTGGTTAGGGTATCTTTGACCATTGTTACTGTTGTTGAATTTGATAGAGATTGCAGATTTGACTTGTTGACAAGATTTGACTTTTGGGCTCATCTCTTGGATATTGGTTAGTCAATTGTTGGATAGCCAAAGTTGTTGACCTTTGAGTCATTATTGGAACATTGTATCTCTCTACTGAACATTTGATGAAAATCTAATAGAAGAAGAATTTGAAATGTTTTCCTCCCTTGTGGGGTTTTTCCCTAGTCTTTGACCAAATCTTGTGTCTCTTGACATTGATCTTGTTGTCTTCTATTGCATATTGGATTTACTGTTCTATCTACAATGTTCAAATGAAGATTTATTTTTAAAGGATTGCTAATTGAAGAAAGAATTGGGCTAAGTGATTGTACTAAGCATAGAACAATAGAAAATTAACATGGTATCAGAGCTAAGGTGAAGACAAGCCCAAGGAATCAAGAGACAAGAGAAATCATCTTTGGAAGAAGCTAAAGGAGCCTATTTGACTTGGTCAAGATGTCTACCTCTTACTTCAAGGACACAGAGAAGTTGGGTGACTCATCAAACTTTGTTGCTTGGAAGATCAGGTTGGAAGTCATATTGGATGATAATGATGTTTTGGAATATGTGGAAGGAAAAGTACCTGAGCCACCAGAAAATGCTCCTACTACTACCAAGTCCAAATATAAGAAAGGTGAGCTCAAAGCCAAGAAAATTCTTATTGATTCTTTGAAAGATCATTTTCTTACTTATGTTGGAAAATTGAAGAAGTCTAAGGATATCTTTGATAAGCTGGTTGGGATGTATGAGGTCAACAATTTGAATCACATCTTTCCTTGAAGAATCAACTCAAGGACATTAAGATGAATAAGGGGGAATATGTGCAATCCTATGTCATGAGGATATCCCAACTAAGGGATCAATTGCAGACTGTTGGTGAGCCTATATCTGATAGAGAGTTGGTGTTGGTTACTCTTCAAGGTCTTCCTCCTATTTGGGAAACCTTCATTACTACTATAAGCAACAATGACAAGTTCTCGACATTTGATGAGCTCGTTGGTAAATGTACTCAAGAAGAAACCAGGATGATCTCCAGAGGGAGGATTCAAAAGCATGAAGAAGGAGAGCCCTCTGCATTTGTTGCTCAAGACAAGAAGAGAAAAGGAAGAGGGAGACCATTTAGTTCAAGAAATCCTGCCCCTAAATCAAAGGACTCTAATAGAAGATTAAGGAATATTGAATGCTACAATTGTCACAAGCATGGTCACTATGCCCGAGACAGTCTAAAAAAGGGAGATTCTCTAAGGTCCAATTACAATAAAAATCATGACTTCAACAACAACATGTTTAATGATAGAAGAAGAGGAGATGATAGAAGAAGGAGAGATGCTCCTGATGATTGTGAAGAAGGCCCTCCTCCTCAAAAGAGATCAAGAAATTCTAGGTATGGAAATAATGTAGTTGGCACTCAATCTGAATTTATTCTTATTTATAACTTTTCTATTTCCTCTCCTCTAGATTATTGTGATAGTTTACTAGTATATAGTGGGGCTTCTAGACATTTATCTGGGTATCGGTAAGTTGTCTCAAATCTAGTTGAGAAGGAGTCTAATCTAAAGATCATCTTTTGGGACAACTCTACATATCCTATGAAGGGCTTTGGTTCTGTTAAATTTCATTTGGACTCTGGGGAATCTGTTCTTCTTCATGGTGTTATGTTTGTTTTGGGATTAAAGAAGAACTTGGTATCTATAGCTGCCTTGGAAGATAAAGGGATGAGAGTTTCCTTCATAAGAGGAAAGGTCCTCACCTGGCCTATGGAGTCTTGCAAGAGGGATTCTTTCACCTTGGGATCTAGAATTGATGGACATTATAGAGTCAATGGAAGACCATTGCGACCATTGGTTCATGATAGCAATAATCAAAATGAACTATGACACCGAAAGATGACACACCTACACTATGAATCCATGCCTAAAGTTAGAAGAATGGTTTCTGGGATGCCTGATGTTCAATATAGTCGTGATGGTGTATGTCTAGGGTGTGCAAGTGGAAAGAATTCAAGGGTACTATTCCCCTCCAGTAAAACTAGGATCAATGATATCCTACAACTCATTCATTCTGACTTATGTGGACCCATGCTAGTGCACTCTCTTGGTGGCTATCTCTATTATATGATCTTCATTGATGATTTCTCTAGGAAAACATAGATATTCTATTTGAAGCATAAGAACGAAGCATTTGACATGTTCAAGGATTACAAGGTGTTGATAGAGAATTAAGAAGGGAAGAGAATCAAATTTTTCAGGTCCGAAAATGGTGGAGAATATACCTCAAATGAGTTCGTTGACTTTTGCAAGGAGGCTAGAGTTAAGAAAGAGACTATTGTACCATATAATCCCAAGCAATAAGAACGAATAGGTCTATCATGGAAGCTGCCTGAGCCATGTTGCATGATCAAAAGCTACCGATGTTCCTTTGGGGAGAAGCAACAAATACTGTAGTCTATGTTCAAAATAATGTTCCTCATCAAGCCCTCACGAAGAAGTGTTTACAAGTGTGAAGTTTGACATTGGTCATCTAAGGATATTTGGCTACCCCATATAATTTCATGTGTCGAAGGACAAGAGGAATAAGATGAAAGCCACTGAAAAAGGAGGTATGTTTGTCGGATATTGTGAAAATTCTAAGACCTTTATAATATATGTTTTTGGTCAAAGGAAAATCGAGTTTAGTAGGGATGTAACCTTTGGTGAAGATTTTTGGAAAAGAAAGGGCACTTCCTCCACCTCCTCCTATTGAGAAGAAGGATGATATCATGGACCTACAAGAAGGTCCTTTTGTGCCAGAATCTAAGAATGATATTGTTGATGATCCCATGGAGCCTATGGACCCCTTGGATCCCCCCTCCATGTGATCCACCTACCAGGAAGAGACCCATTTGGCTTCGTGATATATTACAAGATGTCGAAAGACATGCCGCTACCAAAAGAACCTTTAGAGAAAGAAAGAATCCATGTTGATACCAGGGGTATGTTGTAGCTATGAGCTCCATCATTCAGGTTGATCCTCGCACTTTTGAAGAATTAGTGAAAGAGAAGGTTTGAAAGGATGCCATGGCTAGAGAGTATGAATCCATTATGAAGAATGATGCGTGGGATGTTGTTCTGAAACCCAAAGGAAATTCTATCATGACTTCAAAGTGGCTATAAAATATCAAGCATGAAGTTGATGGAAGTATTCAAAAATATAAAGCTAGGTTTGTGGCTAGGGGTTTCTCCCAGAAAGAGGGAGGATACTTTGATGATATATTTTCAATAGTTGTCTGCTATACCACTATTAGATCCATTGTTTCCCTTGCTACTAGTCAAGAATGGACCCTCCAATAGATGGATGTGAAGATTTCATTTCTTCATGGCACACTCTAGGAAGAAGTGTATTTTGAGTAGCCTCAGGGATTTGAAGTGAAGTACAGGAAGACTCATGTTTGTAGGTTGAAGAAAGCACTATATGGTTTGAAGCAACCCCTTAGAGCCTGGTATGTCTACATTGATAGTTACTTGGTGAAGCTTGAATTCACGAGAAGCAATGTGGATTTGAACCTTGTTTGAGATCATAGGGAGAGGAATTAAGTTGGAGAGCTCTTGGGTTTGAAGGAACTCTGGACAATAGGATAGTATGTGATCCTTACCTTACATGGTAAGTCATATACTGCCTATTGTCGAGCAGTAAGATAGCATGTGATCCTTACCTTCCACAGTAAGTCATATCCTTTTTATTGTCTCTCTTTGGTCTTAACATAGTATAACCCAGTTGGCATCCTACGCACAAGTTGGGCTTGTCGGGATTGTTTTGCCCCATCCGACCAATGGGTGAGCTGACTTGAGATAGATTGTGATCCTTACTATTCATGGTAAGTGGTATCTACTTAAGTGATTGGATGTAGGTGTTCTACCACTAACTCTTGAGGGCCATGTTAGGAAGATCAATGGAAAATAGGATAGTTTGTGATCCTTACCTTTATGGTAAGTGTTATCCTGCCTAATTTCACAGGTTAATAGGATAGAGTGTGATGCTTACCCTTGTGGTAAGTAGATCTCGCCTATTGTCCTTGGATAGAGGGTGGTAGCTTGATCTCCCTATGATGTCAATTTCTTCTTCTTTAGATTCGAAAATGTTCAAAAAATGAGCAAAGATGAGTATAGATGAGTCGAGATGAGACATGACTCGATTCTGTGATGGCGATGACTATTAAGATGAGATCCATGTTGTAGTTGTAAACTTATCCCTAGCTAAGAGGGAGTGTTAATTTGACAACTCGGGGACAAATTCCCTCCTTTAGAAAACCCTCCTCATTTAGAGAATACCCTCTTTTCCCTTGGAAGAATTTAATTTGGTCAAGGAAAAATATTATTTTTAATGAAAAACCCACAAGTACACAAAAGTACAGGTCGGCTTAAAATCATAATTGGGTCTCCAAAGAAGCATATAAATACACATCAAAGCAACTTCATTTTGACATCACATCTCTTCTCTCTCTCTCCCTCTTGTGATTGTTTCATACAGGTCTGAAACAAGGTAGTCGAGTTCACACGTGCAAAGGAAAGAAGGGAAAATCTGAAATTTTTGTTGAATTTTATGCTTGGATAGTTTGATCAATTGTTGACCATGTTTGATTTGGCATTTTGACATTGGTTGACTTGCAAAATTTTGATTTTTGGAGGTCAAATTTTTCTGTGGAGGAATTGAAATTTTTGGGTTGTTTGACTGGGGTTGACCGCATATTCTCTTTCCTTTGACTAAGTTGTTTTTTGGATTATTTTGACTTGACTTTGACCAACAAAGGAGGCCAAATATTTTAACCTTTGACCGAGCTTATTTGGAGGTTGTTTGACCATTGCCTTGAGGACTGGTTAGGGAATCTTTGACTGTTGTTGACTTTGATAGAAATTGCAGATTTAACTTGTTGACCATTTTTTACTTTTGGGATCATCTCTTAGATATTAGTTAGTGAATTGTTAGATAATCAAATTTGTTGACCTTTGACTCATTATTGGAACATTGTATCTCTCTGCTAAACATTTGATGACAATCTAATAGAAGAAGAATTTGAAAGGGTTTCCCCCTTGTAGGATTTTTCCTGGGTCTTTGACCAAATCTTATATCTCTTGTCATTGCTCTTGACTATCTTCTATTGCATAATGAATTTAATGTTCTATCTACAATTATCATTGGAAGATTTATTTTTTTTGAAAATGATTGCTAATTAAAGAAAGAATTTGGCTAAGTGATTGCATTAAGCATAGAAAAATGGAAAATTAGCAATAAGAACTATAGATACAAAATCAAAATCATTGAAATGAGATTACCTAATTTAAAAAAAACTTTACTTATAATGCACTCTAAAAAATAAAGCCTAATTTTTCAAACATAAAGACTATAGATACATGAATCAAAATCATTGAAACGAGATAAAGAGAAAATAATTCTTCTTTTTATTTTATTTTAAATTAACAAATTATAATGAAAAATGTTTTCTACTTTTTTCCCTAAATATTTTTGAAAACTTTTCCTATAAGGCACTCTCACTTTGGAGGACTACAATAATTATACAAAAATAAAGCCTAAATTTTTAGACATAAAGACTATAGATACATTGACAAAATCGTTGAAATGAGATTCCCTATTCTTTTTTTTGAAAACTTTGCCTATAAAACACCCTGATAAAAAAAATAAAGATATTTTTGGTTTGAGATATTTTTTTTATTTACATAAACCATTCACCAAATATTTAAAATACAATTTAAAAAAAAAAAACAAAGAGAAAATATTTATTCTTTTAATTAAGAAATTATAATGAAATATTTTATCAAAATTTTCCCTGGGTGTTCTGCAGGGGAAGGATTACTTTTACCAATAATATCCACCTATAAGATTGGCAACTCAAAGTCTTACTACGAATTTTTTGTGTCCATATATATATTAAAATTGGGCAACCTTGGGACATATTTCCCTAAAGAAAAGCCTAAGTCCTGAAGAGAAAACACGTGAGCCCCATATAAATCTCATCTTGTGAAATTTAAGAATAACTTATTTGAGCTGAAGAAATTTTAGTCAAAGGAAGAATTATAAAATGGAAATATTTGGGCAAGTAATTATAATTGGAAGTATATATTTAAATATTAATTTGCGGAAAATTTTTATTTATAAGTGGTTTTAGAGATTTAAAATTAAATGATTTAGGGAAATTCAAAATCCAAAATTATTTCCCTCTTAATTCAACATCGACTCTGTGTTTATCTAGCCCAAGGAACTTATATATAAAAGGGACGCATTATCGAATAAAAATATATATGGATGGTTGACTATTCTCGGAGGTGCGGATTGGTTAAAATTACGTGAAGGCTCGACAAACTATAGTTACTTGATATGGAACGGAGGTTCGCATAAAATTTCTCTGGCTCGCTATACTCTATGGTATCTTCTATAGATGGTATTCTTTGTTGTCTCACATTTCACCTTAATATATGGCATCACACTATTATGAGGCTCAAAAATATATATTCCATAGCACCACTTTGATGTATGGGTTCATCGCAATATATGGTATCGTTGGTAATGGATATTATATCACATCTTTGAAATACCTCTTGTCTCATAGTAATGGCTATTGCATCACATCTCTAAAATGACTCTCACATTAATTGTAATGGCTTATGCTTAGTTTGTATGGCATCTTGATACATAGTTCTTTGACATCTCTGTGTTTGGTTGTGAGACATAATTAGATGTATGGCTCCTTCGTGGCTTTGACATACAGATGCTTTGCATAATGAAATCATGATTGATTAATGGTATGTGCATCAATATATATATAGCTCTTATGTGTCTCATAAATAGTATCTATGTATTACACCCTTTGCACTACAGTGCAATGTTATCCATGTCTTGCTACAGTATAATGTTATGTATGCTCTTGCCTCAGTGAAGTGTATATATGATCTTACTTCAGTACAGTATATGCATGGTCACGACAATATGATACATGTATGGTCTCAATATCACCCTATATATGGTACATATAATTTGTATGATCTCAACACTTTATGTGTGTGTGTGTGGGGTGGAGGGGGGTTCAACAAAATTGTCTTGGCTCAACAATATGTATGTTCTCGGTACAACAATATGGTGTTTGTCGTCTCTGCACAATGAAATATTTTAGAGAATTTCAATATATAAATTTGAGTGTTAGGGATGAGAAAATGTTGGTATTGATGTGGCAGAATTATACATATTAATATTAATATGACATTGTATGCATTAGATAAAATATTGAAACCCTATCAATGTGACCTAGAAATATTGCCAGTAATTTAGTGAAGAAAAAATGACTATGTTGCTATGACAGTGATGGTGTTGCCTTAACAATGATGACATTCCACCATGTTAGAGATGGTGATATGATATCAATTCTTTTTGGATTAGCATCAGTTCACAAATGTAGTTGTGAATTGACTCTTATTCACCCTAGAAGGCCTCATGTGTTTGATGTCTCACACCTATTGTACTTTGTATCTCAGCTAAAGAATTAATGAAATCTAATAAAAGAAGAAGAATTGAATTATGGGTTTTCCCCCTTGTGGGGTTTTCCCTTGGTCTCCAACCAATCCTGCTGTCTCTATGTGTATGCTTTTCTTTTGATGTTCTTTTTATTTCTATTGCATTGTTGATTATGTTGTTCTTTCTATCTAATTGCATATTACGGCAATGATGTTATGGGGTGAATGAATATGTAAATATGAAAAGAATATAAATTCAATTATCAAAGCAAAGAATAATATATCTCTAAGAGAAAATGAACAATATATAGATCTCACACAAAAAGATTCAAATTTGGCATAACAAATTTACAATTGGTTATTTTTATGTGGAAAAATCATTAGATATTTATGCTTTTAAATAGGCTACATTACAAAAGAATACCATTTGAAAAACCCATGGGTTGTATAAACCATGAGCCAAAAGTTTTACATAATTGTAAGTTGACTATTTTGTTTTAAATTAAATATATATATTTTAAATTTTATAGGTTAGATTAGAGAGGAATACCGTGGCAAAAAATCATGGGCTATGAAAACCATGAGTCAAAGTTGTGAAAACCATGAGTCAAAATGCTTTAGAAGGGAAAATTGACTATTTTATTTTAATAAAAAAAAAATATTTTATTTATTTTTGTATTATTATTTATTGTTTTATTATTATTTTTTTATGTAATTATATGGATTCAAAATGTTTTATTAATAATTATAATCATTAGTTTTTAATTTTATTTATTTATTAAATTCTAATTTTATTTTGTTTTTATGTAATTTGACTGAGACAAAATGTTAAAAATCACAATATCTCTCTCGTGCTAGGTTGGAGAGTTTTTAAATTTTATTTCATTTTTATTTTTATGTATAATTTGACCGAGTCAAAATGTTAAACAAGATAGAACACGATAAGACATTATAACCTCTCTTCCATACTAGGTTGGAGAGCGCCTCTCGACACAATAAAATGACACAAGGTCTATGGATCAACAATAAACAATAAAGACAAATGGTGATGATTTGTATAGCAATCAGCAAAGTGAACATGGTCGAAGGATCTATAATAGTTGTTAGAGAATATCCATAGCAATGAGAAAATATGAACATAATTTACAACAATGGTCAAATTGAAGATAATTTGTTTTGTCACAAACAATTGATCTATAATGTAAATAAACCAGTGAGAAAATGACAAATTCTTTTCTTCTATTTATTTATTTATTTTTGAAAATATTATTTGCCAGCAACCTAGTTTTCAACAATATTGATTCGACCGCATACCAAAAGTCATTTTCACAATTGAATTTTGTTTTTTTTGTTTTTTGGATAGGTAACTAAGAGTACCATGTTGTGGAAAGTAAAGGGGGTGTTGTTACTATATTGAAATCTCCAAATTTCAATAAATGGTATGATAAAATGACATATTTAGATAGCGGCTTTTGATAAAACCTCAATAAATGTTAATTTGTCATTAGAGGTATTCGATCTTTATAAATGGGATGCAACTTGATAGAGCCATTATTATAAATAATATCAACCTCCTATGGCCCTAATGGAAGCGTACAAAAGTTTCATTTGAATTCTTTGAACCTAGAACCATATAAAAAGGCATAACCTCTAGCCCAAAAATTCTTCTTCTTATTGAAATTTGTCACGTCACCTTTCCCTCTATTGTTGAACAACAAAAGTGTGATGCAAGGTAACCTAAAAAATTTCATGAAGTTCATTGATATGGTCCAAGCAATGTTTATGAGCATCTGAGAGGTCCAACCCATAGTTTCAATATATGGACTTGGACTTTGACTTAACCACTAGTCAAGTCGGATTTCAACTTAGAATCAGATAGACTTGGATTCAATGACTTTGTTTTTAAAAAATACATAAAATAATTAAATTTTAATGAAAAAAGTATTTTTAACATCTCAAGACATGATTCCAAACCATTAGATATAACCTATGCAAAGATATCAAAATGGCACTGAGCGCAATACATATTAGCAACAAAATATGTAACTAACAAGGCTCTAAATGGTCTTTAGTGTCCAAAAACCATGATATAAGTTGTTGTCCTACTATAAATCATTGATCAACATGATTACTCATCAAAATCATCACCATATTCAGTACCACTAGAAATGAGATTATTAGCAGGATCTACAAAAACATTATCTAGCTCAGAGTCTTCAAACTCCTCAGAGTCCTCAAGGACCTTTGAAACCTCAATGGTAGTAGTATTACTAGTAGGACTAGCATAAGCACAAGTTGGTCGCATTGCACGAATAGTGATTTCATGTGCCATGCTTGGTGTTGTGCTTCTTTTATCTCCTATCCTGACTACTGGATCTACTTTGAGAACTCATCACTTTGTACCATATCAGAGAATCCAGTGTTCAATGAAATGTCAAAGCACATTAAGATCAAGTACCTTTATGTCAGGGATATGGTACAAAGAGGATAAGTGAGGCTCCAACAAATCTCGACAAATGAGGAGGTTGGATACATTCTCACAAAGACTTTGCCGAAAGAAAATTTATTATTCTTCATAGAGTAGATTGGAGTGTAGGAGAATGTATCCCTCCTTGGGAGGGAACATTGCTGGTTGGGAACATTGACCATATGCTATCCCTCGGTATTTTGACTATCCATGGATTTGGTGAGGGGGGATGAGCAATGAGGCTTTTGGATGTGAGGGTACTCCTTAAAGCTATGTAATTGGTTGAATACATGCTCCAATATGTGTAGGTTTTAACCCCGTAGAGAAATTACTTGCATACGGATTCTAAAACGCAGAAAATAAACAATGAGAGAGCATAACACATAAAACACATATACACAGAGATTTTCCCCTGGATCCCAAAACCGAGACTACCAGTGTGTTTTTTCCTTATATTCCTTTCAATGTTACAATACATATTTATACATGTCGAAGCATCCAATACCATGGATTGAAAACCATCGCGTCCAAAACCATGGACCGAAAACCATCGCGTCCAAAACCCATGTGCGAAAAATCATGCACAAAACCATAGGTAGGTCCGCCCAACCTAATATAGGGTCCAAAAACCAAATTTTCTAGGGCATTGCCCCGAACCCATAGAGTGGGGTTACCTGCACCCTTCAAACCCCCTGTCACTCCCCCCACTATGCAATCAGCGCAAAGAAGGGGGCGCTCTGCCCCCCTTCTAACCCCTCGGTTAACTACGTGGGATAGTCGTGGAAAGAATATAACACAAACCAACATTCTCCCACTTGTTTTTTTCTTTCCATAGGGGGCCACAAGAGAGCTTAGTCATTTATTTAGCCCTGCAACACCCATTGTTTCTCTACACCAAGAGAACTTCTCAGAGCTCATAGATGTTGTCAATGCATCTGCAGTATTCTTCAAAGTGTCCACCTTTACCAGCAACACTTTTTTGTCTTCTATCATATCCCTCACAAAGTGATACTAAACATCAATGTGCTTTGTCTTTGAATGATATGCAAGGTTCTTTGCCAAGAAAATTGCACTTTGGCTGTCAGTCTATCCTTATAGATCCCTGTACTAACCCCATACTTGAACATAATCTCTACAACCAAACTGCTTCCTTGCTTGCATGAGTGGCTGCCATGTATTCAACCTTTGTAGTTGATAGTTCCACTATAGATTGTTTCTTACTCATCCAACTGACTGCACCTCCAAATAGGTTAAACACATACCCACTTGTAGATCTTCTCTGATCCAGATCTCCAACCCAGTCTGCATCAACAAAGCCACGAATATCCAACACTCTGTCCAATCCTGGTCTTCCTTGGTAGCACAAACCATAATCACTAGTGCCACACAAATACCTGAAAACCCGCTTCACTACTCTCCAGTGCCCCTTCCCTAGTTTTGACATAAACCTGCTCAATACTCCCACTGCATGTGCAATGTCTGGTCTAGTATAGACCATTGCATACATTAGGCTACCGAATACACTTGCATATGGAACATGAGACATGTCCTCTTCCTCTTCTTGTGTCTTGGGACACTATTCAACAAATAACTTTACAACTACAGGAATAGGAACCTTCACTGATTTACTATCCTGCATGTTAAACATCTGCAATATTGTCTTGACATGCTTCCTTTGATTTAACCATAGCTTCCTCTTTGTCCTATCTCTTTTAATTTCCATGTCCAAAATATAGTTTGCAGCACCAAGATCTTTCATGTCAAATTTGGAGGACAAACGGGTCTTCAAATCCTAGATAATTTCTTTGTCATTTCCAACCAGCAACATATCATCCACATACAAGACCAGATAAATAAAATGATCACCAATTAATTTAAAATACACACAGTGATCTTCTTTGCTTCTAGTGAAATCAAGTCCCCATATAAATGTATCAAATTTATGATACCACATCCTTAGTGATTGTTTTAACCCATATAGAGACTTCTTTAACTTGCATACTGTTTGGTCAATTTAGTGTGTTCTAAATTGCTGATTAAAATGTCAATCCGAGATTCGTAAACTGATGAAGTGAAGTGTTTAGTTTGTTTTTGGATTTATCTTTTATGGATTCCCTAATGTGTGATGGCGAAAATGAAAGTTAAGTATGGATGGTAATGGTGATTTCTACAGTGATTTTCCAAACTTAAAATTGTTCGAAAAGAAAGCTCTAAAACAACTGTAATGAAATCAATTCTTAAAAGGAAGTAAATGTATCAAACAATGAACTAATGACAATGGCCCAGTATCCTTACTGCTGTATGAAAAAGAAAGTAAAAATTGTACTTAAAGCAACTCAAAGACTGAAAGCAAAGCAACTAATTCACACTACTTCAACTCTTCTGATCCTTTACCCTTCAGCTCAATCTACCTTATGGGAAGCAATCATGAACAAGTTAAGCAATATGATATCTAAATTGCAAGAAATTAAATTGCATAAAGGAAACTAATCACACTACTTCAACTCTTCTGATCCTTTACCCTTCAGCTCAATCTACCTTATGGGAAGGAATCATGAACAAGTTAAGCAATATGATATCTAAATTGCAAGAAATTAAATTGCATAAAGGAAACTAATCACACTACTTCAACTCTTCTGATCCTTTACCGTTCAGCTCAATCTACCTTATGGGAAGGAATCATGAACAAGTTAAGCAATATGATATCTAAATTGCAAGAAAGCAAACTAAATCACACTACAAAAGTAATATTCTGATTCCTTACTAATAGAGTCACTTATCTATAGAAAGAAACCATAAACAAATGAGTAGTATGATGTCTAAGTAGCAGAAAAATAAATAAGCAAAACACAATTTGAAAAATGACAGTGCTGGAATTTAACTTCAGAAAATGAAAATTAGCAAGAAGGACAAGATGATCTCATATGTCAGTAGTTATCAAAAAGATGAAAATTTGCCCGGGCTGCCTAAGAAAACCTGTAGAAAAGCACTGATCAGCTGACAGCTATAGGAAAACATAAATGAAAATGTAAATAGCAGTGAACTAAAAACATCAAAACAACATGTTATATACAAGCTAATGATTATGAAAGCAGAAACATAATAAAATAAAATGAAAACTATACAGGGCTTTAGTGCGCAGGGGCCCTCTGCCACCTCAGCCAGTCAATGAACAGTCACAAAAACGAGCTCAGGAAAGTAGTCTTCTCATGTATTAAAGCAGCAGCAAAACACGTAAAACAGGGTACAGTGGAGTGATAACAACAGTTCAAAAATTACATTTCAAAAACTTAACCATACAACGTTTATCAACGTGCTATTTATAATGAAAAGTGTTGTAACTAACTCCTAAATCCTATGTTGTTAACTGCGTTGCCAGAGACACGTAGATCTCTTCAGCCCAAGATTTAGCGTAATGGTCATTATGTCCATTAAATCCTCGGAGTGGTAGCTGCTGGATTCAGGTTACAGGGTTGATCTCCAGGTGTGCCGATATCTCCGTGAGCTGAGGACTGTGCCACGTAAACCTTCACGTGCTCAAAACAGAGACGTGCCACCGCTAAATTCCTTGGTTGGCTTTGCCTTTGACCCTTGTTGACCGTGACCTTTTATGGATGATTTGGATGATCTGAAGGGACACGTTCCATGTACATGTCACCTGTAGCTTGCCCATGTGGCTCGTTTCTTCATAGGACACCTGTAGCATAGCCTTTAACAAAATGACTGCGAAAACTTGTGCTGGCTGCAGAAACCTGTGCTAGTTTCTGCAACTGCCTGAACAAAAATCTAAACCAAACAACAGTCATAAGCATAGTTAGAAAACCATGTCAGAAGCTCTTTTTAGACTATAATGCAATGATTTAACAGCTTGGTGGATGAAGTAAGTGGAAAAAGAAGGCTGAGAGGGTGTATATGAAGGTGCAAGTTTGAGGATCAACACATACCAGTTCTTTCTTACCCTTCACCAAAAAGCCTTCAGGTTGCTTCATGTAGATCTCCTCTTCCAGATCCCCATGAAGAAATGATGTCTTCACATCCATCTGTTCTACCTCAAAATCAAACGCAACAGAAACTGATAAAAGTAATCTAATAGAAGTTGCCTTGGCAACAAGAGAAAAATACCACCAAAATCAATTCCCAACACCTGGGAATAACCTTTTGCTACCAACCGAGATTTGTATCTCCCCACCTTTCCTTCTGCATTTGTCTTCTTCTTGAACACCCATTTTCTGTCAATGGGTTTCTTTCCAGCTGACAACTCCACCAGATCCCAAGCCTAATTTTTGTGCAAAGATGCCATTTCATCAACCATGGCCTCTTTCCAGAGTTTTCCTTCCTCTGAATCTACTGCTTCCTTCATAGTTCTGGGATCATCATCAGTAATAGATAAAACAAAATTTTAACAAAAAACAGATGGACTATACTTTTCTGGTTGCCTTATTTCTCGAACTGATCTTCTCACATCTGGAGTTTGTGGCTCTTCATCTTTTGATTCCTCCTCTACTATAGAGTATGATTCTTCCTCCTTTAGCTCAAACTCTATCTCCTCAGGTTCCTTTGGTTTGAATTCATGTTTAATAACATCTTTCACCTCTCTGAACACCACATATCGGTTGTACACAACCTTCCTTGTTATTGGGTTCTAAAGCTTATAACCCTTTAAACCATCCTTATACCCAATAAAGATGCACTTTTCAGATTTACTATCCAACTTGGTTCGTTTCTCCTTTGGAACATGTACATATGCATCACATCCAAATACCCTCAGATGTGAAAGAGAGGGTTTCTTACCAGTCCATACCTCTTGTGGAGTCTTATCCTCCAACGCCGATGAAGGTGATCTGTTGACCAGGTAACATGTTGTCTCCACCGCCTCTACCCAGAATTCCTGTCATAACTCGACACCACAGAGCATGTTTCTTGCCCTTTCCATCAACGTCTTGTTCATTCCTTCTGCAACTCCATTTTTCTGAGGTGTATATGGAGTAGTCTTCTGCCATGCTATACCACACTTCTTACAAAATTATTCAAATTCATTATTACAAAACTCTCCACCGTTATCTGTCCTCAGCACCTTTATCTTCTTCTTTGTCTGGTTTTCCATTAGAGCCTTAAATTCTTTAAACCTGTCAAAGACTTCAGATTTCTTCTTAAGGAAATATATCCATGTATTCCTTTAGAAGTCATCAATAAATGATACATAGTACATAGACTTACCCAATGATGGAACCTTCACAGGTCCAAACACATCATTGTGCACAAGCTCTTATATCTGTTTCGCCCTCTTACCACCAGAGGGGAAAGTCACCCAATTCTACTTCCCATATACACAATTTTCACAAAAATTAAAATCCAAAGAGATATTACTCATACCTTCTACCATACCTTTACCATGAAGTATTCGAAGGCCCTTCTCTCCAATATGTCTAAGACTTTGATGCCACAGCATGGTCTTCTCTCCAGAGACCACTAGATTTTCTGCTCCACTTTCAGGAACCACAGAGCTGTTGCACCCATTAACAACAATGCTACCTTGCAGCTTGTATAGAGTTCCAATCCGAACTCCCCTCATCAATACTAGTGCTCCCAGAACCATCTTGCAGGTATCATTCTCGAACACTATTTTTACACCTGCATCATCTAGCTTGCTTAGAGAAATCAGATTTCTGGCCAATGCAGGAATATGCAGAACACCCAGAAGCGTTCTAACCCTTCCACCTTGAAACTTCAACTTTACTTTTCTGCGGCCAACGATTCTAGCCTTCCTGTCATCCCCTAGGAAGACATCACCACCATCATATTTCTCATACTCACAGAACCACTCTCTATGGGGAGTGAAGTGAAAGGATGCACCTGAGTCAATCAACCATGCCTCATGATCTACATGTGTACTTGAAGAAGCCAAGTACACATCCCCACCTTCATCTGAGGTGGTTTTCACCTCTGCAGAAGGAGCACCATCAGATCCATTTCCTTTATCAGGAGCTTTAGATTTACAGTCCCTTTTGTAGTGCCCTTCCTTTCCGCATTTCCAGCACACCACCTTTACAGCTTTCCCAGAGATTTATATCTCCCTCTAGATTTAAATCTCCCACTCAATGACTTATTTTTGTTTCTGTTCTGGGACCGTCCTCATACAAACAAGGAATCACCATTCTGGCTCTCCATATTTTTCCGTCTCATTTCCTCCGTCAGCAAGGATGAGACTATTTCATCAAACTACAAGGCAGTTGCATTGCTACCTATTGCAATAACTAGACTATCCCATGAATTTGGTAGAGAACACAACAAATTGATGCACTTATCTTCATCTGAAATTTTATCAACAGATAATAATTGAATTACCACAGTATTAAATGTGTTCAGATGCTATGTCACCGAGTCTCCATCTTTCATCCTCAGGTTATACAACTTTTTCTATAGGAACAGTTTATTCACCAGAGACTTAGATTGGTACAAAGTCCCTAACTTGTCCCACAAAGCCTTCATCGTAGCTTCCCCTGATACATTCAACAATACTGAATCTGAAACACATAATCGTATTGTGCTCTTTGCCTTCCGATCTAATTTCTTCCATTCTTCATCGGACACTCCCGTTGGTTTAGTACCCGGATCTACTGCGATCCACTGATCTTTATCCACCAACAAATCCTCCATCTTTAGTTTCCACAACTCAAAACTTTGACCATTAAATTTCTCGATCTCTATCTTTCCACTGCTCACCATCTTCTTTCACCACCATAATTGATCCCGCAGATCTCCCATTGAACAGGGTCTACCACAGGCCCGAGCAAAACCCCTCAGCAACAAAGGCGTCCCCTTGAAGCCAAAACAACTCTGGTACAAAATTTAGGTTTTAACCCCATATGGAAATTACCTGCGTACGAATTCTAAAACACCAAAAATAAACAATGCGAGAGCATAACACATAAAATACGTATACACAGAGATTTTCCCCTGGATTCCAAAACCGGGACTACTAGCTTGATTTTTCATTATATTCTTTTCAATGTTACAATACATATTTAGACATGCTAAAGCATCCAATACCATGGACCGAAAACCATCGCATCCAAAACCATAGATCGAAAACCATCACGTCCAAAACCATGTGTGAAAAATCATGCACAAACCATAGGTAGGTCCGCCCAACCTAATATAGGGTCCAAAAACAAAATTTTCTAGGGCGCTGCCCCGGACACCATAGAATGAGGTTACCTGCACCCCTCAAACCCCCTATGACTCCCCTCGCTACGCAATCGGTGCAACGGAGGGGGCACTCCACCCCCCTTCTAACCCCCTAGTTAACTATGTGGGCTAGTCATGGAAAGAATATAACACAACCCAATAGTATGCATCATATCTGCAAGTCACCTTCGTTTCTTTATTGACCAAGGGCCATTGACTTGGTTAAGCTTGTCGGGATTTCCACCCATCTGGTCAATGGGTGACGAGACTTAGGTGTGTGTGATCTTTATCAAAGTCGAATGCAACTACCATGGACTTGGTTAAGGTAAATTGATCTCCCTAAGTGTTGGATGTAGGTGCTCTACCACTTGATCATTGATGATTAATTTGGGTGATGATCAGTTAGTAGACATAGGGTGTGTGTCAGCTTACGAAGGTAATTAATGGATGTCGTGTACTTGGTTATGGTAAATCAATCTCCCCTATTGTAATTATGGATCATTCTTCTAAGATGAGACAATATGAGATGAGATGAGATAACGATGCAACAATCATCTTTCCTTATGTTGAGGCATGTACATATGAGATGATATCTATGATATACTCTTTTATGTCATGGGGCTTGACTTGGACACCAGTAGGGTGTGTGTGATATTTACCAAGGTCAAATGTGATTTCCATGGACTTGGTTGTGGAAAATTTATCTCCCCTATCATCCATTGTGGATCGAGACATCATTGTTCAATTGAGATGAGATCTATGGAGCTACCAGAATAATACCTGCCTAGTTGAGAGGAAGCATTGAAAGTGGATTGTGATGCTATATTCTCTCCTTATGATGGAAGATAATGAAAATACCTCACTCATTAACAGGGAATGTTGAAAATTATAGCCATGGTTAGTATTTCCCTCAATGAAAATAAAAGGAATAAATTGTAAAATTTATAATTTAAATTTTCCATCCTAAATTTAAAACTAGGCCTCATGGCTTTTCAAGTCGGTTGGGCTCCAACAAGACACCCATTCGACCCCCTTGGAAGTCTATATAAAGGAGAAGGTTTCTCCTCATTAATCCAAGGGATAAGTAAAGTGATCAAAAGTGCTAAAAAACAATGGCAAAACATAGATCTCATTGACTTGAATCCAATGCAACTTGAATTACTCAAAACCAATATCGTATGCTCCTGATATCACGTTTTGATTATTTTACCAAACATGTAAAATTTTTGCATGTTGGGTGTAGGAATGCTGACTGGCAATCCATGCACTGACTGGACAGGCTGATTGTGTTTCTTAGGCCAATGGCAGGCTGCCAAGTGGCCTCACCAGATTAGTTCGATTTGGAAACTTGTGGTTGGTTGATGGAAGTTTTCATGGTCCAATGATTGGGCTCCATCTAGCCCAATCACAGGCTCCCACGTGGCACCCTGGGGGTCATGTAAATTTTTTTTTATGGTCTAACTGGCCTCCGTGGAGGTCGAACACAGAACCTTAAGCTCATTAATGCATCACTCTACCATTATGTTGACAGTGGGACTTAACCCATAAAGGCAACAAACTCTATTTAAAGTTTCATTTATTGTGATATGGGGGACGGGGTTGGGGCTAAGCCCTGGCCCTCGGTCACCTTACAACCCACAAGACCATAGGCAGAGATGAGTTGAGGGCTTGGGCTTAGACTTGGTTCAAGGTTCTGAAACCAGACCATATGCCCACAACAATGTAGGAGTTTGGTGTTCAACGAGCAGGGCTTCTGACAAGGCCCTAGGTCGAGGTCCCATGGCCAACCATAAGATTGGCGGCAAAGCATAGGTTGAACCATTTCAGACAGGGGGCTAGACATTAGCCCTAGGAACAAGTCATATAACATGGAAAAAAACCATGGGCGCGAGTTAAATGACAGGTGCGAAGATTTTGGATAGCCCCAGGTTTTATGGCGTGATATAACTGTGACCTAGGCTATGTGGGGCTTTTGCTGTCAGGGGCAGGCTGTTAGCCCCAACCCCTAGTCATATGGCCCATGTGGCCATGTTTTTCCGCACGAAGGGGTCATAGGGAATTTAAAGGACGCGGAAAATTGCACCTGAAACGACCCGAATCTTGCTGGCACTAGGCGAAAATGTAGCTTGGCGGTTCCAGAAAAGGTGGAATTCGTAGAACAGTTAGTAGGGGAGTCCAGTTTGTCGTGCAGTTAGTGGAAAAACATCTCTATAGCATAACCTCTTCAGTGTTTGGCCAAATTGAGACTAACAAGAGCCCAACTTGGGGTTTTTTATTGTTCTGGAGCCATTAGAGACATTATTTTTACATTTTGAGCACTGTAAATTCATGTAAATACAAATTTGAGCACTCAATGAAAGAGGCCCAACATTGGAAGCTAGACCAGGTGATCTAGCCATGGAGGGGTGAACTCCTTTATCATTTTGCTATCTTGTGTCACTGTATATGGTATATTTGTCTCTATTTTTTTATGCTACATATTTAGTTTTAAAACCATTATTTTATGTGATTTTGCAAAGCGATCCATTGCCTAAAAGACATAAAATTTTTAAATAATGAATCCATAAAGGTGAGGACAGTTTTAGTTAGAGGAGGAATGACCTGTTGTAGAGTTTTATGAACCCAACGTTTCGGACTACCAAGTGAGTCCATCATCAGGGGAGGATGCGTCAATAGATATTCTTAAGATCTTAATGATGTATCCAAGAGATATAATTAGGGTATATATATAAGCTATTAAACAAAAGAAATAAGAAAATAGGTCGGCTCTTATCTTTTTAATTAATTAAATTATTTATTATTATTATTATTATTATTAATTAATTAATTAATTTATTCAAGGGGATAACTTAATCGAATAATTTTATTATTTATAGAATTAATTATTATGTTTATTAATTCTATTTTAAAAAATAATTGGTTCAATTGATTCATTAATTTGTTTAAATAATAAATAAATTTGTTTGATTAATCAAATTAATTAATTTAATTATGTATTCTTTATTAATATGTTTATTCATTTATTTACATTATTAATTTATTAATTTGATTAATTAATTCATTAATTAATAAGTTTACAGGGATAAATTAATTACTTATTTTTCTATTTCTTGAATTAATTATTAGGTTTAATAAATTTATGATTTTTTTTTTTTTATTGATTAATTACTATGTTTTACTAATTAACTAATTTTTGATAGTTAATTAAACGAATAGATTAGTTAACAAATTTATTATTTATTATTATTATTATTATTATTATTTTTTAATAAGTTTATTAATTTAATTTAATGTACTTATTTCTTTGTTTAATTATTTATTTATTTGATTAATTTGTTTTATTTGCTTAATTAATTAATTAATTAATTAATTTTAATTTTAATTTTTAATTTTTATATTTTATTTATTTATTTATTTATTATTTTTTTGGTTTTAGTGAGTTATTTATCTATAATTTCTAGAGTTTATTTATTATTATTATTATTATTATTATTATTATTTTTTTTTTTTTGAAGTTTTGAGTAATTACACCTATATGCATTCTATTAGTTATTTTTTTAATGATATCAAATGATTATATGTGAAGAAATCTATTACTAATTTATGTTTATGATTGTTAATTAAATCTATTGTTTTAAGGAGGATATTACATAATTGATGATTTTATTATTTGTTTATTTTTACTTTTTTTAAGTTTTTTAAGGGAATATAGTTAATTATTGGCTTTTAAGGTTTCAAGTAACGGTTTCCAGGTGTTGCTTAGTTTTAATCCATCATCCTGGTTCAGGTTATTCTTCCTTTTTTCTATTTCAATGGCTTCCTTGATTTTCCTTTTGAGATAGTGGTCTTCTTTTCTAACCAGTTTGACGTCTTCTATGCAGATGTAATGAGAGGAAGAGTGAACATGTTCAGCTAAGGCTGATTTAGAGGTCCTTTCTCTTCTTAAGTCAGCAGTGTGTTCTTTAATTCTAATATTAAGAGACCTACCTGTTTCGCCTATGTATTCCTTACCGCATGAGCAAGGAATCACATAAACACCTTTTTGAAGTTTAGGGTTTATGGGATCCTTGACAGAGTTGAATAATTGTCTGATGGTATTAGCAGGGGTGAATGCTACATTAATGTTATGTTTATTAAGAATTTTAGAGATTTTATTAGTGGTGCCTTTTATGTATGGAAGGGAGACTTGAGGAGTGGATAAATTTTGATTTTTAATATCATTGTTAATCTTGTTTAGGGATAGGTGCATAGCTTTCTTGATGGTATTTCTATTGTAGCCATTTAGTTCAAACACCTTGTGAAGATGGTTAAGCTCATCATTTAGATGGTCCGCATCAGATATTCTAGCCGCCCTAGTAGTTAAGGTCCTAATGATGCCAATCTTCTGTTTAGGGTGGTGATGGGAATTTGCATGAAGATATCTTTCTGTATGGGTTTTCTTTCTGTAGACTTGGAAACCAAGAGACCCATCTCTTTTAGTTAGAAGGATATCGAGAAAGGGAAGTTGGTTGTTGTTTTCAATTTCAATAGTGAATTTTATATGGTCAGAGAGGCTATTTAAGTGATTGAGGAATATTCTTTTCCATGACTCCACTTGGCAAATATGTCGTCAACAAACCTTTTCCATTCTTCAGGGGTGTATGGAAATGACCTAAGAGCTTTCTGTTCAAATTGCTTCATAAAGATGTTGGCAATTATGGGGGATAGAGGAGAGCCCATAGCCACACCATGAGTTTGTTCATAAATTTTACCTTTGAAGCTGAAGTAAGAGGATTTCAAGCATAGTTCCAGAAGATCCACAGTTTCTTTATCAGTGATGTTTCTCATGATCTCAATGGCTTCATCAATAGGAATCATGGTATAAAGGGATACAATATCAAAGCTAACCATAAGGTCTTCATCTTTCATTTCTATGTTATTAATCCATTGAACAAATGAATATGAGTCTTTAATATAAGAAGGGGTATTGCCAGATAGGGGTCTGAGTTTTTTGGCTAGGTGTTTTGCCAAAAGGTAAGTAGGGGAACCTATGGTATTAACTATAGGTTTGAGAGGAATGTTAGGTTTATGGACTTTAGGAGCTCCATAAATTCTAGGAATAATGGAACTATTAGGGATGATTTTCTTTTTTGTGACATCATCCAAAGATGATTCTTTGATTTTCTTAGTTACTTCACGCATGATTTTCTCACTGGGATCTTTATTGATAATTTTATAACATCCACTATTATTTAAATGTTCTTCCATTTTATTGTCATACTCTATTATGTTCATAATTATAGTAGCATTGCCCTTATCAGCTTTTAGGATGACTATGCTTTTATTTTTTTTGAGGTTGTTTAGAGCTCTTTTTCTTCTCTGGAAATGTTAGATGTAGGCGGTTTAGAGGTTCTCAGAATTTTTGCAATATCTTGTCTGATTTCTTCACTTTTTGCTATATCTAGGTTTTTAATAGCTACTTCAATATTACTGATGAATTCCTCTATAGGAATTTTATTTGGGGTTATGGCAAAATTTAGACCTTTTTTCAAAATGGATTCAGTTGCATAATCAAGACTGATGTCTGATAAGTTAATGACCTGGGCTTTGTCTGAAATCCTACTTTGATTAGGATGAGTGGTTTGAGATTTTAAACTGGTAGATGGGCTGATGGTTTTATCTACATTATTTCTCATATCTACACTGGTCTCATCAGTTGATTTATACCTTTGTATTTTCTTAACCTTTATAGCTACGTTGTCATTATTTTCTATGACATCAAATGGGGGATGCCATCTGGAGTGAGCCAGAGTGTCCAGCATATTGTTGTGCTTGATGGAGAGACCCGTTATGTCCACATCGCTAATATTCTGAACCATCTCCAAGCTGTTTGTTCTTATTTCGTCATCACTCTTGTTGTTGATTTCATTTATACCCACACTGCTCCATTCTTGATTAATAACTGTGTTGTTTATAGGATTTGAATCTAAACTGGCTTGTGCTCTAGAGGCATCAAGACCAGGCACAGCTTGTGATCCGGATTGTTCATTTATACCCACGTTGCTCCATTCCTGATTTATACCTGCGCAGTTTCTGACATTTAAATCTAATTTGTTCTACGCTCTTAAGGAAAGAGGTACAACTTGTAAGCCAGATTGTTCATTTATACATCCATCGATCTTGATGAGGTACAGATTGTAAGCTGGATTGCGTTATGGAGGTATCCTTTCCGTCTATCAAGTTTTGTCTCCACGCATCTTCACTTACACACCCACTACGCTATTTGTTATACACCTACTGTTCTCATTAATTGTGCTATTTAATTCAGAAATGGTGAGAAGAGGAACGCTGTCAGTGGATGAGGAGTTTGGTAGGATGTCATTAAGCGGATTCTGCTGCATTTGTTGAGCTTGAATTATGGTGTGGCCATCAAGATTTCGGATCCTTGAACTGGAATAAGCGTGGTGTTTATGAGAGCACTGGTTATGCTCTTCACAACCATTACGCAAATTGTTTAGCTTCTTTAATTTCTGTCTGGTGTCTTTAATTAGCCATTTATCCGATTTTATAAATGTAACAGCATCCAAAGAATGCCATAGATCCTGTCTGAGATATGAGGAAAGGTATAGATGAGAGGAAAAAAGTTTCTGAGAAGTTTTAACTAATTTTGACCTAACCCATTTGATTTCATTTCTAACCAGGGTTTCACTTAATTTTCTGAAGCTTGATAGATTTCTGCCAAACTGGAGAGGATGTTTGCATATAGCAAATTTAGGAATGAGATTGTTATCTCTACAATTTTTAAGAAAATTTAGATTGGAAATGAGTTTAGCTCTGGATAATCTTAATTTCTCGAATTCTGATGCGCTGTCCATCATATCCCTTCCATGGTAGGATTTGATGTTTTTAAATAATGAATCCATATAGGTGAGGATAGTTTTAGGTAGAGGAGGAATGACCTGTTGTAGAGTTTTATGAACCCAACGTTTCGGACTACCAAGTGAGTCCATCATCAGGGGAGGATGCATCAATAGATATTCTTAAGATCTTAATGATGTATCCAAGAGCTATAATTAGGGTATATATATAAGTTATTAAACAAAAGAAATAAGAAAATAGGTCGGCTCTTATCTTTTTAATTAATTAATTATTTAAATTATTTTATTATTATTATTATTATTATTTTTAATTAATTAATTAATTAATTTATTCAAGGGGATAAATTAATCGAATAATTTTATTATTTATAGAATTAATTATTATGTTTATTAATTCTATTTTAAATAATTGGTTCAATTGATTCATTAATTTGTTTAAATAATAAATTAATTTGTTTGATTAATCAAATTAATTAATTTAATTATGTATTCTTTATTAATATGTTTATTCATTTATTTACATTATTAATTTATTAATTTGATTAATTAATTCATTAATTAATAACTTATTAATTAATGAATTAATTAATCAAATTAATAAATTAATAATGTAAATAAATGAATAAACATATTAATAAAGAATACATAATTAAATTAATTAATTTGATTAATCAAACAAATTAATTTATTATTTAAACAAATTAATGAATCAATTGAACCAATTATTTAAAATAGAATTAATAAACATAATAATTAATTCTATAAATAATAAAATTATTCGATTAAGTTATCCCCTTGAATAAATTAATTAATTAATTAATAATAATAATAATAATAATAATAAAATAATTTAATTAATTAATTAAATAAAAAGATAAGAGCCGACCTATTTTCTTATTTCTTTTGTTTAATAACTTATATATATACCCTAATTATAGCTCTTGGATACATCATTAAGATCTTAAGAATATCTATTGACGCATCCTCCCCTGATGATGGACTCACTTGGTAGTCCGAAACGTTGGGTTCATAAAACTCTACAACAGGTCATTCCTCCTCTACCTAAAATTATCCTCACATGTATGGATTCATTATTTAAAAACATCAAATCCTACCATGGAAGGGATAGGATGACTCACTTGGTAGTCCAAAACGTTGGGTTCATAAAACTCTACAACAGGTCATTCCTCTACCTAAAATTATCCTCACATGTATGGATTCATTATTTAAAAACATCAAATCCTACCATGGAAGGGATACGATGACTCACTTGGTAGTCCGAAACGTTGGGTTCATAAAACTCTACAACAGGTCATTCCTCCTCTACCTGAAATTATCCTCACATGTATGGATTCATTATTTAAAAACATCAAATCCTACCATGGAAGGGATAGGATGGACAGCGCATCAGAATTCAAGAAATTAAGATTATCCAGAGCTAAACTCATTTCCTATCTAAATTTTCTTAAAAATTGTAGAGATAACAATCTCATTCCTAAATTTTCTATATGCAAACATCCTCTCCAGTTTGGCAGAAATCTATCAAGCTTCAGAAAATTAAGTGAAACCCTGGTTAGAAATGAAATCAAATGGTTTAGGTCAAAATTAGTTAAAACTTCTCAGAAACGTTTTTCCTCCCATCTATACCTTTCCTCATATCTTAGACAGGATCTATGACATTCTTTGGATGCTGTTACATTTATAAAATCGGATAAATGGCTAATTAAAGACACCAGACAGAAATTAAAGAAGCTAAACAATTTGCGTAATGGTTGTGAAGAGCATAACCAGTGCTCTCATAAACACCACTCTTATTCTAGTTCAAGGATCCGAAATCTTGATGGCCACACCATAATTCAAGCTCAACAAATGCAGCAGAATCCGCTTAATGACATCCTACCAAACTCCTCATCCACTGACAACGTTCCTCTTCTCACCATTTCTGAATTAAATAGCACAATTAATGAGAACAGTAGGTGTATAACAAACAGCGTAGTGAAGAATAGTGGGTGTGTAAGTGAAGATGCGTGGAGAGAAAACTTGATAGACGGAAAGGATACCTCCATAACGCAATCCGGCTTACAATCTGTACCTCATCAAGATCGATGGATGTATAAATGAACAATCCGGCTTACAAGTTGTACCTCTTTCCTCAAGAGCGCAGAACAAATTAGATTTAAATGTCAGAAACTGCGCAGGTATAAATCAGGAATGGAGCAACGTGGGTATAAATGAACAATCCGGCTTACAAGCTGTGCCTGGTCTTGATGCCTCTAGAGCACAAGCCAGTTTAGATTCAAATCCTATAAACAACACAGTTATTAATCAAGAATGGAGCAGTGTGGGTATAAATGAAATCAGCAACAAGAGTGATGACGAAATAAGAACAAACAGCTTGGAGATGGTTCAGAATATTAGCGATGTGGACATAATGGGTCTCTCCATCAGGCACAGCAATATGCTGGACACTCTGGATCACTCCAGATGGCATCCCCCATTTGATGTCATAGAAAATAATGATAACGCAACTATAAAAGTTAAGAAAATACAAAGGTATAAATCAACTGATGAGAACAGTGTAGATATGAGAAATAATGTAGATAAAACCATCAGCCCATCTACCAGTTTAAAATCTCAAACCACTCATCCTGATCAAAGTAGGATTTCAGACAAAGCCCAGGTCATTAACTTATCAGACATCAGTCTTGATTATGCAACTGAATCCATTTTGAAAAAAGGTCTAAATTTTGCCATAACCCCGAATAAAATTCCTATAGAGGAAGTCATCAGTAATATTGAAGTAGCTATTAAAAACCTAGATATAGCAAAAAGTGAAGAAATCAGACAAGATATTGCAAAAATTCTGAGAACCTCTAAACCGCCTACATCTAACATTTCCAGAGAAGAAAAAAGAGCTCTAAACAACCTCAGAAAAAATAAAAGCATAGTCATCCTAAAAGCTGATAAGGGCAACGCTACTGTAATTATGAACAGAATAGAGTATGACAATAAAATGGAAGAACATTTAAATAATAGTGGATGTTATAAAATTATCAATAAAGATCCTAGTGAGAAAATCATGCGTGAAGTAACTAAGAAAATCAAAGAATCATCTCTGGATGATGTCACAAAAAAGAAAATCATCCCTAATAGTTCCATTATTCCTAGAATTTATGGAGCTCCTAAAGTCCATAAACCTAACATTCCTCTCAGACCTATAGTTAATACCATAGGTTCCCCTACTTACCTTTTGGCAAAACACCTAGCCAAAAAACTCAGACCCCTGTCTGGCAATACCCCTTCTTATATTAAAGACTCCTATTCGTTTGTTCAATGGATTAATAACATAGAAATGAAAGATGAAGACCTTATGGTTAGCTTTGATATTGTATCCCTTTATACCAGGATTCCTATTGATGAAGCCACTGAGATCATGAGAAACATCAATGATAAAGAAACTGTGGATCTTCTGGAACTATGCTTGAAATCCTCTTACTTCAGCTTCAAAGGTAAAATTTATGAACAAACTCATGGTGTGGCTATGGGCTCTCCTCTATCCCCCATAATTGCCAACATCTTTATGGAGCACTTTGAACAGAAAGCTCTTAGGTCATTTCCATACACCCCTGAAGAATGGAAAAGGTTTGTTGACGACATATTTGCCAAGTGGAGTCATGGAAAAGAAAAACTTGACCTATTCCTCAATCACTTAAATAGCCTCTCTGACCATATAAAATTCACTATTGAAATTGAAAACAACAACCAACTTCCCTTTCTCGATATCCTTCTAACTAAAAGAGATGGGTCTCTTGGTTTCCAAGTCTACAGAAAGAAAACCCATACAGAAAGATATCTTCATGCAAATTCCCATCACCACCCTAAACAAAAGATTGGCATCATTAGGACCTTAACTACTAGGGCAGCCAGAATATCTGATGCGGACCATCTAAATGATGAGCTTAACCATCTTCACAAGGTGTTTGAACTAAATGGCTATAATAGAAATACCATCAAGAAAGTTATGCACCTATCCCTAAACAAGATTAACAATGATATTAAAAATCAAAATTTATCCACTCCTCAAGTCTCCCTTCCATACATAAAAGGCACCACTGATAAAATCTCTAAAATTCTTAATAAACATAACATTAATGTAGCATTCACCCCTGCTAATACCATCAGACAATTATTCAACTCTGTCAAGGATCCCATAAACACTAAACTTCAAAAAGGTGTTTATGTGATTCCTTGCTCATGCGGTAAGGAATACATAGGCGAAACGGGTAGGTTTCTTAATATTAGAATCAAAGAACACACTGCTGACTTAAGAAGAGAAAGGACCTCTAAATCAGCCTTAGTTGAACATGTTCACTCTTCCTCTCATTACATCTGCATAGAAGACGTCAAACTGGTTAGAAAAGAAGACCACTATCTCAAAAGGAAAATCAAGGAAGCCATTGAAATAGAAAAAAGGAAGAATAACCTGAACCAGGACGATGGATTAAAACTAAGCAACACTTGGAAACCGTTACTTGAAACCTTAAAAGCCAATAATTAACTATATTCCCTTAAAAAACTTAAAAAAAGTAAAAATAAACAAATAATAAAATCATCAATTATGTAATATCCTCCTTAAAACAATAGATTTAATTAACAATCATAAACATAAATTAGTAATAGATTTCTTCACATATAATCATTTGATATCATTAAAAAAATAACTAATAGAATGCATATAGGTGTAATTACTCAAAACTTCAAAATAATAATAATAATAAATAAACTCTAGAAATTATAGATAAATAACTCACTAAAACCAAAAAAATAAAAAATAAAAAATAATTAAAATATAAAAAATAAAAATAAAAATTAATTAATTAATTAGTTAAGCAAATAAAACAAATTAATCAAATAAATAAATAATTAAACAAAGAAATAAGTACATTAAATTAAATTAATAAACTTATTAAATAATAATAATAATAATAATAATAATAATAATAAATAATAAATTTGTTAACTAATCTATTCGTTTAATTAACTATCAAAAATTAGTTAATTAGTAAAACATAGTAATTAATCAATAAAAAAAAAATTAATTAATTTTTCATAAATTTATTAAACCTAATAATTAATTCAAGAAATAGAAAAATAAGTAATTAATTTAACCCTGTAAACTTATTAATTAATGAATTAATTAATCAAATTAATAAATTAATAATGTAAATAAATGAATAAACATATTAATAAAGAATACATTATTAAATTAATTAATTTGATTAATCAAACAAATTAATTTATTATTTAAACAAATTAATGAATCAATTGAACCAATTATTTAAAATAGAATTAATAAACATAATAATTAATTCTATAAATAATAAAATTATTCGATTAAGTTATCCCCTTGAATAAATTAATTAATTAATTAAAAATAATAATAATAATAATAATAATAAATAATTTAATTAATTAATTAAATAAAAAGATAAGAGCTGACCCATTTTCTTATTTCTTTTGTTTAATAACTTATATATATACCCTAATTATAGCTCTTGGATACATCATTAAGATCTTAAGAATATCTATTGACGCATCCTCCCCTGATATGGACTCACTTGGTAGTCCGAAACGTTGGGTTCATAAAGCTCTACAACAGGTCATTCCTCCTCTACCTAAAACATAAAATTTTACTTGCATTTTTTATATCGCCTTCAAGTTTGTAAAACATATTAGTTTGGTATCATAACTCAAGGTTATTTTGAAGGTTTAATTTTGTCTGCAAGTGTTTTCTGATGCTTACAGGGTTGAAGCTGAAAAGAGGAGGAGTGCTTGTAGAGCCAAAACCTCAATTGGGTTCAAGGAAGCTACACATACCTCAAGATTCACCAGTCATGGCACATGAAGAAGCTCATGAAGGGATATCTAAGGATGAGAGAACTTTCAAAAACAACTTTCTTTGAAATGTCTAAAATGAAGGAAGTTCTTTATGAGGAGAGGAACTCAAGATTGCAAGGAGAGAGCTCAAAACTTTCAAAATGAAATGGATACAAACCTCAAAAAGGGAATGAGGGAATGGTGACAAGCCACCACCTTCACCTCCATCCTCACCCTCATCTTCTTCTACCTCAACCCCTTCACAAACACCTCCACATTCTCCAAAGGGACATGGTAAAACTCCTTTTTTAAAGCTTGACATAAAGTTTGAATTTCCTATGTATGATGGAGAGGTAAATGCTGAGAAATTAGATAATTGGGTTCGTCAAATTGAAGTTTATTGCAGGATACAAAGAATCAAGGATGATGCAACCAAAATTCAACTTGCTTCTCTTAGGTTGGAAAGTGAAACACTCATTTGGTGGGAGGCCAAAACTCAAGAGGACATGAAGAAAAGCTAAGAAGAAAATTTTATCCATTAGCATATATGCAAAAATCTATAATGGATTGGAAAAACTTTAGGCAATCTAAGGGGCAAAGTGTGCAAAGCTATACTCAAAAATTTAGGAAAAGAGCTTTGATTTTGGTTCTAGATTTATCCTCTCAAGGTACTCTACTAAAATACATTGGAGGTTTGCATATTTATTTGATACACACAATTCTCATGTTTAACCCTAGAAAGCTAGATGAGTTTTGTGTACAGGAAACTCATTTAGAAGCAAGAGGGAAGAATGTTTCTAAAGAAACTAGTGAGAAGTCATTTAAGTATGAAGGCAAAGGAAATGGGAAGTTTAAATGCAAGGATAAAAATAATGCTTCAGTCAAGAAGGAGGGAGAAAAACTTACATGTAAACACTGTTCAAAAGAAGGCCATGATGAAGACCACTGTTGGAAACTTCATCTTGAGATGAGACCCAAAAAGTTTAACAACAAGGAGAAAGAAAAGATTGTTGCTACAAATCAACAAGATCTAGGATCTAATTCTGAAGATGAAACAAAAATCACAGCGATGGGATTTAAAGGTAAGGACTATATTGCAAGTACAAGTTCTTCTAGCAAGCCCATTGAAATTAAAAATGAAAAAGAAATAATAGAGCTTTTCCATATTAGATTCATCACAAAACATAACAAAGTAGATACTTTATTTGATAGTGGATCACAATAAAACCTTATTTCAGAAGACATTGTTAGGAAATTAAACTTGGAAACCATTCCTCATCCTAAACCTTATCCTTTAGGTTGGATATGTGACAATGAAAAATTGCATGTGACAAAAAGATGTAAACTAAAATTTGTTATCACTGCAAACTTTATAGATGAGGTAGAGCTTGATGTAATTCCACTTGACATTTTTGGTATTGTTTTGGGAAGCTCATATCTATATGATAGGAGAACCAACTTTCATCGCCATGAGAATAAATATCATTTGTTTAGGAATGGGATTGAGTACATTGTTAGAGCACATAGCAAGAAGTCGAATTTATCTCTTGTGAATGATGGACAAATGAAGAGGCTTGTTAATGCTAGTAATAATTTTTTACTCTTTATGTTCAAACCCAAAGAGTATTTTGAAAATGTAGCATTCCAAGGATGTGATGCAAGATTAAATTCTGATTTGATTGAGGTTGTTAACACCTATGATAAGATGTTTTAGGAACCTGAAGGATTTCCTCCTAAAAGAGGAATCCAACATGAGATCCAATTGCAACAAGATTGTCCTCTTCCAAACATTGGCATGTACAGGATGTCAGTCATGGAGAATGAAAAAATCAAGAAACAAATCCAAGAGTTTCTTGATAAAGGGGTTATCATACCAAGCACATCGCTATGTGGGTCTCCAATTGTTTTAGTACCAAAGAAAGATGGTACATGGCGCATGTGTGTGGATTTCAGAGCCTTGAACAAGATCACAGTAAAGAATCGTTACCCTCTTCCTCGAATTGATGATTTACTTGATCAGTTGAAAGATGTTGTTTATTTCACTAAGTTGGACTTGAGAAGTGGCTATCATCAGATTAGGATTGCTAAAGGAGACATATGGAAGACAACCTTCAAAACAAAGCAAGGTTTGTTTGAATGGTTGGTTATGCCATTTGGGCTTTGTAATGCTCCTGCAACATTCATGAGAGTTATCAATGATGTCTTAAGACCTTTTCTTGATGACTTTGTGATAGTCTACTTAGATGACATATTGATTTTCAGCAAGACTCGTGAAGAGCATTTCAAGCATGTTAGGCAAGTCTTAGATGTCTTAAAGAAAGAAAAGTTGTTTTTAAATATTTCTAAATGTGAATTTGGAAAAAAAATCGTTAGTATATTTGGGTCATATTGTTAGAGGGAGTGAATTGAAGATAGATCCCTCAAAGGTCGAAGTCATTATGAATTCGCCTAAACCCAATAATGTAACAGAGGTTAGAAGCTTTTTAGAGCATCCCAATATTGGAGAAAGTTCATTTCTAACTTCTCATCAATTGCAGCTCCATTACATGCCTTGAAAAGTGTGAAACATGTTTTTCAGTGGGGAGGCAAGCAACATAAAGCCTTCAATGCATTGAAAGAGAGAATTAGTACAACACCAGTTCTTGCACTTCCTGATTTAAGACAACCATTTGAGATACAAACTGATGCAAGTGACTATGCTATGGGAGCAGTCTTGATGCAACATAGTAAGCCTATTTGTTACCATTCTAAAACTTTTAATAGTGCAATAGTTAACTATCCAACATATGACAAATAATTGTATGCTTTGGTGCAAAGTGTGAAAAAATGGAAACACTATTTGATGGGAAAGGAAACTATCATTCACACTGATCATCAACCATTGCAATACTTGCAATCACAAACCAAGCTACAACAAGCGAGGCATTTCAGATGGATGGGTTTCTTGCAGCAATTCCACTTGGTGATAAGGTATAAGAAAAGTATCTATCACAAAGTTGTTGATATGATATCTACACCTATTATTAGTGCATAAATTATTCTTAAGCACAAGTTTATCATACATGAGAGCTATGTTGAACAACATGATTTAGATGAATTTTTTAAGGATGTATATGCAATTTTGTGTCAAGGCAACCAAATAGAGGAATTAGATTACCATATTGATGATAAATTATTGTATCATCTTGGAAAGCTAAGCATTCCATAGGGTGAAAGAGTCAACATAATGAGGGAAGTGCATACTTCTCTTCTTGCTAGCCATTTTGGTGTAAGTAAGACGGTGGCACAATTACATAAGTATTGTTATTGGCCTCATATGAAAGAAATTATGTCACGATATGTAAGAGGATGTTCTTTATGTGCTACTAGTAACCCTAGCAATAGAAAGTTAGGATTGTATACTCCACTTCCAAATCCTTCCCGTCCTTGGGAAAGTGTTTCTATGGAATTTGTAGGAGGTCTACCTATGTCTAGGAAAAATCATGATTATCTTTATGTTATGGTGGGTTATTTTAGAAAAATGTGTATTTTGATGCCTTGTAAGAAGCAGGTTACAGCTAAACAGACTGCAAAAATTTTCTTTCAAAATGTATGGGTTGCTCACATCTATTATTTCTGATTGAGATTCTTGATTTGTCAGGAACTTTGGTCAAGATTATGGGGACTCATGGACACCAAGTTGAAGAAGAGCACAACATTCCATCCACAAACCAATGGTCAGATAGAAGTGGTGAACAAAACAGTAGTACATCTTCTTCATGGTTATTGCAACAAACATCCTAAACTTTGGGATGAACACTTACACTACATTCAACATGCTTACAACTGGGCCAAGCATTCATCAACTCAAACATCTCCATTTGAGGCATGCTTGGGATACTTACCAAAATCTCCTTTAGATTTTATCTTTGGGAAAGATGTTGCTATTGATGGACATAGTGACATAGATAAGGCCAAGTGATTCATTGAACAAGTTCAATTGGTGCATTAGATGGTTCAAGAATAGTTGGAAAAGAGTCAAGCCAAGTACAAGACAAGGCATGATAAGCATCGTGTTGACCACAATTTTTAGGTTGGAGATGAAGTTTGGCTTTACATTAGCAAGGAGAGGCTTCAAGGAGAAGGTAAAAAATTGAAACCAATTAGATATGGACCTTTTAAGATTTTAGAAAATATTGGTAATAATGCCTTCTGGTTGGATTTGCCTCCATATATGCAAATTTATGCAATTGTTAATGTTTAGAATTTGATATTATATAAACCTCCTTTGATTTAAGATTAAGGAGAGAGTGTTCAAATTCCTTCAATAGAATATTTCTCTCCTGAATTTCTTGAAGAATTGCAGCAAGATACTATCCTTGACAGAAAAACAAGAACTTCAATAAGAGGGAACATGGAGTACCTTCGTGTGAAGCTCAAAGGTACAAATCCAAGAAAATCCAAATGGATTGAGATTGGGAGGGTGAAGGAATTGTACCCTAATCTATTTTTTGACTGAAAATAGTCTTTTGGAGGTCTAAAAGCTTCTAATCGGGAGGAGTGATCCAAGGGAACAGTAAAGTGATAAAAAATGACAATGTTCAAAAGTGATTGAAACTAGTTCCAAAGTGTAGATCTCGCTGACTTGAATCCAACACAACTTGAATTTCTCAAAACTGATATTGTATGCTTCCAATATCACGTTCTGATTGTTTTCCCAAATAGGTAAAGCCTTTGCAAGTTGGGTGCAAGACTGTTGACTGGGAAGTTTGTACGCTGATTGGGCAGACTGTTTGAACAGGCTCACTGTGTTTCTCAGGCCAATGGTAGGCTACCAAGTGGCCTCACCAGATTAGTTTGATTTGGAAACTTGTGGTTGGTTGATGGAATTTTTCATGGCCCAATGATTGGGTGCCACGTGGCCCAATCACAGGCTACCACATGGCACCCTAGGGGTCGTGTAAAATTGTGTTTATGGCCGAACTAGCCTTCGCGGGGGTCGAACACAGAACCTCTCATCAGTGCAATTCTCTACCATTATGATGTTGATGGGACTTAACCATAGAGGCTGAAAACTCTATTTAAAGTTTCATTGATTGTGATATGTGGGATGAGGCTGATGCTAAGCCCTAGCCCCTGGTCACCTTACAACCCACGAGATTGCAGGCGGAGAGGATTCGAGGGTTTGGCGTTAACCCCATCCCAAGGTTCCAGAACTAGAACATATGCCCACAACAACACGGGATTTTGGTGTTTAACAAGCGGGGGATTGGGACAAGGCCTCAGGTTAAGGTCCCATGGCCAACCATAAGACCGATAGTAGAGCGGAGGTTGAAATGTTTTGGACAGGGGCTAGACATCAGCCCTAGGCACATGTCATAAGGCACAGAAAAATAACCATAGGTGTGGGTTAAATGACAGGTGCGAAGATTTGGGATAGCCCAAGGTTTTATGGCGTGATATAATCGTGACCCAAACTACGTGGGGCCTATGTCGATGGGGGCGAGTGGTTATCCCCAGTCCCTGGGCGTATGGACCATGTTGCCCTATTTTCCGCCCGAAGGGGTCATATGGAATTTAAAGGAACCAACAAATTACACTCGAAACAACGTGAATCTTGCAAGTGTTGGGTGAAAATGTAGCTTGGTGGTTTCGGAAAAGGAAGAATTCATAGAACAGTTAGCAAGGGAGTCTAGTTTGTAGTGCAGTTAGCAACAAAACTTCTCTAGAGCATAACTTCTTCAGTTTTTGGCCAAATTGAGCCCAAACAAGAGCCCAAATTGGGGTTTTTGATTGTTTTGGAGCCATTGGAGACATTATTTTTACATTCTAAGTACTTTAAATACATGTAAACAAAAATTTGAGCACTTAATAAAAGAGGCCCAACATTGGAAGCTGGACCAAGAGATGTACGCCAAGAGAGGTGAACTCCTTTATCATTTTTTTGTCTTGTGTTACTGTATATGGTATATTTGTCTCTATTTTTTATGCTGTAAACTGAGTTTTAAAACCATTATTTTATGTGATTTTACAAAGTGATCCATTGCCTAAAAGACATAAAATTTTACTTGCATATTTTCTATCACCTTCAAGTTTGTAAAATAGATCACTCATTTTGTACATTGAATTTATCTTGTGCATCTTTGATCCAGTGAATTTCAGGAGGAGATAAGGAGGATGAAAATATGAGGGAGGTCTATGGGACTTAAATTGGCATATCTCTCATTCTTGGGTATTGGTTTGGTTATTATCTCGATGTATCTTCAACTCTCTCTCTCTCTCATAAGGAAATATTTCTAGGCTTCCCCTTGTGGGTTTTTCCTTGGCCTCATGCCTAACTTATGTGTTTCTTGTCTCATGGTTTCTTTGTGTTTCTACTATTATTTTCTACTTCTATTTCATGCTTATGAATGAATTTATAACTATTGCTTCAAGATGAAAAATGTTAATGCTAATAATGATTGTGTTATCTGTATAAGAAAATTGTTCTAGCGTTTCCCTAGTAAAATTAATACTTTGGCTAAAAAATCAAGTATTTACAGTTTGAATTTTGAAAAATTGAACTTTAAAAAAGCTTTGGATTTTCTTAACTAGTTGGTCAACATCTCTTGCAATTTTTGTTATGTTTTTCCAAAGGTACCTAGGGCCCTATTGAAAGCACTAATTTGTTGATGTATTTCCAGCTGCTCATACTCATTAGGGACCATGTCCTCCAATCACGCTACCAATTTTTGACCTTTGAAGTCTAAGATTATCTTAACCAAGCTTTGTAATGATATTGTGGGCTTTAGAAATACACAACTACATGTATAGGAAATGGAGTTGAGTGTTCCATTTATTATCAATGATTTCTCAAATAGGATTATATTTATCTACTTCATTCTTTTATATTAATTTTATATGCTCCTTTGCTCGATCCATAGTCTCATAGATGTAACCCATGGCCACTAACTACAACACCTTAACAAGGGGCTCACCAATTTTCATAGTCTCTAATGTTTTTTTCAAAAAAACATTATCAAAAACATTCTTTTTGGTGTATTTTCCATCTTGTTTGCAAGTCGACCAAGATACATTCCAATCGTCGCTAGAAAACATTTCTTGCAAGTTTTGTGTTTGGAAAAGTAGAGAGTGCAATGTGAGAAAGTTATTTGCAAATATTGTGGTGGTAGACCTAACAATCTCATTTTCCTAGTTTTTTTCCTCATTAGGATCAATACCCATGAGTGGTTGTAGATACATTTTGTGATACACTTGACATGCTCTACAATTTTCTCAACATGAGATCCATGCAATGTGTAACACATGGGGTCTAGAATATGGTCCTATATTTGGAATCTAGCATCGCTAGAAAGAACATAGTTTGAGGCATTATCTTTGATGACTTGAACAACATTTTTCTTCCCCACTTTCCTAACCATCTCATTCAAAAAATCAAATAATAGGTTTCAATATTTCACCATATTGGTTGTATCAACTAATTTCAAAAATATAGTTTCTTGAGGGAAAATTATAAGGAAATTTATGATAGTATATTTGTCCCATCAATCCATCCATCTAACATGATAGTACAAGCTATGTTGACCCATGATTCTCTAATCTCCTTAAGACATTCATTTGTGGCAAAAACCTCCTTTTGAAAAAGAGATCCACTCAATTCATGCAAACCATGGCCTTTGAATCCCTTCCATGCAACAAAAATAGAGTCCCACATAGCTTGGTAATAAGGTGTGAAGACATCATTGAAGGGGTTATATACATCATACTTTCATTTGACAATGTATTCAAAAGAAAATTCATTTTCATTTCTTCTCCCAATGTGTATCTAAGGTGGGTTCAGTTTGGATTGGTTGAGAGGCACTAACAAAGGTAGAGCTAGGGGAAGGTGTGAAATAACCCTTAACAATATTATTCTTTTTAGGTTGATTGTGAGATCAAGATGGGGAGGAATATGTTGGAGGGGGTCATGGGCTATAACACCCAAAATCGACCTTGGATTTTAAGTAACATGTACATACAAATTTTAGGTTGATGAGCCAATACATATTAATTAGGCTGGTGAGTCCAGGAGTGAATTTTTGGGGCCAATTTTCCCATGTACATTTGTGTGTATATGTTTTGGGGGAAATGTGCCAATGTGCATATGTTTTGATGTTTTTTAAGGTTGAAGATCCTTGTTTGGTAGATATGAAGTTTCATGCATGTTAATAAAAAACATATGCATTATTTTTGCAAACCAAGTCAAATGAAAAGAGTATGGTGGGGGTGGGCGGAGGGGGGGTAAGAATCCTTATGTGTTAAAATAGTTTTTTTATGACTTAATATTTATTAAAGTGCACATTTTGTTTAACCAAAATCCATCAAGTAACTTTATGGGGTACCAAGTGTTGAAGGAATGACATGCATATAAAAGTAAGGATGTTGGTATTATGGGGGAAGATCTCCTTGTATGGGGGCAACAAGAGCTCCTAGACCCATAGTTATTTGGAAATCCTTGGCAAACTAATTTGTTCACCATGGAGGTAGTGACAGAATTCGAGTGACTACGAGTGTAGAGAAGTGGGTGCATTACTTGGGTGTGGGATGGATAGGGGATGTGAGTTTGTAGGTTGGAGGCTACTAGGGTTTGGTATGAGGTCCTTGAGGGTACCTAGACATCCCTGAAGGAAGCAAAAAGTCTTAGAATCATAATTCTATATACATCCATGGTTGTCCAAATTAGTCAATCTAGAGGTAGTGGCACAATTGGAGGGACCGCAAGTACAAAGAAGGGAGTGCATTACTTGGGTGTGGGTTTGATGGATGATGTAAGATTGTAGGTTGGAGGATGCTAAGGTTTGGTATACCTTGTCCCTATTTATTGATGGTATGGTTCATGTACCTGATTTTGGATAAGTTTTTTTCTTGTGGACTCGAAGCCCCAATTCAGGGGTGACCCATTGTTGAGATAAAATGAGCAGTGTATTATATGGTTGTGGGACCCCTTTCATAACCCCAAATTTTGTAATGTAGTTAAGAACATAATGATGGGGTGATAGAATTGATGCTATGATGTCAAACTATATTATATGATGTAATGTTTAATTTTATTATTAAAAATGCTATAGCTTAGGAAATGGGACAACCAACAGATTATGATGCCTTCAGTGGGGGGGAACTTAACCTCAGAGGAAAAATATACCTTGGGTGAATATTTCCATTTTATGTGATGATTATTCTTCTAAATAAGTTGACAGGTTGAGAAGATGAAGGGTCAACGTGTGATTATACAAATAAGAGGGAGGAGCAATCAAGGGGTTATTCTTCTTGGTTCTTAAGCTTCTAGTTTTTCTCTCTTCTATTAATCTCTCATACATATCTATCTCTCTATCTCACTAATAAATTTGAATTGGCATGATAATTGATGACAACTTGTGTAATAGGAATTGAATGTGTTGTAGTCGTTTCTCCTTGGATTGGATGGCTCTAAGGACTAGAAGTTGTCCTATTTGGGCATGGCATATAAAGAACAAAAAAAGGGAGGGCCAAGGGACTCCAGATATTAGAGGACTCACTTGTGTTGTGCAAACCTATATTGTCATTTGTGAATGTCTATGGGCCTAGTCTAGTAATGTTAAGGTTGAACATTGATATTCTTTCCTTTGTGTGGAGGAGAGTGGCCTTCACTTTTTGTGTTAAATATGGTCTAAATATTGTGTGCTAAATCCTTGAGTTTAGCTTTTCTCTCGAGGCATCAAGGTTTGGCTCAGGGTTGGAAAATGATGAGAAATATTGAAACATAGCTAAACCTATGGTTGTATGGAGAGTGGCTCACCCTTCTTCAGTTACAGATTGCAAAATATTTGATTCAGGATAAGTATCTCGTATGCATGATTATTTAATTTCTCTTTTCAACAAGTTTCTATGCACATGAATTTACCATTCAACAAATTTATCATGGCTATAATTGTTATATGATTTGAATGTATATTTTTATATGTATTAAATTTTGTAACAACATTGGTTGAGGAAGATAAGCTTACTAAATTCTTTTTTAAATAGGCCATGTTGGCATTTCTGGTATACATTTTCTTCTAGGACGTTCTAGAAGTTGAAATTTGGACCATATTGAGGGGAAATCTTGTTGATCATATAATCCAAATTTCATATCTTGGGTTATGATATTTTAGCAGATATGATCATAATAAGTCAATCTTCCTTGATGGTCCTAAAATCACGCATCAAACAGGTCATTTTGCTATAACTTTTCATCTAGGAGGTTTTAGAAGTTGATACTTATACCATAGTGAGGGAAATATCACTGATTATATGGTCTAAATTTAAGATATTGGGTCACAGTAGTTTAGGAAATATGATCATTGGAAGTTGAGCTTCAATGCTCTTAAAATCATGCATCAAACATTTCATGTTGGAATGTGTGCTATAATTTTCCATTTGGAAAGTTCCAAAGCTTGAAGTTTGGACCATAATGCAAGGAACTACCACTAATCATTTGCCTTAGTTTTCAAAACTTGAACTACTATAATTAGGACATATTCCCTAAGGAAGTTATTATATTAGTTTGCATGAAAAGTGTTTGAATAAATGCCTAAATAGTTTAATGATTCGTTGCATACAAATTTCTTGATGAAACTCCCCAATGAAAATGTTGTTTTTTGGATGGGGATCGTATTGTTGTATGTTAGTATTGTTCTTTGATATAACTATTGTAGTTGATCTATGCATGTTTGCATGCAAATCATTTGAAGGAATGTGTTAAAGATGTTTTATTACAATTTGCATACAAACTATTTGATAAAATACATCAAAGGCATAACTCAAAGTTGCATGATTGAGCAATATATTTCAGTTTGTATGTTACAAAGTGGTATCAGATTTGATTGTTAAGCTCATGAAGAAGAAGAGAATTCAATACCCCATATATTTAATCAAGCAATAAGGCACTGGGTATGTGACCAATTGGTATCAGAGCATGGTTCAACACTAGACCTAGATGGGCTCAAGAACAGAGGAAATGGGAGCTCTAATACTATGTGGAAAAGTGGCATCTGAGCTAAGGTTCAAAACTGAACCTTGATGGGCTCGAGTATAAGAAATAATTTAAGTTTTAAATTAATATCTATGCATGCATGTGTACTTATCTAAATTTATTTTTTTGCATATATAAAAACACTGATGCTATTTAAAGATTCAATTGAGTTTGATGCTCCAAGATAAACATGTAGTGTGTTGACTAGATTCCCTAGTGTAGCTCAACATAATTATAAAAGGTTATGGCTGAGTGATGTAGCCATAAGTATGAGGGAGAATATATTAACTTGTCTCTTTCTAGTTTTAATAACTTTCTTTGATATTTTGAGAAATTTTCATATGTTGATGAATAATTGTATAGGCATGATAAAAATGAAAGTGATAAAATAGTTCAATGATGTGTGTCCATTGAATAGATATTAAATAATGATATGTTATATGCATGAAGATATGTTAGGTGCATATAGTAATATATGTGCATGCATAAATATTCGAGGTAGTTAGCTTTCATAACATGATTTAGATGACTAATAGTGGTTAATGGTGAACATGTAACCAGGAACAAGTTGACAACATAATTGGGAAGCCAATGAAGGTGTTGAATGTAGTCTTTTGGAATCAAGGTTGTGGAGGATAAGGTGGTTATGAGATAATGGTACAAGTGGCACTTATACATGTTGATATGTATGTTGTGACAATGTTGTGAGTTCATTTCTCCTTGGGTTTCCTTGTGGAAAATTGGAGCCCTGAAGGGAAGAGTTTAGGTACAAGTGTTTGTGTGGGGTCTAGAAAGTACCTGGAGCCATGAAGATATATGAAACTCCTATAATCCATAAGGCTTGAAGAAATTCGTGACCAAATCAATTTGGAGACCCTAGAAGGATAGTGGCATAGCCCGCAAGATTATCGTGATTAGTGAAGGGGGTGCACTACCTTGGGTCAAGTGGGTTGATGGGGTATGTGAGCTTGTTGGTTGGAGGTTGTGGGGTTTGGTACGTTGCCCATATAAGGGACGAGAAGGTGCCTAGAAAATTGTGAGGGTAAAAATAACTCTTGGAGTCATAGAACTATATACATCCTTATCCAACAAAGATAGGGGCTAATGAGGGATGTGAGCCCATTAGTTGGAAGTTGTCAGTGTTGGTTCCTTGACCTAGTTTTTGTTCAATATTGGTTATGTACCATACTTGGATCTTGGTAAGCCAATGTATTTGTGGAGTCATGATCCAACATGAGAAAGACTGATTATTGAACTAAAAAGAAACAACAAATCCTATGTCTAAGAGGAAATAAGAGATTTGCTACTAGTCAGTGGTTTTCTCTAGATAAGTGTTCCAAGAATGATTGATTATGACTCTTGAATTTAATGCACACTTAAAGAATTATTTGAATTCTTGATTAAGTGCATGATATGAGTATATGCTTGTGAGTTTGCATGAAGGAGTGACCATTTTCTGAGACAATTGTACTTGTGTGTTGAGACAAATGATATGCACAAGAGTGCAAGGAGGAGGGACCCCATAAATGTTACAAGGAAGAAATTTTGGTTTTGAGCCTACTAAGAGTTTGAGAAAAAATATTTATTTGTTTAATAAAATTGTCATGTTTATTCATGTGATGAAATTCCTAATAATATTGGAAGCTTTCCTTGTAGAGTTTCATTAAAGGGAATATGTGGACGAACGATTTGTCAAGGAGGGCTTTACTGAGTCAATATGAACTAGATACAAAGTGGAGTCAAACTATGAAAATGGCTTAAGAAAGGAGTTTCCCTTAACTAAAAATTGTGCTTAGATGATCTATTTTACTTATGAAATCAATTAGAATGATTGAATGGTAAGAAAATATAAATTGGTACTTGCTATGTTTTGGGTAATACAATAAGTTTACCTAATGAATTGCATGTCACATGGAAGGCTCATATGGCAACTTTCCAAGAGTGATCTCTTGTTGTTAACTACCACATGAAAGAAACTAGTGTGCTTATGTTTATAAGACTTGTCATGTGAATCATTGAAAAAAAGAGAGGCTAAAAACAAATTTGCATGAATAGCATGGAATATATGCAAGTATGGCACATGCATGAAAAGATGTATGTGCACATGTTTGGGTATATGGATGAAGGAATTGTTTGAATGTGTAAATTGGATACAAAGTGAAATTTTTCTTTATGAATATTCATTTAAATGTGTGTGTAAGTAGATGAAATGATAAGAGTTGTGACTAATATGTGATATTGAGATCATTTCAGTGGTTGTTGAATGTTGCAACATCAAGTATGTTAACAATTTAGTTAAAATCCTTAAGAAGATCTTAGCTAAGAATGCATGTGATGGTAGCCAAGTAAGTATGGAAAGTAGAAAGCAAAGGAAAAAAATGGTAAACGAATTGGGTAAGAATTATTTTTATCTGAATTTCAAATCCTTTACTTTTCAAATTAATGTATGCATTACATGGATGTCCAAGAAGGGGTATGGTTAAGGAGGAAAATTGTCAACACAAAAAGATTTAGTAAAATATTAATAATGTGTGCATGCATTGAACTACCATGTTGAAAAAATATTAAATGAATGAATAATACACTCATGAGATAAAATATGTTTGGTAATGCATTGAGAGAATGCATTAAAATGTGGGATGTATGAAACAAATGTGGGGACTGCAATTGTGTTAATGATTCCATGCGTATTGGCACAATAGTCTTTATGTTTGAGACAAATGATTCTATCATATAATGTTAAGTTTGTTATTAAAGAACATGTAATCGAAGGATTGGTTTTTTTCTAGTAGATGTGAAAGTTGTATGGAATTATCCATATATGAAAGCAAGTTTGTCATAATAATTAGTGGGTTATGACAAAGGGAAGAAGATTTTAGTATGTAAATATTGATATAATCTTTTTGATGCATCCATGAGCTACTATGGCATGTTTTTGTCATGACACTCATATTATGAATCACGATAGAATATATGCTTAGTGCATTGAGTTCATGTATGCTTGTATGAGACAATTAATTGGATGGTTGAATGTCATTAAAAAAAATAAATCCTAATAGTTTTGAGGAATTGTTGAGTAGTGGAATGAGTGGCATGAGTGGCATGAATCCATCATACTGCAAAGTAAAGTGGACACTAATTGCTCATGAATTTAGATATATGAATCTTTCATCTTGACCCTTTGGTTGTTGGAATAAGTGTTTGAATGCATTATAGAATGATTGGAATGATTGTGATGAACACAAATAATGCAATGCTAGCTTCACTTCAGTTTAATATTTTTAAATTAATTGAAAGTGATTGAATTATTGTTAGGTCCCTATAATACTAGTGTATTCCCCTTATTGTTATTGTTAGTGTAGCCCCCTATTTTTATTGTTGTGCCCCGTAGAAGTCCACTATTGTTATTGTTGTGCCCTTACATTATTATTGTTATGTAGGTGTTGATTATATTGTGACCCCTTAAACTCTTATATATACCAAGGAGGTCTTATCATTTGTATCATCCAAGAATTGTTCATTTATGAAAGTTTAAAGGAGGTTCCCCTTCGAAGAGGATAATTTTTAAGTCATTGATCTATATTTTATTTTGTTTTGTGAGGTGGTTATATAACATTTGGTATCAGAGCTTTGGATTCTAGGGTTTCACTTCTCAAACAAGTCAACTTGGAATTTTAGCTATAACTTTTTTCTACGAGGCTTGAGAAACTGAAATTGAAACCATGTGGAACCAAAATATTGGTGCACTTTGTGTACAAATTTAAGATCTTGGTTCTCTATATTTTCGGAGATATGATCCAAGGAAGTGAGCATTTTTGCAGGCTCCATAATTCCATCTCAAACAGGTGACCTAGGGAAAATAAACATAACTTTCTTTCCGAATGTCAGATTTGAATTTTGTAAAATGTGACTGAAAGGGAACGAATTGTAGTTATTTGAGTATCATTGTTAGGGTCGAAGGTTGAAACAATCACACGTGGCACTCCATACAAGTTATCTATATTGAACTAGTCTATAATCAGGTCATCGTGGGAGATAGGTCATAACTCTTTCCTGAAGAATCCACTCTTGGAATGACTTGTGGGGTTGGAAGTAAAACTCAGAAGGATACCATAGGAAGAAATTTCATATATTTGAGATATTAAATTACAGAGATACAACATTTTCAATATTGAGCTCCTAAAATGCAATAAAACAATGTGTATTTTTTAAATTTTGCATAACTTTTGTTTCAAAAATCAATTTATTTCAAACAAGCATAGTGAAGCTTATATATCATTGTTTGATTCCAAAATGCCTCGAAAAAAAATGGACACACCTTGTAATAAATCAAAAATCTCTTCTATGATGCATGAAGAAGAGGAAGAAGTGCAACATGATATATCAAATTTACGAGGCCAAGTGTGACAAATTTCACTCTCACAAACAGTAAAAAAAAATGAATTGGAAGCAATGATGAATGATATGATGGATGGTTTAAAAGGGAACATAAATTCTTTCGAATAAAAAATGGAATATCCATAAGTCTCCATAAGTCTTATAATAGAATAAAAAAGTGTTATAATTCTCCATAAGTCTTATAATAGAATAAAAGTGTTACAAGACTCCATAAGTCTCCAAACTCTTTGATCCAAAATTGGATCCTGGAAAAACCTCTAAGTCTAAAAGACTTCATGTAAGAGGTGAAAGGTACCAAATGGCACACATCCTTTGTAAATCAGAGGAAAATGAAAGTCGTAGGCTGCTCTCAGACATAGTCTCATTGTAGGGATCCCTCCATTCAGAATCCAACGCAACTTGAATGGGCGAAAATGGATTTCAGATGGGAAAGCTATCATAAAATGAAGCTGCCCTTTTTCAAAGGAAAAAGAGGAAAAATCCCTTGCAAATGGGTCTAAAACCCTCTAAGCCTTCCAAATCTCCCAAAAGAGAAAAACAAGCACAAAAGGAGGAGTTATGGACTCATTGGATAACACTATCGGAGGCTTAAAAACATGAGAAAATAGCGAAATGAGGCATATCGGGAGGCTGGCACAATGAATGCACAGGGGTCGTCAGATCTGGCCGATCAATGGTCTAGATCTGATCGGCATATCGCATCGACGGGTCAGAGCAGAGGCATGGCGCGATGGACTGGGGCGATGCGATGGAGCAATCGCTGAAATCGGCAGATCGCCATCGGCGAACACAATAGAGCGTCCATGTTATATATATATATATATATATATATATAGATATATATATATATATGTGCGATAGTCCGACTGTGATCGCTGATATCAGCGGATCGACGTCGGCGATACCAAAGGGGAAGCCAAAGGGCCGTTGCGACTAGTTATGCGATATGGCCGGACCCGATAGGGTTCCTGAATGGAAATATATATATATATATATATATATATATATATATATATATATATATATATAATATATATATATATATATATATATATATATATATATATATATATATATATATATATATATATATATATATATATATTTTTTTTTTTTTTTTTTTTGAAATCCGCCAAATGCGATTTTAATGTATTTCACCTTTTCATTTATTAAACGAAAAAGAAAGGGGCAGGCCAATTGTGATTGCGATAAGCGATCCCCAAGTGGATCCCATAGGGATATAAAGTAGGATTATAAAACTTTGAAGTTTAGAACTGTGTGTTCTATGGATTTTTCCGTGTTTGGCAGCATTTCTCTATGTAAACAGAAAATGACTGCTCAGAGGAATTTTAAGCGTCGATTGCCTTGTCTGTTACCAAATAAGTGGCATCCATCCCAGGAAGCGTTTAGCAATGATTGCTAATGCTCAGAGGAGGAAAATGAAGGGACAGTGGCTAGAAGACCGAGAGCTTGAAAAGGAAAAACCAACGGGCAGCACTGATTTGGCTTTTAAGCCATGAAATGTCAAAGACAAAGGTCTACTGGGTTGTATAACGGTGGCCAAATTATGTTTGATGTTGAGTTAATGTTGGTGGCCAAGTTGTTGTTTGTTGTTGAATGCTGAAAGTAATAGTAGCAGAGAAGTGAAAAGCAACTGAGGGAGCCTTTGGGGTCCCTTGAAGTTCAAGTGAAAAGCCAGAGAGCATGAAGGTTGCAAAAGGTAGAAAGAAGCTAGAGTAGGAGAGACAAAGAGCCAAGAACCCGAGCCAAAGAGACAAGAGTTAGAGCCAAGAGCTAGAACTAGAGCCAAAGAGCCAGAGTTAGAGCCAAGAGCCAGAACCGAGAGCCAAAGAGCCAGAGCCAAGAGGCAAGAGCCAAAAGCCAGAGCTTCAAGAGCCAAGGGATAAAAAGGCGTCTGAACCCACTGTTTAGGTGTAGAACAACAAGAGTTGAGGCAAAGACTTGTAAAAGACTTACACCATAATCCCAGAGAGCCAAGTCAAATTGACAAGAGCTCACGGAGATGTAGCCCAAGAGTGGTGGGTGAGCTCCAAATTAATTTGTTGTTTTATGTGTCTATTTTTACTATTGCCTTACTCACTGTTATATGCATTTATGTATATGTTCAAGCACATTTAAATTTTAGCATGCACAGTAGATCTTAAAGCACATAACAACCAACAATAAAAACAAGCATATGCCTATATTTTCAAACATTTCTTAATTCCGCATTGGTTAATCATAAAAGACGTAGGAAAATTCAAGTTTTGGAAGTGGGAGAGGTTCTTGTAAGCTAGACAAGAAGCCTAAGAGCCCCATTTTTAGATCACTCTTCCTATGCGAGGATGCCTTGCCAAGGAATGGATCAATCGAGGGACTTCAGAGGTAGAAAGGGGGATGCTTGAACTTGGACGGGAATACAAGGAAGGGGAGACTTGACTGAATTGGTTTTCAATGATTCATGTGCATACTCATTAGTATCATGAATGCATCAAGTGCATCCAAGAAAACAATGAGTTGAACTTGTTCGTTGTGGAATCCTTATGAAGCAACGAAAAACCATGCAATAATTTTCTAGAATGCTAGGAATTTTAGAGGTAAATAGACTGTGAAAAATGAATGACATTGCTCGAAGTGGAAACTAAGGACATGGAAAATGTTGCTAATATGAAAGTGACATATTCATTTTTTTCATATAATGGTTCTACGTATAATAGAACACTGAGGATAATTTTCCTTAAAGGGGAAGGGGATTGTGACAACCCTTTCATTACCTTAAATTTTGTGATGTAATTAAGAACAGATAGTGATAAATTTCTAGTATTGATGCTATGATGTCAAATTCTATTATATGATGTAATGCTTATTTTTATTAATAAAAATTCTAAAGATGAATATAGGGAACAACCAATATATTATGATGCCTTGGGGATGGGTAAAAGTTGACTTAAGAAGAAAAATATACCTTGGGGGAATATTCTCTTTGATGTGCTAATTAGTCTTCCCAAGAAGTTGAAAGGTTGGGAAGATGAATGATAAAGGTGTGATTATAAAAATATAGGAAGCAACCAAGGGGTTCTTCTTCTTTGTTCTTAAGCTTCTATTTTTCCTCTCTTCTATTACTATTTCATACATCTCTCTCTTTCTCACTAAAAATTCGAATTGGAATGATAATTAGTGACAACTTGTGTAATGAGAATTAAATGTATTGCAGTGCTTTCTCCTTGGATTTTATGGCTCTGAGGACTAGGAGGTGTCTTATTTGTGTGTGGCACAAAGTGCATTGAAGAATGGAGGGATGAGGGACTGTAGAGATTAGAGAAGGACTCCCTTGTGTTATGCAGACCCGCATTGTCCTTTGTGAATGTTTATGGGCTTGGTCAAAGAATGGAAATGTTGAATAGTGACATTATTTCCTTTGTGTGGAGGAGAGTGGCCTTCACATTTTGTGTTAAATATGACTTGAAAATTGTGTGTTAAATCCCTGAGTTTATTTTTACCACTAGGGCATCAGAATATGGCTCAAGGGTGGTCAACTAAGAGAAGGACAACAACATAACTGAGACTATGGTCGGGTGGAGAGTGGCTCACCTTTCTTCAATTCCCGATTGCAAAATATTTGACTCAAGATTAATATCTCTTATGCATGATTATTTCATTTCTCTTTTCAATAAGTTTATATGTACATGTATTTACACTTTAGAAAATTTGTCATGGTTGTATATGTTATATATTTTCAGATTTGTATTTGCAACTATTTATTTTATTTTATTTATTTATTTTATTGCTTTGAACTGAAAATATTTTGCGGAAGATCATGTGTTTTCCTTGTCCTATCCAAGAGAAAATCCCCAACCATATGATCATACAAAAAAGCAATCGTGCATTCCCTAATTCTATAGGGTTTGAACCAACTCCTAGTATCCTTGTAGATTGGCGAAGGATCTTGAGTTCGATGTAGAGTCCTCTCACTTCAATTAGGAGATCCCAATTTTCTACCATTGATATAAGCCTGCACACAAGCACAAACAAACAAGGACAAGAAGTGATCTTTCATAGAATATCATCAATTCAAAGTAATAAACAATACCATGAACAAATAGTTGCAAGTACAAATCTGAAAGGAAATGAACATATATCTCTATTAATCAATAATCAAATTGTACAATTATACCTTCAAGCATAATGTCTACTCTCCAAAATCCAATATAGTCTCGCCCTCTCTAAGAAATACGACCTCAAAAAAAGGTATGTCTCTCAATCTCTAAATCAACGTAGCAACATCTCAATATAATTCTCACTCTTTGTCTCCCTTTCCTCTTGCTGAGATTATATAGGTTTATTCTATCCTTTGGGAGAATGTATATAAATACCTAGGGGCTTGAGAAATTAGGAAAATTCTACAATAATGGACCCCTAGCCAACTTATACACAAGTGGGTTAAGTTGATCTCCTTAGGAATGACAAACTCTAGAAACCTTTTTCACAACTATGAGCTTTTTCTCAATTATCTCATAATTATAATATTTTAGTAAAATAATTATGAGAAATTGCTCAATTATGTAATTTCACCCTTTTAACATGGGACAAATATCACATGAGTAAAAGAAAAGGTGAAAAGGGGATGCATTTTAGCCAACAACTAACGTAAGTTGACCTTGGGTTTCTCTCACTATAATGGAGTGGAAACTAGGGTTATAACAGATTCCCTCTAGTGCATGAGGTTATAAGAGTGTTATGAAACCAACTCACAAAAAGATAGAAAAGATAGATCAATGACTTAGAAACCAGTGTCTTCGAGGTGGAAACTTCCTTTACATTACACAAATGAACAATTCTTGGATGATACAAATGAAAAGGCCTCCTTTCTATATATAGGAGTCTAAGGGGTCATAATATAATTAGAGCTGACATAACAATAATAATGTAAGGGCACAATAATAACAATAGTGGGCTTCTATGGGGCACAATAATAACAACATGGGAACTACATGGGCACAACAATATAATAAGGGGGTTACATTGGTAATATAGGGACCTAACATGCCCCTCTCCTTCAAAAAGTGTTGTCCTCAATGCTTGAGTAGTTTTTTATGCTTCTATATAAAATTCTTGTCCTCCCATGTGGAATATTTAGAGGGTAAGTTCTTCCACTTGATGAGATACTCTGAAATTGATCGATTTTGTAGCTGTTGGGTTCTTGTTTCTATCACTGCTCCAGGTTCCAATATGATTTTTCCTTCCTCGTCAAGTTCTGGCAATATTGTTTGAACTAGGATCTTCTGCAACTTTTGAATGAGTGGCCACACTTCTTCGTCCTTCTTACATTCATCCCTTGCTTCATTTTTCCAATCTAGTTGGATAATAGAAATAGCATAAAACAATGCTTCCACATCCTCATCCTTTCTTGAGAGTGCATCTGCAACAAAATTTTGCTTCCCTTTTTTGTAGATGATTTCAAAGTCATAACCCAACATATTTGTGACCCATTTTTTTTTTGTTATTATAAAAATAATCTTTGTTCTAAAGAGTATTTAAGACTATCATGATCCATTTTTACCTTGAAGTGTCTTCCCATTAGGTAAGGTCTCCATTTCTTAAGTGCATGTAATATTGCCAACATTTCCTTCTCATAAATAGCTTGCTTGAGATGTAGCCGTAAAAATACCCAATCGCCTACATCAAAACTTCTTTCACTTGCGATGTTGATCTACCTGTTGTTTCATTCGATTCTGCACCAAAGTGGCATTATCCTTTAAAAGTTGGAGAACTTTTTGTTGATGCTCGATGTGATCTTTCACTGCTTGAATCTTTTTCTTCTTGATATGTCCTTCTATCTTGAGAGTTTAAAGAGTGGTAATTTCTTCCAATGCATTACAAGATATGGTCAGATTCATTTCTTGATGCTCGATGTGATGTTTCACTTCTTGAACATTTTTCTTCTTGATATGTCCTTCTATCTTCATAGCTTGAGGAGTGTTAATTCTTTCCAATGCATTACAATATATGGTCGGATTCATTTCTTCTTTCTTGATGTGATTTTTCATTTCTTGGAACATTTTCTCTTTGATATGTCCTTCTATCTTGAGAGTTTGAGGAGTGGTAATTCTTTCCAATGCTTTACAAGATATGGTCGGATTCATTTCTACTTTCTCCGGGGTTGGTTCCTGGCATATATCCTCTTCTTTTTATGTTTCTTAATCCTTTTCTTCCTCCTCTTTACAATCTATGTAAAATAATTTCTTCTCGGCACACTTATGACCTTTAATGTATTTGTTATCACAATTGTAACAAATCCCTTTTTCTCTTTTTTCTTCTAATTGGTGTCAACTTTGTAGGTTGTGGAAGGCTAGGAGAAACAACACTTCTATATTTATTGTTTTGAGGGGTAGACTTCCTTGTTTCCATAATTTTGCTTTCCACTTTTCTTTCCAACCTGAATGCCTTCTCCAGTGAATCATGTTCCCAAAGAGGAACCTCATGTTGAATGTTATCCTTTAAAGTCCCTATGGAGACATCAATCTTCTGCTTCCCTGGAATATCATTTTCCCTTATATTCAATTTTTGAAAGTCCTCAATGTGCTCTCCCTTTGAACACTTCTATTTGATATTTATCAATTGGCTAAAGAAGGTTTTTCTCTTTGTATCCTCATAATGTGTTATCATTTCCTTTGTGAAAATTGACCACGTAACAAGTGGTTTACGAGAAAAAAGCCCTTTATACCATAAAAATTGATCCGGTTTGAAATATGAAGATGCAATACATACCTTTTGTAATAGTTTCATCTCATGTAAATCAAATATTTCTCCATTTGTAGTATCCAATTTACCGGGTCCTTGCCATCAAGCTTCCTCATATCGCCTTTTCTTGATTTTAGGAGCTTGATCTTGAAAGGACTGTAATTCTATAATTTTAGATCTCCAAGTTCTGACATTGTGTCTTGCAGTAGCCCTCTTTTTTCTCCTTCTAACCCCGCAATTCTGCTCAAGATTGGATTATGCAAGGAAGAGTTATGTCAAATCTCCCACGATGACCTGATTATAGACTGGTTCAGTAGAGCGCACTTGTACGAAGTTCCACGTGTCACTATTTCAACCTTAGGATCTAAAAAATATACATAGAAAAATATAGTTTGTCCTGTTTCTATAAATTCTTACGAAATTTCAATCTGATGCTTATAAAGAAAGTTATGACAATTTTCCCAAGATCACCTATTTATAATGCAATTCGGGAGTTTGCAAAAACCATAACTTCCTCAGATTATATCTCTGAAAATATAGCAAGACAAGATCTGAAATTCGTACCCAAGCGTAACCAATATTTCGGTTCAAATAAGTTTTAATTTCAGAGTCTGAACCTTCATAGAAACAATATTATAGTGAAAATTCCACAATGACCTGTTTGAGATGAAATTATGGAGCTTGCAAAAACCCTAACTTCCTCAGATCAAATCTCTGAAAATATAGCGAGACAAGATCTGAAATTCGGACCCAAGGTTCAGACCAAGTTCTTCTCAAATGGGTTTGGTTTTTAGCTTCTGAAACTTCATAGAGAAAAAAGTTATAGCGCAAATTCCACGATGACCTGTTTGGAGCAACAAAACCCTAGAATCCAAAGCTCTGATACCAAATGTTATGAAACCAACTCACAAAAAGATAGAAAAGATAGATCAACGACTTAGAAACCAGCCTCCTCGAGGGGGCAACCTCTTGTACATTACACAAATGAACAATTCTTGGATGATACAAATGACAAGGCCTCCTTTCTATATATAGGAGTCTAAGGGGTCATAATATAATCAGAGTTGACATAACAATAATAATGTAAGGGCACAATAATAACAATATGGGGAATAATTATTATTTGTTTTGAAGTAATTGAACTTTGTAAGGGAGGAGGGAAGTTGTTTTCGCTTGGAGAAACTAGATCTGGAGAAATCGGTGAAGATGGCTAGGGTTTTTGGGGCCGCCAACACTCTGCAGCACTGCGAAGGGACTGAGGAAATGGAGAGACCTTGGGGGAAATCGACCGCAGGAATAATGGATATGTACATGCCGTCATGGATTTGGTACCGTAGCGGAACAAAACACAATCTTTCTGCACCAAATCGATCCCTGAAGGCCGATATGACTGCCCACAGGTCATGGACGAGCCCTTATTACCTGTCTAAGGGTCATTTTTATTGCAAATTGTTTACTTCTATTGAAACAGGTCACGGCAAGGATGATACAACTAGCCAACGACCAGATCCGCAAACGTATTCAGAACACCATCTTGAATCACAGACATTATGTGCGCTTTTGGACAAGGGCGAAGCGGAATGGCTGGAGATGGCTATGTGTGCGGGAGCCAAACAGAGTGAGGATGGCCAGATCTGGGGCTTTCTCATGGACATCATTGCTGAAAGAGCTGGATCTGCCGCAGTTCACATCGAATCTGCGATAGCAGCATCGGGTAAATCGTTGGATGGAAGCGGACTTTTCTCTCCCACAGTAGGAAGATATGTGAACCCCAGATCTGCCATATTTCCGCCAGATCTGGCTCATAAACCAGTGAATCAGGGCCTACTCCTCACGAACACAGATCTGATCCAGATCTTCATTAAATCGATTGAAGGCAAACATTTTTGCATGAGAATCAGTAAGGGGATGAGCATACACGAGTTAAAGAAGAAGATCCAGGGTCACCTTGGAACCCCAGCTCAATATCAAAACCTTATATATTCTGGGTTCAGTTTGCAGGACAACCAAACACTCCAGCACTACGGCATTACCAACGATTCAACCATCACTCTTAATCTGCGACTGTGTGGTGGAAGCACTGGTTCCAGCTCAAAAAATACCAGCTCTTTTCGGGATGCAGTGAAAGGGAAAAAAATGGAAAATAAAACAGTACCACCATCAGGGTTGCCAGGACCCTACATCGTTGAACAAAAGCCAGAATCACCAACTCTACAAGTAACTATGCCAGAGGTAAATAGCCTATACACCGATTTATCTAATACTGCAGTTATTTGTAGATTCAATGGATTCTGGCCTAAATTAGATGCCTTGCATCAATGGATCTACTCAACATGGACACCTAACTATGAAATTTATCTCTGCCCCAAGGGGTTTTTCATAGTTAGATTTAATACAGAACAGGAAAGAGACAGCATTATCAATCAGGGGCCTTGGTTCTGGGGCAGTGCCGGCCTCTTTACCACCCCCTGGTTCTCGGATTTTGATGCTACTACAATGATAGTCTCAAAAATGCCTGTATGGGTGAGGCTACATGGACTCCCACTACACTTCTGGCATCAAAAAGTGTTAATCGCCATTGGGAATTCTCTAGGGAAATTCCTAAAAATGGATGAAGATAGAGCTATCAGGGGAATCTTTACATTTGCCAGAATATGTGTAGAAGTGGACTTGAGTGAGGGGCTACCTGACCACATCACGCTGAACTTTAATAATACTCAATGGATACAGCAGCTTGACTACGAAAACACAGCATTCCGATGCAGGAGCTGTATGCAGACAGGGCACCTTCAATATGACTGCCCATTAGCTCGAAAGGACCCCCGGAAAACTAAGAAACAACAAAAAAAGCCCAAAGGCTGGCAGCACACAGACCCATTGGAAGAAGAGGACATAAATGAGGAACCCACAGAGAACCAGACGGAACCAGACTCTCAAATGGGACAGAAACAAACTCAGGAAGCAATTACCCCTTCTACTCACACGGGGCCGATCATTACAGATCTGCATCAAGAGTTACAAATGGAAGTAAGTGGCATAAAGAGAACCCACGGCTCAGAGGGCTCAGAATCAGACAAAGAACTACAAATGAACACAATGGAAAACCAGCTAGCTATTATTACACCCATTGCTGACTCGGGTGGATGGCATCGGGTGGAGAAGAAGAAGGGAAGAAAAGTATAGGCTTGCTGGAACACATTTTTTTTTTTCTTTTTCTGTTACTCTGTTGGTTCCTGTCTTTACAGGAATAGTTCTTTTCTATTTAGTGTTATTGTCTCTATTTTTTCGCTGCCTGTCATTACAGGATCAGCCATCTGCATATGCCTTGGCATCTACAAAATGTAATTTTATCAATTATGAATAAAATTACGACTTTTTCCTAGGGGGAAAAAAAAAACAATATGGGGACTACATGGGCACAAAAAATAATAAGGGGGTTGTACTAATAACAATAAGTGGTTACACTAGTAGTATAGGGACCTAACAAAGAGAAACGATGGTCGAAATGCATTGCAATAGAGCTTAGAGGTCAAAATGGGAGGAAGGAAACAAAGCCAAGAATCCAGATTGAAAGACACCAAATGATGAAGTCTCATTTGTGTTGATAACATCCCCGAGGCAGGCATACCCATGGTCAGTCATAAAGAAATACTAAACATGGCCACCAAAACATACATTGAGGATCCATGACATGAAATGTTAAGGCATGGCCATGAAGAATAAACACTGGATCCATGTGACTCATTAGATAGAGCATATCCACTAGCAAATACAATGTGGATCTATGTCATAGTATACATTAGTAGGACTATGGACACATGATAGACATGAGGTGCCCCATAATATCCCTCAAAGTACATAAATGATACGTAAATCCAATGCAACTCGGGGAGGGTGTCATATAAGCGTATAAATTTTGCAAATTCTATACAAATCTACCTCTAAGATCATGTAGAAAATCTGACTGTAGATTAACTCGATAATGCAATATACCAAAGAAAAATACTATCATCTACTTCTACTATAAATTTGCTTTGTGGAAGCTTAAAGATCTAGCTGAATCATAGTTGAACACATATAACCATAAGAAGAAGAATCAATGCACATGAAACACAAAAAATACTCAGGGGAAAGCCTCAGCTAAAAACCCCTCTATCTTTATTATCGTATAAGGTGGAAATATATTAGAATTACACAAAGCCTTAGATCTCATAGCTAGCCAACTCTCTGTAAAATCCTCGTGGATTCTCACAGGCAAACAAGGCTTCTCACAAACCTTCTCCTCTATCCTCCAAGCCTCGTAGTTCCTTGCGCAGTTTCTCCTGGGTGATCCTGTTGTTACCAAGTGTAGCAATAATCACTCACATTGATCTCACACCCTATCTGAACTGTGCAATCCTCAAGGAATCTTGTTCCTTCTGCATGCATGAGTTTCCTTTATTGGAGAAAACATGTAACTGATAGTACAAGTGGTCCTTGACATTTAGCTCAACTGGGTCTTTCTCAGAATAGACATGCATGATTTTCTGATGAGTGAATCTTTAGTTATCTGGAGTACACTTGTTGAGTGCATGCATGCATCAACTGACTAATAACTCACAATTAGTTCCTCAAATAGTTTGGAACTAATTTAACTGGACTTAACTTAGTAAACTGAGCTAACTAATTACAACTCAAATATAACTCAATCTTATCTCCTTAATTAAGGGATAATCTCCTTAATTTAAGGGATAATTGTTGCATGACTTCAGAAAGACTTCTAACTTGAATTTCTTGTTGCTATTTTCAACACTCCCTCTCAACAAGAAAGGAATTGAACTTGATCCCGATCCTGAACCTTTGGAATGTTATGCATGCAACACTTCTCTCTAGTGTTATTTCTCCAGCAAATTCAAAAACAAAAAACATCCAACCTAAATCAGTATGATGCATCTGTCATCAAAGTCTCTAACTGCTATTGCCTCTATCGACTGAAAACTTTGTGCTTCTACTGACTCTGCCTTTCTACACAGTTGTTAATCCTTCTTTGTTCTCTTCAGTATCTGACTGCTCTAGCCTCTATCACTTTGATCTCTGACTGCATCAATCCCCTGATTCCTCCTGCTACTATGTACTTTGGGCTCCCGTAGCAAGGTACGATCCATGAGATAAAACCTCTCAATCGACCCTACCCAATTTTAGCCTTCTTAGGACTATCACTTCACATCGCCCCACCTCACACCTGGAGGTATGGCTGCATGTGATCCCTCTGTCCACTTCTCCAATTGTGGCTCCTCCACAGTTGTCTGAGACTTCATCTGAGGCTGCATGTTAAGAGGTAATTTACTCTCCCTCTCAACCACCAAGTCTCTAACATTTTCCTTACTCCTCAAGGCTTTGCATCTTGAACCTCAAGAGCATACAGGTTCCTAACTCGTGAACCGATTTGTTTCACATGTCCCGTGGTGATGTGTCTAAGGAAAACCTTTCCCTTACCGAAGACAACATCGTAGCCTTTGTCCTCCAACATCGCGATTGATACCAAGTTCTTCTTCAGTCTAGGCACATACTTCACTTCTGTCAAGGTGATAAGAGCTCCATGCTCCCTATGAAAAGAAACCATGCCCACTCCTGAAACACTATACCTTTCATCGTCACCCATCTCAATGCGCATCTTGAGGCCTTTCTCCTCCAAGGTACTGAATAAACTTTTATCGCTGGTCATGTGGAATGAGGCTCCACTGTCAAGATACCAACCACAACCCATCATCGATGACAACATGCATGCGATGAGGGTGAAGTACATTTAGAACTGAGAGGCTAATGCCTCACCTTTATATCCTTCTGAGGATCCCTTCTTGGACTTCTTTGATGGGAAATTAGTCGCATAATGACCCATCTCATGACAATTAAATCGTCTCACTTTAGAATTATCAACCTTCTTCCCTCTATGAGAAGAATTTGATTTGGAATGAGAATCCTTCTCCTTCCCTTTCCTTGCCTTACTCACTAAGGCCATATTTTCTTCATCCTCATCCTTGGATGAAGAACCATCTCATGTGCTCCTCCTGATCTCCTCCTGCATCAGATCTGACCACATTCGTTCCTAATCTGGAAGTTTCTCCCTTCCATTCACAGAGTCCTGGTAGCTATTCCAGCCCTTTGGAAGGCCAAGGAGAGCGAAGCTCACCATATCATCATCGACAGTAGTTATTCCCACACTGATAATCTCATCTCTGCAAGTGGTGAGCTTGTTCAGATATGTGGAAATAGTATCGTTATTCTCCATCTTGATTCTTCGAAGCTTATCCTTGAGTGCCAATTCCCTTTGGTCGCTACTGTTCTGGTAGAGGTCCTTCAATGTCTTCCACGTTGAATATGGAGTATCCTTCCCATGGAGACTCGAGACAATATGGTCTCGAACTCCCTTAAGGACGATCCGTCTCACCCTCGCCACACACTTCTTCCACTCAGCCAACTCTTGTGCACTAGTTGAACCTGGCTTTGGGATTTCTTGATCAATGAAATCCTTCAATCCATTGTCCTCTAATACAACCTCCATGCGATCTTTCCATGCTATGTAATTCGAGCTACCATCCAAGGCATATTCGAGTCTCAAGCCATAGAACACCATTGACGAACCCGAAGTATGATATGAATTTGATTTGCACCTGCAACCCCGAACTTCAAACTTCGAATTCTCTTCTCCATATATTGTTCATTGCTCCGATAAACGCAGCTCCGATATAATGTAGAAATTCTGCAAATTCTCTACAAATCTACCTCTAATATCATGTAGAAAATCTGATTGTAGATTAACTCGATAATGCAATATACCAAAGAAAAATACTATAATCTACTTCTACTACCAATTTACTTTGTGGAATCTTAAAGATCTAGTTGAATCAGAGCTGAACACATTTAACCATAAGAAGAAGAATCAATGCACATGAAATAAAGAAAATACTCAGGGGAAAGACTCAATTAAAAACCCACTATCTGTATTATCATACAAGGTGGACATGTATCAGAATTACACAAAGCATTAGCTCTCACATCTAGCCAGCTCTCAGTACAATCCTCCTGGATGCTCACAGGCAAACAAGGCTTCTCACAAACCTTCTTCTCTGCCCTCCAAGCCTCCCATTTCCTTGCGTAGTTTCTCCTAGGTGATCCTACTATTACCAAGTGTAACATTGATCTCACACCCTGTCTGAACTACAAAATCCTCAAGGAACCTTGTTCCTTCTGCATGCATGAGTTTCCTTTATAGGAGAAAACATGCAACTGATAGTACACTGTCCTTGACATTTAGCTCAACTAGGTCTTTCTTAGAATAGACATGCATGAGTTTTTGATGAGTGAATCTTCAGTTATCTGGAGTACACTTGTTGAGTGCATGCATGCATCAACTAACTGATAACTCACAATTAGTTTCTCAAACAGTTTGGAACTAATTTAACTAGACTTAAATCAGTAAATTGAGCTAACTAATCACAACTCAAATATAACTCAATCTTATCTCCTTAATTAAGGGATAATATCCTTAATTTAAGGAATATCTGTTGCATTACTTCAGAAAGACTTCTAACTTGAATTTCTCCAACCAATTAATCCATAATGAATTAATTAATTATTTCCAAGAAGCTGGTGAGACTAAATTCGAATTTTAATCCAAGGACAAATTAAAATTGGAATATTCTGGATTCTATTTTTATCATTTCTTGTTGCTATTTTTAACAATAAGAGTATGTCCCTATCCTAGGGTCTTTGACATGACCTCGATGGTACGAATCTACAACATTTGAATAGATGTGCTGAGGTTGAGCATGGTAGAAATTGCTTGATTATCATCCAATGAGGTAAACCCATAACAGATGCAAGGGGATACACCAATGAGGAAAATGGATCCTAAGGTACCTAGTATAGTCCACTAAGTGTGAATGAATGAGATGACATTGAACACCAGTCAACTCGATCAATGAGGAGTCAATGATGTAAACCCATTGTCGATCGTGAGGAATCCTACCACTAAGGTTTGTAAGCTCCAAGGTACTACTGGTTCCTAGATCAAACTCTTGGATAATGAGTTGAAGTTGATAGGAGAAGATCTGTCGAAGGAGGGTTGTTGGTACTATTTTATTGCTATTCTTTTCTTCTAAAAATCCATCATTTATCTATCATTTTCTTCCATAAACTCCTCATAGTCCATTGAAATTGATTAATGAAGCATTATAATTGTTATTTTACATTAAATTTAATTTATGGGTTTTTATGTTAAAAATTGGAATTTTTCAACAAAATTACGGGATGTAATGACTTCCTGTAATTGGTTTATGTTGTGACATGTGGCATGGCAGGAAAATCGAAACAGAAGATAAGGACGTGATCTAGGATGTACATACATGGTGGAAAATCTATTTAGCATCGAATTTGGAGCTCATGAATACATGGTCAATGCTGGTCAAACCCAACCTTTTTGGTTGTAAAAGAAAAAAAATCTGAAGTTACCTAAACTGATTTCGATTTGTTTTAGAAATTAGTTAGGATTAGAAAATAGCCTTTTTGGTTGTAAAAGCAGAAAAATCTGAAGTTATAGAAATCAGTTAGGATTAGGAAGAACGAAAATAGCCTTTTTGGGTTGTAAATTTTAATAAAAAGAGGAATGCTAGTAAAGACAAAGGAGGAGAACAGACTTAAGACTGAAGCGTATTCCAGAACTCTGTTTGAATGTAATCTATTCTCAGAACTTAATCAAAGGCAAAATTTCATCAATTATGGTGTTTATGAGTTAACGTTCTTATCACCTGAAGTTTTTCTAAGTGTGCCATCAAAGCGTGGAAGGGCCCTATGTGAAGATTGGTACACTTTCTTTTCTGTTTCATAGAATTTAGTCTTCAGATCTGAATAGCGTTTTATTTCATTCCATTGCTTGTGAGTTTATCAATTCAATTAGAAGTTCTTGTGATTGCTATTTTATGATTCGTAGTAGTAGCTTGAAAATTTAATTGCAAAATTATTGAATAAGACCTTGTAAGAGGTTTAATTGAACATTGAATTTCAAAATATTTCTATGAACTCTGTTTTCATGAATTTGATTTTTAATATGCTTAGTGTGTTATCTTGAAAGAGTTTTTGTGAATTATATCCTTGTAAGAGGATTGAGAACTCAGACTAGTAACACTCTGTGTTTTTTTTAACAGTTAATTAAATTAGATGATATAAGTGTTTAAATTGTGAAAGGAAACATATTTCAATCTCTTGTAAAAGAGTGTTGTAGCCTGTCACAATAGACACTTATTTAGACAGATTAGATCCTTTTAGGTCTATAAACTTTAGACACGTGCCTCTAAGTTTACCTACCTTGGTTGACATTAAATTTAGTCTAATCTAGAACCCTAGATTGGTCACAACATTTTGGTGCCGTTGCCGGGGAGGCGCAACTAGAGGATTTCTAAAAAAAAAAAAATTAAACAAAAACAAACAAAAACATAGATTTAATTTTAATTGATCATTTTAGAAGTCATGTTTACTTATGTCTAGATCTAGAGATGATAAAGGTAGATTCATAAAAACCCCCCATCCAAAAACTAATCCACCACTAGGAGCAGACCCTTTAGGAAAAATTGAACACACAACACCAGCTGGGAAAGTCACCATACAAAAATTAGAGGATAAATAGAAATCAGGGCAAAGACTCACACTCATTGAGAGACAAATTCTATTGGCACACGAATCACAGAAGAAACATCTCCCTGAATCCTCTATAAAAAGAGAAAGTAGCAAAATAACTCAACAATCTCTCCTTGAACCTACTGATTTTGAAAAATCTCAAGAAGGAGAAAAATCACTAGAACAACTTCTCTTTGAAACAAGTGACACTGAACAAGAAATTAAATCAACAGAGGAACCTATCAAAATGGCTGAGGAAGGAGGAGGATCAGCAAGAGGACCACAAAATCAAGATCGAAGAGAGGAGGAAGAGTCAACCTTTAAATTTCCTATTCAAGAACCAGGAGAAAATTATGATGAGGAAATAAAAATGAAAAACATACCTCCATCTGTGCTACCAAACTTTTATGGCATGGATTCAGAAGATTCAGATTCATTCTTGTTTGAATTTGACATAGTATGCCGAACATATGGTTACACAGATGATGCCCATAGGCTTAGACTCTTCCCAACAACATTAAAAGCATCAACATTAAGATGGTTCATGGGACTTGGTGAACATGCAATAACTGATTGGGATGGCATGAGAAAAATATTCCTAAGGAAATACCAACCTTATTGTAGATCGAAAGATTCTAAATATGATATCTTTAGAATGAATCAACAAGAGGATGAAAGTTTAGAGGAGTATTTGGAATGATTTGTTTACAATTTACAAAAGTAAAAAACGTAGAACCATGTCTCTTGATCTGATTCGAACAATATTTTTGAAGGGCGTTCGAGAGGAATACTTAGATGACCTTAATTTGATGGGCAAAGGTGATATTTCCACTTTACCTTTCGAAGAAATTGCTAATTTATGTGAAAAGTATTCTAGGAGCAAAGCCAGAAATGGAAAAAGAGCTATATCATCCAAAGCCACAAAATCTGTTTCAGCAAGTGTCACAAGGGCTGAAATAGGAAACTTGTTAGAAGAATTCAAAACAGATCTATTAAGTACCTTAGGAAATCAAATCGACACTCTGAAAGAAAAGAAAAGACAAGAAGAGGAAGATCAATTAATGGCTGTCTTTTGTCCAAAATGCCAGAAGAAACATGCTTTGAAAGACTGCCCATTAGAAAACATTCAAGTTTGCGCCTTTTGTACTGAAAATCATGATATATTTCATTGCTCTAAAATCAATATTTTGCAGAATTGTAATGTGGAAGCTAACACAGATATGGAGAATGTGTATTTCATGGGCGCTAAGAGGCCATGGCAACCAATACCTCCACTTCCAGGTATGTTTCCAAACCAAAATTTGCAATTTCCTGCACAAGATCAGATGAATGTTCAGAATTCTTGGAATGTACCCATGCCATGGCAACACCAAAATTACCCACAACAACAATGGAAACCATTTCAGCAATACTCTCAACAATATCAACCATATCCTCAACCATACCAACAATATTCTCAGCCATATCAACAGTATCATCAGCCATATCAACAGTATCATCAGCCATATTCGCAATATCCTCAAACATATCAACAATATCCTCAGCAGCAAGTTGTTTATCAACCCCAAAACACTCAACAAGCATTGCCTGCTCCTCCACCAATAAATCCACCTCAATTACAACTTCCATCTAACCAACCTCCTAGACCCACTCAGATTCCTGCTCAACCTGTACCAAATCCAAATAATAGAGCAGATAGACCAGCTTACAGTATAGATGAGGGACCATCATATCCCACATTACCTTTACAAAATATCGAGCTGAGGTCTGGTAAGGTACTTCAAAAAGAACCTCCAATAGCTGAAAAACAAGAAGAAAACGAAGAAAATGAAAATGAAACTCCAACTCAAAGGAAACAAAATGATGACATCAAAAATAAACAAATGCAACCGTTGCATCCACCACCTTTTCCAGAAAGATTGGTCCAAGCAAAACTTCCCATGTCTATACCACAGTTTGATGTTTTAGATGAGCTAAAGAATGTCTATATAAAAATTCCACTATTGCAAGCCATAAAAGACATTCTGATATATACTAAAGCAATCAAAGAACTATGCCTCAAGAAGCCTACCAGGAAAAGATTTGATCCACAAACTATTCATGTTATTGGACATTTAGCTGGCCTTATGGCAAACATCATCTCAATGGAAAAGTATGTTGATCCTGGTATTCCCAAAGTCACTACAATCATTAACAACATACATATTCCAAACACCTTAATTGACCTTGGGGCCGCAATAAATGTGATGACTCTTGAAACAATGAAAACACTACAGCTCACAAACTTGCAGCACACAACAATTGTTCTAGAACTAACTGATAGGTCTAAAGTGATTCCTGAAGAGATTTTGGAGGACATAATTGTTTCACTGGACTTTTGGGAGTATCCAGTGGACTTTTTAGTTCTTCAGCCAAAATCTAATTTAGGAGGACACCCTATCATCCTTGGTAGACCATGGTTAGCAACTGTTGATGCATTCATAGGATGTAGATCGGGTAATATGATTACTTCACGAGGAAATGAAAGAAAACAACTCACTCTCTACCCATCAGCACAATCACCAGCAGTAGCACACAATTTATGGCTTGATGATAAATACAATGATAAGGAAGAAGTTCAATTTGTTTTCAGCATCAATCAAATCTATGATTTTCAAGAACATAATAATGATGATTTGGTAGAATTGTTCCTTTCTCAACTTGATATTTCTGAAGAATTAATAAATGAACAATACCATGCTGCAGATGAACTTTTGGCACAGAATTTTCAGGAAACATGCACCATTCATTCTTTGAAAACAACATTTCAGAACATTTTTCCCATTCAATCTATCACAAACACACAGAGCAAGACCATAGAGATTAGTCCAGGAAAAAATTTGAATATTAGCACTCACCTAGACTCATCTCAGGAGGAAAAATTGATTCAATTATTGAGAAAATACTAGAAAGCATTTGCTTGGGACTACACCGATATGCATAGAATTCACCCTGAAATATGCACTCACCATACTTATATGGATAGTAATATCAAACCAGTGAGGCAACCGCAAAGAAGAATGAATCCCATTCTTCAGGATATTGTTAGAGATGAATTACAAAAACTATTGAAAGTCAATTTTATTTATCCTATCTCTGATAGTCATTGGGTATCCCCATTGGTAGTAGTGCCCAAGAAAAATGGCAAGTGGAGAATTTGTGTTGATTACCGACAATTGAACAAAGCAACCCTCAAAGATTATTTCCCACTACCATTTATTGACCAAGTGCTAGACACATTAGCTGGGAAATCATCATTCTCTTTTCTTGATGGTTTCAGTGGCTATAACCAGATCAGGATAGCCTTAGAGGACCAGGTCAAAACCACTTTTACTTGTCCCTGGGGCACTTATGCCTATAATGTTTTACCATTTGGACTTTGCAATGCTCTAGCTACATTTCAGAGAGTTGTATTAGCTATTTTTGCTAATTTAGTTCATGAATGTGTTGAAGTTTATATGGACGATTTTTCAGTGTATGGTAATTCATTTGAGCATTCCTTAGAAAATCTTGGAAAAGTTTTGAAGAGATGTATTGAAGCTAATCTGTCCCTGAGCAATGAAAAGTGTTTTATGATGTTAAATGAAGGGATAGTATTAGGTCACTATATTTCCCTCAAGGCATTAAAGTTGATCCATCAAAAATCCAGATCATTGTCAATTTGCCAATTCCAAAGACTCAAAAAGAGGTAAGAAGTTTTCTTGGGTATGCAAGCTATTACAGAAGGTTTATTGAACATTTTAGTAAAATAGCTTTACCTCTGTTTAAGCTTCTAGCAAAAGATACACCTTTTAACTGGAATGAGAATTGTCAGAAAGCTTTTGAAACACTCAAGGAAAAGTTATCAACCACACCAGTCTTAAAAGGCCCTAACTGGACCCTACCATTTCACATCTTTACAGATGCATCTGATACTGCAGTAGGTGCCTCATTAGGCCAAAAAGAAGAGTCTTTCAATTATGCCATCTATTTCATTAGTAAAAATCTAGCACCTGTAGAATTAAACTACACAGTCACTGAAAAAGAAATGCTTGCAATCATACATGCTGTGAATAAATTCCGACATTATATAACTGGTTATGAGTTTTTTTTACATACTGACCACTCTGCCATTAATTATTTAATGAATAAACCAATCACTAATGGCAGAGCTACCAGTTGGCTATTATTATTACAGGAATTTAATATTACAGTGTTAGATAGACCAGGTAAGGAGAATCAGGTGGCAGATTTTCTTTCTAGACTGCAAAATTCAAGTGAGGTTGTTCTCGTTGAAGATTCTTTTCTAGATGAAAATTTATTTGCAATTTCAATAGTGAATCCTTGGTATGCTGACTTAGCTAATTATTTGTCCACAGGAAAAACACCTCCATATTTTACTCCAAAGGAAAAGAAGAGGCTGATCAAACAAAGTGCTAGATATTCATGGGTTAATGGAGATTTATTTTACATCAGTTATGATATGATTATTAGACGATGTGTAAGAAATGATGAAATAATTGATATTTTAAAATCTTGTCATGATGAACCGTGTGGTGGGCATTTTGCAGCAAAAAGGACAGCATTCAAGATTCTCAGTCTTGGATACTATTGGCCATCTATTTTTAAGGATTCCAAGAAGTATGTGAAAAGTTATGATAGTTGTCAAAGAATGGGCAGACCAACAGCTACAGATGAAATGCCACTTCAGCCTCAAGTACATTTAGAGCCATTTGAGAAATGGGCTCTAGATTTTGTAGGGCCCATCAATCCAACTTCCAAAGGCAAAAAGTACATCCTAGTTTGTACTGATTACGTGACGAAATGGGCTGAAGCAAAAGCACTAGTCCGGGCAACTGAACAGACAGTGGTAAACTTCCTTTTTGAAGAAATTTTTGTAAGGTATGGAGTACCAAGGCAGATAGTGACAGATCAAGGTACTCAGTTTACTTCAAAGTTGGTCAAAGACATCACAGAAAAATATAAAATCAAGCACAGGAAAATTACACCTTAGCATCCACAGGCCAATGGCCAGGTGGAATCTACAAATAAAACATTGGAAGGAATTATCACTAAGACAGTAGCAATGAACAGAAAGAATTGGAAGAGAAGCTCAAAGATGCACTATGGGCTTACAGAATCACGTGGAAAAACACTACAGGATTTACACCATATCAGCTGGTGTATGGAAAAGAGGTAATGCTTTCTATTGAATTTCAAATACATACTTATAAGATGGCTGCAGATTTAGGAATTGATCTCAATGAAGCACAAAAAGAGAGAATTATGCAATTGAACTAGTTAGATGAAATGAGGCAGCAAGCAGAGGAGAGAACAATCCTAATGTAGCAACAAAGGAAGCAATAGCATGATGCACACATTAAAAAGAAACAGTTCAAGGAAGGAGACTGGGCTTTACTCTTTGACTCTAAATTCAGAGATCATAAAGCCAAATTTACAACAAATTGGATGGGCCCATATGAAATAGTTCAAGTATATGAAAATGGATCAATCAAGCTTACTACAATTGATGGAGAAGGCAACCCCTTTATTGTCAATGGACATAGGTTGAAACTCTATCATAAGCCCATCAGTAAGGAAGATTTTCTTCAAACTGTATCTCAGCAAAGGGAGGTTGAGATATTGTAGCCTTCAGCTGTGATATCTCTATCTTAGTTCATTCAGTTTCATTTTCGCTTTAACAAAAAAAAAAAATACAAAAAAAAAATAATAATAAAAATAATAATGGTTTAGATGTGAAAACCAGACTCTGGCACACTCTAAACCTGAATTCTTACTAGAAAACCAATCATTTGGCTGGTAAGAATTCTTTTTTCTACTTGTTTACTGTTTTTCAGCACTTCAATAATGTCTTGAGGACAAGTCAAAGACTTAGTGGGGGAGAAGAAACAGTGGTTTTCCCTATCTCATCATCTCCTCATTTTTAAATCTTCAAGGATTTTGTTTCAATAATTCAGTATTTCAATAAAAGAATTGTTTTTGTTCTAATTAGAGGGACCTGTTCAAGCAATGAGATATGCAGTGGGACCTGTTCAGAAGACTATGTCAACATTGAAGAAACAGTGAGGGACCTGTTCAAGCAATGAGATATGCAGTGGGACCTGTTCAGAAGACTATGTCAACATTATCAATATCAGAGGGACCTGTTCAGAAGGCTATGTCAACATCACCAATATCAGAGGGACCTGTTAAAGACTGCATTCAAGATACATCAGGCTACTTCAACAAAGTTTTCAAAGGTTGCTTATCATCAGAATTATAATCAAGGCTACATCAACACCAAGGATAAAAGAAGCTTCACAAGCATGGTTCTTCAGAGTTCTTCAGATTTTAAAGGGACCTGTTATATTCAATTTCATTTCAAAGGGACCTATTTTAGAAAATGAAGATCAGTCATACCTGTACAAACAGATCAGTCATACCTGTGCAAGCCAAATCAGCATTTTGTCAACCAACAAGTGTAATGTATTGTTGAAATTTTTATTTTTAACATTTAAAATTCTTAAATTATTTTAGTGTTAAAAATGATGATTATTATTGCTTGTTATCAATTTCAAAAATCCTTATACCCATAACCTTTGTAATATTCCTAAATACTCATCTCATTATCACTCTGCTTATCATTTCCATTCCCCTATCACACCTTAGCCTATTTTCATTTTCTATTCCTACTACGCTCTTCAAACCTTTTCATAAACTCATCATTTGACCTCTGTCAATAAAGTACCAACAAGTAGTGGATACTCAATGGAGAAGTCCGTTCAATGGAAAGACATTTGTTAAACCATCTGTCCTCAAATGATTTCACTCATTTCGACTGCTGGAGTTATAAAAACAATCTTCTGACCCAAATCTGCTTATGAAATGTATCCGTTATCATCACACGATTTGCATATTGTGTTATCATGATTATACCTCTACAAATCAGTACTGCTCCTTTGTATTCATGATTTGAATGTGCCTTCTGGCTCTGTAAACAAACTTACGGCCTCTGATTGAAGACTCTGTTCTATGCGTTATCATCATAGCAATTAGATCTTGTGACGTCAAGCAAAATGAAGGTCGGCTGCTGAGTTGTTATACTATAAAACTCTGAGTTCATAAAGTTAGTTACAGAGTTAATGTTTAGACTCTGAATTTCTTAAAGAGGGCCGAGATAGTAGGTGCTATAAAGGGAGAAAATATAGCAGACAGGCTTATCCAGAGTTTTATTACTTCCGCCCAGAATTTGAGGACGTTAACCAGGTCAGCTCAGGAATTGAAGAAGTAAGCTCAGAGAATTGAGGATGTTAACCAGGTCAGCTCAGTGGAACGCAGGAAAAGAGGTAACAAGTTGAAAACCCTGATTGAATTTTTGAGCATAAAAAAAGGGTTAGAACAGAGATTTTTAAAATGACCAATAGAGCAGAGCCCGAAAACTTTGATAGTTCAAAATATCATGAAGACTGTGTCAAGATTTTAAGGGAAAAACACTGGTTACCTTTTCTAGAGAAATTTAATGGAAATAATGAAGAGGTTACGAAGCAATTTGCATTTTCCTTCAATGGAGAGAAAGCTTTAATAGGAAATTTCTATTTTAGAATTTCAGAGGATACCATAGCACAAACATTGGAAATCAGTCCAGAAGGGGAAAAATATTTCAAAACCAAGCAATTTAGAGAAAAATCATGGACTCAGTTTATGTGTAGGTCAAGGGTTTCCTCTGTCAATTGGAAAAAGGGTGTTCCCAGAAGTTGGCTAATTCACCCATGGGACGAGATGGTATACATTATTCAAAAATTTGTTACATGTGAAGGACGTTACAATATAGTATACCTATATCACATAAAAATTCTGTTGCACTTAAAAGGTCAATGCACTATCAGTTTTCCCAACTTCCTCTTACAAAGCTTGGCTAAAATGTCGAAGACCATTCAGAAACAAAAAGGTAATGAAGATAGGAGTTTGTATCGTTTTGGTTTAATCAAAATTTTAATTGAATTTGAGTTGCAGAGGAGAGGAAAAACATGGAAAGAATTTCTAATTGATAATCAAATCAAAATTAAAGAAGATGAACAGGAAAAGCAAGAAAGAACAGAGTTTATGATTGATATTGATGAGGAAATCCCTAAGCTTAAGTCAAGAAATGTCCCTCAACCTAGAAGTAGTGTAACGACAAGAAGGATGAGGCAAGAAACTGCCAAGAAAATTGAAAAAGATAAAATCTTCACTACTTATAAGAGAAGATCAAGGAGAATAAGAAGGAATCAGACACAAGATGATCAATCAGAGCTGAATGCAAAAGCACCAATGGAAATTGAAAGCAGTGCTAACTCATAGCCAGGACAGGAAGCAGAAATGGAAACTGAGAGTAACAAGGAAGAAAGGAAAGAGCCAGCACCTACAAACAAGAAACATAGAAGGTTAGAGAAACAAATTAAAGAGCTAAAAGAGGAATTGATGGAAGCAAACATGCTAGAGAAGGTCATAAAGAAGGAAAATGAAATGTTGAGAGCTCAGAGCAAGAAGATTCAGCAGGAAAATGAGGAATTGAAGAACAAAGTCAACGAACTTGAAACTGATCAAGTTGAAATATGCAAATGGGCGACAAAATGGTACACTCAGAAAAAAGTTCTCAAAGAAAAATATAAGAATATGAAACATGAGTCCCGAGTTCAGAAGAATGTAGATGTATTGCTACAAGTAGCAGAGGCACAAGTAGAAACAGAATATAAAGGGAACACATCAGGATTAGCATGAGGACATGCTAAATCATTGAGTTTGGGGGAGATGTTGGTACTATTTTATTTCTATTCTTTTCTTCTAAAAATCCATCATTTATATATCATTTTCTTCCATAAACTCCTCATAGTCCATTGAAATTAATTAACGAAGCATTATAATTGTTATTTTACATTAAATTTAATTTATGGGCTTTTATGTTAAAAATTGGAATTTTTCAACAAAATTATGGGATGTAATGACTTCCTGTAATTGGTTTATGTTGTGACATGTGGCATGACAGGAAAATCGAAACAGAAGATAAGGATGTGATCTAGGATGTACATACATGGTGGAAAATCTATTTAGCATCGAATTTGGAGCTCCTGAATACATGGTCAATGTTGGTCAAACCCAGCCTTTTTGGTTGTAAAAGCAGAAAAATCTGAAGTTACCTAAACTGATTTCGATTTGTTTTAGAAATTAGTTAGGATTAGAAAATAGCCTTTTTGGTTGTAAAAGTAGAAAAATCTAAAGTTATAGAAATCAGTTAGGATTAGGAAGAATGAAGATAGCCTTTTTGGGTTGTAAATTTTAATAAAAAGAGGAATGTTAGTAAAGACAAAGGAGGAGAACAGACTTAAGACTTAAGCGTATTCCAGAACTCTGTTTGAATGTAATCTATTCTCAGAACTTAATCAAAGGCAGAATTTCATCAATTATGGTGTTTATGAGTTAACGTTCTTATCACCTGAAGCTTTTCTAAGTGTGCCATCAAAGCGTGGGAGGGCCCTACATGAAGATTGGTACACTTTCTTTTCTGTTTCATAGAATTTAGTCTTCAGATCTGAATAGTGTTTTATTTCATTCCATTTCTTGTGAGTTTATCAATTCAATTAGAAGTTCTTGTGATTGCTATTTTATGATTCGTAGTAGTAGCTTGAAAATTCAATTGCAAAATTATTGAATAAGACCTTGTAAGAGGTTTAATTGAACATTGAATTTCAAAATATTTCTACGAACTCCGTTTTCATGAATTTGGTTTTTAATCTACTTAGTGTGTTATCTTGAAAGAGTTTTTGTGAATTATATCCTTGTAAGAGGATTGAGAACTCAGACTAGTAACACTCTGTGTTTTTTTGAACAGTTAATTAAATTAGATGATATAAGTGTTTAAATTGTGAAAGGAAACATATTTCAATCTCTTGTAAAAGAGTGTTGTAGCCTGTCACAATAGACGCTTATTTAGATAGATTAGATCCTTTTAGGTCTATAAACTTTAGACACGTGCCTCTGAGTTTACCTACCTTGGTTGACATTAAATTTAGTCTAATCTAGAACCCTAGATTGGTCGCAACAAGGGCCTTGATGTATCCCTCATCAATTCACACAAAACAAACCAAGATGATGTGATGCATGGATGAAGTCATGAAGTGATGAAGTATAAATTACACAAGGATGATCGACTCAAAAAGGTCAATAAGCTACTACATATGGCTGACATAGCTGACGACTTCCCTTGAACACATAATGGCATGAAACAAGAGTGAATTGGAAGCATGACTAATGTGCACCACATGGCATCATGCAACAATGTAGGAGGCTTTGAAACATGCTCCATATGAATGGAAGAGTAACCAGCTGGAGGAATAAATAAACTCATATGGATGGTATGACTCCTAGGAAAGCTAAAACCAAATTGTGAGATAATGATGTAGACATGTGTCATGTTCAAGGGCGACGTGATTGACACTTCCAATTTAGTGACTAATGGAGATGAATTTTCCCTTCCATTTCTCTTTTCAGGTTCCTTTTTCATAATTTTAGTCCCCCAAGCCCGAAAAAGAGATTAAAAAATAAAAGGGAGAACCTTCTAGCCATTGGAGACTAGAGTATTCCTTTTTCGTAACTAGTCTACTCAGTCTGGAAAAGGTTTAAACTTATACTAAATGGAAGACACTTCAAGTACTTTAACGAGCGTGAAGGAGACAAGTTCCCTCGACAATATTTTCTAATTTAAGGAGTCTAAAAAGAGATTAAAGAAAAGTCTTCTTGTAGTAATGAGTGGTATAAGGGGTAGCAATTAGTTCTGGTCATGGTGGAACTGCTCAAGACATGTAGAGGTCAATAGGCTGGCTAATGAGACCACTCATCGCAGCAGTTCCTCCAAGAAAGGGTAAAACAACAAGTGAAAGCAGATGATAGGCCAAGTAGATGATGGTGAAAAAATGAAGAAACCAAGGCTCATCGTGCAAAAGTAAGCTGATAAAAAGTGGAAATCACAAGGGATAAAAGGTGGAATCCTCTTGAGGTAAAGCCGAAAATATGACAAAGAAGAGAACATGAAGCTTAGATTTTAGGTCATGGTGGGTCAAAAGGAGGGATTGCAAAAGAGAGTAGAATTACTGTGTGGAAACTATGACGACAAAGAGGTGTTATACTAGTGTATCGATGATTAGGTAAGCTCTACCACCAAGAAACAACATGCATAAAGGATATTGGTTAAAGTCGTAACTTGATGGGGTCAGACCTAAGGCATAAATATGGCATTGATGGTCAAAATGCAAATGAGGACGATGATATATGACCTACCCCCTACATGTCAGGTTCAAGAGAAATGTACCTAAGGTTCATGAATGTCGCAATAAAAATGCCACCCTATCCTGTAAAATCCATATAGAGATACTAGACCCATGGTTAAATCACATAATTAAAGAAATAAACATGGATGATATAAAAACATGACCATATATTTTTAAATTTTTTATTTTTTTTGGATTTTTGGCATAAATAAAGCATGAAAAATATTCACATCACACCAAACTAAAAAAGAGATAAATCATCACACTCTTATATACAATATGTATAAGTGCAACTCAGTCTAATAGGTCATGTCAAAGTGTGCCCATTGCTAGGCACATGCCAAGGATTTCCATACATGAACTCATGGAGGAGTGGAGGTACCATATGGCACACCATGATGGGGCCATGCCATAGAAAGTTGAACTACCTGATTCCTAAAGGTTGATGATGCCAGGGAACACCTAGAACCATAATGTTATCAGGAATGACCTGAGGACATACAAGGTGAGTGGTCTCATGAGCTAGGGTAGCTCCTTGACCAATATGATAAAGACATAAAAGGGGTACAAGGCACTCGTCAACATGTGGATGTGAGTTAGACAATTCATTACCAAGTTTAGCATTAGAAACCCAAGACTTGACTCAGTCCAAGGGTGGCACTTCTAAGGAGGGGCGAGGAGATTCCCTCTATATTGATTCAAGATTTTGTTTTCCAATATCTACCTATTCCACATTAGAGAGACTAGAGGTAGGAAGAGGCATAAACTCCCTACAATGATCAATAGGTGAAATGATCTTTGAGATAACTTCCTGAGAAGAAGACATATCATCAAGGGAATCACGATAAAGAGGTGAAGTGATGGCCCATGTGGGAAAAGGATCCTAGTCATATTCCATATTGTGATGGAGTTTTTGACTAGTGTCAAGAGGTACTGACAGAATGGTTGAAGAGGAAATATCTTCCGCAATAGGTAGGAAAGGATGCTACTAGCTTGATCAACTTCCATAAGATCATGAGACACCACCCAAGGATTAGGAGGTCTATGGGATCCATAGGTTTCGAAAGAGATCAAATGCATAGGAGCTTTAGAAGAGGATGAGGGAATGTTGGATAGTAGTAATTGAGGTAATACCCCAATAAGAGATGAGAATTTAAAACATCTTGTACCAACACTCTCATACTGACTAGTGTGATTTCTAATAAGTGGGATCGAACTCCCCGTAGTGGTAATGTGGGACGATGGTACACAATAGTCCAGTTGGTCAATGGTGACAATATTTCCTTAATGAGGAAAGTAAAGGACATGGAAAATGGATGAGAAGATTGCGGTCATGGCATAAAACCAACTACGCCCAAGGAGAAGGTTATAACCTAAGGTGGAATTGACGAATTCAACATCGACATAAACAATTTTACCTCCTATATCAATGGAAAACTTGGGAAGAACCCCCTTAGGTACAAAATTATTTCCATCAAATGCTTGAAGAGTGGTATTAGACTTAGCGAGCGATGGAGAGTTGAGAGCCTTCCAAGATGATGCTGACATGGCACAAGTGGAAGAGCCTTCATCCACCAAAGTGCAATGAATATTCTTATGAAATACTTGCATGATAATCTGAAAGGCCCTAGAAATTGAAGAAAGACCCAATAATTTGAATAGAGATGATGGTTGGAATATTAGTAGAAGTTGGGTCCCTGTCTTGTCCTCCTAGTTTTTTTTTTTTTTTTTTGTCATCTATGTAGGTATTGGCATCCTTTTTATAGTATTTGTTGTTGATTTATTCTTCATTAGAGTTTATTTTCTTGATCCTCCGTGTTTTTTTTTATGTTTTTTATCATCATATTCGTTCTTAACTCCTTTTAGTATTTTTGTTATTTGTTTACTGGGCCTGAGCCCCATATTTTATTGTTGACCCCGTTTTATTTATTGATTATTTTTCTTTGTATATATATATAGATATATTTGTTTCTGTTTATTTATTTATTTCTATTTATTTATTTTAATTTTATTTTAATTTATATATTTATTTTGACTTGTGTATATTTGTTTTACTTTATTTATTTTTCCATTAATTATTTTAAATTTATTTTGTTTTATTTGCATTAGTTATTTTATTTATCAGATGATCTTGTCTTGATTAGGGTCTTCACTCGTTTTTATAATTTTTTATTCCCCTCCTTTGAAGTTTGACTTTGATTATTTATTTATTTATTTTAAAAACTAGTTGTTTAATATAGCAGTTATTTATTAATATTTGTTTTTAATAAATTAATAAACTAATATCACAGTTTAAATATTATTTTTCAAAAACTAGTAATATTTGGTTTTAAAAAATTAATTTAAATATTATTTTTCAAAAACTAGTTGTTTAATGTAGCCATTCCATATTAATATTTTAATAAATTAATATCATTATTTAAATATTATTTTTCAAGAACTAGTAATAATTGGTTTTAATAAATTAATGAAATAATATCATTATTTAAATATTTTTTCAAAAACTAGTCATTTAATATAGTCATTGCATATTAATATTTTAATAAATTAATAAACTAATATCATCATTTAAATATTATTTCTCAAGAACTAGTAATATTTGGTTTTAATAAATTAATTTATATATTATTTTTTCAAAAACTAGCCATTTAATATAGTCACTACCTATTAATATTTTTAATAAATTAATGAAATAATATCATTATTTAAATATTTTTTTCAAAAACTAGTCGTTACTTAATAATATTTGTTTTTAATATATTAATAAATTAATATTATAATTTAAACATTATTGTTCAAATATAGTCGTTACTTGAAATTGTGTCTCTACATTGCTCTCTATTTAAGCCTTTGCCATGGTCTGCCTCTTCATCTGGTCCTGATGATTAACCACACTTGTTGGTTTGAAACGCATCGGCCAAAAAATTCTCTCATGTGATTTCTTCTGAAAGACTTTGTTTAATTCATTATGGATCACATAAGCTTGAATACAGAAATGACAACCTTGTCAACATTTAAGGTGATAAGATTCAAATTTGAGGGGTCCACTCTGCCAATCACATACAACAAAACCTTACGTTGATGAAGACAACTTTGCGAGGCCTCTAAGGCAAACATGGCATAGGGAGCTTGGGCTAGATATTTAACAATATTGTAGTGATGAGAAGCTTGGACAGATGGATTGTGTGTTGTCTTATGAATGACAACCTTAGGTGGGCAATAAACAAGTTCCATAGGATTATCTAATGTGAGAGGTCTAGTGGAAGGAAGTGGAGTGGTGGAGTCCTTAGAGTAAGAACTTGACTTAGGAACATCATAGGATTTAGTTCGCATAGTCACGTTGATGTTTTCTTTGCACATAAAAACAAAATAATTGTTTGTAGGATTGAAAAATGACCCCTCATTTCCCCTTTGTGGAGGTGGAAGAGTATGCGAAATCATTTGTTATTAATGTTGTGTAGGAAATGGATGAGTTAAAACAACAGGTTGTTGGGTAGTAGGTGGCGGTGCAAGAATCCTATGAACTTCATACATCTAAGGGCACCCATGAGTCAAATTATCTCCTTGACAAATCTTACAAGGGAACTTAATCTTATGACAACACTCAAATGTGCCCTCTCCCTAATTTGGTGGGTTTGGTTGAGGCTCTCGAGTAGTTTTATTTTTTTGTTTATTCTTCTTATTATTTTTACCACCACATTGCTGATAGTTCTTCGGTGTTGTGGACTTCACCGTTAGAACATCGGTGGACTGCTCAGAAGGAGGTTCTTTTGTAGAGGCAGACACACTTCTAGGGCTTGCAATGTAACAAGTAATTTCCCAAGTTGGGTAACAAGTTGGATTACGGAATCAGAAACATACCCAATCACACCATCAGCGTGTGGGCCAAGAGTAGGTTTAGGTGGGTCAATGGAAGGTCATGGAGAATTTGGGAGTACTTCACAAAGTGTGCTAGACTGAGAATAAATCAAATCTAGTGGCTGAGCAAATAAGATGGCTTGTTCCTCTATAACAACTCTATACATAGAGACATATTTAGCAATTTGAGATTGTAATGATCAAATGAACCATTTTCATAATATTTCATAAGGAATTTTGGTTCTAACCAACCTCTTGCAATGCTGCCACTCATGGATATTTTTAGAAATTAAGGTAGCATTGTCTTGTTTAAAGTTAGACAAAAGGTCAGAATTAATGTCATATCTCATAGGCAACTGGAAATGGGTCAAGAAATTTTAGGCCAAGGATGCAAAATCACTGTAAGATGTGGTGTCCAACTCAAATTTTGGTAGCATCTCAAGTTAATGTACATTGGAACAAGGTTAATTTGATCGAATCATCCACTAAAGAGTTTGAAGAACACCACAAATGGTAAGTGGTAATACGGGTGGAGGATTCTCTCTAGGATTTCTTTCAAACATTAGGATATTGGATGGTAACCTTGGAGGCATACATGGCCACCAAGGATCACGTTGAATGGGATTTGTTACCTCTCAAACTAGCAAGGGTCCTAGGAGTGGATCCTATAGAGCAACTACTAGGTCAAGGGGAAAAAATGGAGCAATGTCCCAATGGCACCTCAGCTAAGGCTCTCTTCTCTTTACATACTTTCACTGATGGGAGGAGACCTTGTATAAGAGGAATCAAAATGAAAAATGGATCAATGATCGGATAAGGAGTGATTCCTAAAGCATATTCACAAGAGAGACTCAATTAAATAGTTTACTTGCTTGAGAAGTAAGGTGATAGGTTCTCTAAGAAGGGACAAGAGAATACCTTCGCCTAGGGTTAGAGGATATGCCTTGAAAATGGGCTTCCCAGACTTACGGATCCTTATGGAGAAATGGATTATATGTAGTCCTTGTGGAATTCGAGTTATAAATTTGCAGGACCAGAGAGAACCCAAGTGGACCCAAACAAGGTCAAGGGTATGGAGCTGATGGACCAAATAGGGGCTTGAGATAATTAGGGAAGAGAACAAGATCAAATAACTAACTTTATTTTGAAATTTGAATGCACTGATCCAAGTGAGGACGCTAACCCAAAATCAACCTAGGGAGAGAAATGATCCTATAGCTAGGGCTTGTGATATCTCGAGTTTCCACCGTCTAATTCAGCGCAAATTTAGAGGACCCTTAAGAAGACCCCAACGTAGTTATGGACCAATTTTCAAGGTGTTTGGACGTTGTTAGAGTCCTATAGTGATAGGATTCATAATTTTGAATTGGCTAAGGTTAAGCCTTGTAATATTGTACATACCTTTGCTTTCTGCAAATTTTTTCCATATTAAAAATTAAAAAAATGTAAAGAGGGTATGTCCTAAAAGAAATATCAAAGCACAAAAAGAATAAGAAAAGATCAAAAAAGGAAAGTATATGAACCCCAAAAACAAAAACAGATCATGAAAGTGTGCAAGTCTAAATGCCACTACTATTTTGCTGCTTTACTGTTTTAAATATTGGTTGTGTGCAACTTGTCTTACATGCCACAAGTACAACCCATGGTAGTCAAACTATTTAATCTTGACTATTTCATGCTTTGAAGTTTATGTTTATAGTTAGACAATAAAATCTGACCAAACAGCTTAATCTTGGCAGATCATTAGTTAGGTAGAGAAATAAAATGTGTTCATAAGCTTAATCTGAGCCATAGGAAGCTATAAGGTTAGAATTAGATAGTTCAATTTACAAAAGAAAAATAATGATAAGGGTTTGCTAACCTAAATGCACCCAAATAAATAAAGAAAAAATGTTAGGGTAAGTAATGGGTAAGTAGAAGAAAGGTTGTTGAAGTATAAAATTGATTTGACAAAAGCACATTTATCATGCTTAATCATATCTTTCAATGTGCATGAGTAGTTAAGAAAGAAAAAACAATGGTTTACAAGTTGATTTAATTAACTCCCCCTCATTCATTTCATCACTATACTTACTAATTTCCCATCTACAAGTATGTTCTTGTACAAAAAATCCTTCAAGTCATAAAGGCTCAGAGCATTTCTCTGACTTTTGGTGGGACCGGACCCTCGACTTAATGACTTATGGACATCAAGTGTTAGAATTCCTTTCATAAAATTCATTCCCTTCATTACCCTAATAAAACCCCTTTTCCTAAGGTTAAACTTCATTTGCCTATGGAAAGTAAACAACCCCATGTTAAATTCCATTTCATTAAAAATACCCACAAAAGGATTTTATCCTAAGTATAAAGTGTATGTGAAGAAAATGCACAAATGTTACATTATGCTTAGTGGTATGTTCACTCCACTCCACTCATTTCATTTCATATTAATTTTTAACATAATACTATAGCTCATGATATACCTTTTCCCGTATATAAATAAATCTCGTAAATAATACCCCAACCCTTAGTTTAGCTATAAACTATAGGTTTCACCCATACCCCTGAGAAAACCCTCTTAATTCACCACTTCTCGGTAAACCTAAGATAACCCCATCATTAAATCCTGCCCAATCATTTAATCCCATCATTAACTCATAAATAATCCCAAACCACCAAGGATTAAAGCCTTGGGCCCCCCTCGAAACCATTTCCCATTTCATCGGTGCACATCTGTCACCTGACTATTGTCTGATCATTAGCGCTCACATCCAACGGTCCACAGCCATATCGGGTTCACCTGATGACCGACCTTTACCCGTCCGATAAAGTGGTTTTTCTCCAGCCCCCATATGCTATGTGTCATGTGCTAACATAGATCGGGTGGCCCCTCTAAAATACCGCCTCCTCCATAATAGCGGTATGATGGCTTGGGAAACCACCTCCCCGCCCAACCTAAAAAAGCACTCATTGTTCATTTGTAATTTATCCGAAAAAAAGTAACTGTTGCTCAATAAAAAGGCCGAGAAGCCCCATTTCTCCTTTTTCACTCATTTTCTTTGTAAACCTCTATAAACCATTGCGACACCTGCAAATGCTGAAATTGGCAATTGACCTCAAATCCCACTCCTAAAGAAGTTGCAAAGACCCCAATCAACCTCTTAGTTCGTACCAAAGCCATTTAAACTTCTGCAGTTGCTAAGAGCACCGAATTTGAAGTGAATTTCCAAATTCCAGGTATTTGAAGAAAAATTACCAGAAGCTCTTTCAATTTGAAAACGTTCAGTCTTTAAAGTGTTTTAATTAAGTAAAATTAATTGAAATTACTGTAAAAATTAAACTGTGTACCCAAACCCTTATGAAAGCTTCCAAATTTCCTTCAAAACCTCTGATATAAACCTGTATTGCCAAATTCAAATCCATAAGAACTGACTTATGGCTACCCCCATTGCCATGGATGTCAAACCTGTCACAACCCCCCATTTGGACCTTGACCACCTTCCCCTAGCTAATGGGGATTTTCAAATCAAAGATACAAGTACCTATACTCTTCCGCTTTAAATTCACTGTTTAAGTAAGGATAGATATCTAAACAATACTGATAACATTGGCCTTTGGGAGTCAAATTTGCCCAAATACCAGTTTCTAGAGGTACATGTCTTTCCTGAAATTGTTCATATGTGCCATGATTGTTACATTCCCAGTGAGAGAGCTATAATGTCCCCAGACTAAAAAGTCTTGTTTACTATTACAGCTGAGTAAATAAATGAGATGTTGCATGTTCAACCAGGTCAAAACCTGACCCCACTCTCCATTGGGGATTTGTTAGACCAATACACCAAATTGAGTCCATCCAGATTGGCCCAAGTAATCCAAACTTTCATTGTAAAGGAGCAGCACATTCCTACAGATGTCCCTCCATATGTGTCTGTCATTTTCTCTGAAAGGGGGAAGAAAATTGTAACCATGATATCATGTATTCTGGGCTATACCACAGATGAATTCATTGATGAGCTTATCCTGACCTTCATGTCCATTTTCACCCCAGGAAAGCCTCCTGCTACTTTTTATAATTATGCCCAGTTCATAGCTGAAAGGATGCATAAACAATTTACCAGAATGCACAATGAGAGAGTATTCAAATACTCATCTATTCTTTACCACATGTTTTAATACTATCAGTCAGATAAATTTCCATTCACCATCCAGAAGCTGGATACTAAAGGCTAGCCCAGGTCTATTATATTTTGGACACCATTATTCCACAGGTTTTCATCACCATATACCTACATAGACTTCATTGACTCTTTTGTCCATCCAATCATGACCATGTTGACAGGAAGCCCTCCACCCAGAATAAGCCAAGAAATCAAAAGAGTGCTCTAGTTGTCCAAACAAAGTAAGGTGGGATATTGGTACCTGTACCAAAATCACACCGAAATATGAATCAATGGTTGCCAGCTTTCCCCATACAAACTCCCCAAATACCTCCACATGAGGTTATTTTCTCTGGAATATTATAGGTAGATAATGAACTCTGATGAGATCAACTTTGTCTTAGCCAAGAAAAGGTCTCAGTTCAAGGTCAAAAACCAGTTAGGCCCTTTCATTTGCAATTCTAAAGAGGCAGGGGAGGCAGTAGATCAAATTCTGCAACAAATGAAGTTTCAAAACAGTTTCATGACATGATCCCAAAGACATCAAGGCTTCTAAGTAGCTAATAAAAAAGAGGAATGAGGACATTGCAGCCCTTAAGAAACAGTTGAAAATGCCTCAACTACAACACCCCCAGACACAGGAAGTTTTGGAAAGCCAAACAAAGCATGAAGAGTTGATGGACTTAGTCCTTAAACTAAATGATCAGTTGAGGGAGACAGAAAAAGAATTGGATAGCTTGATCCAATCAAAGCAAACTGATCTTGGCACCACCTCAGTGAATGTTATCCCAGCGGTCACCACGGTTATTCCTTCCACATTGGCAGCCTCGTTGGCTCCTACAGTTCCAATGGAAACAACACAACCAGTTTCTACATCATCGACATCACAGCAGGTACATCAGGTAATGAAGCAACGAAATTGGTTAAGGCTATGGCGGACATGTCCATACAAGCCACAGAGATGAATAAGCTCAAAGAGAAAGTGGCAAGCTTGGAAACTGATTACAAGCTTGCCAAAATCATGTACAAAGAATAAGTGCAGAAGAATACTAGGATGAGTGAAAGATTGAAAGCCCTGGAAAAGGAATTGACACTGAAATAACCCCTTGGGTAGGCTAAGGAACAACTATGGGCCAATATCATTGACTCTATCAATGATATTTTTCCATCTATTCAGGTGATTTTTGAGCAAGTAAATTTGATAAAGCTCACTACACAGGCCATCCAGAAAGTAAGAGAAGAATTAGGACAAATGCCAGAAGAAGCTACCAGAATTATCTAATTCCTTAACAACAAGAATAAGTATGAACTTCAAGAATTTGAAATTGAGGACAGAACAGAGACAATTTTGGAGGTCAAAAAGGTCCTCTCCAAGAGGAACTTAATGCAAAACTTGGAGGATAAGTGTCAGAATATGCAGATAGCCATCGATAGATTTATGGCTAAGTTCCAAATTTTGAGAGAAAAGGGATTACCCAATCCCTTAGTGATAAATGACAAGCTCATGACACATGAGGATTACAATAGGAAAATCAGAGAGGTAGAAAAGGATGAAGTGAATACATCATCAATGAAGGCATTGCCAACACGCAAAGTACTCTACCAAACATTTGAAAACTTGTTTTACCTCCAGCATGAGGTATAACACTTGTTTATCAATAAGCCTACATTTGCCAAATACACAGAGGCAAATGAAGTATATATAAAGATGATAAAAATCCAATTACCTAATGCTGAAACATGGGAGAAATTGACTGATTTACTATAGTAAAATGTAGTAAAAAAGTTAATGTACAGTCAAAATAAAACAACATGGTAAAAGAATGAAGCCAGATCAGCAGAGTCAAAGTGTCTCAAAGTCAAAGTGAATCAGATGAAAGCCTAAAGTAAATGAAGCTTCCAACATGAAAGATCAAACAAAGCAGCATAAAGGGCTAAATATCAAAGCATAAAAGCCAACAGTACCAAAATAAAAGGGATAGCATGAAACAGTTCAATAGTTGTCTCTATCTTTTTGCAAGAAGATATTATTCTTTCCTAGATTAAATCTAAAATTAGTTTGAGATATTTTGTAATAAACTTTTGTATAAATACTTCACAATTCAAAGTATGTAGGGTGGATCTAATCGACATTTCTATAGACTTTTTGATCAAGAAGACCCAGAAGGTTATTGTATCAGTTGATGAGCTAGCAAGCTGGATTGATAAATAAAGATCAGACTTTTCTAAGGATTCATGTGTTGATCGAATTTCAGACAAGTATTTTCATATGTTATTTTCATCTTTCTCAAAGTTATTCATAATCTTAAATGTGTTTCTCAATCTAAATGTTATAACTGGAATAATATTTCAGAACTCGTTTAATCATACTCTGTCTTAACAGTTAAGCATTTGAATGTTTTCTTATGATATTTAAATTAAAGAATTCTTAATTGCTCTTTGGTTTAGATTGATTTCATGAATAATCCAGGTTAAAGGATCCTTAATTTCCCTTTGACTTTGATTACCCCTTCCTTCTTCATTCATTATCCAGGTCTGAGAACCCTTAACTGCTCTCTCACCCCGAGTGAAACCCTTTCACCCCTCTGTCTCAAATATCTAAAATACACTCTGTTATCTTGCCCTTGGAACATCCCCTTTACTGAGTTAATCCAATTTTTCTCCCTTATTAGTTGACTCCATAGCCCAATAGTCCAAAAGACATCAATTTATCCATCTGTCTAAGAGATCCCACCACCCAATCTCACACAAAATCAAACACCCCTTGAACAATCATAGCTAGCCTAAAAAAAACTTAACTAAACAAAGTTAAATTTTAAAGAGAGAGCCCTCTCTGAGCATCAGGAAGGCTAGGTCCTGATCTCCAAAAGTGGATAGTGGTTACCTTTGGTTTTTCTTTCTTATTACTTCAAAGGAATTACTAGAGTGATAACATTTCTGCCGACCATACTGGGAACTTCAATCCTCAGTCTCATAAAACTTTAAGGAAACCTTAATTTAAATCCTGAGACCCTTAAGGTCATTACTTGAAGTAAGTTTTCAGAAAATTTCATAAAAAGAGTTTAAAAACTTAAAATTCTGGCTCCTAAAAATATTCACTATACTAGGGCCAACCCAGATCCAAACCCTGCAACTATAGTGGATGACCGAGAAAGGATTTTAAGACAACCTAAAACAATAGAAACTCAAGCCAGTAGTAGTAGGTTAGTTAGATCCAATTTACTCCCTAAGGAGCTGTAAACTTTAGAAGACATCCCTTTCTATTTGTCATTTGACCTCTCATTATTCAGAAGTAAATCCTAGAATGCAATCCATGAAACAATCTTAGATCCTGGGTTTCTTCAACTCATTGAATCAAAGAGGGTCATTCATTCAGATTTAGATGAATTAGTCGTTGAGACTTTTGAAAAATTATAAGCTTGGGCCTCAAAATTGATAAGTAATATAGATGACTCTTACATTCAACAATCTACAAAAACTAGCTGCCCTTACTACTACTCCCCTTGGAGTTTCTTCACAAACTTCACTCCCTGTAAATCCACCTTCCTTTACCACAACTTCATCAATTGTATCTACCACAATCCAATCACCTAAACCATTTATTAATCAATCATCTTCATCATCATCTAGTTCACCTCCATTAGTTTTAAGCCCTTCTTCAACCACCACAACTTTACCCCCAAGTCAAACTAGAATCAGAGCAATGGCAAACATATATGCTCCTCTTGTTTTACCTGCCCAACTCCATCCCATGCCTGCAGATTATCAAAGTAAGATTTTCATGTTTGATGCTATTGGACATTACACTGCCCAGCAGCATGTAAACAAGATGTCTGACTTTTTTGAATTGCATGAAATAGATGAAGTAGATGTCGAAATGAGATTGTTTGCCCAAACTGTAACTGGTGATGTCAAGAAATGGTTCAAATCCTTTCTTGATAACCATATTGCAGACTTAGCAAATTTTCATAAGTTATTCATTGATAGATGGGAGAGAAAGAAAAACCCACTGCAAATACTTCCTAAATATGAGAATATTAAAAGAGCTCCTAAGGAGTCAGTTCAGAACTATTGCACTAGGTTTAATAATAGCTACAATGCAATTCCAGCCAACATTAAGCCTCCACTTGACCTAACATTAATTAAATTCCCCGATGGTTTTGATGCTGATATGTCATACCAGCTGAGGGAAAGAAATCTTGAAACACTAGAACAAATGCAGAGTAACGTTGTCAATGTAGAGGCCAACCTGTTAGTTAGGAAAGCACAAATGAGGAATGAAAAGAAAGTTGTATTTAAATAAGAAGCTTTAGCTTCAGATGGAAAAGTAGGTGTTTTAGCTAAAAGTTTAGAAAGAATCATGGATAGGTTAGATAACATGGAGAGAAAAAATCAATGGGAGAATCAACAACAACAAACCCCAATAAGAAACCCAAATTTTAGGAAGAACCCTAATACTACAAAAAATGATACACTAGACCAACAAATTAGGCCCCCCTTCCATGAAAACTATGTTGAGGATTTACAGAACCAAGAAGCAGAGGATGATACCCATATTAACTTGCTGGAAACCATAGAAGAAAACGCTGTTTTTCTTACTCAAGAAGAACAAGAGTTATATATGCTTCAACAAAGCAATCAAAATCTAGTGAATCCTTTGATTTTAAATAGGGATATGAGTTAGCTATATATGAGGTACATAAACAATGTAGCTTGAGAAGTAAGAAGAATAATGAGACTCCCATTAAAATATCCATCCAAACCTAGATTAAGATAATGAAAGAAGCTCCAGTTAACAAAGTCTTGCAGATTCTCACTAGAGGAACACCAGAGACTTCAACCCCTAGGATTGTAGATATAACCTTCAATGAAACCCAAATAGAAACAATCCCTGAAAATAATCAAAATAAAAGAAATCAAGGCAAAACAATAGAAACACAAACTGAAATGCCTACCATTGAAAAATAGAATAAGGACACTCAAACTGCACACACTAAGGAAGATCAAAATCAAACAAACAAAACTCAGCTCCCTTTCAGCATTAAAAATGAAATAGCTAAATTAAAGATATCAGTTCCTTTGACTGAACTTGTAAAGAATGAATCTTATAGGTCATAGATAACTGAGACTTTGAATATAGGGGAGGGAGAGGATTCTGTTAATTTGAATGATGACTAGCCTAAATTGTTGTTTGGACCCGAGGCCAATGGAATTCATCAACAAGGGGGAGTTCCTCCTTTTTACATCAGCCTAAGCATTCATGATAAAATTTTGCATAATTCTATGTTGGACTCAGGAGCATCCCACAACTTGATGCCAAAGGTAATAATGGAAAGATTGAACCTAGACATTACCAGGCCTTATAAGGATTTATTTTCTTTTAATTCTAGCCAGGTTAAATGTCTTGGTATAATCAAAGACTTATGTGTAACTCTTGTCCAGTGACCTACAAAGAGCATTCTAATGGACATTGTAGTTGCAGACATCCCACCAAAATATGGAATGCTACTATCTCGCTCACTGGGAGAAAAACTGCAAGGATCCTTGCAGTTGGATATGTCTTATGCCACCATATCTGTTTTTGGCCAACCAAGAAAATTATACAGGGAGACCTTGATGAAGTACATGGTCAGTAGTAAGGAAAATTCAAAAAAATTTCCCATATACTCCATGCATTCATATATGGACTCCTTCATCTTATACAATGCATAAAGTGATAAAAAGGAAATCATAGCCAAATACCTTAAGTACAGAACAACTGATAGTGAGAACATATTCCATGAGTCACTTTGGCATTTAGACTTTGATGGATCTGTCAATAGGTTAGGGGTTAATGCGGGAGTGTGGATCCATAATATAGAAAATAACCATGCTGAGGGACATGCTTTAAGATTGAACTTAAAATGTACCAATAACATGGCTGAATATGAAACCCTAATTCTAAGGTTATAATTGGTTAGGAAATTGGGAGCCAAAAGAGTTTCTGTCATGCGAGACTCAGAACTAATTATCAAACAGATCAGTGGTGAATACTCTGTCAACAACCCTAGGGTTGGTAGATATAGGGATACTATTTTAGACTTGATCAAGGACCTCCTAGAATCAAACTTTGTTGCCATTCCTAGAAAACAAAATATGCAGGCCCACAGTCTAGCTACCTTTGCTAGTACTTGTAAATTACCATTTCAACCAAACCACCAGTACACTGCAGAGATCAAACATAGGCCTGTTATACCAGACAACCTAAAGTATTGGCAGATTTTCTCCCAGGACTCTCAGATCTATGATTTCATGAACAATAAAGGTGAATTTTGGAATTCTAAAATAGACACTGATTGTACAATAGACAGTAATGTAGAAAGCAGTTTAGATGTAAATATTTTTGATATACATAAACCAACTAAATTTACTAAAATAGAAATAGATAGTTTAGAAAATGTAGATATAGATGAAATAATGGATGATAACCCTGATGTTATTAATTTGAAAGATATTTTTTTGCCAAAAGGATTAGTACCTTTAGAAGATTTTTTTGACTCTAATGATGTAGCTAGGAAATCTAAGATGGAACCTCTGAGAGATGACATAGAAGAGGTTAATATAGGAACTGAAGACAATCCAAAACTCATCAAGATATCTAAAGCCTTACCCTCAGAGGAAAAGGTTAAATATGTAAATCTGTTTAAAGAGTTCATGGATGTATTTTCCTGGAGTTATGAAGACTTAAAATCTTATGACACCAGCATAATCCAACACAAAATACCTTTAAAAGAAGATCATAAACCTTTCAAATAGAAACTAAGGAGGATAAACCCAGTTCTTATGCCATCCATAGAGAAAGAGGTTAAAATAATGTTTGATGCCCAAATAATAGCCCCCATTAGATACTCAGACTGGATTTCAAACTTAGTTACAACTAGGAAAAAGACAGGTGAAATTAGACTCTGTGTAGATTTTAGAAACTTAAACAAGGTCTCTTTAAGAGACAACTACCCCTTACCAAAATTGGACCATATATTGCAAATGGTAGTGGGCTCATTTAGGATTTCACTATTAGATGGATTTTCTGGCTATAACCAGATATTAGTCCAACTTGAGGACCAAGCCAAAACTGCGTTTACCACTCCTTGGGGAAACTTCATGTATTTGAAGATTCCCTTTGGATTAATGAATGCAGGTGCCACATTTCAGAGAGCTATGGATATAGCTTTTGCAAAGGAAATCCATGATTTCTTAGTAGTATACCAAGATGACATCACAATCTTCTCTAAATTTGACAATGAACACTTAGACCACCTCAAAAGAGTATTTATCAAATGCTGGAAATTTGGGATTTCTTTAAATTCTAAAAAGGCACTTTTCGGTCTTGAAGAGGGAAAGTTGTTAGGACACTTCATATCCAAAGATGGGATTAGCATAGACCCTGCTAGAATACAAGCCATTTTGACCATTTCCCATCCCCAAAACATAAAAGAGCTACAATAATTTCTAGGTAAGATTAATTTTCTTATGAGATTCATCTCAAATCTAGCAGAATTAATTAGGGAATTAAATAACATGCTAAGAAAGGACTCAGCAATTAAATGAACATTGCAGGCAAAACAATCCTTTGAAGCTATCAAGGAATCATTGACCAACACTCTAGTCTCAATTAGTCCTGATTTTAATAAAGATTTTATTATTTTTTCTTTTGCTTCAGAACACACCATTGCAATAGTCTTACTGCAAAAGAACAATCAAGGATATGAACTGCCAATAGCATTCTTTAGTAAATCTTTAAGAGATGCCACACTCAAATATAATATCGTGGAAAAACAAGCTTTAGCTTTGGTTAAGGCTATCAAAGACTTCAGAGTATACTTTTTGTACTCTCACATTATTGCTTATGTTCCAAACTTTGTAGTTAAGGATATTTTGACTCAAGATGGGTAGAGGCAAATGGATTGCCACAATATTAGAATATGACATAGAGGTAAAACCCACCAAGCTCATAAAAGGCTAAGGTTTAGCCAAACTCATGGTTGAATTGAGCTGTCAGGCCCTTGATATCAACTTCATCAGTGCCCTTGATGATCAGGAGGAGATGGCGACTCCACAAACCAGTGAACCTTTTACTGATTCACCATGGTATGCAAATATTACATTTGTTTTACTAAACTTACAAGCTCCCCCTAGATTGACACGAACTAAAGATAGATTCTTAAAAATGAAGTCAATAAGATATTGTGTTATAAATAATGCATTGTTTTGGAAAGACAATAGTGGTGTTCTTTTAACTTGTTTACTAAAAGATGATGTTGACAAGATTTTACAAGAGTTTCATGCAGGGGATTGTGGAGGGAACTTGTACTAGAAGATTACTGCTGACAATATTCTGAGGGATACTTTTTATTGGCCTACTTTATTTGCAAATATTAAAAAACATGTGACCTCCTATCATAAATGCAAGATTTTTTAGGGAAAGAGAAAAAATTTACCATTACCTCTTAAACCAATTTCCACTAAGATGCCATTTCAACAATGGGGGTTAGACTTCATTGGAGAAATAGACCCAGCATCCTCAGCTCAACACAAATAGATCTTGACAGCCACAGATTATTTTACCAAATGGATAGAGGCCATACCTTCTAGGCAAGCCACATACACTGTCATAATCACCTTCCTATAGAGTAATATCCTTTCAAGATTTAGGTGTCCCCAGAAGCTTATTACTAATAATGAAGCAACCTTTAAGTCCAAAAGAATGGTATATTTCTGTAACAAATACCACATCACCCTTGGTCACTCCACAACCTATTACCCTCAAGGTAATGGACTAGCAGAGTCATCGAACAAAATTCTGGTTAATATTATCAAAATGTTACTGGAGGATAACAAAAATACACAGAACAAGAAGTTAGTCAATGCCTTATGGGTAGATAGAATGACTACTAACAATTGCATTCGAACATCACCCTATCAGCTAGTTTATGGTATGGATGCAGTTTTCCCATCATCCTTGGGAGTGCCAGTCATGAAGATCCTTTAGGAATTACAGGTGGAACCAAATGATATTCAAAGAAGAATAAATCAAACTAAAAACCTACAGCATATCAGAGAAGAAGTATATGTAGAATCCCAAATAATCCCGGAAAAAATCAAGAGAGTCTTTGATAAAAAAGACTAAAGCAGACGATTTTCACACAGGAGACAAAGTCCTTAAGTGGGATTCAAGGATAGAAAACAAAGGCAAGCATGGAAAATTTGATTTTCTGTGGCAAGGGCCTTATGTCATTTATGGCTACATAGGCAACAATGGCTTTTTCTTGAGAAACATAGATGGATCAGATCTACTAGGAGGACTTGTTAAAGGTAGGATGCTGAAGCATTACTTTTCCACTGACTTACAATAGTTCACTTTACTTTGCATCATTGTATATAACATTGCAGAGTGTAGATTGGATTGGATGGTGATCCTTTGAAGTTGAAGCCCAGAGAGAATGCCCTAAGCTTTGAAAGATATGTTGTCATAAGTATCAATAATGCAGATTCACCAAAGTACACTTTGCAAGGTAACTTCAGCCACATTCAAAGGCTACTGATCTTTAGAGTTCTTGCCATCTCACTAAGAAATGTCATAAGTATCAATAATACAGATTCACCAAAGGACACTTTGCAATGTAACTTCAGCCACATTCAAAGGCTACTGATCTTTAGAGTTCTTGACATCTCACTAAGAAATTCCATCCCCATGTGGAGCCACTCTTAGAGTCCTATAGTGATAGGATTCATAATTTTGAATTGGCTAAGGTTAAGCCTTATAATATTGTACATACCTTTACTTTCTGCAAATGTTTTCCATATTAAAACATAAAAAATGTAAAGAGGGTATGTCCTAAAAGAAATATCAAAGGACAAAAAGAATAAGGAAAGATAAAAAAAGGAAAATATATGAACCCCAAAAACAAAAACAGATCATGAAAGTGTGCAAGTCTAAATGCCACTACTATTTTACTGCTTTACTATTTTAAATATTAGTTGTGTGTAGCTTGTCTTACATGCCACAACCCATGGTAGTCAAATTGTTTAATCTTGAATATTTCATGCTTTGAAGTTTATGTTTATAGTTAGAGAATAAAATCTGACCAGACAACTTAATCTTGGCAGATCATTAGTTAGGTAGAGAAATAAAATGTGCTCATAAGCTTAATCTGAGCCATAGGAAGATATAAGGTTAGAATTAGATAGTTTAATTTAAAAAAGAAAAAGAGTGATAAGGGTTTGCTAGCCTAAATGCACCAAAATAAATGAAGAAAAATTTTTAGGGTAAGTAATGGGTAAGTAGAAGAAAGGTTGTTGAAGTATAAAATTGATTGGACAAAAGCACATTTATCATGCTTAATCATATCTTTCAATGTGCATGAGCAATTAAGAAAGCAAAAACAATGGTTTACAAGTTGATTTAATTAACTCCCCCTCATTCATTTCATCCCTATACTTACTAATTTCCCATCTACAAGTATATTCTAGTACAAAAAATCCTTCAAGTCATAAAGGCTCAGAGCATTTCTCTGACTTTTGGTGGGACCAGACCCTCAGCTTAATGACTTATGGACATCAAGTGTTAGAATTCCTTTCAGAAAATTCATTCCCTTCATTACCCTAATAAAACCCCTTTTCCTAAGGTTAAACTTCATTTGCTTATGAAAAGTAAACAACCCCATGTTAAATTTCATTTCATTCAAAATACCCACAAAAGGATTTTATCCTAAGTATAAAGTGCATGTGAAGAAAATCCGCAAATGTTACATTATGCTTAGTGGTATGTTCACTCCGTTCATTTCATTTCATATAAATTTTTAACATAATACTATAGCTCATGATATACCTTTTCCCGTATATAAATAAATCCCGTAAATAATACCCCAACCCTTAGTTTAGATATAAAATATACTTTTAACCCATACCCCCGAAAAAACCCTCTTAATTCACCACTTCTTGGTAAACCTAAGATAACCCCATCATTAAATCCCACTTGATCATTTAATCCCATCATTAACTCATAAATAATCCCAAACTTCCAAGGATTAAAGCCTTGGCCACCCCCGAAACCATTGCACATTTCATTTGTGCACATCTGTCACCCAACTGTCGTCCGATCATCAACGCTCACATCCAATGGTCCACAGCTATATCGGGTTCACTCGATGACCGACCTTTACCCATCTGATAAAGTGGTTTTGCCCCAGCCCCCATATGCTACGTGTCACGTGCTAATAGATTGGATGACCCTCCAAAATACCGCCTCCTCCATAAGAGCGGTGCAATGGCTTGGGAAACCACCTCTCCACCCAACTCGAAAAACCGCCCATTGTTCATTTGTAATTTATTCGCCAAAAATTAATTGTTGCTCAATAAAAAGGCCGAGAAGCCCTATTTCGCCTTTTTCACTCATTTTGTTTGTAAACCTCTACAAACCATTGCGACACCTGCAAATGCTGAAATTGCCAATTGACCTCAAATCCCACTCCTAAAGAAGTTGCAGAGACCCCAATCAACCTCTCAGTTCGTACCAGAGCCATTCAAACTTCTGCAGTTGCTGAGAACACCGAATTTGAAGTGAATTTCCAAATTCCAGGTATTTGAAGACAAATTACCAGATGCCCTTTCAATTCGAAAATGTTCAGTCTTTAAAATGTTTTAATTAAGTAAAATTAATTGAAATTACTTTAAAAATTAAAGTGTGTACCCAAACCCTTCTGAAAGCTTCCAAATTTCCTTCAAAACCTCTGATATAAACCTGTATTGCCAAATTCAAATCCACAAGAACTGAATTATGGTTGCCCCCATCGCCATGGATGTCAGATCTGTAACAACCCCCCATTTGGACCTTGACCACCTTCCCCTAGCTGAAAGGAATTTTCAAATCAAAGATACAAGTACCTATACTCTCATGCTTAAAATTCATTGTTTAAGTAAGGATAGATATCTAAACAATATTGATGACATTTGCCTTTGGGAGTCAAATTTTCCCAAATACCAGTTTCCAGAGGTACATGTCTTTCCTAAAATTTTTCATATGTGTCACGCTTGTTACATTCCCAGTGAGAGAGCTATAATGTCCCCAGACCAAAAAATCTTGTTTACTATTAAAGATGAGTCAATAAATGAGATGTTGCAAGTTCAACTAGGTCCAAACCTAACCCCACTCTCCATTGGGGATTTGTTAGACCAATACACCAAATTGAGTCCATCCAGACTAGCCCAAATAATCCAAACTTTCATTGTAAAGGAGCAACACATTCCTACAAATATCCCTCCATATGTGTCTGCCGTTTTCTCTGAAAGGGGGAAGCAAATTGTAACCATGATATCATGTATTCTAGGCTATACCACAGATGAATTCATTGATGAGATTATCCTGGCCTTCATGTCCATTTTCACCCCAGGAAAGCCTCTTGCTACTTTGTATAACTATGCCCAGTTCATAGTTGAAAGGATGCATGAACAATTTACCAGAATGCACAATGAGAGAGTATCCAAATACTAATATGTTCTTTACCACATGTTTTTATACTATCAGTCAGACAAATTTCCATTCACCCTCTATAAGTTGGATACTAAAGGCTACCCTAGGTCTGTTATATTTTGGACACCATTATTCCACAGGTTTTCATCACCATATACCTACACAGACTTCATTGACTCTTTTGTCCATCCAGTCATGACCATGTTGACAGGAAGCCCTCCACCTAGAATAAGACAAGAAATCAAAAGAGTGCTCCAGTTGTCCAAACAAAGTAAGGTGGGAGATTGGTACCTGTACCAAATTCACACCAAAATAAGAATCTATGGTTGCCAACTTGCCCTATACAAACTCCCCAAATACCTTCCCATGAGGTTAGTTTCTCTGGAGTATTATAGGCATATAATGAAATCTGATGAGATCAACTTTGTCTCAGCCAAGAAAAGGTCTCAGTTCAAGGTAAAAAACTAGTTAGGCCCTTTCATTTGCAATTCTAGAGAGGTAGGGGAGGAAGCAGATCAAATTCTACAACAAATAAAGTTTCAAAATAGTTTCATGACATGATCCCAAAGACATCAAGGCTATTGAGCAACTAATCAAAAAGAAGAATGAGGACATTGCAACCCTCAAGAAACAATTGAAAATGCCTCAAATATAGCACCCCTAGACACATGAAGTTTTGAAAATCCAAACAAAGCATGAACAGTTGATGGACTTAGTCCTTAAACTAAATAATCAGTTGAGGGAGATAGAAAAAGAATTGGACAACTTGATCCAATCAAAGCAAACTGATCTTGGCACCACCTTGGTGAATGTTATCCCAACAGTCACCATGGCTATTCCTTCCACATTCACAACCTCGTTGGCTCCTATAGTTCCAATGGCTGCAACAAAACCGATTTCTACAACATCGACATCAACAGCAGGTACATCAGGTAATGAAACAAAAAAGTTGCTTAAGGCTATGGAAGCCATGTCCATACAAGCCACAAAGATGAATAAGCTCAAAGAGAAAGTGACAAGCTTGGAAATTGATTACAAGCTTTTCAAAATCATGCACAAAGAAGAAGTGCAGAAGGCTACTAGGATGAGTGAAAGATTGAAAGCCCTAGAAAAGGACTTGACACTAAAAGAACCCCTTGGGCAGGCTAAGGAACAACTATGGGCCAATATCATTGACTCTATCAATGATATTTGGCCATCTATTTAGGTGATTTTTGAGCAAGTAGATTTGATAAAGCTCACTACACAAGACTTCTAGAATGTAACAGAAGAATTAGGACAAATTCCAGAAGAAGCTACCAGAATTATCCAATTCCTTAACGAAAAGAATAAGTATGGACTTCAGGAATTGGAAATTGAGGACAAAACAGAGACAATTTTGGAGGTTAGAAAGGTCCTCTCCAAGAGGAACTTAATGCAAAACTTAGAGGATAAGTGTCAGAATATGTAGATAGCCATCGATAAATTTATGGCTAAGTTCCAAATTTTGAGAGAAAAGGGATTACCCAATCCCTTAGTGATAAATGACAAGCTCATGATAGAGGAGGATTACAATAGGAAAATCAGAGAGGTAGCAAAGGATCAAGTGAATACATCATCAATGAAGGCATTGCCAACATGAAAAGTACTCTACCAAACATTTGAAAACTTGTTTTACCTCTAGCATGAGGTAAAACACTTGTTTATCAATAAGCCTACTTTTTCCAAATACACAGAGGCAGATGAAGTATATAGAAAGATGCTAAAAATCCAATTACCTGATGCTGAAACATGGGAGAAATTGACTGATTTACTATAGTAAAATGTAGTAAAAAAGTTAATGTACAGTCAAAATAAAACAACATGGTAAAAGAATGTAGCCAGTTCTGTAGAGTCAAAGTGTATCAGATGAAAGCCTAAAGTAAATGAAGCTTCTAGTGTGAAAGATCAAACAACAAAGCAACATAAAGGGCTAAAAATCAAAGCATAAAAGCCAGCAGTACCAAAATAAAAGGGCTAGCATGAAATAGTTCAATAGTTGTCTCTATCTTCTTGCAAGAAGATATTATTCTTTCTTAGATTAAATCTCAAATTAGTTTGAGATATTTTGTAATAAACTTTTGTATAAATACTTCACAATTTGAAGTATGTAGGGTGGATTCTATTAGACATTTCTATAGACTTTTTGATCAAGAAGACCCAGAAGGTTATTGTATTAGTTGATGAGCCAGCAAGATAGATTGATAAATAAAGATCAGAATTTTCCAAGGATTCATGTGTTGAGCGAATTTCAGACAAGTATTTTCATATGTTATTTTCATCTTTCTCAAAGTTATTCATAATCTTAAATGTGTTTCTCAATATAAATGCTATAACTGGAATAATATTTCAGAACTTGTTTAATCACACTTTGTCTTAACAGTTAAGCATTTGAATGTTTTCTTCTGATATTTAAATTAAAGAATTCTTGATTTCTCTTTGGTTTAGATTGATTTCATGAATAATCCAGGTTAAAGGATCCTTAATTTCCCTTTTATTTTGATTACCCCTTCCTTCCTCATTCATTATCCGTGTCTGAGAACCCATAATTGCTCTCTCACCCCGAGTGAAACCCTTTCACCCCTCTGTCTCAAATATTTGAAATACACTCTGCTATCTTACCCTTGGAACATCCCCTTTACTGAGTTAATCTAGTTTTACTCCCTTATTAGTTAACTCCATATCCCAATAGTCCAAAATACATCAATTTATCCATCTGTCTAAGAGATCCCACCACCCAATCTCACACAAAATCAAACACCCCTTGAAAAATCATAACTAGCCTAAAAACATCTTTACTAAACAAAGTTAAATTTTAAAGAGAGAGCCCTCTTTGAGCATCAGGAAGGCTAGGTCCTGATCTCTAGAAGTGGATGGTGGTTACCTTTGGTTTTTATTTCTTATTACTTCAAAAGAATTACTACAGTGATAATAGATAGCTACAAAATATTTTGTGTGATGTGCTAGGAGACCTTTTGGGGTTAGTCCTAGAATTGGGAAAAGTGACTAAAAGAGAGGGAAATTTGACCATGAAAGGGATACGAGGATCAATGCCTTATTCCTTGGGCTTAATGGAGTCAAGATACACATAGATTGAGAATTTAATGTGCTAAGGAGCCCCAATTGATCATTGCTAGCCTCTCCAATGGCCGCAACTAGGTCAATAGGGATTTATACTCAAATTAGTCAAAGAGATGAAGTTTTTAGGTCTTTCAACCTAAGAGGTGCCTCTAGGAAAATTCACCCACTCTCTTCAAGTATAATGCAAGCATTAAATCACTTATTCATGGTTCCTAGAAGAATTTCTCATTTACTTTAATCCATACAAGAATAATGATAATCATAACATGCATTAAACTAGTAAAATAATAAGAATAACATCAAAATTTGACTTACATGAGAGAGATTATATCCATTCATCAAATTTGCATTAGAAAGAAGCTCCAAAGACAATAGCGAAAATTAAAACATCATAGTGCATCAAGAAAGCTCCAAAATTTTACCTAGAATCCTCTAAGGGATTCAAATGGCCTAATTTGGACTAATAATGCCCCTAAAATAAAATAGTGTGCATAATAACAATACTTTTGGTGACAAACCCACCAAAATAGATTAATAACATAATAATAAGCCTCTCAAGAGGGAAGAATGATCAATATAGTGAGTTGTTGGGCCTTTGAGGAGGCCTAATGAAGTCCAAGGGGTGCCATGATGTAGAACTAGACTCCAAACATAGTGTAAAAGGGGTTGGCCCTTTTCGTTTCCAAGCAAGAACCTATGGTGCTCCCAAGTAAGTGTGGGGGCACAAGGACATCCTCATGGGTCTCCAAGTGGATTTAAAATTCCTGTGCTGGCATAATCCCCCCCTTTATAGCGGGAGACATCCTCTAGACCCTGGAGCATCTGTCAAGTGTATGGTGTATGTGTGGAGTTGGATGGGCATGGTTAACCAGGTGCGTCATCCTCATCCAAAAGGTGGAACATGAGAAATCAATGAGTGGTGATGGGGATCCATGAAGTATTATCTTCTATGTTGGGGGGGCATGTCTCTCAATTATCACCCTACGAGTTCCAATGTGGACCTATGGAGGGCTAGGACCCCATATAGGGAGACTAAGCCCAAAATGGAGACCCAACTACAATCATGCATAAGATCCAATGTGTCCCCTTGCCCTCCAATATAACAAAACATCTAAATATTCAAGTACAAGGGCTTATAAGTCATGGAATCAATGGGGCACTTCATGGTGGCATGCCCTTCCATAGCAGAATTTGGCATGTACAAGTGTTTCCAAATGTAATGTTCCAAACTAGGAAAAATAGTGATTTGCAAAGAAAACAAGAAATTCAACAACATAAAATTTTAAACTTTAGTGCACACCCACAAATAGACTGAAAGTGAGAAGTAGTTGAGCCATTATATTATGAATCTGGAACAATAATACAATAATATGGGAGGAGTGCACCTAGGTCTGACCCAAAGGAAAGCATAGCAAAGCCCAGGTGATAAGACTACAAAACCAGATGGGAAAATCAATTATCTCAATGATGCCCTACGCTACCTTAGAAAAATTGTACTATCTCCCATGAAGATGCTACTAAAAACCCCGTTTCTGGTGCTTAGAAAATTATGCTAAATTAATCCCAATCTCCTCAAGCAAAACCCACCAAAACCCATAAATGGTTTGACCCCCAAAATTCGGGCCCCAAAGTTGCATGTCCTCCACAAACTACAAGGGAGTATGACCTACCTGAACACCAGTGAAATCCTTCACCAAGAACTCCCAAATTGCTGCAAACACTCCCCTAAAGGCTTCCCTTATCCCCCCTGCAAGTACCATACTGACAACATAATCCTCCAACTCCCACATGTACTCCACCCCATGTCTGTTATTTTCTTGAGCTTTCCTCACCAAAATTCTCCCGTCAATTGATTTCTGGAAGAATCCCAAAAATAAGCCCCACATGTGCTCCTCTTGTCTCCTCCTAGAACATGCTATGACTGAGCGAATGTCTTAATGTAAATGTTGAAATCTCCCCATCTTTCCTCCAGATTGATGTGAAAAAACCTTTCTAGGGTGGCACTTGAAGCCCCCTGAAGAAAGGGTGTTTTTATTTGCACGAAAAACTCGTTTCTAAAAAACAAGTGACCTGGCTAAGCAGTTCATGAAACTAAGATGAGTTCAATTGGAAAAAATATCCATTATGATTATGAGCTCATCATATTTATAATTTCACGGGCCTTCCTTCCCATGTGGGCCCTTCCACCTTTCCATTCAACTTTCCTCCAAGGCTATTCAAACTCTTTACTTGGCCAAGTGCATTTTTATTCATGTGAGTGGCCCCCACACTTCACTAACAAAATAATAAGGCCTTCTTTTTTTCCCTAAGTCTCTATATCAAAATTGAGTGGGTTCGATGTCCTCCAAAACTATCCAAAATAATGGGAAATTAAACCTGCAACAAAATAATTTAGGAAGGGACATTACAATCCTCCCCTCCCAAATGTTGTTTGATGCTCCAATGTGTTCTCACCCTCCTAGGTGGCATCCTCATCCGGTAAGCTCTTCCAATGCACCAAAAACTCTGTGATGGTTTGGCTCCTTACCATCCTTTCCCGAGTCTCTAGAATGGCCTCTGTGATGAGCCTCAATATTGCAGCAAGGATGTTGCAACTCCTAGGGCTACCAACTTTACTTTATCAACCTGGGGTTTCATACAAACTTGGAGGTTACAGTGCTATATGCACAATAGATGCAACATTCTACTCATGTCACTTCTCAATTGGGGTGATAGACCACTAGGGTTTCAAACTAGTCTTCTATTACTAGAAGGAGTTTGAATAGTGATGGTGAATGTAAAGCTAGTTCTAATATAGGAAAATCAATGCTTGTCTATTTAGGAAATGAAAGTTACTGAATGGAAAATGTCATGAATCATCTAGCTAGGAAATGACACAAATTACTTGCAGAAAAGAACTAAGCTAACCTTTCATTTTATCATCTAGCTATTTGGAATAATTGGACATGGGAATTTGTTCTATCATCTTATGATTCATATATGCATGCACTAACTATCTCATGTTGCATTTGTAGAAAAAGAGTCTTTTAATTTCTAAATTCAGAAATGTAAATGCTATGTTATGTTATCTGATCTGCAGGGGGAAAAAGGCATGAGAGAGATGGTCTCAGGTGGAAATTATAGGCATGGAATCCAAGATGAGGACCTAACCTATACTCAAACTAGATTTTTTTTATCAAAATAGGGTCAAATAGGCTGCTACAAGATGTCCTAGTTTTCTACAGGAAATTAGTTGAAAGCTTTAGGAGGGAAAGAATAGTGGAATAAGGTGCTGGAGAGATGTATGACAGTGAGAGAAGGTGTAAGGAAGGTGCACATTACCCAAGGCTAAGCCCAACACTCCAGGGAGGTTGGATTTGCCCAAGGTGGTTGTTCACGATTGTTGCAAAACAAATATTCGAACTATGGGCTAGTATGCCTTGGCATAAGGTGGAGAAGACTTAGGAGAAGCTTGTTGGATGATTTCCTCCTTGCAAATCAACAATCCCTGCAGCAAAACCTATTTTCCTCTTCATCTATGCATCACTATATACCAACATGGAAAAGATGAGTTGAATTTTGAGAAATCTGATCTATCTATTATTAATGGCTAGATCTATGGAATGGAATGCCTTCTAAGCTATGGAAAACTTAAGAAACAAAATAGCAATTGCAGGTGCTTCCAGGAAATCATAAATAGTGATATATTTAATCATGAAACCTAATCTATGTAATGACCAAAAGACAAACTCTGTTTTTGGGGTTGTTAGAGTGAGGCCCTCTAATCATGATCCCACAAGGGAGATGAGGAAGAGGCCACTATCAGAAGCTTTTCTAAATTACTTTCCTTTACTACTGCACCATTTATCTACTTCTTCAAACTAATGGAAACAAGATTAAGCGATCATTCAAATACTTGTTAATATAAACAAAACATAAATAATTGTAGCAGCTAACTATCATCTTAATCTAAGAATACATATACAAAAAGAGGAACTTTGACTGTTAGTTTTGGGCCCTATCCCAAGTGCTTCAATCCTCTAACTCAACACAGTGTTGGATCAAAACATAATTTCTCATTATCTTCAAAATGTCAATTACAACATAACAATAATAGTCACAATGTTTTAGCTCAAAATGACCTCTTGGCTACAACTAAAAATCAAATCCTAATGAGTCCCTTGGCTCTCTTATTTATACAAACTAAAGTTACCAAAACTTCCTAAAAAATAAGGAGACTTGGCTCCCTAACTCTAGAATAACTTGTCTTTGACTTTCACTGTCTTGGCTGCTAATGAACTTGGCTTGCTTGGCTACTAGCAACTCCGATTCCGCATTTAATACATATTAGGCCACATAACATAGCAACTCATCTTTACCCTTCTCACTAAGCAAAATATAACAAAATATGTAAATAATGGTGAGAAAAGTCAATTTCAATAAGCTGGAGAGTGGCATTGTGACCCATATAGTTTACCTATTGATGAACCTCATCATAACTAGTGATGTAGTGTCTAAACTTGAATGGACAACAGCTAGGAGCTCCTTTTCAATCACAGTGTAGTTTAATTCAGCATTGGACATATTTTTGCTAATGAAGTAAATGGCATAAGGCAACATGTCATCTATATGGCCTAGAGATGCTCCTATAGATTTATCAGAGGTATCAGCATGGATGTGGAAATGAAGAGCCCAATTTGGGCCTTAGAGTATGGGTACAATAGTCAACTTGTCCTTTAAGATTTCTAGGGCCTCTTGGCAACTTTCTTACCAGCAAAATTCAAAGTCCTTGGCTAGTAGTCCAAAGAATGGCAAGGCTACTTTGCTAAAGTCTTTGATAAACCTCCTATAACATCCTGCTAAGCCCAAGAAACTCCTGACATCCCTATGCTTTTGAGGAGTAGGGACCCTTTTTATGATAACAATTTTAGTTGGGTCTACTTGTAGTCCTTCGTAGGATATTGAGTGACCTAGAACAATCATTGCATTCATCAAGAACTCACACTTCTCAAGACTAAGGGATAGGTTCATTTTGATGCACTTATTTAATACTTTCCCCAAGTTAGAGAGAGCCTCTAGGAAATAACACCCATAGGGAGTGAAATCATCCATATAGATTTCTACAGAGTCATGGACTATCCCAACAAATATTCTCAGAATTTCCCTTTGAAAAGTGGCAGGGGCATTACATAATCCAAAAGGAAGGACCCTATAAGCAAAGGTAACCTAAGGACAAGTGAATGTGGTTTTATCTTGGTCCTCTAGGTTGATCTAGATCTGATTGTAACCACTAAATCCATCCAAGAAAGAGAAGAAATTCTTGCTTGCAAGACCATCTAAGACTTGGTTAATGAGAGGTAGATGGAAATAGTCTTTTTTAGTGGTTTTTTTTGTTGTTGACACCTAATCCTCTGCGATTGGGTGAATTTGTGTAAATAGTTAAATTAGGAATGTGAACAGTCATCAGGAGATGAACTGAGTAGTCACATCCTTTGTATATAACAATAGCTACCTAATGAAATAAATCGAATCAGTTTTCTGCCAAACTGGAGTTACTCCTGGCCTGACATGGTATCAGAGCCAGCTCCTTGTTTTAGCTATTATGCTCCTGTAACTCCTCTGTCCTGGCCTCTGCCTCTGCCTTATTCCCCTCTGTCCTGAAATAACCTGCCTCTGCCAGCGCTGCACATCTGTCCATACTGTCCAAACTGGAGTTACTCCTGGCTTGACATGGTATCAAAGACAGCTCCTTGTTTTAGCTATTATGCTCCTATAACTCCTCTGTCCTGGCCTCTGCCTATGCCTTATTCCCCTCTGTCCTGAAATAACCTACCTCTGCCAGCGCTGCACATCTGTCCATGCTATCCAGAGAGAAGTGTTGTACGTTAAATTTTTTATATAGCACTGTCATTTCTTGTTTTAGCGCTGATGTCTGACATGGTATTTTGCGTTCAATGATCTCTGCCTTACTTTGATTCCTTAGCAATCGATGTTTCCTTGAATCTGCGTTGAATACTGAGTGGTGTATGTTGAATACGCTGGCCATTCTCTTCTGTAATTTCGTTCATTTCATTCACATCCTCCAAGCTACGAAACAAGCATTTCATGCCAGGGTGCCACCATCGATGAAGCTTCTGCATTTGTCAGCATAGACGTTTTTAAGGTTTGTTCACATAGTGCGAATACCTGTTCACGAATAACAAGAGCAGAGGGCGTTTGGCTTGGGGCATCATAAGCGGCCTGCAAACCCTTTCGGTTACAGACATGAATCGGCAGCACTGTGACCTCTCTGTGCGATGAACCTTCTCCTTCATCCAGTGCATTAATTCTTTGAAAAGTCGTTGTAGCAGTCTTATGTATGAAGTCCAGTGCATTAATTCTTTGAAAAGTCGTTGTAGCAGTCTTATGTATGAAGTCGATTGTGTTGGAGCAATTCCTGCATATACGTCTCTTGGAACCTACAGTGCGTCGAACGTTGTGTTACTCCTGTGTGTTGAATTGAAAACCGTGTAATGGGCTGAAGAATTGTGCAGTGAAGACCGGAATGCTACATTTTAAGACTGATATGTGTTGATTGGTTTGTTGAATGCTGAAGGGTAACTGTCGGTCTCTGCGGTTTTATTTTTGTGAACGACTATGAACCGAGACCTCGTTCACAACAGCCGCATAGTCACAAGTTTTGTGGAGGTGAATAGTATCAATGCGCAGTTTTTTTAAAATCATTTAAATCATTTGAATGGTAATGTTACCCTGCTGCGTTGTAAAGTTAAAGCATTAAAGTGATATGTAATATATAAATATATTACATTTTAAAACATTGAAGTGATATGTACATAATATTTCAATGAAATGCTGATGCTTTTATCAAACATTGGAGGGATTTGAAGAAAATATAGTGCATAAAGTTGTAGCGTAAGGAAGACATTTGAAATCTTTTGAGAATGCCCTTTTGAGTACAATTTCATTGTATATCAGCAGAAGTATTTTTTTTTTCCTATCAGCAGAAGTATTTTTTTTATAGAATGCATTCAATCATCTCTATGTTAGGAATAGTTCTCACTGGCAAGGAGAACTATCCTGAATGGTCCCGGATGATAAAACACACCCTCATCTTCAATGAGTTGTGGAAAGGAGTGTGTGTCAGAGAAGGAGACAAAGACCCAATACAGCCTACCTCAGACAAAGAGCTCGTCATTTGGGAAAACAAGAACAGCAAAGCCTATGCATTAATCGCAGCATCTGTAAATGAAGAGGTGAGTCGCCATATTTTGTCATATTCAACTGCCTTTGAAGCCTTACAAAAGTTGAAAGAACTCTATGACTCACATTCTTCACTTGAAGTTGTTCAGCTCATGATTAAACTCTTCACTCTTGAACTGAAAAATAATGATCCTCTTGCTCTTGCATCTAAAGTAAAGTCTATAATGCATGATATCAATTCCACTAAGGTTGAGCTGGATATCCTCTTATTGCTTTTCTCAAGGCACTCTATCCTACTTACTCCAATTATCTTGAGTCTTTGCAAGCAAATGGAAATCTCAAAGATATAACCTTTGACTCTCTTGTGAAAAAGTTTGCTGAAAGAGAGAAAGCTTTTGGAAAGAAGACAGCCCCTGAATCTTCTGAAGACTCTGTGTGCCTTGCTCATAAAGAAAAGCATCCTGCTCAAGATTCTACAAGAGGAAGAGGTGGATGAAGAGGAAGAGGAAGATATTTCAGAGGCAGGGGGGGCAGACATTCTCAAGGAGAAAAGGCGGACTTACACTGCATTCGCTGCAAAAGAAATGGATCACATGATGCCTCTACATGCAAGCTACCATGGGACAAAATTGAGCAGAAAAGAAACCAACAGAAAGGTAAAACTGATGATACAGACAAAGGTAAAGCATCTGAATCTGCTCACTATATTGAGGCACAATGTAACATTGGAGTAAATGAAGATTTGTTTAATTCTTCACTTGCTTCTTCGAAAAATGATTGGTTGCTTGATTCAGGAGCAACCTGTCACATGACTCATAGAAAAGATTTTTTTGAAGATTTCACTGACAATGTTGATGGAGCAGTATACTTTGTAGATCAGTCAAAAATCAAGCTATCAAGGCTTGGCACAATCAGGCTTAAACTGCTTGGTCTTCTAGACTTTCTTCTGGATCATGTTCTATATCTCCCACAGCTCAAAAGAAACTTGCTGTCCTTGGTCCACATCCGCCAGCAAGGTCACTCCATTCATATGTTTGATGGCAAGCTTGAGGTAAGAAAAGCATCTGACCACTCACTTGTCATGAGGGGAATAGAAGAAGAAAGGCTTCTCAAACTGCAAGGAACCTCTGCTCATGCACAACATTTCTCATATATTTCTCATCATGAAGAAGGTACACTTCCATCAAGTTTATTATGGCATGCTAGATTTGGACATTTAAACTATGACAGTCTCCGCTTATTGAAGAAAAATGGTGTTGTTGGTTTGCCTACAATTCCTAGGAAAGATAAGCAATGTGATGCTTGCATTCTAGGAAAGCATATCAAACAGTCTTTTCATGATTCACATTCAAGAGCACATAGGAAACTTGAACTCATTCATTCAGATTTATGTGGTCCAATGCCTATTCCTTCTGCAAATGGAAATAAATATATCATGACATTTATTGATGATTACACCAGAATGTGTTGGGTTTATTTATTGAAGAACAAATCTGATGCTTTTCAAACATTCAAGAATTTTCATAAATGGATTGAAAATGATGCACAATCTCATATTGGGTCTATTCGCACTGATAATGGAAAAGAATATACATCAAATGAATTTGAAAACTATCTTCGCCAACATGGGATCAAACATCAAACAACTGTGCCTTATAATCCCCAACAGAATGGTGTAGCTGAAAGAATGAATAGAACAATCTTGAATATGGTACGATCCATGCTTTTCTTCAAAAATGTAAAGATAATGTTTTTGGCTGATGCTGTTCTATGTGCTGCATATATAAAGAATAGATGTCCATCTAATGCTATAAGAAACAAGACTCCTTATGAATTGTGGTATGGACATGTTCCTTCGGTAAAACATCTCAGGGTCTTTGGTTCCACCTGTTATGCTTTGATACCAAAGGTACATAGAAACAAACTTGGTGCTAGAAGTTGTAAGTGTATCTTCCTGGGGTATTCAAACACCTCCAAAGCATACCGCCTCTATGATGAAGTAAATAAAAAGTTTGTTGTATCTAGAGATGTAATTTTTCTTGAATCATCCAAAACTGACAATGTTGTTGAGCGGCAACTTGATCGCTTGGATAGATTCGCTAAAACAAAATCATTTCAAGAATTTGATAATTAGATTCCACATCTTGAAGGGGGATTCCTATTCTAGATCAACATGTGGAATCTTCTTCTGAAGAACACTCTCCCCCGAATGAAACTCCAACAACGGATGATGCTTTAAGTGATGTAATTGATAGAATTGGGAGACTCAATCTTGATTCAGTCCCAACTCAATCAACAGAACAGCCTGGACCATCTTAGAAAGGTCCCCCAAAGTGGTTGACAAAGACACTTGAAAGTGTTCATCCTGATGAAATTGGAAAAACAGGAACTAGAAATTCAAACCGGCAAAATGGAGGTGATGTAGATGACTCTAATTCACTTGTTGATATGGATGTTTCTTATGATTGTGAATTGAACTTGTCTACAGATTTTGAACCAACTTCCTTCAAAGAAGCTACTTCTCATGATGAATGGAAAGAAGTGATGCAAAAGGAGTATGATGCCCTCATAAAGAACGACACTTGGAAGCTGGTTGATCCTCCATTTGGAACCAAACCATTTGGCTGCAAGTGGGTCTACAAGAACAAGTACAAAGCTGATGGCTTACTTGACAAGCGCAAAGCTAGGCTTGTGGCAAAAGGTTTTGCACAGAAGGAAGGGGTCGATTATGAGGAAACTTTTGCCCCCACAGCAAAATGGGCCACCATCCAGACACTCTTTGACTAGTAGCTCAGAACGGTTGGAAAGTCCATCAAATGGATGTAAAAACTGCCTTCTTGAATGGAGATATAAAAGAGAATGTTTTTAGGTCCCAGCCTGAAGGATTTTTTGTGAAAGGACATGAACATAAAGTATGAAAACTTGTGAAATCCTTGTATGGCCTCAAACAAGCACCACGAGCCTGGTATGAAAAACTAACTGAGCATCTTCTGAAACTCAACTTCAATCATTTTGATCTTGATGATGCAACTTTATTTGTCAAGAAAGTTGGAAAAATAGTTGTATATCTTGTGGTATATGTAGATGATCTTTTAATGGCAGGGAATAACGAAAGCTACATTGCATCCATAAAGAAGGAATTGTGGAAAAGTTTTGAAATGACTGATTTGGGCTATGTTCATTACTATCTTGGCATTGAAGTAACCCAACATCCAAAATCCATATTTCTTTCTCAAAAGAAATACATTGGAGATTTGTTAAACAGATTTGGCATGACAGAGTGCAATCCTCTTTCTACTCCAATGGAACAAAACTTAAAGCTCACATCTATTGAAGGAAAGGAATTTGAGGATGCAACAAAGTATAGACAGCTTGTAGGAAGTCTCATCTACCTCACTACTACCAGACCAAACATTTCATTTGCTGTTGGAATCCTCTCCAGGTTTATGCAAAAGCCTTGTGAGGGACATTTGTCTGCTGCAAAAAGTGTTCTAAGGTACTTGAAGGGAACTCAAGACCTTGGAATCAAGTATACACAGGTGGACGACTTCAGCTTGATTGGATACTCTGATTCAGACTTTGATGGAGACAAAGAAACTGGGGTATCTATTTCAGGATATGCTATGAGTCTTGGATCAGGAGCTGTCTCCTGGAGATCACGCCAACAATCAGTTCCAGCAGATTCCACAACAGAAGCAAAATACGTGGCAGCAGCTGAAGCAACAAAAGAAATTGTGTGGCTCTGGAAAATTCTTGAAGATTTGCAGGTAAAACAAGTACAATCAACTCCACTCATGATCGACAACACCTCTACAATAAAGTTGGCCAAGAACCCAAAGTTCCATGATCATACAAAGCACATCAATACTAAATATCATCTGATCCGACATCATGTTGAGGCCAAAACAATCCATCTCCGTCATTGTTCCACAAATGAGAAAATTGCAGACATCTTCACCAAAGCGCTTGGAAGAGAAAAGCTTGAAAGATTCAGAACGATGCTTGGACTCACCAACATCCCTTCAGATTAAGGGGGGAATGTTGACACCTAATCCTCTGTGATTGGGTGAATTTGTGTAAATAGTTAAATTAGGAATGTGAACAGTCATCAAGAGATGAACTGAGCAGTCACATCCTTTGTATATAACAATAGCTACCTAATGAAATAAATCGAATCATTTTTCTGCCAAACTGGAGTTACTCCTGGCCTGACATTTTTAACTCTCTAGAATCCACACAGATCCTCCATTTTCAATTCTTCTTTGGGACCAGAACTAGAGGAGACACCCACTCACTATCTGAGATGGGGTAAATGAACCCTGCATCCAACAACTTCTGTAGTTATTATTTGACTATGTCTTTGAGGGTTGGTTTCATTCTCCTCTAAGGTTGGCACACTGGTTTGCAACCTTCCTTGAAGTAGATGTGGTGAGTACACGCTGAAGGGTGCACTCCCTTCATTTCTTTATAGATCTAGGAAAATGCATCCAAGTTCTCTCTCAGCATATTTCCCCAAGATCAATCAAGGTGCAGGGGACATTGATACCATTAATGTGCACATCTACCATAAGACTCCCAGTGTCTAGATACTTTGGGCAAATCACTCTCCCTGACATTAAGTCATACAACCGTCCAATGAAATTAATGGTAGGGGTGTGTTTCTTTCTCCTCCCAGGATGTTTGAAGTATTTCTCGTTAATTAGCTTGTTGTAGATGGGGACATCCTTGATTCTTGGAGGAGGGGGGTTTTAACACAATTTTTTCAATTCTCCCAGAAGTTCAATCTCTTCTAGGGTGTGTTGACTGGAATGGATCAATCTTTTAGGAAAAGGAGGTTGATTAGATTTAAGAACACTCTCTTCCTTTTCCTCTTCAAGCTCCTTAGGTGGTGATGGAGGTTAGTTATCTGGAAGCACTCTTCCAGAGCTGAGGTTGATTTCTTGAATTTCCACAGCATATGCAGGGTAAGATGTCTCTCCACTATAGACCTGCTATGTATGTTTGTTGTTCGGGTTTGCATTTGTTTGAGCAGGCATATGAGGTTGCTTAGGTGGAGCAAGATGAAGAAGTTGTGGTTGAGATGGAGGTGGAGGTAGTAAGGTTGGAGATTGGTTGAATGGGGGCCTCCACCCTTGTGATGGGGTATTCCACTGAGGTTGTGGGGGAGCATATGGCTGAAATGATTGATTCATAGGTTGGGAATGGTATTGAGGTTCATAAGACCAGGGCGAAGGTGCGGACCATGTAGGATGAGCAAGAGAACACCAAAGGGGAAGGGATGCATTTTTATTGGAATTTTAATACAATTAGGATTCCCCTTGCATGCCCTGCTGGTATGGTTGAGGTCCTTGAGGCCTCCTTTGGTTGATGTAATAGAGTTGTTCAACCACACCTTCAGTTCCTTGATATACAAATTTCAATCTAGGTAGAGAAGGGCACTTATCTGTGGAGTGGTTTTTCTCACAAATTGAGCATACCTCTATAACATTGAATGGACATTCATTTTTGAGGTGCCTTCTGGTGCATCTAGGGCAAAAGACAACTAAGGCTCTCTCTGCTTCCTCCTGCTTCCTCTTGATCTGCATGGTGTCCATTTACAAAGCAAGGGTATGCAACATTTCACTCTTAAAGTGATCCAACATGTTTCCAATTTCACTCTTGATAGATGCATTGGAGGAGGATGAATTGGCCAAAGCTTGACTAGCCCTACCCTTATTTCTAGTAGCCCTAGAATGATTTTTGAAAAATGTCTTGATATCATCATAAGATAGCTGATAGATGTCCCCTCCAGACAAAATGTTTAGAGTTTCTAGGATATCTTCCCTGATCCCTCTAATGAGGAATAACTTGAGTGATTCAAGATCAAGGGTGCATCTATCCCTTTTGTAGTTGATTTGGAACCTTTCCTCATAATATTCCAAGGATTCATCATGTCCCAAGGTCATTCTGAAGATTTATTCTTTGGTGTCCTTAGACCTACAGTAGTCCCTATACTTGAATTGAAGGATTGTTGCATTTGAGCCTAGGTAGTGATGTTGTCCCCAGGAAAACCCATGAACCGGCGCAAGGATGCATCCTAAAGGGTGGATGGGAACAACTTCAACTTTTGGTCATCAGAGGTATAATCATAAGTTCTGCAGATGATAGCAAACTCAAACAAGAAGGTATCAGGGTCTTCTGAGGTTAAGCCATGGAAGTGAGGAAGGGCATAGGGGCTTATGTTTTTCATCCTAGCATCTCCATTAGTCTCTCTAATGGGAAACACACTTTCATTTCTATTTTCAACCATATTGTAAGTGTGTTGAAGGGTTTCTTCCTATTCTTCCCCAATAAGCTCTTCAAAGATCTCTCGTTGTTCACCTAATGGGTCCTCTAGCTCCCCTGCAGTCAGAGAGGGAAGCTGACAACCACCGAAGAAGAGGGAAGGTTGACTATCTGATGGTGTGGAGGTATTTAGAAAATTTTCCCTAAATTGTCTCTACTCCTACGAGGCATGAAATAAAATTTATCTTTTTTGTTTTAGGTATTTTTCATAATCACTTGAAAAATAGAAAGAAAGCAAAATTTGCAACTATTTATTAAATGCAAAATAGAAAGAAAGCAGAAATTGCAACTATCTACTGAATGCAAAATAGAAAGAAAAGTAGAAATTACATCTACCTAGACACCTCCCCGGCAATGACGCTAAAAAGTGATGAGCCTTAGTATTGCAGCAAGGATGCTACAACTCCTAGGGCTACCAACTTTACTTTATCAACCCGAGGTTTCGTACAAACTTGGAGGTGACAGTGCTATATGCACAACAGATGCAACATTCTACTCATGTCACTTCTCAACTGGGGCGATAGACCACTAGGGTTTCAAACTAGTCTTCTATTGACTAGAAGGAGTCTGACTACTGACAGTGAATGTAAAGCTAGTTCTAATACAGGAAAGTAAATTCTTTTCTATTTAGGAAATGAAAGTTACTGAATGGAAAATGCCATGAATCATCTAGCTAGGAAATGACACAAATTACTTGCAGGAAATAACTAAGCTAACCTTGCATTTTATGATCTAGATATTTGGACTAATCGGGCATGGAAATTTGTTCTATCATCTTATGATTCATATATGCATGCACTATGTCATGTTGCATTTGTTGGAAATAATACTGAGAGGGGGGGGGGTGAATCAGTATTATCAGATCAATCAATATTTTTCAATTTCATACTCAGAAACATATACGCTACTTCAATTAAGTGAACCCGCGTGTACACGCTACTGTGTCTAATGAAACTCGCGTATATCCAGAGATCTTATAATTCAGTTAGCTCAATCTTCAGTAAATACATCAGATCATTATTAAGCATATTAACAGTAAACAGGTGCAGAATAACAGAACAGAACATCACACAAGAGCCACACACATGAACACAAAGATATAAGGTGGAAACCCAATGTGGGTGAAAACCACCTGCTGCAAGTCATCTCAATCTTCTTCTTAATAAGAAAATCCTTTTACAATATTTGTACTGGTGCAGTCTTATACCAGTACGGGAGCTACAACCCCCTTTGCTCTTGTACTAGCCAATCCATTTACTAGTACGCAGGCTGCTACCTGCTACAATGCTCCAAAGATCTCCTTTAGCTTTTGTACTAGCTTAGATACTAGTACGTAGGTGCTTGCCTACAATCTTCTCATCTCCAGGTACCACTTTTCATACATTTTCAGACTGGATATTCCTGAAGCACAACATTACAATCTGAAGGCCACAATTCATTCACCTTTTCATACTGGACCCATAACTATCATTGAAGCTCAAAACAATCATCAAACCCTGAATCACTGAAACCCTGTTAACAACAGTCACCAAAACACAGAGCAGACACAGAACTCTGTAATAACCATCAGATCCATCTGCAACTTCAAATATCAAGCTTTTCAATGTATACGCTACTTCGATGAATCAAACCCGCGTGTATACGCGCTTTTGCCAAAGACAACCCGCGTACAGATCTAAAAATAATTTCTCATAACTTGCAGTTGTACCAGACATCAGTCATACTCATAACACTTATAGAACAATACATGCGTCAGTATGTAGATCTAGAATAAGCATCATAAAGATAGTTCATTTCAAACCATTTGATCCCGATCTCTCCTTAGATCTAGTTCTCCATCAACCAATGAGATCTCTCCTTAGCTCAGATCTAGCAATGCATCATCAACCCATAACCCTGCATACTGGATCTAATGCTTCATCAGATATTCAAGACATTTCAGATGCACTTGCCTAATGATTTCCTTCTCCTTATATAGCCTTAGGCCTTGTTCAATACCAAGAGCCAAAACCATAGTAACACAATATCATCAACTTCAAAACTAGGGATCGACACGCCCGTCGAGACACAATGGTCCGAAACCATAGGCACAACTTCCAAGGACTAACCGCCATGGACCAAAGGTACTTTTCCACATACACGCGCTTTTGCTGAAGCCAACCTGCGTGTACACGCGACTTGGGCTTAACAAACCTGCGTGTATGAACTTTCTCTTCTTCTTATAGTCTGATCATCAATTCCTTGCTGCTGTCCTTCTGTACTATGATTTGTCATCAGTGAGGTTTGCCATCAAGGACAACACTTATCTCATAATGCCAACAATCTCCCCCTTTGGACTTGATGGCAAAACTAACTTGTCACACTTAGAACTATCATCTGATTCCTTTGAGCTGTCCTCCATCAGTCACATCTGATATCTCTTCTGAAGATTCATCATCTGATTCCTTTGAGCACTTGTCACACTTAGAACTATCATCTGATTCCTTTGAGCTGTCCTCCATCAGTCACATCTGATATCTCTTCTGAAGATTCATCATCTGATTCCTTTGAGCTGTCCTCCATCAGTCACATCTGATATCTCTTCTGAAGATTCATCATCTGATTCCTTTGAGCTGTCCTCCATCAGTCACATCTGATATCTCTTCTGAAGATTCATCCAGTTATACATAAGAGAGATATTCTTCTATGAGAGGGTTGCCATCAAGTACAACACATGCATCATAATGCCAACAACATTTTCAAAAAAAGAGTCTTTTAATTTCTAAATTCAGAAATGTAAATGCTATGTTATGTTATCTGATCTTGCAGGGGGAAAAAGGCTTGGGAGAGTTGGTCTCAGGTGGCACTTATAGGCATGGAATCGAAGATGAGGGCCTAACCTATACTTAGACTCACATTTCTGATCAAAATAGGGTCAAATAGGCTGCTACAGGAGATCTTGTAGTTGCTACAAGAACTGCTTTAGGTTGTCTTGGTTTTCTATAGGAAATTAGCTGAAAGATTTAGGGGGGCAAGAATAGTGGAATAAGGTGTTAGAGTGATGTATGACAGTGATAGAAGGTGTAAGGAAGGCTCACATTACCCAAAGGCTAAGTCCAACACTCCAGGAAGGTTGGATTTGCCCAAGGTGGTTGTCCATGGTGGCTACGAAATAAAGATTTGAACTATGGGCTAGTATGCCTTGGCAGAAGGTGGAGAAGACTTAGGTGAAGTTGGTTGGATGATTTCCTCCCTGCAGATCAACAATCCCTACAACAAAACGTATTTTCCTCTTCATCTATGTATCACTATATACCAACATGGAAAAGATGAGTTGAATTTTGAGAAATCTGATCTATCTATTGCTAATCGCTAGATCTATGGAATTGAATGCCTTCTAAGCTATGGAAAAATTAAGACACAAAATAAAAATTGTAGGTGCTTCCAAGAAATCATAAATACTGATATATTTAATCATGGAACCTAATCTATGTAATGACCAAAAGACAAACCCTGTTTTTGGGGTTGTTAGAGTGGGGCCCTTTAATCATGATCCAACAAGGGAGATGAGGAAGAGGCCATTGTCACAAGCTTTTCTGAATTACTTTCCTTCACTACTGCACCATTGATCTACTTCTTCAAACTAATGTAAACAAGATTAAGCAATCATTAAAATACCTAAACAAAACATAAATAATTTCAGCAACTAACTATCATCTTAATCTAAGAATACAGATACAAAAAGAGGAACTTCAACTGCTAGGGTTGGGCCCTAACCCAAGAGCTTCAGCCCTCTGAGTTAACTCAATGCTAGATCAAAACATAATTTCTCATTATCTTTAAAATGTCAATTACAACATAATAATAACATTTACAATGTTTTAGCTCAAAATGGCCTCTTGGCTACAACAAAAAACTCGAATCCTAATGAGTCCCTTGGCTCTCTTATTTATACAAACTGAAGTTGCCAACAAATTCCTAAAAAATAGGGGGACTTGGCTCCCTAAATCAAGAATAAATTGTTTTTGACTGTCACTTTCTTGGCTGGAAATGAACTCAGCTTGCTTGGCTACTAGCAACTCCGAGCTGATGAGATATGGTGGAGGAATCTTCGAATGATTTAAGGATTCAAGGAGGGAGACCAATCTCCTAAAATATCTCTTGCTATCCACCTTCAGTTCCCGCACTTAAATTAGCCCAAAACTGCTCCAATTCTTGCATTTAATACATATTAGGCCACATGACATAGAAAATCACCTTTACCCTTATCACTAAGCAAAATATAACAAAACATGTAAATAAATGTGAGAAAAGTCAATTTTAATAAGTTGGAGAGTGGCATTGTGACCCATATAGTTTACCTATTGATGAGCCTCATCACTCTGCTTCCAGAACCAAATTCCCCTCATCATCAAGAGAGGGAAACTATAAAGTTGTCATCTATTGTTGGCCTAGCACCTTCTCGAGGAATGGAACATGGAATATGTTGTTAATATTGCTGCCCGAGGGAAGCTCCATCTCATAGGCCAACTCTTCAACTCTCCTAACCACTCTATATGGCCCATAGAAATGTGGTTTCAGCTTCTCGGCCCCTTTCTGCTTCAAGGTAGACTGTCTATATGGTTGTATTCATATGAACACCAAGTCTCCCTCCTCAAAATGCATCTCAACCCTATGCCTATCAAAATACATCTTTTGTTGATTTTTCATTGTCAATAAGTTGTCCTTGAGAGCCTTGAGAATGTCTTAGCTCTCTAGGATCCAATGTTTGGCCTTTGGGGCCCTTTTGTCTCCAAAAAAAATGTCAGCGAAAGACAAGGCATCATAACCATACAAAGCATGGAAGGGTGACATACTGATGGACATGTGCTAAGTGGTGTTGTGGCAATACTCGCCCAAGTGCATCCATTGAATCCATGCCCTCTTCTTCCTGATCACTTAGTTCTTGAGATAGACCTCCAACCATTTATTAACCTGATTTGTATAATCGTCCATCTGTGGGTGGTAACTCATGTTCTAGGTGAGCTCAGTACCCATTAATCTGAAGAGCTCCTGCCAGAATCCCCCCATGAATCGACTGTGCCTGTCATTGAATATGGTCTTAGGGAGTCCGTGCAAAGGAAACACCTCCCTGAAGAACAACTTAGACACCTGTGAGGCTAAATTCCAGGTCAGGATGATGAATAAATGGGCATATTTGGTCAGCCGATCAAACACCACATAAATACAATCCTTGCCCTGCACCATTGGAAGCCCCGTGATGAAATCCATGGGGAAACTCTCTCATTTCCACTCAGGAATGGGAAGAGGCTGCAACAACCCGACTGATAGGTCAACTCCCCATTATTCCTTGGGGATGCCTCACACTCCTACACATAAATCAACACGTCCCCCTTGAGGCCCTTCTAGGTGAAGCGCTCTCTGACTACCATGTATGTATTCCTAAACCCTTGATGCCTGGATAATGGGGAATCATGTGCTGCATGGAGTACCCTCTCCCTCAACTATGAGCCCAGTATGGAGAATGTTATGAAACCAGCTCACAAAAAGATAGAAAATATAGATGAACGCCTTATAAATCAACCTCTTCGAGGGGGAAACCTCCTTTACATTACAAAAATGAACAATTCTTGGATTATAAAAATGACAAGACCTCCATTCTATATATAGGAGTCTAAGGGGTCATTATATAATCAGAGCCGACATAATAATAATAATGTAAAGGCACAATAATAGCAATAGTGGGCTTCTATGGGGCACAATAATAATAGTATGGGGACTACATGGGCATGAAAATATAATAGGGGGGTTGTACTAATAACAATAAGGGGTTACACTAGTAGTATAGGGACATAACATGCCTCTCTCCTTCAAAAAGTGTTTTCCTCAACGCTTGAGTAGTTCTTGATGCTTTTGTATAAATTTCTTGTCCTCCCCATGTGGAATCTTCAACGGGTAAGTTCTTCCACCTGATAAGATACTCTAAAATTGATCGATTTCATAGCTGTCAGGTTCTTGTTTCTGTGACTGCTCCAGGATCCAATATGATTTTTCCTTCCTCGTCAAGTTCTGGCAATATTGTTTGAATTGGGATCTTCTGCAACTTTTGAATGAGTGGCCACACTTCTTCATCCTTCTTCCATTCATCCCTTGCTTCGTTTATCCATTTTGGTTGGATAATAGAAATAGCACAAAACAATGCTTCCACATCCTCATCCTTTCTTGAGAGTGCATTTGCAACAACATTTTTCTTCCCTTTTTTGTAGATGATTTCAAAGTCATAGCCCAACATATTTGTGACCAATTTTTTTTTTGTTCTTCTAAAGATAATCTTTGTTCTAAAAAGTATTTAAGACTATCATGATCCATTTTTAGCTTGAAGTGTCTTCCCATTAGGTAAGGTCACCATTTATTAAGTTCATGTAGTATTTCCAACATTTCCTTCTCATAAATAGCTTGCTTGAGATGTAGCCGTAAAAATACCCAATTGCCTAGATCAAAACTTCTTTCATTGCGATGTGATCTACCTATTGTTTCATTCGATTCTGCACCAAAGTGGCTTTATCCTTTAAAAGTTGGAGAACTTGTTGTTGATGCTCGATGTGATCTTTCATTGCTTGAATCTTTTTCTTCTTGATATGTCCTTCCATCTTCAGAGATTGAGGAGTGGTAATTTCTTCCAATGCATTACAATATATGGTCAGATTCATTTCTTGATGCTCGATGTGATCTTTCACTTCTTGAACATTTTTCTTCTTGATATGTCCTTTTATCTTGCTAGTTTGAGGAGTGGAAATTCCAGCCAATGCATTACAAGATATGGTCAGATTCATTTCTTCTTTCTCGATGTGATCTTTCACTTCTTGAACCTTTTTCTTATTGATATGTCATTCTATCTTGAGAGTTTTAGGAGTGGTAATTCTTGCCAATGCTTTACAAGATATGGCCGGATTCATTTCTTCTTTCTCTGGAGTTGGTTCCTGTTTTATATCCTCTTCTTTTGATGTTTCTTGATCCTTTTCTTCCTCCTCTTCATAATCAATGTAAAATAGTTTCTTCTCAAAACACTTATGACCTTTAATGTATTTGTTATCACAATTGTAACAAATCCCTTTGCTCTTTTTCTTCCAATTGTTGTGGTGTCAACCTTGTAGGTTGTGGAAGGCTAGGAGAAACAACACTTCCATATTTATAGTTGTGAGGGGTAGACTTCTTTGTTTCCATAATTTTTCTTTCCACTTTTCTTGCCAACCTGAATTCCCTCTCCAATGAATCAGGTTCCCAAAGACGAACCTCATGTTGAATGTTATCCTTTAAAGTCCCTATGGAGACATCAATCCTCTACTTCTCTGGAATATAATTTTCCCTAATATTCAATTTTTGAAAGTCCTCAATGTGCTCTACCATTGAACACTTTTGTTTGAGATTTATCAATTGGATAAAGAAGGTGTTTCTCTTTGTATTCTCATAATGTGCTATTATTTCCTCTGTGAAAATTGACAACGTAACAAGTGGTTTACAAGAACAAAGCCCTTTATACCATAAAAATTGATCCGGTTCTAAATATGAAGATGCAATATGTACATTTTGTAAATCCAATTTAATGGATCCTTGCCATCAAACTTCCTCATATTGCCTTTTCTTGATTTTAGGAGCTCGATCTTGAAACGACTATAACTTTGTACTTTCATATCTTCAAGTACTAAAATTGTGTCCTACTATAGCCCTCTGAGTCCTCTTTCTAACCCCATCAGTTTGATCAAGATTAGATTCTGCAAGAAATAGTTATGTCCAATCTCCCACGATGACTTGATTATAGACTGGTTCAGTAGAGAGAAATTGTACGAAGTTCCACGTGTCACTGTTTCAACCTTAGGACCTGAAACCGATACACAGAAAACTATAGTCCGTCCTCTTTTTGTAACTTCTTATGAAATTTCTATCTGATGCTTGTAGAGAAAGTTATGACAATTTTCCCAAGGTGACATGTTTGGAATGTAATTTGAGGGTCTGCAAAAACCCTAAATTCCTCAGATTATATCTCCAAAAATATAGCAAGATAGGATCTAATATTTAGAACTGAGGTTCAGATCGATTTCTTCTCAAATGGGTTGTTTTTTTAGCTTCTGAAACTTCGTAGCGAAAGAGTTATAGAGAAAATTCCACGATGACCAGTTTTAGTTGAAATTCTGGAGCTTGCAAAAACCCTAAGTTCCTCAGATCATATCTCCGAAAATATAGTGCAACAAGATCTAAAATTCAAATCCAAGGTTTAGTGAGATTTATTCTCAAATGAGTTTTTGTTTTAGCTTCTGAAACATCGCAGAAAAAAAGTTATAGCGAAAATTCCACAATGACCTGTTTGGAGCAGCGAAACCCTAGATCCAAAGCTCTGATACCAAATGTTATGAAACTAGCTCACAAAAAGATAGAAAAGATAGATGAATGCCTTATAAATAAGCCTCTTCAAGGGGGAAACCTCCTTTACATTACACAAATGAATAATTCTTGGATTATACAAATGACAAGGCCTCCTTTCTATATAGAGGAGTCTAAGGGGTCATAATATAATCAGAGCCGACATAACAATAATAATGTACGGGAAAAATAATAACAATAGTGGGCTTCTGTGGAGCACAATAATAAAAATATGGGGACTACATGGGCACAACAATATAATAAGGGGGTTGTACTAATAACATTAAGGAGTTACACTAGTAGTATAGGGACCTAACAAAGCATATGTTCCCCTTGTAATATATGATCTCGACCATCACTTGATAACGCTCATCTGCATGTGTTCCCTCCAAGATCTTGCATTCCCATCGATCTTTGGAGTACTCCACCAACAATTGTGCCTTCAAGTCATGGAAAATTCTCATGAGTGAGAGGCCTGTGAGTCTCCTAAATAATGCATCAACCACTACATTTTTCTTTCTTCGCATGTACTCAATATCAAAATCGAAGGCCTGCACCTTTCTTACCTGTCTCTTCCATCTGTCATTGAGGTCATGCTGCCCCATGAAGTGGCGAAGACTTTTGTGATCTTTTTTCAACCGAAATTGGTTATCCACTAAGTACTGCCAGAATTTGGCCTACACATGCATGATGGCCAACATGTCTTTGTTGTATATAGAATAAGACCTCTCATGTGGTAGGAGCTTCCATCTCTTGAAAGCAATGTGATGTCCATCCTGGGACAATACTGCCCCAATCTCCTTTATTGATGCGTCACACTCCACTGTGAACGACTGAGTGAAATCTGGGAGTGCCAACACCCTGAAAGTACTCATCACCTCCTTGAGGTGATCCAAAGCTAGCTGGGCTCCATCTATCCATGCAAAAGTCCCCTTCTTGGTCAAATCTGTGAGGGGTGCCACCAACTGTGAGAATCCCTTTATGAACTTCCAGTAATAGGTGCAAATGCCCAAAATCCCCCTCAACATTGTCACATCTCTAGGCACCAATGAATCCTGAATGGCCTGTATCTTCTCCTCATGCACCTTCATCTCGTCTGTACTAATGATGTGCCCCCAAGTAGAGCATCTATGTCAGCCCAAACTCACACTTGGACAATTTGGCATAAAATTGTTGTTCCTCCAAAATACGCAACACCACCTCTAGGTGCTGCAGGTGCTCCTCAAAGGTTCTACTGTATATCAAAATGTCATCGAAGAACACCAATAAAAACCTCCTCGAATTCCCTTAGAACACATGGTTCATACATGATTGGAAGGTGGCAGGTGCATTGGTCAACCCAAAGGGCATGACCAGAAACTTGAAATGCCCATAGTGGCATCCGAAGTTCGTCTTAGGGATGTCCTGATCCCTCACAATAATTTGATGGTACTATGAGAATAAATTTATCTTAGAGAAGTAATTAGCTCCTCTAATCTCATCCATCAACTCATCAATGTGTGAGATGGGGTATCGGTTCTTCAAAGTCTTCTTGTTGAGCACTCTGTAATCAATGCACATGTGCAAGGTTGCATCCTTCTTCTTCACCAACACCACTGAAGAAGAAAATGGGCTAGAACTTGGCTTAATATGGCCCAATGCCAACAAATCCCTGGTGGCCCTCTCAATCTCGTCCCTATAGGAATTAGCGTGCCTATAAGGGGTGGTGATAACTTCCTACACACTAGGATCCAACTCAATGGTGTGCTCGAATCCCCTGTCTAGTGGCTGCCTCGGTGGGATGTCCCCAAATACTATTGAGTATTTTTCTAAGATGACCTGTATGTCCAGGTGTGGTGTTTGGTCTAGTCCCCCAGCCTCTGAAATCCTTAGCTACACATCCCATGCTATGTCCTTGTGCATCAAATTTACCTCCATCGGATGTACTGAAACTGTCTGTGGAGGATAAAAGTGCATTCTCCTAAGGACTACCAACTTTCCATCTGGTCCGACGAACTCCATCTCCAGCTTCCTACAATCGGTGGTGACTCAGCCAAGGGATTATAGCCATTGGATACCCATCACTACGTTGGTGTCTAGCATGTCCACTACAAAGAAATGGCCCCTCATCGATTAGTTCCCCATGGTTACTGTCAAGGCGGGAACATACCGAGTGCACTGCATAGTCCTGTCCCCTAGTATCAGAATGGAAAACCCCTCAAACTTTTTTGTGGTGATTCCCCTCCTCTAGACCATCTTAGCATCAATGAAATTGTGGGTGGCCCCACTGTCTACTAGGACTGAGACATGTTTCCCTTGCATTATGCATGTGATCCTCAGGGTCAGAAATTTGGGGACCCCGCACAAGGAAGCAAGGACTCCCCTAGATGGTGTAAAAGATGCTCCCCCATGTGGTGGTGGTGGTGGTGGTCCCCTCTTTGTACGACCCTCACTTTCTCCCTCACCATCCTCAAAGTCCACATCATCCTCTTGATCACTATCTGAAAATACCTCGATATAATGGGATGATTCGGTGCCCATCCCCTCATCCTGTCACACTGACCTTAAAAATTGTGCAGTTTCCTCCCTCAGCCCAGCCCAAACCGTGCATTGTGTAGTCTCAAGGCTCAAGGCTCACCCATGACTACTTGAACTATGCAATTACAAAGTCACTGAGCCCCTCTCCTAGCTTGTCACACGGTTCCGAGTTAGTCAATGGACCAACATGCACTATCTTAGACTAGGGGTTTTGTTGGACTAATGTCGTCTCATCATGAGTGAATCGTAGATGTAGGTATCTTATTATTCCATGGAAAGATGATGAAGAAGGAGATGAAGAAGGGAAACATGTTGAAAGAACTCTTTGTAGCTGAGTATGCAAGATGATCAACCGAGAAAAAGCAAAGGGGGACCATCTTGTGACCACAACTCAAGGCTTGATATCATTGAAGAATCCTTACTCTCAAGTCATATAGAGGTGGATATAATAACACTCTTGAGAAGACACATAGAAAGGAGTAACAAGAGTCGCTTGGAATTTCCATATCATCAAGAAGTCTATGTCAGTAGTGTCATGTCATGTCATGTCATGATTTTTCCCATGCCACACCATATTAAGGATGATGTAAATTATCTATTCAAAATTTATTGTAAAGTGGAAGTCCATAAGTCACATTCAAAATACAAAGAGTCATGTAAAGTTGAAAAGTCATAGGAAGTCAAACAGTCAAGAGTCACAAGGAAGGTGAATCGCCACCTCCTCATTGGTTATATATAAACCCTCATTATATGAGAAAGGGAATTTTCACCTTAGCTCCTCTCGCATAGCATTAGAGAGACAGACTAGTTATTTTGAGGAACAAGGAGTGGCTCCAATACTCCACTATTGGAGCTAGTGGTGTTCATTGTATACATGTGTCTTAGAAATTTTACTTAATAGCAGAAGCCTTATGGCCAACACATTCTTCATGCATGGATTATGGATATTTTTAAGACTATTCTGTGAATGTTTGTAATTCATGTTTGCTTTCATCTATGCTAAAGTAATTGAGCTATTTCGGTTTTTTTGGTACTTATCATATTGAGAATGTGTTGTAATTGTTATTATCCTTGTTGCATCCTTGTGGAATATTCCATCAGATATTAGACATATCTTCCTTGTTTCATTGGTTATAATTACCATCACATCTCTGTGGACTATTCTGCTTGATTTTTGAACGGATTATTCTAGTTTACATGTGCCTCTACTAGGGTGGTACTATTACCTCTCTCTTAAAGGTTCACTTCTCCTCCCCCCTCCATAATAAAATAACTTTAACACACAAACGACTGAACACTCACTAGACACACCCCCTTGCTTTTCGAGGGCACATTTTGTTATGAAACCAGCTCACAAAATAGAATAAAAGATAGATCAACGCCTTCAAAATCAGCGTCTTTGAGGGTGAAACCTCCTTTACATTACACAAATGAACAATTCTTGGATGATAAAAATGACAATACCTCCTTTCTATATATAGGAGTCTAAGTGGTCCCAATATAATTAGAGCCTACATAACAATAATATTGTAGGGGCACAACAATAACAATAGTGGGCTTCTATGGGGCATAATAATAACAACATAGGGATTACATGGGCACAACAATACAATAAGGGGGTTGCAATAATAAAAATAAAGGGATACACTAGTAGTATAGGGACCTAACATACCCCTCTCCTTCAAAAATTGTTGTCCTCAATGCTTGAGTAGTTCTGGATGCTTCTATATAAAATTCTCATCCTCCCATGTGAAATCTTCAGCGGGTAAGTTCTTCCACTTGATAAGATACTATGATATTGATAGATTTTGTAGTGGTTGGGTTATGGTTTCTGTGACCACTTCGGGTTCCAATATGATTTTTCCTTCCTCGTTAAGTTCCAAAAATATTGTTTGAACTGGGAACTTGTCACCTATAACCTTATTTAAGCATGAAACATGGAGAGCTAGGGACACTCGGGAAGATGCAGGAAGCTCCAATCTGTATGCCATAGTACCAATATTTTGCAACACCTTGTAAGGACCGTAATACTTTTGTGATAATTTATTATCCTTATTAGCTTGCTTGAGGGACATTTATTTGTATGGTTGCAGCTGTAGAAATACCAGTCGCCTACATCAAAACTTCTTTCACTGCAATGCTGATCTTCCTGTTTTTTCATTCTATTCTGTGCCAAAGTGAGGTTATACTTTAAGAGTTGAACTTGTTGTTGTTGAGGGTCTACCTTAACACCTTCATGAGATCAAATATGACCCAAGTATTCCACCTCTTGTACTCCAAAGAAACATTTGGATGTTTTTGCATATAATTGTTTCTCCTCCAATAGTCTGAGCACTCTATCAACATGTTGAACATGATCCTTCCAAGACTTGTTGTAGACTAGTATACCATCAAAAAATACTAACACAAATTTTTGAAGGAAGGGTTTGAAAATAAAATTCATCAAACCTTGAAATGTAGAAGGTGAATTGGTAAGGCCAAAAGGCATGACCAAAAATTCATAATGATCCTCATGAGTTCTAAATGTTGTTTTCAGAATGTCTTCAATCTTCATTCTGATTTGATGATATCTTGCATGAAGTTCCAACTTGCTGAAGTAAATTTCTCCATGCAATTCATCCAATAATTCATCAATGAGAGGAATGGGAAATTTATCTTCAATAGTGAGCTTGTTGAGCTCCCAATAATCCAGACACATGCACCATGATCCATCCTTCTTGCGCACCAATACTACTGGAGCATAGAAAGAACTTTGACTAGGTTGAATTATACCAGCCTCTAGCATTTCTACAACCATACGTTCAATTTCACTCTTTTGTGCATAGGGATATCTGTAAGGCCTTACGTTTGGAGGAACACTTTCTGGAAAATGAATATCATGATCATGATCACGAATAGGTGGGAGGCCTTTGGGAGTCTCAAATACATTGGAATGATTGTCCAGGACTTTTTCGATATCTGGAGAAATAGATGATTTCGACATGGGAACCTATAGCATACATAATTGTGCAATTACACCATGATGTTATTTATTTAGAATATATTTTCATGTCGTTAGAGCTGATTATCTTTCTCAGTTTCCCTACAATACCCCTTAATTCAACTTCCTTTCCTTCTGAAAAAATCCAAGAAGAGTTCTTGAAAATTAAAAATTATCATACCCAAAGATTGTAGCCATCTGAATCCTAGTAGAACATCAACACCTACAATTGGAATGGAAAGCATTGGACTATTCAAAACATATTCTCCCATGGATAGTTGATATTATGGCACTTTCCAGAGAAATTTATGGTTCTTCCATTTGCAACCATCACTAATTCAATTCCTTCATTATCTTACAATGAATAAAATTATGGGTACTGCCCGAATCAATCAACACTATTACATTTTTCTTCTTGATATGTCCTTCTATCTTGATAGTTTGAGGAGATGTTATTCTGGCCAATGCATTACAAGATATGGTCGGATTCATTTCTTCTTTCTCTAGGATTTGTTCGTGGTGTGTGTCCTCTTCTTTTTATGTTTCTTTTTCCTTTTTTTCCTCCTCTTCATAATCTATGTAAAATAATTTCTTCTCAGCACACTTATGACCTTTAGTGTATTTTTTATCACAACTGTAAAAAAGCCCTTTTTCTCTTTTTTCTTCCAATTTTTGTGGTGTCAACCTTGTAGGTTGTGGAAGGCTAGGGGCAACAACACTTCCATATTTATAGTTGTGATTGGTAGGCTTCCTTGTTGCCATAATTTTTCTTTCAATTTTTTTTTCCAACTTGAATTCCTTTTCCAATGAATCAGGTTCTCAAATACGAACTGCATGTTGGATGTTATCATTTAATGTCTCTATGAACACATCAATTCTATTCTCCTATGTAATATCTTTTACCCTTATATTCAAATTTTGGAAGTCCTCAATATTGGTTGAGATTTATCAATTGACAAAAAAAAGTGTTGCTTTTTGTATCCTCATAATGTGCTATCATTTCTTCCATAAAAATTTCCAAAGTGACAATTTGTTTACAAGAGAAAAGCCATTGATACCATACAAACTGATTGGGTTCCAAATATAAAGTTGCAATGCATACCTTTTGTGTGTTTTGCACATTATGGAGATTGAAATATTGCTCCTTCTGTAGTATCCATGTTATGAGATCCTTTCATCAAACTTACTCATATCGATCTTTGGAACGTGGTGGGTCTTTATTCCAATATTAGAGTATATGAAATCATTATTAACATTTCTTTTGTTCTCATCATGAATTTTCTCTACTACCTTTTTGCAATTAGGAAGCATATCTTGTAGAAACTTTGTCAAACCTTCCAACCTTCGACTTATTTCTTCAAATATTCAATGTTGTCATTCTTCGAATCATGATTAAAATTTCTTTTGTTAGACTCATTATGTGTTTTCTCTACTACCTTTTCGCCATTATGAAGCCTTTCTTGTAGTAACTTTTTCAAACCTTCCTTCCACCCTTCCATGTCTTTTTTCCAATATTCAATGTTGTCTTTCATACCATCCATCTTATCTTCCACTTCTTTCTTTAAAAAATCCATCTTAGCTTCTATTACTTTTTGTGAGAGTGAAATTTGTTGCACTTGGTCTCGTAATTTTGATATATCATGTTTCATTTATTCCTCTTCTTCATGAGTCATGCTAGCACTTTCAGGTTGCTTACTAGGTGTTTCCATTTTCTTTCTTCAGGGGATCAATTAATGATAATTATGCTTCATTATGCCCTTTGAATTCCTTCAAACTAATTTTTCAAACCAAACTTATGCAAAAAATTAAAACAAAACTACACACCTTTTTTCACTTTGTAGGAGCTCGATATTGAATCTGATGTATCTTTGAAATTTTGGATCTCCAAGATCTGAAATTGTGAACTGTGGTAGCCCTTTGTGTCCTGTTTCCACCGCCACCATTCTGATCAAAATTGGATTCTCCAAGAAAGCGTTATTCCCAATCTCTCAAGATGTCCTAATTATACCCTTTTCCAGTAGAGAAAACCTGTACGAAGTTCCACATGTCATTGTTTCAACTTTCGGACCTAAAAATAATGCACAGAACACTACAGTCTGTCCTCTTTATGTAGCTTTTTATGAAATTTCAATCTGATACTCAGAGAGAAAGTTATAACGATTTTCCAAAGGTCACTTGTTTGGGATGTAATTCGGGAGCATGGAAAAACCCTAACTTCCTTAGATCATATCTCCGAAAATATAGTGAGACAAGATCTAAAATTAGGATCTGAGCTTCATCATGATTTTGTCTCAAATAGGTTTTTAATTTCCAATTATGGACCTTTGTAGAAAAAGAAATACAACGAACATGCCATTATGACCTGTTTGTGATGGAATTTTGGAGTTTGCAAAAACCCTAACTTCCTCAGATCATATATACGAAAATATAGCAAGATAAGATTTGAAATTTGGACCCAAGATTTGGAACGATTTCAGCTCAAATGGGTTTTTTTTAGCATCTGAATCTTCATAGAGAAAACGTTTTAGCAAAAATTCATGATGACCTGTTTGGAGCAACAAAACCATAGAATCCAAAGCTCTGATACCAAATGTTATGAAACCAGCTCACAAAATAGAAGAAAAGATAAATCAACACCTTCAAAATCAACATCTTCTAGGGGCAACCTCCTTTACATTACACAAATGAAAAATTCTTGGATGATCCAAATGAAAATACCTCCTTTATATATATAGGCGTCTAAGTGGTCCCAATATAATCAGAGCCTACATAACAATAATATTGTAGGGGCACAACAATAATAGTAGTGGGCTTCTATGGGGCACAATAATAACAACATGGGGACTAAATGGGCACAACCATACAATAAGGGGGTTGCACTAGTAATAATAAGGGGCTACACTAGTAGTATAGGGACCTAACACATTTCCACCCCTCTCTCTTACTGACAGTCAGAGCCAAGGCATATAATTAAGACAACCATCAACTAGACCATGTTTTGGATGGGCTCCTATCCCAAACGATATGAGGTCTAATTGGGACCACATATCAGGGAGACCCCTTGAATTTTGGCGGGTCTAACACCGTCAAAACTCTGATATGAATCTAAAAATGATAAAATAATGTACACACACAATTCAACACCACTATAGATGTATAATTATATATGCAAAAGTATTGTAGCACTTACTCACTCCATCCATACACTCAAATCATTAATCCATTAACACTAAAAAATAGTCACAAGAATATTTGTCAAAATATCCTCAACAATATCTAATAAATACCTTGGGAAAATGTTATGGTTATCCAAATACCATGGACACTTGTACTATAGTAAACTCTAGGTCAATAGGTCAATACCATGGTTATGCCAATAGCAAGGGAACCTGGGCCATTGTAAACTTCAAGTCAATAACATGGCTATGTCAATACCATGGACCCATGTACCATGGTAATCTTCAAGCCAATACCATGGGTCAATATCATGTGTTGAAGGAAATGTAACTAGGTTCGGTCTTCATAAATGTACTTTTGATATTTGTATTTATTCAAGAAAAGAAATGTTATTTTTATGATATATGTCAATGAGTTTCTTATTCATTGAAATAGGTCTAGCACAAGTTAAAGTGCTATAGGTGAGTCAAATAGTCAAAAGGAAAAGGTTGAAGACCTTAAGGGCATGTTACACCTTGTATAAATATGTATTAAAGTCAAAGAGAAAGCCTCCAAGCAAAGTCAAGTCTCCTCCTATGCTAAGGCACCATCAAGGAGCTCCTTCAAGCATGTAATACCACCAAAGAAACCATCTGAAGTCTACTCTTCAATTTGACCTGCAAACAGTTCACTAGTTTGCCTAAATGGAGGGGAAATCCTCTATTTAGAGAGGTTTTCCTCTCCAATATGACGCACTCAGTAAGCTCTGAAATCTGCGAAGGTGAAAGGCAAGAAAGAGTGAAGGAAAAGGGTCTCTATGGGCAGTGAGGAAGAAGGGGATACCACCGAATTTAAGAGGTCTATTCTAGGGCTGTTGCAATCACACATGTGAAGAAGGAGAGGGTCTCTCTATTGTCATAGCAATCCTCTATCACAGTCATACAAACTCCATTGTATGGGTTAAGATCATAGGCCTAAAGAGCCTCCCACTCAAATGAGAAAGCAAGGAAGGATAGCGAAGTAAAAAGGGCTGATCTAAAGCTTATTACAGTCACACGTGCGATGAAGGAGGGCTGACTATGGTCATCACAACAACACTATCACAACCACATATATCTCATTGTTTAGGGTTCAAACTAGGCCTACAAGGCCTATCTACCAAGCGTGGAAGAAGGGTATGCAAGCGAAGAAAGGAAGACAAGTCTAACATATCTTCTGTGAGGAGAATCACTCACACATGTGGAGAATTAGGGTTGCATTGCTACTGCCCTAAGTCTGCAACAGTTGCTGGAAATAGTGCCGAAGGGAGGAAGATAAAGTGTTGCAAGAGGAAGTAATCTTGAAAGGACTTGACTTGTTCTTAGAGGATTTTCTTGTCAGGAGTCTAGGGTTGGAATTGATCAATAGAAGCTTCAATAAGAGAAATTCACTAAAGGGTTTTCCTCTCAAGAGAAGAGAGGTTTTGGCCCTAGTAGATAGCCAACATCTTATATTCTTGTTTTCATGTTCTGGTATCAGTTTGATGAAGTACACACATATGCACTAATAAAAAGAAGAAGAAGAAGAGTAAGCTAATAAGGAAAAGTAAAAATACTCCACAAATTGTTATCAAGTAACGAAGAATCACACTACACTACTTTGCCCTAGATTATTCAACGCCATGGTTATCCAATACTACAAACCCTCGTACCATGGTAATTTCCTAGCCAATACCATAGGCAAATACCATGGAAAAACCAATACCTGTAATGTCAATACCAAGTGCTAACCTGGACCACACACAAACCAATACCAAGGTAATATCAATGCCAAGAATACTTGTACCATGGTAATATTTACTTCAGCCACCTGCACAACTTTCAAACAAGCATATGCATAAACTCATACACACTCAAGCCAACTTCAACACATGCCTAGGTTGACATCAATGCCAACCATCAAACACTCCAACAAGCAACTACACCAACAACTACATCATCAATGCCAACAATCTCCCCATTTGGCATTGATAACAACCCCATCTGAACCATCCAACTAATATTGATCTCTGAAACTGATATCCTCATGCACTCCCCCTTTGACATCAATGGAAAAGGGAAATAATTCATCAAAACATTCTACTGCAAAACACAATAACTCCTCGTGAACACTAGTTGGATCTTATCATAATTCAACAACAAACATCATACTCTCTCACTCTGTAAGGAAATATGACAACAAAAATAAACAATAGCTGTAACACAAGTTTGTCTCTCTTAATGCAGTAAGAGCACAGTCAATCAACTACTCCAACAACACTTCTCCAATAACATCACATCATAAGTAGCAACAATAGTAAATATAACCAGCAACTCCATCCACATCAAACACTCTGAACCAAAAGAGCAATAGAAATGTGTGAGCAACAGCAACATTCTCCTAAGGAGCAGCAAGCATGTGACCTACACCAACATCAATAGAAGAAAAACATATCCATCAACAATATCAATACAATATGAGAAACAATAAATTCAATTAGTAGCACCAACTACATCAACCTCACTCTCAACCAAAGAAGCATCAACAAACTCCACCATCATCAACAACAACATCCTCCAACACATACATAGCAACAATCATATCCATCAAGCATCTCTCCTCATGCAGCAACATAGTATCCACTTGGTCAACAAGCACATGCAAGAGATGCTCCCCCTAAGCATCATCATCATCAACATCTTGCAATGAAAATTTTCCTGCAAAAAATTGCACCTCATGGATCAAAGGACTTAACCCAAAATTATAGCGATCCATAGACATTTTACATGATTGAAGCAATTAAATGGCATCAAAGGCTCCATGGACTCGACATTTACATCATGACACTCTTTATCCCAACCAATGACATGACATGAATAGAATAATTTGAACATATTTTATAGGGCTATAAGAATTTTAAATGTTATCAAAGACTCTATGGACTTAATTTTTACAATATAACACATTTTATCCCAACCAAGAAAATATTAGCACTAAAGCGTGCTTACATGGTTGAATAACCCTTTCCATGACCACCAAACAATCTTCTAAATATGGACCCTCAAACTATATTGTGATTGGCACTTAGCCTTACATTGCCTTATGTGACATGAACCATACACAGTCTTAAAACAGAATTACAATCACCCACGTACATAAGCACTATTAGCTCAAGTAGGACCATAGGATGTTAGAGGCAAGGTGTGCAGCAATTAAACAAATATACACAGCAGATAAAATCATGCACAGAAGACACAGAAAATTAACGTGGTTCACCCAACCAATCTGGGCTACGTCCACCAAACATAGGCATCGGCAATTCTTTATTATCAAACAGGAGATTACAAAATAATCAATTTCCTCACAAACTCTCACCACATCAAACAATCCGTATGGATAACTGTTTTATAGCTAAGAGAATCTAACTGCCTCATAAATCCTCTCACATCAAATATAGGATGCATTAACTCTCTCCCAACAACCTAGAGCTAATCTAGCAACAAATTCCTATTGTTGTCACACATTAGAGATTTTTGCCTATTTTGTGAAACAAAAAATCTCAACAATCTCCACCTTGACAACAATTAGCCTGATACCCTGTTTGTTTATTATTTTTATCTTTTCTGCAAGCCAAGAGAAGCCAAACACCAACGTAGCTTCTCTAACAAAACTGGTTTCGTGAACATGTCTGCACAATTCTCCTTTGTATGCACCTTTTCAAGAGAGACTCCCCTTTCAGTGATAACCTGTCTTACAAAATGGTACTTGATCGGTATATGCTTTGATTTACTATGATAGGCCGGATTCTTAGCCAAATGTATTGCACTTTGACTGTCACAAAATAACTTGATGTTGTCCTGCAGCCTACCAAACTCACCAAACAAACCTTTCAACCAAACCGCTTCTTTGCAAGCATGAGAAGCAGCAATGTATTCTGCTTCAGTAGTGGATAAAGCAACAATGTTCTGCAACTTTGACATCCAACTAATTGCTCCACCTGCAAGAGTAAAGACATACCCTGATGTTGACCTTCTCTTATCCAAATCACCTGCAAAATCGGAATCAACATACCCGCAAACAAATTCACTACTCTTATTGTAAGTGATACAATAACTACTTGTGCCTCTCAAATACTAAAGCACCCATTTCACTGCTGACCAGTGTTCTTTACCCGGATTTGTCATATACCTGCTGACAACCCCAACTGCATGTGAAATATCTGGTCGTGTACACACCATCGCATACATTAAACACCCTACTACATTAGCATATGGAATTCAAGACATAAATTCCTTTTCTTCATCTGAATTAGGACATAAACTCGAAGAAAGCTTGAAATGGGAAGTGAAAGGGACTGACACAGGCTTCACATTATTCATACCAAACCTCAAAAGTATTTTCTCAATATACTTTTGTTGTGATAGCCATAGCTTACCATTGCTCCTGTCTCTGAAAATCTCCATGCCCAAAATCTGTCTTGCTGCTCCTAGATCTTTCATATCAAATGTCCTTGCCATCTGAGCCTTCAACCTGTTGATTTCTTCTATGATTTTGCTTGCTAAAAGCATATCGTCAACATACAATACCAAGATAATGAATATGCCATTATTGAACTGTTTAAAATAAACACAATGATCATATTCACTTCTAACATATTTTTGACTCAACATGAAAGAATCAAACTTCTTATACCACTGCCGAGGCGACTGCTTCAGGCCATATAATGACTTCTTGAGCTTGCAGACAAATTTCTCATTGCGATGCTGAACAAACCCTTCCGGTTGTTCCATATAAATTTCCTCATCTAAGTCTCCATGTAGAAATGCAGTCTTAACATCTAATTACTATAACTCTAAATCAAGCAAAGCCACTAATGCTAACACAATTCTAATTGAAACAATTTTAACCACTGGTGAAAAAATCTCATGAAAGTCAATGCCAGCTTTCTGAGAAAACCCTTTTGCAACCAGCCTCACTTTGTACCTGTCTTCCGTATCATTCACACCCCGTTTTAGCTTGAAAGCCCATTTACACCCTACAGTTTTCCTGTCTTTCGGAAGCTCAACCAGATCCCATGTGCCATTCTTACCTAAGGCCATCATTTCGTCCTTCATGGCTGCTTTCCACTTGTCACTTTTCGAACCTTCTATTGCTTCCTGATAGCACAAAGGTTCATCGTCATTAGCAGTAAATGCAACTGAAGTAACATAATCATCATACCTTCTCGGTGGCCGTTTGATTCTTATCGACCTCCTTAAGGATGTTTCTGGCGCTTCCTCGATTGGCTGACTACCATCTGTAGGAACTTCTTGACGATCAGTATCTGAGACCTGTTCATGATCTATACCTGAACCCTGTTCATGTTCTGATTCTGAAACCTGTTCATGACTAGTATCTGAACTATGGTCATCATGACTATCATTAGAAATGCTATCAAACTGAATGTGCTGAAAGTCAGATACATCATCCTGTTTCAATCTACTATCTACATCTAACTGTACAAGAGAGGATTCATTAAACGTTACATCTCTGTTGATGATGATTTTGCGGGTAGTAGGATCCCACAATCTATATCCCTTTGTTCCAACACCATACCCAACAAAGATATACCTTTTAGACTTTGGATCTAATTTAGTTTGCTGATGTTTAGGCACTAGAGCATATGCATCACAACCAAACACTCTGAGTTTAGAATAGTCACAAGGGTGTCCTTTCCATACCTCTTGAGGAATCTTGCAGCCTATCACTGTCGATGGAGATCGGTTTATCACATAACAAGTTGTTGCCACCGCTTCCATCCACAACTCCTTTTGCAACCCAACGTTACTCAGCATACTCCTTGCTCTCTCTAGAAGAGTCCTATTCATGCGTTCAACAACTCCATTTTGCTGAGGAGTATAAACCGTGGTCTTATGTCTCTCGATCCCTGCATCCTTGCAATAGCTGTCAAACTCCTTGGAAGTAAACTCACCACCATTGTCAGTTCTTAAACATTTTATTGTTCTACCAGTGTTGTTTTCTACCAATGCTCTAAACTGCTTGAAAACTGAAAAAACATCAGACTTCCTTTTCAACATGTAGACCCACACTTTCCTAGAAAAGTCATCAATAAACGATACAAAATAAGACGAGCCACCATATGAGGTTGTAGGGGCTGGTCCCCAAACATCTGAATGGATATAATCAAGTATGCCTTTACTAGTATGTTTGCCTGTTTTAAACTTTTGTTTACTTTGTTTTCCAAACAGACAATGCTTACAGAAATCTAACTTTCCAGACTTTAGATTTGGAAGTAACTTGCGATCAACCAAAATTTTTAACCCTCTTTCACTCATATGCCCCAATCTTTGATGCCATAAGTGAATGGAACTACTGTCATGTTCAGATACCGTAGACACATAATCTGACCCTGTACTTCCTTCTAATTGAAATAGATTTCCTACCTTCTTAGCTTTCATAACTAGTAAAATACCTTTGTAAATTTGCATTACTCCACCTTGAATTACAGTTTTATATCCATTTGAATCAAGTGCTCCTAATGAAATCAAATTTTTCCTTAAATCTGGTACATGCCTCACATCAGTTAACATTTTAGTTGTCCCATCAAACATTTGCAGTTGTATACTCCCAATCCCCACAATATTACATATTACATCATTACCCATGTACACAACACCATCAATTGATTTATATGTCTTAAACCAGTCTTTATGAATACACATGTCGTTTGATGCACCGGAATCTAACAACCAATGTTTACCATGATTTGACACATTAACTGATAATACTTCATCACTCATACCTGAACCAGATGCCGAACCTGTATCTGTCGTATTTGCCTCCTTCTTCTCTATCGAAGAATCTGCTTTAGAAGTTTGTTGCTGTCGCTTCCAACAGTGCTTCTTTAAATGCCCTGATTTGCCACAAAACCAACACTTTAGCTTACTCTTCTTCCCTTTCGACTTTGAACGTGAGTCGCTCGGCCTACTGGAGCGTCTTTCTTTCGAACGACCTCTAACCATCATAGCTTCTGATGTAGAGGTTTCTGAATGCGACCTTCTCCTTGTTTCTTCCGATAATAAGGATGCAACTACATCATCAAACTCAATAGTTTCTGATGAACTAAGACTTATAGAAGTAACAAAATGATCCCATGACTCGGGCAACGAGCACAATAAAGTAATAGCTTTATCCTCGGATTGAATTTTTACTTCTATACTTTGTAATTGCACAAGAAGAGTATTAAAAGCATTTAAATGATCAGCAATCGATGTACCTTCCTTCATTTGCAAACTGTACAACTGTCGCTTCAGGAGAATCCTATTGGTTAAGGATTTGGTCATGTACAATTTTTCCAGTTTCGTCCACAAACCAGCAGCTGTTGTCTCCGACACGATATTAAACAGGACATCATCAGCTAGACACAGTCGAATAGCACTTATTGCTCTTTCATCCATCTCGGCCCACTCATTATCTGTGATGTTGTAAGGCTGTTTGGATTTGCCCAACAACGCCTTTGCCACACCATGTTGGACAAGCAAATCGTACATCTTCACCTTCCAGATCTCGAAGTTATTTTTGCCATTAAACTTCTCAATTTCAAACCGGGCACTCTGAGTTTTTTCCATCTTGTATCAACCAAAAAACAATAATCTCCAAATCCAACTATTAAATACCAGAAATTAATATATAAAAAACTGCCTATGCCTTATATTACACTGCCTTTGCTTTTAAAAAACAAAAAACTTTCTGCCCTTTGTACTTCACAGAAAATCTCAACATCTCTGGCCCGCTATGTGACCAAATCCAAACTTTTAATAAAAAAATTAAAAGTAGATACGTTGCTGTATCTGCAGCAGACAAGGGACGCCACTACAACAACGTGATTGAGGCAAGGCTGATAACGTTGCAGAGCTTGTGCTATGGGATACGGGCAATCTTGCCCTACGTGATAAAAAAAAAGAAGGAAATTCTGTGTGGATACGGGCTCCCCGCAGTCAGTGACCACCATTCACATCATATCAATTCAATCCCCTCCCAAACAATGAATAACAAAGTAGAAAAAATCCACTTGCTATCTCAGAAAATCCGGTTCTTCGCAGAAAATACATCAACCTCCTCGACTTTAAATTACAATAAGAAGCGTATAAACGGAAAGATTTGAATTGATATCCACTAAACGATACATGAAACTGTAGTACTCTTTAATCAACTTAACACAATCATGTCCTTACACTCTTTATGCGGCCAGTTGCCATTACGCAGGTCCACACATTAGCTGAACACGCAGTTCTGGAAACAACGACCTCCACGCAGGTTCTCGGGTCTGTTGGCCGATTCACCTCCACGCATCCGGCACCAGCGCTGTTTTACCTCCACGCAACAATGTTCAACGCTCAGCCACGATCACGCCAATCCACCGTATACGCAGGTACATTCAGCAATCAATGGATTATACGCAGTAGCATTTCAACGCATTAACACGCACGAGCACTCCGGGATTGATACAAAACAACCTCCTCCGCTGCGCCACACCTCCAACATTCCTCTGATACCATTTGTTAGAGGCAAGGTGTGCAGCAATTAAACAAATATAAACAAATATACACAGCAGATAAAATCATGCACAGAAGACACAGAAAATTAACGTGGTTCACCCAATCAATCTGGGCTACGTCCACCAAACATAGGCATCGGCAATTCTTTATTATCAAACATGAGATTACAAAATAATCAATTTTCTCACAAACTCTCACCACACCAAACAATCTGTATGGATAACTGTTTTATAGCTAAGAGAATCTAACTGACTCATAAATCCTCTCACATCAAATATAGGATGTATTAACTCTCTCCCAACAACCTGGAGCTAATCTAGCAACAAATTCCTATTGTTGTCACACATTAGAGATTTTTACCTATTTTGTGAAACAGAAAATCTCAACATAAGAAACATCAACAACACTACAACACAAGCAGATCCAACCAAAATTCTTTATCAAGATACTACCACAAACTTTCAACAGATTAAACTAAATTGTTTTGAACCATAGCTCCACTCAAGGTTACACGCACAACAAATTGACCCATTGCACCATATTTATGCACATCTCATGATCTCAAAGTTTTTTCTCTTTCCAACGCCTTTCGTCTTTGTTATATGAATTAATGCATCTCCAGGCTGACGATTTCCATCAGTTCGAACAACCCATCACACTGAAAAAATATGCTTATTATCATTCTTGTGCAGACAAAACACTTCCCTGTATATTTTTGGGTGCTAAAAACCTCTCGACCACTCCATTATAGCCACAAATGATTATTTTTGTTAATTTCATGATTTCCCTACAACTTCGCGACTTTTTATTACAATTATGCGTACATTGGAAATCACCCTCACTGCTTGACATTCGTAGCGATTTCAAACTTCTTAGGATGGGCATTGATCATGTCAAAATAAGTTCCAAAACAACACTTTTCATATTCACTAATAAGTATCGGTCCATTCTCTTGAAAGGCAATGACCTCCGTATTCGAATCAATACCACTTGTAAGATGTTCTTCAAAATAAGCCATTTACAATCAATCAACTGCACAAATTCAAAATACAACATAGACCAAACCATATATGGATATACCAGGATTCAAAACAAACAATCTCTCGACACTGCCATCATCTCCAACAAATTAAAAGCATGGATCAGAAGAAGGTAACAAAGTCAGGCTCAAATGACCTCTCATGTTGTTGAGATAAATTCTGAAGCCATTGTAAAAGCTTCTCTGCAATGACCGCATTAAAAAAAAACTTTTGTTGACCAAGACAATTAATAAGACGCCCAATAAATGATTTATTAAGTCGATTCACAACAATTTAAAATTTATGCTTTATCTCTAGGTGTTGAATCAAACTATAACTCACAAGTCAACCATTCCAGCGTACACTTATGAGCTTACCCTAGAACTGTATAAAAGAGACAAATTTCCACAAAATGAGCCATATCCATACATCAAACATGGACCTTCTCTTCTTGAGCCCATGATTCTAAAGTGTCAATGCAATTTGATTTCATCAATGCGTTATTTCATCGCACAACAACATGAGTTTCTTGCAAAAATATTCCTTCAAACATTTTCTGCTATGCGTTGAGTTCTTCTCCCGTTTTTTTATTTTGCAAGGCGTAATACTGATATCACCACTGATGTAGTGCCAAAGCTAAGAACTTGCACACCAAAACCAACTTTCGAATTGGCATGGATTTTGGTATAGATGAGGCTTCCAGCATGGCATTCCTGGCATCTAGTGGGTTAGTGTGGAAGTCGAGAGTGTGCTAAATATAATCCATTTCATCGTCAATGGTATTTTCCCTACAATGTGCAATCTACAATATACCAATTTTGGACTTAATTTTTATTTAATCACCAGGTTTTACAGGGTCGCGGTTTTTTTAACAAGCATTCATATTGACAATGAGTGACGTAGTGCAACATAATTGGTTTGAGCTCCATATTCCTATTCTTCTTCCATGAGTGATGCAAGGCAAATACTAAATGTTGCACCGGTGAAGGTCCAATGCCACTGCTAATGAGATTAGGATGATAAGCAACCCATATGACTTAGAGCGTCTCCACCATTATTGTTTTCAAGTGGTTGCTGGTTGGTGGAACAATTTTTTACCTTTTTGCATCCAACGCACTTTAAAAAAAATCTCTCCTACTTACATACCATGAATCCGAATCCATTATTTTTTACAGCAACCATTCCTTTGACCAAGTTGAAAAACATTGTGGACCATCACCTTTAGCTTCCTCATTAAATTAATGCCATTATTTACCGAAATTGTGCCAAAGTTTATTGGTGACCAGATCTACACGTCGAGAGATTATTAATGCATTCCACTTCATTGGAGACAAGCGATCACACATTTCTGGTTATTATTATAAAAAAAAAATTAAGAAATCACTTCTACAATCCTTATATATTAAATGCATCCAGACTTTATCACGACGTTGGAAAAGAACTTTCGATCTCCTATTCCACTGCATATCATGTATCACCCTTCGCTATCCCTTTGTGGAAGTACTTAAATCCCACGACTTTGGGAACTCACCCAAAGTGATCGCAAGTCCTCTTCACACAAGGTTGGTGCATATTGGTTGCATGCTCAACATGCTGGCTCTTTACACACACAAAATAGGTTCCATGGAGTTATAGCTCCTTACAATACTATAATAAGCTATAAATTGGCTCTTCCACACTCACGAAATGTGTTTTTAGCTCTCGGATGCCTTCACATGTAGGCACACTTCATGCTTCTCCTTGCAAAAACTAGTTATTACTCTATACAAGCGGGATTTGACATATGCTCCATCAAACCACAACTCCACTATAGAACTACACACTCCAGCGCCTTTCAAGAACCGTGCTCTGTTGATAATCAAAGCACTCCATTCCTTTACATCCACACCATCGTAATTCCACATAGTGAAATTTGCATCGCCTTTCAAGCCAAATGACACCCAACCAAGACCTGCAGTAGTAATATCCACCAAATTGAAATCCAAACAGTTTCCTGATACTTTGAATTCCCAACGTAGTGCCTGAAACCAGAGCTTTGATGAGCTGGGTAACCTTCCCTCCAACGTGCTTCCCAATCGCATTAATCAAAGTCCATTTTCTCAAAACATAACGGATTGATCATGCACACGGAGCTTCCCAAAGTTTGAAACATTATCTTCGTTTACCATGGGCGATTTTTCTTGTTTTGAACTCATAAAAAAAAATCCTATGCATGTGAACTTCATTAAAGACCCTCCAATATGGAACATATTTGATCAAATCAAAATTCCATGAGCCAAGTCAATGGGTAACTAATTAATCCATTCGTTTTTATTCTAGCGAATGATGATGAGTGTTGTTGACCAGATCAAGCACGTTAATTCCTTTAAAAATGTGAACCATATTTTATCAATTCATCTACTGTCACTAACTCCACTAGAAAATTATTCCATTCATAAAATTTAGGACAATTTTAACCATATTTCTCTCCAACCATGGACCAAAACATGCCATTGATATGGATTCACCATTTTACAATGGGTCACTTTTATGGATTGCCCCCATGGTATTTCCTTATACATGCGCACATCAAATTTCCAAGATCGTTGGATCCACTATGGCCAATCTCTGGTGAGCTAGAAATTAATTTCAATGGTAGCTAATATTTTGACCCTCTATTAGGAAGTGGTCCAATATTCTCCGCCCCTTCTTTATCATTTTTTTTTTTAATTCTCAAGATCTAACCATCGAATTTTTGTATTGTGGGGGGAAAATCTTCATCATTCCATGTTCTATGCTCTTTTGCTTCACGCTCCCCTTAATACCCAGCCAGCCTCAAATTTCCTTGTGGCATAAATTATCACAAAAATAACATTTGATATGACCAAAATAAGACAGAAATGGCTACTTTTTACAGTGAATACCTTTATGCCCAAATTCATTACATAAATAATAGTACCTATAAAAAAACATTTTTATACTAGGAAACTGATGGATCTGCTTTCCCTGGATGGATTTCTTGTGATTTCTCTTGATCTTGCAGCTTATCTTACTTTAAAATATTTGTATTTTTGTTTCTGCAATTTGCATAAATGTGCCCAAATTTATGAAAATCAAAACACTTGTATTTATCAAACCTTTCTTTAACACATTCTTTGGATTTTGTTCTTGATGGTGGATTCCTTCATTACTGCTCAAACTTTCTCTTTTGGGGTTTTCAACTGCTGACTCATTTTCTCTCTTTAGACTGAATTTGTTTTCTTCTAATTCTCTTTCAGTTTTTCAAATTGGCTGATTTGATTTTTGAGTTGGCTGCAAGTCTCCTCTTCAATCCTAGCTAACTCCAACTGATTTTTCATATCTGAATTTTATTCTTTAAAGGCATGTTCTCTCTCCTCAAGAATTTCAAGAATTTTCTTTAAATATTTATTTTGGTGTGAGAGCTTCTCTATCAATCTTGCTTAAGCTTTATTTTCTAATTCAAGGGTGACTAGTCTCTTAAGTTCTTCATCTTCATGTTCTTGCATTGGAACCACACCTTCCTCACATCTTGAGGAATCAACTTCAGAACAGTAATCATCAACTTCTTCATTAACCCCAAAATCGTCATCACTATGACTCAAAATACTGTTTTCCATAACTTTTACCAGCATAAGAGGTTCTCTCGGTTTTGTAGAATTCTTGGCTTGTTTGAAAATATTCTTCTTTTGTGATTTCTTCCTCTTGTTCTTAGCCATAATCCCACGATCTGATGTCAAGCAATCAAGCTTCACAGAGAGAACCCCTCTCTGATACCAATTGTTGGAAATGAGCTCGCTACTGGGAGCGGGGGTTGATCACTAGTGACAAGGTTTTTATATACTTTTAAATTCTTTTTCGAATTACTGATTCATAATAACAAATTAACCCATTAGTATATTACCCCATATAATTCATTAACCAATTGAGTAAAAAACATATCTAAATACCATGATCATCACATGAGAGCCATAGAACAATCAAATAACCATGCACAAATTGGCACAGGATATTTCAGGTGGAAAACCCTCTCTAAGGCAAAAAAACACATGTTGCTCAAATCTTCTATTAGGTTGAACAATTTTTTACATAGAGGAGCTACCACCCAATAGCTAGAAGACTCTACTACTATGATAATTTTCTAGCAACATCAGATACAAAAAATCTTTTCATAGGACTCTATGAACACCCATTCATTGGAAGCCACCACGACAAATGAGCCTCACCAACACTACTAGACTCTGGAGAAATTTTCTTCCTATTATGATATGTCTGCTAGAAGGCACTCACCTTAGCTACACATTGTCTACTATGAGTCTCAACACCCTCAACACCTCCATAACCATGTTTCATGCATTTTTAAAATGGGCTCTCAAACCTGCTTAACATGAGAAACTTAGCAGGGTATCTCTAATACAAATATGAAAATGATAAACTGATGTACACACCCAACTCAACACCACTACATATGTATAATTATCTATTCAAAAGTATTGTAGAACTTACTCACTCCATCCATACACACATCGTTAATCCACTAGTACTCAACAATACTCACAAGTGTATATGTCAAAATATCCTCAATAATCTTCAATCGATACCTTGGGAAAATACTATGGTTATCCCAATACTATGGACACATGTACTATAGTAAACTCTAGGTCAATACCATGGTTATGCCAATACCAAGAGCACATGTACCATAGTAAACTTAAATTCAATACCACTGGTCAATACCATGGACCCCTATTCCATGGTAATCTTTAAGCTAGTACCACGGGAAAATACCATGGTTATCCAATACTACAGACCCCCATACCATGGTAATATACAAGCCAATACCATAGGCTAATACCATGGAAAACAAATACCTGTAATGTCAATACGAAGTGCTAATTTGGACTAGACACAAACCAATACTAAGTTAATATCAATGCCAAGAATACTTGTACCATGGTGATGTTTACTTCAACCACCTACACAATTGTAAAATAAGCATATGCATAAACTCATACACAAGCAAGCCAACTACAACACATGCCTAGGTTGACATCAATGTCAGCCATCAAACATTGCAATCAATAATTGCACCAATAACTGCATCATCAATGTCAACACCCATGTGTTTAAATTTTCTAATTCGATTCTATTGCTTAAAAATTTGCAATTGAAATTGATTGTTTGGATACTTTTACAAATATGGGTTTTACATAATTGTTTTACAAATCTGCCTCAAAGAAACCTTGAAATCTCCAGAATTATGGAAAATTATGTAAAATAACCCTTATCTTAATCAATTTCCTATATTGGGAGAAAAACCGATGTCCTATAATTTCTAGATTCTCCCTCATCTGCATGTAAATTTAGGAGGAAGTTGGAAGTTTGAAAATTATTGTGCATTTGGGGTTGAAGCATTAATTAGCTTCTAGAAATCCACACATGTGACTTGTGTGTGTTTTGACTCATGTGCGAGCATGAAAACAACATGTTAAAGACAAAACATGTCTCCATTTTCTCCGAGAAGTGTGCCAATATGTCAAATCCCAAATTAGTGCATGAATGGTATTGCACTTTAGCAATTAATTGTTTATGCATCGTAAAAAGAACATCATTAATAATAATTTCAATATATATATATTTTTGAAACAAAAGAAATATATGAAATAATAAATGATTAACTTATCATGGTCCTAATTGAAGGTAATAGCCTAACAATAGTGCAAAATGATAGTATTAATAATAGGGATTGGATAAAATCATGAGTAATCAAAGGAAAAAGATATATTAAATACGACAATTATGGGTCCTGATATAAATGATGTGGAAAATGGAATGTGGGTCTTGAGGAGGTTAGTTGACACATAAAATTGTTGAGGGGTGTAAATTTTTCATACAGACTCCATTTAAGGTTTTTCTTGCAACAATGAAAAAATCAATCCATTCTCAATGAGTTTGATAAGTATCATACTTCAAGATTGGTGCCAAATGTCCAATGGAAAAAATGAACCAAGCCCAATGACCTATGTATAATTCATCTAATGGCTTCTACAATTGAACTGTATATTTTTTTATTCAATCGGACAACTCATATGAATAGCCTTTATTATATTATCACATGACACCAAACTATAAATAATGAGAACTAAAGCATAAAACCAAAATGAATTCAATAAATTGTAACCAAAAACTAACTAAGGAAAAACAATGATTTTGATACATAGGGGACCCTACTAGCTTGTTGAAGCACTACAAAGAGTACACATAATTGAATCTCACATAGCACACATACATTGCAAACAAGAAAGCTATTATTTGATGTTTTTTTTCAAGGAAAAAAATCATAATTTTATTCAACCTAAAACAAGGAACAAAATTAGGTTATGCCAATACCATGGTTATGCCAAAACCAAGGGCACATGTACCATAGTAAACTTCAAGTCAATACCATGGGTCAATGCCATGGACCCCTATACCAACGCAATCTTTAAGCTAGTACCACAAGCCAATACCATGGTTATCCAATACTATGGACCCCCGTACCATGGTAATATCCAAGCCAATACCATAGGCTAATACCATGGAAAAAAAAATACTGGTAACATCAATACCAAGTGCTAATTTGGACCAGACACAAACCAATACTACAGTAATATCAATGTCAAGAATACTTGTACCATGGTAATGTTTACTTCAACCACCTGCACAACTGTAAAATAAGCATATGCATAAGCTCATACACACTCAAGCCAACTACAACACATGCCTAGGTTGACATCAATGTCAGCCATCAAACACTGCAATCAACAACTGCATCATGAATGTCAACACCCATGTGTTTAAATTTTCTGATTCAACTCTATTGCTTGAAAATTTGCAACTGAAATTGATTGTTTGGATACTTTTACAAATATGGGTGTTACATAATTGTTTTACAAATCTGCCTCAAAGAAATCTTGAAATCTTCCAAATTATGGAAAATTATGTAAAATAACCTTTATATTACTCAATTTCCTATATTGGGAGAAAAACCTGTGTCCTATAATTTCTAGATTCTCCCTCATCTGCACGTAAATCTAGGAGGAAGTTGTAAGTTTGAAAATTGTTGTGAATTTGGGGTTGAAGCATTAATTCGCTTCTAGAAATCCACACATGTGACCTGCGTGTGTTTTGACACATGTGTGAGCATGAAAACAACATTTTAAACACAAACCATGTCTCCATTTTCTCCGAGAAGTGTGCCAATATGTCAAATTCCAAATTAGTACATGAACGGTATTGCACTTTAGCAATTAATTGTTGATGCATCATAAAAATAACATCATTAATAATAATTTCAATATATATATATATATATATATATATATATATATATATATATATATATATATATATATATGGATTGGATAAAATCATGAGTAATCAAAGGGAAAAAATATATATTAAATACGATAATTATGGGTCCTGATATAAATGATGTGGAAAAGGGGATGTGGGTCTTGAGGAGGCTAGTTGACACATAAAATTGTTGAGGGGTGTAAATTTTTCATACAGACTCCATTTAAGGTTTTTCTTGCAACAATGAAAAAATTAATCCATTCTCAATGAGTTTGATAAATATCATACTTCAAGATTGGTGTCGTATCTCCAATGGAAAAAATGAACCAATCCCAATGACCTATGTATAATTCATCTAATGGTTTCTACAATTGAATTATAGATTATTTTATTCAATCGGACAACTCATATGAATAGCCTTTATTACGTTATCACATGACACCAAACTATAAATAATGAGAATTAAAGCATACAACCAAAATGAATTCAATAAATTGTAACCAAAAACTAATGAAGGAAAAACAATGCTTTCGTTACATAGGGGACCCTACTAGTTTGGTGAAGCACTACAAAGAGTACACATAATTGAATCTCACATAGCACACATACATTGCAAACAAGAAAGCTATTATTTTATGTTTTTTTCAAGGAAAAAAATAATAATTTTATTCAACCTAAAACAAGGAACAAAATTACATTTTGTAGATGTTAAGAGCATTTGATGAGATAAGCTTCTTGCTTGGTGAACAATGAGAAGAGAAAATTCTAAAAATTACATGTAAATTTGGAAATTAAGTGTGATAACAATAACTCAACTACTCTTTTTTTACTTTCTTTTTCTAAACTCGCAACCAACCCCCTAAATTGGTGTCAATTGGAACCATTTTCAATTCACTTCCTAATGTCTGTGGTGGGGTTTCTTTTTCTTAGTCAGAGATCTTATAAGCATGATATTTCTTGATACTCTTCATCCTATTTTCATTATATGCCTCACTTTTTTATTGTCCTGGAAGTTGAATATCTTCCAATTCAGTGCCCTTTTGCATATGGATTGCATTACCATTCTGAACCATAACAACCTATTATACTTGGTTTGTAGGGTTTTCTATGAGTTATTCTTCTTCCTCATCTAAGAAGTAGGGATTGGATGGTTGCCATCATTTTTTTTTTCCTGGACCTGCCCCTTTTTCGTTTTTGGCATCGCTTTTTCTTACAAGAATGTGTTTTGTAGGTGTCCTATTTGGTAACATACACGACATCTGAATGCGCATCTTCATAATTTAACAATTGGTTCCACTTTTATTTTCTATGTTTTAGTTGAATGTGATCTAGTAGACCTTTACTAAGGTCTATTTCAACACATATTCTAGCAAAGGTGAATAGAACTTTCTCTATTATGTCAAGGTCCATCTTTTTTAACATTCCTAAGGTGTTCCCAATTTCCTCTAAAACCTTATGGTTCTAGAAAGGAAGGGGAGATTTGGAAGTCTCACCCATAACATCATTGTTGATACCACCATAGTTGTGTCATCGAAGTTAAGAAAACAAGGGGAGATGAAGAGCCCAACTCTTCCCCAAAACCATTTCCCATCTTTTAATACTTTTATCCAAATCTCCCCAAGTATCAAATTTGAAAAAAAAATAGAAAAATTGGAACCTAATTATATATCACAACTTGGGGTACAAGTTGAGAAGACCAATTGGTGTAAAGCATAAGATCTAGGCTAGAAACAATTAATATGTAGATCATAACCCTAGATTGGACAGGAGTGAAAATGTGGTTTACCTATGAGATATTTACCTCCATGGAAGGAACTTGTTTCATTTGTTCTACAATGTAAGTTCATGGGTTATATTGAGGCAAATCCATTGTTTTCAAGCCATTCCCTTGCATCTCATTATTGTAGGAGACAGATCCTTCTAGATTTCTAGATCACAGGGCACCTCCACATAACGTCATTTAAGAATATGGTAGAGTTTCTAGAGATGCGCTGATCCTTCATCTAAGAATAATCCTAAGGATATTTTTCATATGAAAGGATATTGTGGATATTTTTTAGTATATTTAGCATATTCTCTATATGTTGCATTATTTTTTTCACTAAGCCTCATTCCACGATCTAGAAGATGGTGGAATGAAAATGTAGGTCTTTGATGATGATTTGGAAGTCTTCCAATTCTATATCTCCCTTTCGTCCCTCCCACATAGATTGGTGAGATCCACACCTAAATTCACAGCTAGAAGTTGTGTGCTTGAGATTTCTAAAGTAGGTGTCATAGAGGGCCTCATTTTCTAGCACCATACACTCATCTTCATTTTCCATGTGATGAGTAGAGAAAGTGTAGAATTTTAAGGCTCCACCATGCTATCTTGCAACCAAAATTCAATCACAATCGCACATACTCAATGTTGAGTGCAAGGCATGGAAGGTAATGTTGTACTCCAACAACAATTGGCCTCTTTGCTTGTGTAGAGTAGTCCACCTCATGTATTTGTCATCATAATTTCCAAAGGGTGCAATTCCTTCTTAAGGGCTTCCAAAAAGTAGTCAAAGTGGCTTTTTTCATAAATTTTATAAACTCATCGTTATCATGCTTCTTCTAGTAACAATTCCAAGAATGTTTGACCTTTTCGACATTGATTATTTTTTTTTGAATAGAGTAACAATCCTCAGGCATATTTAATTGGTTATCCAAAAAATAAACATCTAATTTGCTACAAATATATTATTTTCAATGATCGATTCTTTCTCGAATGGTTTTTCACTTCTCAAATCATTATTGGTTGAAAGCATCCCCACCACTCTTAGTAGTGATTGAATGATTTGGGCAAAATCACCCATCATCTTGATCCTATATTGTAAAATGGATTCCTTGGTCAATAGTTTGATAATATTTCTTGTTAGAACATCTTTACTTTCTTCTCCCATAATAGGTTTCTTGGGCCAATAGGATTAGTCTTCCCCAGGGCTAGTTAATTCAAAATGCAACTCCCTATACCCTAACCTAATTATTTCCATCTATGGATAGACAAAAAATATTTGATTGGTCAATACCAATAATCCAAAAATATGCAAAGAAAAAAATGAAGGTATAAATATAAATGTAAATATATAAATATATTTTAGAGAGCATAATAATATAGTAACTCCAATTTTTTTATAAAAAAAATTGGAGAAAGGTTGTAATGTGTAGAATAATGCAAACCATTTAGAATGGTGACAACTTGTCTTTGAAAGGAAATATGTTGAACACTCTCATTTGCAAGAACAAATTACAAGAGGTATGAATGGTTTTTTAACATAGTGTATGATCCTCTAGGATGCAAAAATACAAAAGAACGAAAACCTATGAAATGATGCAGCAAAAGAAATGTGGGCCTTTGAGGAGGTTGGTTGACACATAAAACATTTTGGTGGTGTAACATTTTCATACAAACTCCATTTAAGGTGTTTCTTGCATTATTTAAAAGTTAATCCATGCTCATCAAGTTAATAAAACTCATAATCAAATATTGGTGACATATGTCAAATGCCAAAAATGAAAGTGAAATACCCAAAAAGAAGTGATGAAATTTTAGGCCTTAAAATTTGTAGTAAAACTACACACATTTCAAACCATTTTGAATCAATGGAACAAGTCAATAGTGACCCTCCTATTTAAAAAATTATAACATTCATGGTATATGCTATTTTTTATTTTGATATATTCCTACTTTGAGTTCTTAAATTCATTATAAAAACATGAGATGTGCTGTATTTTAAGTGGAAATATTTCTTAATTTTGAAAAAAGTGATATATATTCCTAAATCTAATCTTATATTTGATGCTAAATCTAACCTACAACATAAAATACTAACATATATATATATATATATATATATATATAATGGAGGAAGGGAAGTGAAGGGTGGGATGGCAAGGTTTATGTTGGTTGTGTTTTTTCCTCATTCAGCTGATCTGATCCAGACATCAGATCCACCTCATGCGTCATTGCCAAGGCCGGATCTCATTACTTATGGATACAAGTATGATACAGGATTTCTTGATGGGTTAGAAAACTAGTACTGACCTCATGTGCGGGGATGGAGTCTACAAGTTGGGATGCTCGCCATATACAACCACTAGTCCATGAAGATAAAACTTCTTCTCTTCCCAGATCTCTACAAGGACGCTGAAGGAAACGAGGTATGCCACAACCATGAACTGGGCCTGGATCTCTATAGAATTATGGTGGTCCTGGCACAAATCTCACATCGTTGCCAGCTCATATTCATAAAAGTAATTTCAGTGAGATATGAAGATAAAACCCCGGATCTGGCAGCAACTCATCCACTTGTAACGATTCTCTTCATTGACCTATGGTTATAGAGACTGGATTTGGATAATCGCTATCCCCTGAGCGAATACAAATGCCAAAATGGAGAAGCTAAACTAGATCTGGGGAGTTTGTTTCGCTTCTCGCCGGATCAGATTTCTCCCCCCTCCCCCCAAATCATAGTGGGTTGTTTTGCTGATCAGGCCATCCCCTGCTTATCCCTTATCCAGTTCCAGTCAATTGAATGTGGGAGATCTACAACAAGTCATGTTTCCATTGGAAAAACTGTGGACCAAAACTTTTACCTTAGGATCTTGTGATACCTATGAAAAAAGGACTTTTGGTGAAGAAAATTACACCAGACCAACATCATTTAATCAAGGAAGGTTCTTCTATGGAAGTTATGGGACCGCAGTACACAATCCACTGTGGGAGACGAATGATAGAAACCCAAAAATTAGGAATACACACACAGTAGATCTAGATTTGATTGAAATATTTATCAGAACTATTTATCAGAACTTTACAAGGGAAGACTATTTTCCACCAGATCTGGAATGGGATGTAGATTCAAGACCTAAAGTGTGAGATTCAAAAACAACTGGGTATATCAGCAAGTATGCAAAACTTGATTCATGCAGGGAAAATACCATAGGAGAATCTCACGCTACAAGACTATGGCATTTCTACTGATTCGACCAACATCCTCAACCTGAGATTGCGATGAGGATGCCCTGGGACTAGCTCAAAGGGCACAGGCTCTTTCAAGGATGCAGTCAATAGAAAGGGAGAATCCCAAACCAAACCAGCTTCGCTTCCAAATATACCTAGACCCTATATCATGGAGCAGGAATCACAGATTCTAGCCTTGACAATCACTTTGCTTGAGGTAAATGAGCTTTAGGAAACCCTCTGTTCCCATGCAGTCATATGTAGCTTTAATGGATTTTGGCCTAAATCGGACGCTCTACATCAATGGATTTTTTCTACCTGGGCACCAAATTGTGATATTCATCTATATTACAAGGGGTTTTTTATTGTTAGATTTGAAACAATGAAGGATAAAGAATATGTCCTAAATGAGGGACCATGGTTCTGGGGAAATGCAGGGCTCTTCACGACACCTTGGTTCCTAGAATTTGACGCTACCACCATGGTGGTATCCAAAATGGTTGTATGGGTCAGGATACATAATCTACCACTGCATTTTTGACACCACAAAAAGGAATTGACAACTCCTTGGGGAAATTTCTTAAGACTGATGTGTATAGCCTTTCAAAAGGAATTTTTACCTTTGCCGGAATCTGTGTTGAAGTAGATCTTAGCCAAGGTTTACTTGACCGCATTATGTTGGTTCACAACAATATTCAGTGGACACAACCACTAGGCTATGAAAATACGACATTCCGTTGTCGTGGATGTCTATAGACAGGTCACCTTCAAAGTTCATGCCCATAAGCTAAAAAATAACCCAAAAGAACTAAGAAACAATCACAAAAGCCAAAAGGATGGAAAACTTCCAGAAAATACCACAAACAACAATGAACAAAACGCTCAAAGCATCTCTCGAGAACGAGCATAGCTCTTCACTAATTCTGAAATCTACCATCCCACAATAGCAGAGTGAGTAGCACACCCCTGGGAAAGAGGTAAGTGGCAACAAATGAATACATGGATTAGAAGGCTCTGATTCTGACAAAGAACTCCCAACAATTACAAAAGAGAATCAAATGTCTATTGTAACATCCACACCCAACATTGGTGGTTGACGAAAAGTGGAAAAAAAAAGGGTAGAAAATAATAGAATAGTTTGTTGGGTTTTTTATAACCCCTGGAAAATCAGGAGGATCTGGTTATTATGCATATACTCTTTAGCATCTACAACATGCAATTTTGCTCATTATGAATAAAATTATGATTTTTCCTAGAAATATATATATATATATATATATATATATATATATATATATATATATATATATATATATATTCATAATTCATAATAAATACTATTTATTATATAAAACGCTAACTCAAAACATATATTCATTACATAACATTATTAGTGTTTATTATATATATATATTTAAAAAAACCTAAATTTTAGTTTATGGATAAAAAAATTAAATAATTTAAAATTTGTTTATAAATAATTTCTTTCTTATATATATATATTAACATAGTTATATATAATTATCTCACTTTTACCTCTCATTTAAATTTTAATATAAATTTTAGCTTTCCTTTATTATAAATACTATTATAAAATTTAACTAAATCAATATAAATATTAAACATACAATTTAATCAACATTCCATTTTTAAATTTTATGTTATTATAATACTTTGTATAAATTTTCCCATATATATATATATATATATATATATATATACCTTTGACCAGAGCCTCTCGATTAAAATGGCTCTTTCAATTTTTAGGTTACAATGGATATCTTGATGAATTGAAAGCGGAGTTGCAGGAGATTGTGTAATTTTTCATCCACGAGCTTTATGTATTAGCCTTTAGTAGATCTTCTCTTCTTTAAGTTTAAAAGGTTAAGGACCTTTGCTAGCTACATTGTTTCGTTTTCTCACTGTTTCTTGCTTGTTTTCCTTTCCACCATGTTAGTGGCAAATAATAAGTAGCTTATTTTTGTTTCATTGAAACTTCTCTCTTGAGTTGCAATGCGAGGATGAATGGTGCATGTTGTAAATTGACGGCATCATTTTGGTATCAGAGCAGGTTCTTCCTTTCTCTCAGTAAAGATGGAGGTAGGAAGAAGGGGTCGAGGAAGAGCTGTCAGAAGAGCAACAGATGAAGGATTAAGAGAAGAGATTAGAAACCTAACTGCACATTTGGCAGCGTTGGAAGCAGGGAGGCATAGAGAGCCAAAAGATGGAGATGATAGTGAGGAGGAAAACATGGCCATGACAGATGGGTCAGATGATGAAGGACTAGAAATTAAGCTATTGAAGTCAGTTTTGTTGGCTAGCAGCAAGCCAAAGCCAGAGCTCTCTAATTATGATGGCAGTTTGTCCACAGAGGCACTGTTGGACTGGATAAGTGAATTAGATAAATATTTTGAGTATGAAGAAATTAGTGAAGATAAGAGGGTCAGGTTTGCTGTCACCAAATTGAAGGGACATGCAACATTATGGTGGGATAGTGTACAAGCAGAAAGGAGGAGATTAAACAAACCCTTGATTAGAAAGTGGGACATGATGGTTGTGAAAATGAAGAGCAAGTTTTTGCCTAAAGACTATCAGATTGCCCTTTATAGACAGGTACAAAACCTAAAACAGAGAATGATGATTGTGAAGGAATATACAGAAGAATTTATAAAATTAACCTAAGAGTTGGCTATGTTGAAGATACCCTTGAGAAGACAACGAGGTTTGTAAATGGCCTATGGATGGAGATCCTAAATGAAATTAGCATTCTTTCCCCTAAAACCATAGAAGAAGCTTATGAGAGTGCTTTGAAGGCAAAGGAAAAGATTGCTAGGAAACAAAATGCCAAGAGAGGACGTGGTTCTGGTAGAGGTTGAGGACAGACCTTTGGCAGGGGTAAGACTTCCAGCAATAATGAAGAGGGTAGTAGTTCGAAGACTTCGGGGCAGAATGAAAGGGAAGGTAACACTAGAGGAGGAAGGCCATACTAGCGAGGAGGAGGTAATGGCAGAGGCAGAGAAATGCCTATCAGTGTTACAAGTGTCACAAGTGGGGACACAGGTCCTTTTAATGTCCTGAAAAACGAACAAACCGGGTATAGGGGAGCATATATTTCTCAGCCCAATGAAGCGGAGGCACCACCACAGGAGGTGGAGAACATGCTAGAAACCGGGGAAGCCTTGGTGTTGAACAAGGTGTTATTAAAACCAGCCAAGTAAGTAGTTGATCAGAAACAGAAGAAAGGATTGTTCCAGACTGTGTGTAAGTCACATGGAAAATGTTGTAAATTGATTATTGACAGTGGGAGCACCGATAATTTGGTAGCTACAGAGATGGTGGAGAAACTGGGTTTGAAGAGAGTAAAACACCCAACTCCATATAGGGTGTTGTGGTTGCAGAAGGGACACCAACTATTAGTTGATGAACAATGCGAGGTGGATTTTCAAATAGGCAAGTACAAGGATAAAGTGACTTGCAACATAATGTTGATGGATGTGTGCCATATTCTGTTGGGCAGACCATGGTAGTATGATAGAAAGGTAGTCCATGATGGAGTGGAAAATTGTTACAGATTTGTCAAAGATGGGATAAAGCATACCTTGGTACCTATGAAAGAAGCCAAGGAAGGAGAGGAGACAACAGAAACAAGTGGAACGAAAGCATTACTGCTAGGAGGAAAGGAGTTTCTGTGACAGATTGAAGAGAGTGAAATGGGTTATGCAGTTGTGAGAAGACCAAGAGCAGTGTTAGTACATACCAACCTTACTGATTTACCAGAAGAGATACAAAACATGCTGCAAGAATTTAGTGATATTGTGGTAGATGATCTACCAGACAAATTACCACCGAAGAGGAGCATCAGTCACCATATTGATTTTATTCCGGGAGCCAGTTTGCCAAACAAGGCTACCTACTGGATGAGTCCAAAGGATAATGAAGAAATCCAGAAGCAGGTGTAGGAGTTGTTGGATAAAGGATTGATTCGGGAGAGTTTAAGCCCTTGTGCAGTTCCGACCGTTTTAGCTCCCAAGAAAGGAGGTGAGTGGAGAATGTGCATGGATTCCCAAGCCATTAATAAGAATACTATTAGATAAAGATTCCAATTACCTCGAATGGATGATATGATGGATTGTCTGAGTGGAACAACATACGTTTCAAAGATAGACTTGAAAGTGGCTACCACCAAATCAGAATTCGAGAAGGTGATGAGTGGAAGACAGCTTTCAGGACAAATGTAGGCTTGTACGAATGGCTGGTTATGCTGTTTGGATTGAGCAATGCTCATAGTACATTCATGCGGTTGATGAATGAGATGCTCAAGGAATTCATTGGAAAATTCTTGATTGTGTATCTAGATGATATACTTATATTCAGCAAGACGAAGGAAGAACATTTTCGACACATGAGGTATGTATTAGAAAGGCTGCAACAGAATAAATCGCTGATAAATTTGAAGAAATGTTATTTTTTCAAGAAAGAGTTAATTTATTTAAGATTTTTGATTTCTGAGAATGAGTTAAAAATGGATATGGAAAAGGTTGCAGCTATAGTTAGCTGGCCATCCCCCAAAAGTTTGTTTGAAGTATGGAGTTTTCATGGATTGGCGAGTTTTTATTGGAAATTTATTAAAAATTTCAGTGGGATTTGTGCACCTATGTTGGACACCATTAAGAAAACAAATCAACCTTTCCATTGGACAGAAATGGCAGAGAAGAGCTTTCAGTTGCTCAAGAAGAAAATTACTGAAAGACTGATTTTGAGATTACCAGACTTTAACAAACTTTTCCAAGTTTGTTGTGATGCTAGTGGGACAGCCATTGGTGCAGTACTCAGCCAAGAGGACAAGCCAGTAGCCTATTTCAGTGAGAAACTAAATGAAAGTAGGCAAAAATACACGTCCTATGACAAGGAATTTTATGTGGTGGTTCAAGCACTAAAGCATTGGAGACATTATCTGTTGGCCAATGAATTTGTCTTATTTTCAGACAATTCTGCGTTGCAGTATATTATGTAGCAGCATAAGCTGAACCATAAACATGCGAAGTGGGTGGAGTACTTGCAGAGTTTTACATTTGTGTTGAAACACATCAGTGGTCAAGCCAACAAAGTGGCAGATGCGTTAAGTAGGAGGAATCTGGTCCTACAGGAGAGTACCATACAAGTGTTAGGATTTGAACATCTTAAGGACTTGTATGGGGTAAATGCAGATTTTAAGGAAGCTTATGAAGCTTGCCAAAATCCATTGTTGAGGGATAACAGTCCATGGCTGGACTATAACATGCAGGAAGGATTGTTGTTCAAAGGAGGGCAGTTATGTATTCCGGAATGTTCTATGAGAGAGAACTTAATCCAGGAAAAGCATAGTGGAGGTTTAGCCGAGCATTTTGGCATAGACAAGACCTTGGATCAGTTGAGCCACTTTTACTATTGGCCGAAGATGCGCAGAGATGTACAAAGGTTTGTAACTAGATGCAAAATGTGTCAGCTTGCAAAGGGACATAGCCAAAACACAGGGTTGTATACACCCTTACCCATTTTGAGTAGACCATGGGACTTAGTCAGTTTAGACTTTGTCTTAGGTCTGCTGAAGACACAATAGGGATTCGATTCCATCATGGTGGTGGTGGATCGTTTCACTAAAATGGCACATTTCATTCCATGCAAGAAAACCAGTGATGCCACACATGTAGCACATTTGTTCTTTACCGAGATAGTCAGATTACATGGCTTGCCAAAGTCTATTGTTTCGGATCGAGATGTTAAATTTACAGGACATTTTTGGTGAACCCTATGGAAGAAATTAGACACCAAACTAAGCTTCAGCTTAGATTATCATCCATTGATTGATGGCCAAATCGAAGTGGTGTACCAAAGTCTGGGAAATTTATTGAGGAGTTTGGTTGGAGAAAATTATCGACAGTGCGATCATGTGCTTGCACAAGCGAAATTTTCTTATAACGATTCACCCAACCAGAGTACAGGCAGTAGCCCTTTCCAGATCCTATACGGAATGCACCCACGTGGAGTACATGAGCTACAGGATTTGGGACAGTTGGAGCACAGGAGTGCTGATGGTGAAGACTTTGCAAAGGCAATCAACGATCTTCATGAACAGGTGAAATTAAAATTACAGAACAACAACCAAAGATACAAGTAGAAGGCATATTTGAAAAGGCGGGAGGTGCAATTCAACATAGGAGACCTGGTATTAGCACACCTATGCAAAGAGAGGTTTCCTAAAGGCGAGTACAACAAGTTGAAATGGAAAAAGATTGGGCCTTGCAGGATTCTTCGGAAATTTTCTACAAATGCTTACGAATTGCAATTACCCCCAGGTATTGGAATTTCACCCATTTTCAATGTAGCAGACCTGTACCCCTACATTGCGGCAGAGGATGAAGATAGTTTGGAAAGACGAACACGGGACACCCAGGAAGAGAGTGATACGTGGATTAAATAAATGCCCTCAACAAAGCCTCTAGAGATCGAACAAATCCTAGATACTCAGGTGGCTAAACTGACTCGACGGAAGGAATATCTGCAGTACCTAGTCAAGTGGAAGGGTCATCCTATCGAAGATAGTTCTTGGTTAGGTGCTAGCCAGATTCAGAACGTCGGGTACTCTATTGAAGATCTCATGGACAGGAGCCATGAATTTCATTCACCCCAGGAGCGTGATGCAGGAGCACCCGAATGAAGAGGCGACAACTGGGAGTTGGTTCTTGTTTTTTTATTTTTCTCGTTCTATTTTGACAAGTAGAGAGGAAAACAGCTCAAATTTCTATTTTATTTAGTTTCATTTTGTGTTATTGTAAATGAAGGCTGAATCAGCCATTGTTAGTTTTGAATTAGACAAGATAGGATTAGATGGGAATTAGTTTGAGGAAACTATCTCATAACTGAAAAAAACAGTTCCTCGAACTGTAAGAGGAACTGCCACTGATGTATTAAAAAGGAAACAAGAATGAAGAGTAAGGAGTTAGCCGAGTTGAGAAGGGTTGTAAGCCTACGGGAAGATTGTAAGGAAGGCCACTGGTGTAAGGCGAGCAGACCATAGAGAGAGACAGAGTCTCAAAATACTTCCTTTATTTTTTTTCTTTTGTAATGTGCAAAGTCCAATTTAGAATCTGTGTATCTATGCTTCGAATGATTAAAGACTGAGATTAATATAAATCATAGCTTCCCTATACACACACACACACACACACACACACACACACACACACACACACATACTTGCAGGGGAATTCGGCGTGACCAAGGAGGCGAAAGCATACATAGTGAAAACTTGCTCGCAACACAGCGGAAGCGTGAAAAGGCTTGAAAATAGAGGAGTGCAAGGCTAAGGAGGTGACACTCAGGGGCCGTTGGATCCAACAGATCGACGATGGAGATTAAAATCGGCGGGACTGGATCGGTGGGGGTAATAACCCTGACCATGGGTGATCGCCGATTGCGATAGAGCGATTCAACGAGGACCGTTGGATCTGTGGAAAGATCAATGACAGAGGTTTAATTGGCAACATTTGGTCGGCGATCATCGGCGTGACTGCATCGCTTAATTGCATCGCTCCCTTTTGAAAGGAGTCTATCAGCGGAGGAGAATGGACACAAGCGAAAGGCGGACCCGATGATATTTATAAGCCCCGATACATAGAATTTGAGATCTGGCCTAAGTGGTCGGAGCGAGATTTTCTTTGTATTCTTGTGTTTTTTGAAATTCCTGATATAACAAAGGGAGTGGGATTTTAGTGCAAACGACGTGCTTGTGGAGTCCCAATAGTGTAATCGCACATCAGGGAAGTGGAAGGCTTGGGTATTGTGACCCGTGGAAGGGCCGACGCCCGACTGCGATAAAGTGAAGCCTCGAGAACTGTGCCAAGCCTATGGATTCAGTGGGGTGATTGGATTTTACGCGTGTTTGTGCGTAAATCCTTTGTAAAGGCTTTACTACCATAAAAGCGCCGATTTTAAGGATTTATACAATAAATCCAACAAACCAAAGGAAAGAGGGGGCAGTCACCTGTATGCGGGCTTGAGGGCTCGAAGGGTTCTCAAGGGATTGAAGAGTCCCGATAGAAAGAATCGGTGAAGGGAAAAGGCTGAGCTACTGTGCGAAAACATTCCACAACGACTATTTAAGGGGGGGCCATAACCAATAAGGTTGAGAGATTGGTGCATGCTGTAAATTGACGGCGTCAATGAAGACCTAAATATTTATGTCTAGACTTGTGAGATATGTCTATGAGCATATTAATATCTCCTAAGCTTTTGTATTCATCTTATAGTTGTTCAGAGTTTGCTAGCTTTGGGTGGCATCCTTACCAATGCTTAGCATGATATGTCTATGAACATATTAATATCTTCTAGTGAGCATTTGTACTGATGTTCTAGTTGTTCAGAGTTAGCCAGATTTGGTTGGCATCTTTAACAATGCTTAGCATCACTTGTAGTTGGCATCCTTAACAATGCTTAGTATCACCTACAGTTCTCCTAATGACGAACTGATTTCCTCGCCTTAGTGTTAAAAATGACAGCTGTGAGGCTTAGCTAGCCCACTACATGGTGTATTGATTTCCATGGTAGCAAATGGTTATACTCACTCTGGTTTATATTATTTTTTCCTCCTTTGATATTTTCCTATTCTAAGAATGTCTAAGCATTATAGATGATATTTTCAAGAGACAAGATTTTCTAATCCCTGTAAGTCTATTTGATGGTGGAAAAATATTCAGCACCATTCAGAACTCTTAGAATTGCTATAACCTAGATTTTCAAAAATTTCTGTCAAATTTTCTCAAAATTCTACCAAAATTTCTATTTTTCTAAACAAAATTGTGATATTTTAGACTGCTATAATTTTTTCTATTTCATATATGGAAATTAATATATATATATATAAAACTTAAAATCATATATTATATAGATAATTATGTTTAGTATCAAATTGTTTAAAATGTAATTAGAATATAAACACAAATGTAAGTAATTATTAATTTTAAATAATAATCATAACTTTATTAATAATTTTAAATTTATATAAAATTATATATATATCTAATTATATAAAATTATATATATCCAAGGTCATTGCCAAACTAGACGCTAAATTGGTGTATGAAACTCTATGTTTGTGAGACAAGGGACTCACTATTTGACTGCTAAGTCAACCAAGACATATATACTCTATCCCTTTGGTTTTGATCCTGTGACATATGATCTTTTAAGAGGAAACACATGCTCTTAACCATTAGGCCCTATATATATATATATATATATATATATATATATATTAAAATCATCCATTGGGTCTTGATGAAGTCTTTGATGTGAAATCACTAGTTCAATTCCTTTCTATGATCTGAATGATATATTAAACATGATATTCTTAAGATGTAATCTTCCCAAACTTACAAAAAAATATAATATAAAAATTTAACATAATAAAAACTTAATAAATTTTACATGACATTTATTCTTATCTATTCTTTATACAACTATTTACTTGAGTTATAGTAATCACGGATAACCATCATTAATTTAGATTTTTTTTTTAATTCAAAAATAATTAAAAATAAAAAAAACAATATAACTTATCTTCAAAAATATTGCATTAAGATGGAAGAACAAAGAGTGTAAAAGTATTTCTATAAGTATGATTATGCAAAACCAAAAACTATTTTCAAGCCACAGAATATGTTTTTATCTATGTTTATACATTACTTTATATACAATTAGCAGTAGTCTTAGAATGCGATTCTGTATACAGTACGCCCATAAATGTACATAACACACACTCTCTATATATTATATATTATATAGTCAATCTAAAATAAAAGGGAGGACTGTGTCCCTCAGGCCGAAGAGGTACTACTTCCCTCGGATCCACCGAGGTTGGCGGACTCCATCGCCATCTGCCTTCTTTTCTTGTAGCTTGCCTTGAAGCAAGCTTGTCTGAGGCGTTTGGTTCTTTCCGCAAGCACAATGCCCGCCATTTCTTGCATGAGCCTCCTCTGTTCTTCCAATATTTCCACAGCATTTCTCAGCCGCGCATTGCTCAGCCTTCCTTTGTTCTTTCCCACCTCCTGAAAATTAGTATTGGTATTGGTGTCACTATCATCTTACCATTTCAATCAAATTATTAGTATTGGTGTCCCTATCATTTTACCATTTCAATCAAATTAATTTTTATTTTCTTCTTAAATTAAATTGTTGATAAAGAACTAGCAACCAGCTTCTCTAGATGTATGAAGAACTCATAATTTAGCCTACAAAATGACTCAAGTCCTCAGCTTACCTGAATATTGTGAATGGGGCTTTCTAGACTCTTCATCTTGCGATGTGGCCACCGTGAGATTCCGACCTTCAGCTCCTTTGCGGCTTGAGTTATTGGCATGTGGAAATACTGAGAGAGTTCGCTTAGGGCAATATCAGTTATTCTATCTGTAGAGCCTCGCTGATGACTACCAGTTATTGCTGTTTTTCTCTTAACTGGATTGCACGAGGAATTGGTATAGCTGGGATCCTCGCAGATTATTACAGATGGATTACTACTCACATAAACTGCATTCGGAATCTCAGCCATGGCAGGCAAGTTATAGAAAGGAGGGAAGTCGTGTTCCATGGCCTCAGCTGCCATATTATTATGGCTGGATTTACCTATACTCTCATCGCTGCTTATAGCGGCTGTTGTTTCTACGCCACATTCGAAGTTGCAAACTGGATCACCGCAAAGGCCAAACTCTTTATTGTCATAACTCTGTTCGCTCTGCAGAGCCTCCACGGGCAGGTCTGGAAGTCCAGATAATTGATACGGAGTAAGCTCCACAGTGGAAATGTATATTGGCCAGCAATACCCTCCAGGTTGGTCATCAGAAATTTGTTCTTTTGGTTTAACATCTGAAATTATATTACTTGACGATGGATTGAAGAGCGGCAAAGTCCCTGCATTAACACAAACAAAGATGCATATATTAACCGATTTATCTAACTCTATATCTGGTATGTCCAATAAATTTAATATACCATATAGAGTATAGTTTTATTTTTTAATTTTGTTTAACAAATATTTAATTAAAAAAATCTTTTATTAAAGATGTTGGAGTAGAAATTTGGATTTTTTTGAATTGTATTATAGTTTATTCTTATTATTGTGTTTTTTATTATTAAATTTTTCATTTTTATTATTATTTTATTGGAGAGGTGACATACTTACATATCCCCTCCTACTTGGTTGTAGAATGTCTCTCTCAACCCAATGAAATTAAAGTATTTTTTCTGCAGAATTTGTTTATGATAAAAACTAAATTTATTCAATATTGATTATTTTAGAATACAAGTTTGAAAGTAAACCTTTCAAGAAACATAGACAATACCTGAAATAAGAAATATATTTTAGATTTGATGATGGGTTCTGTCCAGGTAGCCGTATTGATAAACATAAAGCACTTGCTTTACAAACTTTCATAGAAATTAGTTTTTAAATGAATGAAACTGTTACTAAAAGTATCAATATGTGTGTTTATATAAGTTTTTTATAGCTATATTTGATTTTAAAATCCCTGGATTGCAAAATCATCAACAAAATCTCAAAAATAAAATATATTAGAAAAAGTTGGGAAAATAACTTCTTCCTTAATGAATTTTAATAAGCGATGTATGTTATTTTTAGATTATGTTATTTTTAGATTCTGGTTCTCTTGGTTCTCTTATATATATAATTTAATAAGCGATGTATGTTATTTTTAGATTCTGGTTCTCTTGGTTCTCTTATATATATAATTTATGATACAAACAAAGAAATAAAAACTTTGATCTTTAAAATTGGTTGATTATAATAATATTAAGAAACTCTCATAAATATAGTCAATTGAGAAAACAATTTCTTCCCATATAAATTTCAAATTTCAAAATTAAAATTATAAGTTACTATACATCTAAAAATATGTGCGGAAGAACTATTGATCTTTAAAATTGATTGATTACAACAACATTCAAGTTGATTTATTAAGAAAATCTCACAGAACCAATTGGGAAAATAATTTCTTCATAAGTGAATTTTAGATCTCGAAAATAAAATTATAGGTTATTGTATTTCTGGAAAGATACATCCTATACACCTCGAATTTAAAAAAAAAATGGAAATAAAAGTGTGTATATGTTAATTTTTGGTGCTTTCTCTTAAATTGGTTTAAATTTGTTTTCACCAACTACGACTTATTTTTGTCATATTATGCATCTCTCCTTAAACTATAAAATGCATCCGATAAACATTTGACATTATTAAACAGTAAATTAGAAAAATGCACAACATTTATATTTGATAAATATGCTTACCAATGGGAAAATAACAACATTTGGACAATAAGTATGATATTCTATAATACTGTTTGGACACCATTAAATATATACACGAGAGAACCTGTGAGATGATCAGGATCATGGATTTAAAGCATCAATTTATTTATAAATTCTAAGGGATGAAAATTCAGTAATACTAATAATTAATCGTTCAGATTACAACAACTAACCTGGGTTCAGATTCCAGCCAAGGGATTGCAACCTGCACATCACTACAATACTCGAGAATACTTTGCCAAAAGTCCTGCTCAGCCATATCTTGATTATGATCCAATTTAGCTAATTCTATAATCTTTAGGTATCTAAGAAGGCAATTTTTCTCTCAAGTTGATCAGGTTAATGCATACACATCTTTGATGTAACACTCAAAACCTAAATGAATTATGGAACTGTATAGTTCAGTGGCTTTCGCTGTGACTCTGCAGCATGTATAGTGAGAACCATCATTCAAATAATTTGGAAACGCGAGGGTCTTTCCACTCGGATCAATTTCTCCTCTCGACTGTACCCATGTCTCCATATAAAGAGCCCAAGAGTCAGGTGAATTGAAACAAAATTTTACAACTTCTGATATCCGTTTATTAGAATTAAATTAAAATTAAAAAGAAATAAGCGAACTGTCTGTATTGTACAGGCTTCGTTTCCACACTAAAGCTTCTCTGCACACTTGCTGTATCTAGATTGTTAGTTCTTACGACATCATTGCTGCCAAGGAGAGATGTTAATGGTTGGTTCGCATGCTAAAAACAGATGGCAGGTGAAAATAAAACCTGAGAAATAGACAACCCGATCGAAGTCTCTGGATTTTCCATAAACAATATTTCCAAGTTTTTATATCACTTAATATTAAATGTTGCCACGATTATATTAGAAAATAAATTTGCTGAAAAGAATTATAGAAAATTACAAACACATGACATAATATATTACAAAAAAGCGTAGATCTATTTGTGATTAAATTTTTATGTGTGAAATTTATTTTAGAGTGAAACATATATTTTATAATTTTTTTTATAGTTTAAATTTATTTTTAATTACAAACACATGACATAATATATTACAAATCAGTATAGATTATTTGTGATTAGATTTTTCATGTGTAAAATTTATTTAAGAGTGAAAAATATAATTTGTAATTTTTTATTGTTTAAATTGTATTTTTAAATGTTATAAAGATTAAACTAGTTTTTTTTTAATATATTTTTAAATATACTTTAATATTAATTCATATTAAAATATTTTATTCATAACTTATATTGAATATTTTATTCTATACAACATTAAAATATTTTTTTGACATCTTTTTTCTATATATAGATATATATGAAATTAATATCATGTGTTAAAAATCTTAGTCGCATATTTTTTTTTTTTTACTTCAAACTACTTTACATGAAATTATGCTAATTTAGATCCATCTTAATTCTTTATCTAATTCAAATCTCGTTTAGCTCTCAAAGAGGTTTGTATATCAAGAGATTTGATCCCTAGATACCTAGTTCTCCCTTTAAATAGGCTATATCCCACATGAATATCATCGATCAATACCACTAATTCTCAATACCATGTCCCATTTTTATTTTTTTTCTTATTTTAATTTTACAATGTTGTTTTAATTTTGTTATATTTATTTATTTTATTTTATTTTGGACTAAGTTAAAAATTTATTACATTATATTAATCTTTTAATTTAATTTAATTTAATTTTTATTTTTATGTAATTTGACTAAGTCAAAATGTTAAAAATTACATTACAACATCTCTTCCATACTTAAGACATGTGGACAAATAATTAAATATGCATAGCATATTTTTTTCTTTTTTTTATTATAGCCCTCATTGTTTTTCTATTTAAAAAATATCTTACTTTTTTTTAAGAGAGATGGACATATTTACACCCTTCACATTAAGTTATAGAATGAGCCTCTAGGCTCAATAATTCACTAAAAAAAGTAACAGGTCACCTAGTAAAACTTAACAAATAATATAATGGTAAAGCTAAACCTTGAAACCAAACATGAAAGTAGCAATGTAAACATTGATCACTAACAAAACTTAATAACCAACCTAGATCCATCTTAACTCAGGATATATTGAGCGCCGAGAGGGATCAAATCTCTCGAGGTGAAAAACTCTTTTTTAAGTGAAAAGCTTGAGGAAAGGTTTACACTTGGAGAGATTTGATCCCTCTTGATGCGTGATAGAGCCGGAGTTAAGATGGATCTAGGTTGGTTTCAGTAGTGTGCCACCAAAGAAAATCTAACGAACAAATGATTGATTTTATGAATAATATGTAAAATCATCTAATAATAATATAATAATTTTATATTATTAATAGTAATATTATTAATAATAATTCATTTAATAACAATAATAATAGCACTAATTATAATTTATTTATTAATAATAATAATATTTTAGTTAATAATAATAATATTCTTAATAATAATAATTTATTTAATAATAATAATAATAATATTAAATTATTTAATAAGAGTGGTAATAATGATAATATTAATGTTAATATTAATAAAAATGAGACATTACTTAATAATACTAATGATTCTATCACAGTAAGTAATAAGATATTGAGTATTAATAATAATAATTTAAATCATAGTTCAAATAATCTTCCCCCTCTTTCTCATTTTTATAACAAGGTTATTAATCTTTCTAGCTTCTCCTTTCCCTCTTCGGTTTTTAAAGTTTTGAGTAAGGGATTAAATTTTGCCCTAGCTCCTAAGAAAATTCCTGTTGATGATATCATTTGTGACATTGAGTTTGGGATCAGAGGTTTACCTGATAAAATCAAGGACACCATTAGGCAGGATTGTGCTGTTGTCTTGAGAAAGGCTAAGCCCCCCAAGCGCAACCTGAGCAAAGAAGAATCTGTAGCCCTCAGATCCTTAAACCAGAACAAAGATATCATTGTTCTTAAGGCAGACAAGGGTGGAGTTGCCGTCATTCTTAACAGGGTTGATTACCGCAATAAGATGTTAGATCATCTTCATAATAGCGGTAGCTATAAAAAGCTTCCCAAAAACCCCTTAAAAAAGGTTGCTAGGAATGTGGCTCTTGCCATTAAGTCCATTAGCTCAGTGAGCTCCCTGCACCATAAACTCATTGAGAGCAACCCTATCACTCCCAAGATCTATGGTCTCCCCAAAATTCACAAGGAAGGAGCTCCATTAAGGCCCATTGTCAACAACATTGGAGGTCCTACCTACCTTCTTGCTAAGTTCCTTGCATTAAGGCTTAAGCCCTTAGTTCGTCGTACGGAGTCCTTCGTAAAAGACTCTGCTTCCTTTATTAATGAACTCAAGGACATTAAGCTTGACCCTGGGGACATTCTTGTTAGTTTCGATGTTGTTTCCCTGTACACTTGCATCCCTATTAGTGAGGCCTTGGAGGTTATCAACCGCCTTACAGATCCTGACACGGCTCGCTTAGTTGAGATCTGCCTCACTTCCACCTTTTTTTGTTTTGAGGGAGAGTTCTTTGAGCAAACCTGTGGGGTTGCAATGGGCTCACCCCTATCCCCAGTCGTTGCTAATCTGTTTATGGAAGATTTTGAGTCCAAGGCTCTTAACTCATCCCGTCTTCTGCCCAAGCTTTGGAAAAGGTATGTGGATGACACCAATGTTATCTGGTCTCATGGCCAAGAGGAATTAGATCTCTTCTTCGATCCTCTCAACAGTCAATCCTTGGCCATTAAGTTCACTAAAGAGCAGGAAGTTGATGGATGCCTCCCTTTCCTTGATATTCTTATTTCTAAGAATAGTGATGGCTCCCTCTCCAACCAAGTTTTTCGAAAGAAAATGCATACGGAGCAGTATCTTCATGCCAGTTCCCACCATTTCCCTACTCAGAAGATGGGGGTTCTCAATACCCTTGCTACTAGAGCCCTAAGGATCTCGAATAAAAAGAGCTTTGAGAAAGAAAAATCCCATCTCCTTGACGTCTTTGTTGAGAATGGTTATAGTAGATACATGGGACAGAAGGCTTTCATAAAAGCCGCCAGGAATTCTCTTACTAAAAGGGAACCAAAGGAGCATATTCCAGGTGTCCATCTTCCGTTTGTTCAGGGGACCACTGATAAGATTGCAAGGATTCTCAAGATGCATAGTATCCCTATAACCTTTAGGCCCCTTAACACCATTCGTATGTCCCTCAGATCAACAAAGGATCCTATCGACCCTAAAGATATGAAAGGGGTATATATTATCCCTTGTTCCTGTGGGACCCCCTATATTGGTGAGACGGGCCGCTCCATCAATCAAAGGATTAGTGAACACGCAGCTGACCTTAAGCATAGGAGATCAAAGTCTTCGGCTTTAGCTGAGCATGTGGAAAAAACCAATCATCATGTTTGTATTGAAGAGGCCAGTGTCATTGCTAGGGTTTCTCAGTTCCATCATCGGAAATTTAGGGAAGCTCTGGAAATTGAAAAGAGGTCGAGCAATCTCAATAGAGAGGATGGTTGGAAAATCAGTAGATGTTGGGTCCCTGCTCTCTCTTCCTAGTCGCTTCCTTCTTTTCCGCCCCTCCTCCTCCCCTCCCCTCGTTTCTGGTCTCTTCTGTTTATAATTTTTTTTTACCTAAAATATATATATATATATATATATATATATATATTATTTATTTATAATTTTTTTTTTAATTTATAATTTTTTTATTTTTTTTGCATTCATTTTATTATTATTATTATTTTTACATTTTATTTTTATTTATTTATTTATTTTATTATTATTATTATTTTATTTATTTATTTATTTATTTTTTAATTTTTAATTTTATAATTTTTTTGCATTTATATATTTTTATTTTGTTTCTATGATTTTATTTTTTATTTTTATTTTTTGGAAAATAGTTATTCATGGTTTATTTATTTATTTTATTTTTGCTATTTTTAGTTAATTTATACATTCTATTCTTATAGTTTCTATGTATTTATTTAATTGTTAACCCCTTTTAACAACCAATTAAATTATATTATTTATATATTTATTTGTTCTCATATTTCAACTAACTTCATATTAAATTATATTATTTATATTATTTATTCATTCATTTTCGAGGTTAGGACCCTATTCCTTCTAGCTGTTGGAGACTCTGCTCACGCTATTTCACATGTAAAGCTGGATCTGGTTCTTCAACTTGTCCTGACGGTGAACTACATTGGCTGGTTCGAAACGCGTCAACAAATGATAGATCTTGTGATTTATGCCGAAAAATCTCTCATAAACAGATATGGATCACAGAAGCCTCAATTCAACAATTTTAAATATGCTAAATATGTCTCAGATTAATATGGTCATTTTAATTTTAAATTTTCTTAGTTACATGAGTTTCTTGAGATGATAAATATTGTGAATAATTTAATGATGAAAAATGATGAAACAAGAATTTTGAATGTAAAGTGACAATGTAATAGTTTTGAATCCTCTCTCTCTCTCTCTCTCTCTCTCTCTCTCTCTCTTCACCCTCCAACTATGTTACTATATCCTTCCCTCTCTCCTTCTCTCGCCCATTTCCTCCATCTTTCCTTCTTTGTCTCTTTATCTCATCCCCAAACATACACAGTCTCTCTCCATCTCTCTCTTGTCACCCTCTCTCTCTCCACTTCTCACTCTCTATGTATTTCTTCTTCCCTCCTTCTCTCCTCCTCTCTCTCAAGTGCGCTCTCTCGTACTTCCTCTCTCTCTCTTTCTCTCCTACCTCCCTCTCTCTTCCCCCATCACTCTCCTCCTATCTCTCAAGTATTGTCTCTCGTTCTTCCTCTCTCTCCCTCCCCCCTCTCTTTCTCTCTCTCTCTCTCTTCCCTCCAATCCTCTCTCTCTCTCTCCCCCCCTTCCCTCCAATCCTCTCTCTTCCCCTATCGCACTCTTTCCCTCTATCTATCTCTCTCTCTCGCTGTTTCCAACTCTGTTACTATATCCCTCCCTCTCTCCTTCTCTTTATCTCTCTTTCTTTATCTCTTTATCTCACCCCTAAACATACTCTCTCTCTCCATCTCTCCCTTGTCACTCTCTCTCTCCACTTCTCACTCTCTATGTCTTTATTCTTCCATCCCTCTCCCCTCCTCTCTTGCAATCCCTCTCTCTCCCTTTCTCTCCTACCTTCCTCTCTCTTCCCCCGTCTCTCTCTCTCTCTCTCCGTTCTTCAATCCTCTCACTATCTCCCTCCCTCTCTCCTTCTCTCTCTCACCCTCCATTTTTGTGTCTCCCTCTCTTAACCTTCTCTACATCTCTCACTCATCTCCCTCTCTCTCTTCATTACTCCTCTCCCCTATCCTTAAGTTTATCTCCATCTTTCCCTTGTCGCCCCCCTATCCCTGCACCTCTATCACTCTATGTCTTTGTTCTTCCCTCCCATATATATCTAGAGTTAATATATATGGTGAAATATTAATATATATTAAAATATAACAAATTTAATATTGTATTAATCCAAAGTTATTAAATTTAATAATATTAATATTATATTATATTAATATGAATATTTTTTTTTTCTAAGTAAAAGTAGTCTATTAATATGTACAGAAAATATACAAAGAGGACAGAGCCTCGAGCCAATTTATCGTAGTTTCATCAAAATATGGACTGCCCCAACATTGGGGAAACCAGTCCAGCAAGATCATAACCTTCAAAAATGATAGCAGTTTTGAGACCAAACCCCACAAAAACACAGTAAGACAATACCCTGACATTTGGTCCAGAAAGGAAACCAGCATCCACCTTAAGATTATCAAAAACCAAAAAGAACCAGATAGAAGACACCAAGGCAGCCATAGCCGGCCAAGATCTAACCTCAGTCCGCCTCTGTCGAAACTTTGTCTGCCACCTTCGACTGCCTGGAGGCCACGTTATCTTAGCTATCGTCATCGGGGATGGGTTCCTCGATGATTGGGCAAGCCCAGTCATCCGCCACGTCCATGGAGGTGTTGCCGTGTAGCACTCCACCACCACCATGAGGCTCGCCCCCGTCGCCAGAAGCATCCTGGATAGTTGAACCATCATGACACGAACCACCAAAGGGGCGCGTGGCAGCAGAGCCGCCCCCTTCACCATGCAGAGTTCCACCCAAGTTTGGACCAGGGGAGGTGAGGAGACTGTCAACCATCACATTGTTACCAGAATCCCTGCAATTGTTGCATCTGAGAGCACCTTCCTGCGGCGAGTTGGAGATATCAACCTGAGAGGCTGAGTGAGCGATTTCTTCAGAGAAGGAGATGGAGATATAAGTGGTGATGACGGGCCTGTTCAGGGAGCTACAAAACCTGAAGTGAGCAGAGTGAGGAGCGGGATGATGGGGCGGAGGAGAGTTGTTAGAATGGACAGCGAAATCATTAAGAACAACACTGGAAGAGCGAGCCCAACCTCTTCCACATCTGGAATTGGGATGTCTACCTTCTCCGAAAGCTTGAGGATGATGTAATTCAAGGGAAGGTGAGGAGGTGGAGCGCTCCACCAGAGGACGAGAGCTTCCTCCCCTGGTGCCTCCCCTACGGCTACGCATGCGATGCCTAACCATATTGAATTCACTGGCTGGGCGCTCCAAAGGAGTGGAGACTAGAGGGACGAAGACAGAGGGAGCAGTAGCAAAGGGGATGAGAGGCGAAACATGGCTGATCTGGGTAGAGATTAAAAAGCAGAGAGCCGAATGCGAATGATGATAGCCGTTATCAAAATCTGCACAACAAACAATCCAGTAGCACTGGCCTATGGCAGTGCGAAGGCAAGGCTCAAAGGCATGAGGCGGACAGATGCTGTAGAGCAGAGGAGACAGTAAAGAACTGAAGTGAGGTATCTCCATACAGAACCTGTATTGAATGCTGCCTGCAGATAGTTATGAGGGCGTCTCAGGGTGATATGGGGAGGGGCACCATCGGACAAGTGGCCCATCTCCTCACCGCCATTCTTCAGATAAACCATTAGTGCGTATTCGTGTCACCCACATCCGGGTGATATATTAATATGAATATTAGATTTAATAATAATAATCTTTTAATATTAATATTAGGGTTACTAATGTTTTTTTATGTTATTAATAATAATTTATCCCATGGTATTTGGCCCATATGAGTGACCTAAATAAAACCTATTTTTTGAGTGTTAGTAAGTATAAATAGGTTTATGGAGTAAATATAAAAAGAGGTTTTATTATTTACCATACCTCTGGTTTATTTATATTTTTATTTATTTATCATATCTCTTTTATTTACCATGGTATTTGGCCCATAGGCTTGGTATATAATTAGATTGATTTTTAAATAGGGCTGACATTACATTAAAAATGTTAAAGGTTAAACATTACGTTTACATTTACATTTACATATTTACCTTTTTATGTGAGATCTACCTCCATACTAGGTTGTTTACATTTACATTTATGTTTTTATGTGAGATCTACCCAAAATTGCACTGTAGAGCACCTCTTGATACAATAATCTAATAATATAACTGTAAAGCTAAACCTAAAAACAAACATGAAAGTAACAATGTAAACATTGATAGCAACAAAACTTAATATCAATGATTATAATATCAATGTGCTTTGAGAACAAAAGGTGATGCATTGAAGTGCTTTGAGTACCTAAGCAACCATGGTAGCAAACTAGGATAATTTTCATGGTTGATGGGAGATAATTCCCAAAATTTGAAAGAGATAATTTGCAAATCATGTTTATATTTTTCATGTTCCATTTAGATAAATAGTATGTCACTTTGGTAAGTAGCATATTTCTACTAAATCCCTATATTGAATATGCCTAATATCCCCATCTACATCAGGTGACGTGATAAATTTTAATATGGGAATTACCATGCATACATATAGAATTACCTTAGCTGCATATGGAGTGATATGCATGTTATGTCTATTGGATATGGTAATTATCCAATCATAATGTTACATATTTTTTTTTATGCTACTTATCTTGTTATAACATATATCTTTTTATGCCACTTATGTGGGTGTAATATAAAGTTTTTATATTAGTTAGCTTAGTGTAATATATAGTTATTTTGGTGTAATATGAAAGTTTGAGTTAGTGAAGTGGTTAAATAGGCTTCTTCACTTTTATCTTCTCATTTCTGCTTCTATAGTTTACACTAAACATTTTGTTGCTTTCAATTTTTTAGGTTCAACATGAGGTACTCACTTAAACAAATAAGCATTACATAGACATAAAAACCTAGAGATACTCTAACTCGTCTACAAACTCGAACAAATTGGAACATTAATTTCTTTATTATCTCCAAGTCTCGATTATTTACCACACCCAACTTGTCTCTACACAACATAAACTTATGTTTTTCTAAAACTTTAGTAAATATGTGTGCCACATTATAATTTGTATTACAATATATCAAATTTATTTCTTTTGAATACATACAAAATGATGTTGTGTGTCAATGTGCTTTGATGTTGAATGACAGACTCGGTTGTTCGACACTTTGATAGAGCTCTCATTGTCACACTTGATGATTGTTACTCCTCCATATTTTTCTCCCATGTCTTCAAGAATTCTTCTTAGCCAAATCCCTTCACAGGTTTCACTGCATAACACCTTCTACTCAACTTTAGTGGAAAACAAAGAAGCAATGGGTTGTTTCGTATTTCTCCATGAAAGTCATTTAGATTTCCTACCCAATCATAATATGAATAACCTATCAAATCAATATTCAAATCATTAATTCACTCAATACCAAAATTTTCAGTCTCCTTCAAATATCAAAGAGTCTCTTGATTGCCTTCTAGTGGCTTAACCATCAAATTGCTAATATGCTAATTGAATATGAAATGTGTGGCCTAGATGTAGTTAATTAATTCAAACTCCCCACTAAGTCTCTATACAATGTGTCATTCACTTCTTTTGTTTCTTCATCATTCACAAATTTAACATTATGTTCTAGTGTTGTAGATACTGCTTTACATACATTCATGTTGAATGTCCTCATTAATTCATTTTTGTATTTACTTTGTGTGATCAAAACTCTACCTTTATCTCTCCAAAGTTTAAGGCCTAAATAGTAATGAAATTCTCCAAGATCGTTCATTTCAAATTCCTATGACAAACATTTTTGTATGTTTCCAATTAACCTAGTATCATTCTGTTGGAGTCCATTTTTTTATGTTTAATTTTGTTAAGTGTGGACCTACACATGAGGATTGAGGAGCACATAAAAGATGGATGTCATGTAGCATAGGGATGGTGCAGGAGGTAAAGCGTGGTGCAAGTGGACGTTGCGCAGGAAGGAGATAATGGTGCCTGATGGAGGCACATACAAGGAAATATTGACAATTTGGATTTTGTAGTAGGATGAAGCTGACAAAGGATGTTGTGGTAGGTAGGGGGCTAGAGATATTTTGCAGGAGAAGGAGAAAGGGTGGAGTGGAGCAGTTTGGAGGGAAGATATTTTGAAGGACCATTATTACACATGTGTTAGCTCCGGGATGGGATTAGGAAATATCCCAATGGTTTGCAAGATAGCTGGAGAAATCAGTCAAAGAGAAGATTCGAAGGGCTTTTAGGCGATGATAATAGGAGGTGTTGAAGATAGAATGTGAGATGCGTGAGAAAATGAAGGAGAAAGTAGAAGTGTGGGACTTGTTCCTAGTTATGTGATGTCTGAGTTTGTATGTCTTTAGTCATAGGTGTGTATGTTAGAGTTTGTAGCTATTGAGCAACCCGATTGTAATATTCATGCATATCTCCATCTATGGGTTTTACATTATGAGTTTTATTCATGTTTCTACATGGAATATAATTGAAAGGTTGGTGAGCCCGTTTTTCCGATGAATGTAACTTACCACATATCAGCTTTTTTATTTATGCTAATATAACCCAAAGGATGGATGAGTTGCCCCCTATGTTTCATATCGATGTTTGGTTGCATAATGTTGTTTATGCATACTTGATGTATTTATGTTAAAGGGGTTTATAATAGTTTTGAATACGAATGACTATGTTTAATGGTCTAGATGTTTATAATGGGGTTAAGGTTAATAAATAATGTTGGTTGTGTGTAAAAGGAATTAATTTTGGATAAGTGTTAATATAACCTTTAATGGTTGAGAGAGTAACTTCTTGTGACCTCTTGCGAGTTGTCGGTTGTGATTTGTGTTCTTCTTGGTGAGTCGAGGGGCTTAAAACAATGCACAATGTCTGCAGTATTAGAGTGATGGTAAAGTTCCTTTCAATGGGAGTCCAGTGTCATAGGTCATAGACAGTCCTATCAAACCACAAAAACCTAGTTCCGCCAGTCACCCATTAACATCTCAAGTGAGACTTCAACCACTTCATGGGTGTTGCTGAAATGGCCGATGTTGAGCAGGTTTTTGTTGGCCACTATGCAATAAATCTTGCGTTTGTCATAATCTTGTGTGCCAACAAATGGTTCTATTGTCAAGACTAGGATGGTTGTGTGACATGTTTGTCTTGTAGGAATGTGGAAGCCATGGAATCCAACCCAAAAGGAGATTACCATGTGGCTTAAATGGAAGGAGCATGAGTTTGGAACAAAGGAAATTGACAATAGGAAGTAGAGCACGGAGAAATGGTTACACAAATACATGTATACTAATTTCCATGATGTTTTCTTTGTAGAGTTCCCAAATATTCTAACATAGTGGATCCAATAGTTAACAGAAAATAACCCAACATATCTCCATGATGGGCCAAGGAAGTGGACACCAAAGGAATTATGCCAAATCCAAGTGGTAGGCAATAAAACCTCTTGTGTTGTTGATTTCTAATTTTAAAGCATGTTGGAAGGATACATTGTCGAATTTGCAGTGGAAGCGACAATGTCATATACTATAGTGGAGCATAAAATTTTGAAGGGACTGAGAGGCATGTTCATAAGTTCAATATCATTACTTATTAATATTTTTTTATACGACCATTGAGTTCAACCCTTGGAATTTGATAACATTAGCAGCTAAGTCATCTGTGCACAAGGGGAAGTGGGGGAGAACCAGGAGATGCTATGAGGAAAAGGGAAGGAGAAGAGGTAGAAGAATTCATTGGAAGCTGACATTGGGGCTAGAACTATGTGTAGGAAGGAGAAGGGATAGGATGTAGTAAGAGAGTTACAAGGATGACACGTTGAGGAGTGGGAAGAGGTTTCAACGAGGTAACGCAAGAGGAGGTTGATATCACAACTATGCATAACATAACCGGTGAGACACATAAAGAGCTTAAAATTTGATCGTAATTCTCTTTTCTAGAGTGTTGTGGAATCCTTTAGTGACTTTCCTACACCCCTAAAAAAAATTCTAGTTCAGATAGGATTTCAATTTTCTTTGCTAACCATCATAAGTAAGGAAATTGCTTGTCTTTTACTTTTGAAAATTTTCATCAAAACAGATTTTAACCAGGAGGAAAGTAAGTGGCCCTAATCCACATATTTTTTCAATTTGTTTTTCTCATTTCAAAACTCACATCACACTTGGCTTAATTAGGGGGAAAGTTAGTGGCCTTAAATCCACACATCTTTTTTGATAACCAAAGATTTTATTTCATTACAATTATTATCTGGACCTAGACTTGGTTTTAATAAAGAAAGATAGTAGCCCTTGCTTCTCTTATGTCCTTTTGGTGAACTTGTCGTTGCATCTAAAATCTTTCTCAAAGCACTAGGCTTCCATCTCCCTATATGTTCATATAGTGTAATTAGGAAGAATGTAAGTGACCCATTATCCATACATCCTTTATTTCCTTGCATTGAACAAGCATAACATAGTGTAATTATGGGAGTTGTAAAGAATCACCATATATCCACATCACTTCACACTTTGTATGCTCACAATTTCAGTTGCACACACTTACACTTCACACACTAAGCTAACTTAAACTTTGTATAAAGAGTATCCTTCTTTTGGAAACTTTGTACTTAGTATATTTTAGCTTATTTTTTCACATCCTAAGTGAAGAAAAGACTCTCTAAAAGAAATATTAACTTGAACACATCAAATTCTCAATAAGGGCCACAAGATAATTTATAGTTCAGGTTATGACTGCAGGGGTAGGAAGCACAAAAGACATCGTGGTTATTTTACATTTTGAAACATACAAGTTGTCTTCTCGGGAGCTTAAATTCATGCATTATCCAGTGACAAATATGATATATGAGGAGAAACCTATGAAGGTGGTAACGCCTAGGTGGTCAACTATCACATACCTTCATGTTGTCTCCCAAAATATGGAAGGGGTATTGTGTCCAAAATTGACAAATGGAAACTGAGATTCACTCATTCCCACTGGACGTAGGTAACTTAGTTGCCAAAATTTAGGGAAACTTTCCCTATAGGTTTAGGTGTAGGGGCACTGAGACCTGAGGTTATTTTGGTAAGGCTATTGGAAAAGTCACAAGTTATTTTGGAACGTAGCCCTACTACCTCCCCATTATAATCCTCTTTTACCTTGGTTGATACTTGGTTGTTGGAAATGTTGCCAGTACTTTCAAGACATGGCCCCAACATCCCGCTACAAAATATTCTAAGGCACGGTTACTATTTGAGAAGATGAGACATTTAGGTCTTTATAGGATTTTTATCATACACAAAAACATCACAAAATGTTTTTTGCTGATCGTTTCACATATTAGTTTGATAAAGGGAAAATTAACCATTTTTTTTTTCATTTTTTTTTATGCATGTGATTCTTTTTTTTTAGTGTATGTGATTCATATTTTTTTAATTTGAGCTACTAAACAATAGGGAAGTCCCTATTTCCTTGCGAAGTTCCCAAGGAAATGATCTCATTACTTATGCAACAATTGTAAACTCAACTAGTATACAACTCATGTTACACTAGCCTTAACTCCACCTTAGATAAGCAATTTGAATTCCATGCATGCATGAGCTATTTTGGGTTGATTGATTAGTTAACTAACAAATCTTTGAGTTAGACTATTGTCCCACTGCAAAATCAATCTTCAATTGACTCTATCAATAGTTAGAGGCCAGTTACCTAAATACAACTGAAAATAATTGGACTAGATTGCTAAATTTTAGAAATCAACACAAGCATGACTAAACTCCAAGCGCCTACCTTGAATTTACTGAGCTAACTGAGTGACAAGAGCCATGTCACACTAGTTAATTGTCTCCATTAGGTGAATTTTTAGGTCTAAAATGGGCCTCCTAAGGAAATTATAAAATAATAGTGGAAATAATAAAATAATATTAGATTACACCATCAAATTTTAGAGGGAAAAAAGAAAAAAACTATTTTTTCAACTCGTATTTTCAACTCATCTCCCTATGGGTTTAATCAAATTTCGAGCAAAATCACTCGTTGGATGCAAAATTTGATTCCTCATCTAAGGAGTACCCATGTTGCATACCTTCAATGGACCCTCCTACACGAAAAATGAGAAATACATGAAAAACATGAATGAAATCATGCTTTTTCATGTATTTCTCATTTTTCGTGTAGCAGGGTCCATCGAAAGTATGCAACATGGGTACTCCTTGGATAAGGAATTAAATTTTTCATCCAACAAGTACTCCTGCTTGACATTTGAGTAAAACCTTAGGGACATATGTTGAAAATACGAGTTGAAAAAGTAGTTTTATTATTTTATTATTTTTATTTTTTTGCTCAAAAATGGTGAATCATCCCCCATGGTGGACATCATAATCTTCAATCCTATTAGTTCTTATAAAGTTTATTTTGGTTGTACATTTTTCTTAGGAGGCCCATTTTAGACCTCAAAATTCCCCTAATTCAAGTTGTCTTGCTAATGTGGAAATTCAATTTACTCAATTTGAATAAGGCTAAAGTCAAATTGGGCCTTTCTTGCTACATTTTTTAACACCCTCCTATTTTTTGTTGGGCCTTTGTCCTAAGGAGTTGAAGTGAATAGATTACCATCCATCGACTGTGGAATTTACATAATAGTGCCACATTTTGACTGTCAAGTCTACTTTGTGCCAAAAAAGGAATGAAGACTAATATGAAGACTAATATAAAGAGAAGATGAAGGAGGTCTAATGAAGGATGGTTCTAGCCGAGGGCTTTGCCAAATTATTCGCCACCTGTCGGTGAGGTTGTGCATTGTCATATTTCTTTGTCTCAATGTTTTCTTTTCAATGACCATTGTTTCTCCTTGTTTTGGAATTTTCTTAGTCTAAAATTGTAATGCCTCAACCCTCTACACATTGTTCCATTGTCCATTCCCAGTGTTTCATTCCCTCTCCTTGTAATGATCACTCAAGCTCTGTTCAATGAACATTTCATCTATAAGTTTTTGCGACCTGCATTCCTCGCCAGGCCTATCTGGGAATGCAAATTAGTTATAAATGTGAGGGAGTTGCACGGGGGCTTCACTCAATGAACCTCTTACATATCACATGCGTTCTTGGAATATAAAACAATAACCTTAATTTAACTACATATTGGAAAATTCCTCTAAAAATCACATTATTTAACCCCCTACCAATATGAACCCAATACATCTTCCCAATTTAAAAACCCCTACTTTCACTAGATATTGTAGGTATCAATTTTTTATTAGCATTTTTTATACTCCTTTATGTTTTTTCATTAATTTTGGGCTCCATTTTTTATACCTTAAAATATAAAAACCCTCTACCCCCTATATACCCCACAATATGTTATGTCATTTTTTACTCAATAAATATCCCCCAATATGAACCCAAATGTTATGGCATTGCTCCCCCAGTGAAGGCCCCTGTGAGGAGTTGCAGTCATTTTCAACCATAACTATCTCAAATTTTCATTGGAAGTTGCATTTTATTTCTTTGTGAAGAGGTTTCTATCCAGAGTGATCCAACATGCCACTTAGTTATTTCTAGTGACCCATAAAAAGTTGAATTATCTCTATTTTCATTCGTGTGTATATAAAGAGTTGTGAAAAGGAGCTATGAAGTTTGTGTAGTTTTGGAAGGTTTATATTTTATCCTTCTCATGCCTTATTCAAATATCTTGTTTATTTTGTGATTTTTATAATAATCTCTAGAAATGTGTGGACTCTTATACAAATATGATGCTATCTTGTGTCGAGAATGTGTGACCACAATAGCACCAATGTGGATACAATTGTGGCACTATATATAAGACTCATTATGGATGTCACTTTCCTAGTTATTGTTGTGTTCGGTGTTGAACTCCTGTAAAGCATTAACGTATACATAAGTTATACCCTTACTCCAATCTTGTATGATTTCCCCATTGATTCATACCTTGGTGCAAATTACAATTGGAGCATCTTCTAATATCTTTGAAAATAAGTTAAATAAGTGCATTTTCAATTGAACCTCACATTCCTCATTTATAAAGTTTGCTTTATTGAAAAATGAGAATATTTTATGGATTATTAGAGTACTAAATACTCGAATACATTCCATTATTGACAATACAATCATGATTGACAAAAACATTGTCAAATACATTCAAATATGTTTGCAAAATGCACATGACGAGATTGATGTTTTTCAACTAGAATCTCAATTATAGTGAGGTGAACTTCAATAGAAGACTTGTCATTTTGAACTAGTTTTTGTTTATAATAATCCTCTATTTGAGTTTGAAATAGAATCCCATCAATAACCAGAAACTAATCATATCACTGAGATTGAAGTTGATTCACACCAAATTCTGATTTTAGGAGAAAGTTTTCATAAAGATGTAAAAGCTTAGTTTCCATTTCTAAGCCCATCATCAGACCTTGGGAAGAGCTTATCAAAAATAAGCATAAAGATTGTCTTGGATATGACAAGGATGTGTCCTTTCATATTCCATATTACTCAAAACCCATTAAATTTGAGGGTGTTGGATTTCTTCAAGATAACTCATCTTCACCTACTGCTCATCCTCTAGATTCACCACAACTTGTTAAGTTCTAATAATATAATTGATTTGGCCATGTGAAATATCATTGTTTTGATGTTCTCCTATGTGATAATTGTCATAGAAACTCATCATTCAAATAGATAGTTCAGAAACAAGCCTCTTGCAAGAACAAATATTCACCTTGGATGGATCACATCTTGGCAACTGGCTTCAACAACCAATAATATATTTCAGTCATACAAAAGAATTTGTCTTGAGTCTTGACATGTATTGTAGTTGATATTACTTAATCTTCTCACCTTGTATATAAAAGGGGGGGAATTGATGGCCATCTATATTGAAAAATGTAACTAGGTTTGGTCTTCATAATGTCTCATGTAATCATGATTTTGGGTATTTGATGTAAAGAGAAAAATAAAATTTATTATTATTATTTTTTAGCATGGGTTTCATGCTCAAGGTCATTTTATTTATAGGTCAAGGACCCATTGAGTGCTTATAGGGTTTTTTCATAAAGTCTAGGAGTCAAAGAAGTCATTGTCATATGTAAATACACTATTGGGCATGTTGTATCATGTAAAAGAAATTTATTTGGAGTCAAAAGGGTCAAATGTCCTCCTCCAATACCAAGTCAGCTTAGCTGTGACAAGTCAGCCTCATAATGAAAATTTGGCTCTAAGTAAAGGCTATATATACAAGATATTCAACCTCATTAAGAGAGAATCCAAAAAGTTCATTGAAGAATAAGAAAGACAAGGGATAACTAACAAAGGAAAGGTTAGTATAAACGTAGAAAAAGGAAGAAAATTATCAATTGAAAGGGTTCTTAGAGAAAAAGGAAACCCGAGTAAGGTTTCTCAATGGAGTGGCTATCATTTAATTGCAGAGGGTTGGCTAGCCTTGGTAAAAAAGTAACCCTTAGAAGATTAATTTTGTTTGAAAGATTGAATGTTATTTTTCTTCAAGAGACATTAGGGATTAGTGACCAAATTGTTTCTCTATTAGAAGCTATGATTCTGGGGTGGACATTCCACGCCTTAGATGTGAGAGGACGATCGGATAGTATTTCTATGGGTATAAATGGCAGAACGATGAAGTCACTGAATATCTGGGGGTGGGAGGGCGCTCTAATGGCAGATATATTCTCGAAGGATTTAGGCCTTGATATCCAGATTGTCAACATATATGGGCCTTGTCACAATCATATGGTTTACTGGGAAGATACCTTGGGTTGATCCTTCATGCAAGTTGAGAATTTAATATTTGGGGGAGATTTAAATTTCTCATTAGCACATGTTGAATCCTGGGGTTACAATGCACAAGTGGACTCGCTCATGGATTTAGCTAAAAAAATCATGGAAAATAATAGACTCATTGATATAGAATTTGCTCAAACTCAACCTAACTGGAGAAATTGTAGAACTAGAAGCACTATGTTAGCAAGATGTCTAGATAGATTCCTTATCAAGGAATCTATAATGGATAATATTAACTTGATTAGGCAGTGGGTGGGCTCGGGGGGTATATTAGATCACTCTCTTATCTTCTTGGAAATCACCAAAATTATCCCTAAGTTGCATGCCCTATTCTAATTTAATGTGACTTGGTTAAGAGATGAGGAATTCCATAGGATCGTCAAAGAAGTATGTGAGGTTTGGTCCCTCAATGAGGATAGGTCTCCATTAGAGAACCTGGCTCAAAATATTTTTCATCTTAAAAAGAGGATGATCGAGTGGAAAAAGGAAAAGAAAATAAAATAGGAGGAGTCTCTCTATAAAATATAAGCATAATTAACTAGGTTAGAGGACCCTGATAGTGGAGGATTTGATTCCCCATAATCAAAATTGTATATGACACAATTAGAGGAAGACAAGATCAAGTTATTAAAGGAGAAGTAAGAATCATGGAAACATAATAGAAGAGCTATATGGATGTAAGTGGGAGACGTGGGAGACGACAATACAAAATTCTTCCAGCAATATGCAAGAGGGTGGAAAGCTATCAATAGTATATGGTCTCTCGAGGATGAGGCTGAAAATACACCTCAAACTTTTAGGAGCTCAGCAAATCTTGGTATACATCATTGTGGAAAAATTTTCAAAGCTCAACAGGAGGCACCACTAGTGGAAATTATTAAGGTGGCTAGTTTATATCCTCATTTTCTAATGAGGAAGAAAATGAAAGATTGATTACACCTGTAATGATGGGAGAGCTAGAGTTCATTCTAAAGTAGTTCAAAAAAGGCAAGAGTCCCAGTTCAGATGGGTGGCCGATGGAATTTCATATTACTTTCTTTAATCTGATTGGACAATAGTTTCTAAGGGTTATTGAAGATTGCAAATTGAATGGAAGCATGTATGATGCCTTTAATGCTACATTCATTGCCTTAATCCCCATATCTGAAAATCCTGATAGCTTCAATGATTTTAGGCTTGTATCATTGCATAATTGCATATATAAAATCATAGCCAAAATCATTGCCAACAAAATTAAGCCTATCTTATCTCAGCACATATCCATGGAAAAATTTCCATTTTTGGAAAATCAATAGATCCACAAAGCCATTGATATTGCACAAGAAGGCCTCCACTCCATAAAAGTAAATAATTTGAAAGGCATGAACTTGAAAATTGATTTATCTAAATCATACAATAGGGCGATTTGGTTGTACATTCAGATGTCATTGACTCACACAAGCTTTTATAATGATTTTATAAATTGGATAATGTGTTGTATAACGTCTGTTTCTTATATAATACTTATCAACAGATCGACAACGATTTGTTTCCATCTTGAGCATGGACTTTCGCAAGGATTCACATTATCTCCCTTACTATTCCTCTTGGTCATGGAAGGTTTGAGTAGATTGTTGAAAGATGAAAGGAATCAAGGGAGATTTAAAGGGGTGAAAATTGTTGCAAATACAATCTTATCTCATTTACTATTCATTGATGATGTCCTCATCTTTCTGAGAGGGGCTATTAACTATACAGTTGTGCTCAACAATATTCTAAAAAAAAATTGTAAGGCTACAGGGATGGAGACTAATCAGGAAAAATCCGCTTTATCAGCATCAAGATGTTCTCAGTTCTAACTAAACTATGCTATACAAATATTTCCCAACAGACAGATGGCTTTTGATGATTGGCTCTAGTATCTTAGATTTTGCCTTAAACCAAACAACTATAAAATTGTAGACTTGACATGGCTTGTAGCCAAGGTGGAAAGTAGAATAAATGTTTGGCATCATCGATGAATCTCCATGTCCGGTAGAGTGGTTCTTATTAAGTCTATTTTGGAGGTCATCCTTGTATATTGGACGTCCTTATTATGGATTCCAAAGGCTATTCTCCACAAAATTCAACAGATCTGTTGTAGATTTCTTTGGTGAGGAAAAAAGGAAGGTAGACCTTTTTCAGGATAACCTTATGACCCAGAATTGGGATTTTGTTCAGGCACAAATGGATTTTCTGGTTCCATCTCCATCATCATTACATTGTCTAGAGAGTTGCATAAACCCTAGCTTGGTGGTAAAAAGGGATACAGAAAACCCTAATAGAGATGGAAAATAAGGGGTGTTGGTGCATTACGGTGGTCAGGATTCCTCTGGGCTCCAGTAAACTGTGGGTATTTCCCCGTGGTGGAGGGTTAAAGCTATTTCGATAACACATGGGTTAGGGGCTTCTTCTTTGGCCCAAACCTCTGGTTGCTTTGCTGGAATCTCTATTAGTGCACGAGACCACTATTGGTCGAAAGCTAGGGTTTGTGAAACTAAAGGTAATCCATGAAAGGGTTTAGGAAGCGTGGAGGAAGGATTACCAAGGACATAAGAGAAGAAATCTAAATCCACCTGAGTAATGGAAAAAGGGTGTCAACTAGTTCTTGGAGAAGGCATTAAATTGAACGAGGTTATGGACACGAAAAATCAAGTACTTGTGGGTAGGGTTCAGGGACACAATTACACAACAACGTATCTAAAGAAATGGGTTGTGGAGGTTTGGGGATAACTCTTAGATGTTATGTCATATGTGGTAACAATGACCAGGGGTTGGTTCGTGCTTTGTTTCAAAAATGCTAAACATGTGACATGGGTTCTAAGGAAATTTTGGCACATTGAAATGGATCTTATAATGTTGAAGAGATGGTCTGCACTATTTGACCCAGAGTGTGAACAATTGGGATTCAGACTAATTTGGGTTAGGGTGTCGGGGCTACTGCTACAATTTTAGACAAAAGATGTATTCATAAGAATTGGGGATTATTTGGGGATATTTTAAGACTACAATAAATCCTTTCCTGAGATGGGGAAGATGGCCTTTGCATGAATACTGGTTCACCTTAAGACCAGGGAGGGCTTGGTGGAAAGCTTGTAACTACAATGGTGGGGTTTCTCCAAATTGCAGAAGTTGGATTATGAGGGGTCTTGTTTAGATGCAAGAGGTGTCATGAAGTTCAACACATTTTCAAATAATTCCCTCTACTTAATAAGGATATGATAGAGGAGGATAAATCGGGTGGGATAGAAGGTGGTCCAAAATATATGGTACAAGATCATTCAAAGGATTCACTCTGCGAGAATATAGGGGTGTAGAATATCGATGGAATAAAATCACAAGATCCTTGTCTGACACCTTCGATGATTACCCGTTCGTGTGCTTCATCAACTGCACCTATTCCGGGTACCTTTCTTCATTTCCCATCCCTGTATTCTAATACATCCTTAGATCCATATGTATTCTCTCCAGTTACATGTCCTGCTATGAATGAAGGGGTGGTATCATCATACATTTTAAAATTTATTGCTTGTCATATGGCTTTGATCCCTGTAAGTTGTTTGACTCCTTTCCCTGTTGTGCCTGCTTTGTCCCTCGCTTCTGATTCTTCAATGAAGGAATTATCATCGGAGTCCTATGCTAGTAATAGATATAACTTGTGTTAATTAGCCAAGTAGCCCATAGGAGTCAAGGGGGTATAGGTATCTCATCGTCTCATAATAGTTCCAAAGCTTGCAGAGCTAAACAACCTTTATATCTAAATCCATTCATAAGGTTAGTATAGACGTAGAAAAAGGAAGACAACTATCAATTGAAAGGGTTCTTAGAGAAAAAGGAAACCTGAGTAAGGTTTCCTGATGGAGTGGCTATCATTTAATTGTAGAGGGTTGGCTAGCCTTACTAAAAAAGTAACCCTCAGATGATTAATTGTGTTTGAAAGATTGGATGTTATTGTTCTTCAAGAGACATTAGGGATTAGTGACCAAATTGTTTCTCTATTAGAAGCTATGATTCTGGGGTGGACATTCCACGCCTTAGATGTGAGAGGATGATTGGGTAGTATTTCTATGGGTATAAATGGCATAATGATGAAGTTACTGAATTTCTGGGGTGGGAGGGCACTCTAATGGCAGACATATTCTCGAAGGAATTAGGCATTGATATCCAGATTGTCAACATATATGGGCCTTGTCACAATCGTATGGTTTACTGGGAAGATATCTTAGGTTGATCCTTCATGCAAGTTGAGAATTTAATATTTGGGGGGGATTTAAATTTATCATTAACACATGTTGAATCCTGGGGTCACAATGCACAAGTGGACTCACTCATGGATTTATTTGAAAAAATCATGGAAAATAATAGACTCATTGATATAGAAGTTGCTCAAACTCAATACAAAAATTATTCCAGCATTATGCAAGAGGGTGGAAAGCTATCAATAGTATATGGTCTCTCGAGGATGAGGCTAAAAATATATCTCAGACTTTTAGGAGATTAGAAAATCTTGGTATACATCATTTTGGAAAAATTTTCAAAGCTCAACAAGAGGCACCACTAGTGGAAATTATTAAGGTGGCCAGTTTATTTCCTCATTTTTTTTTTTGAGGAAGAAAATGAAAGCTTGAATACACCTATAATGATGGGAGAGCTAGAGTTCGTTCTAAAGTGGTTCAAAAAAGACAAGAGTCCCAATTCAAATGGGTGGCTGATGGAATTTTATCTTACTTTATTTAATCTAATTAGACAATAGTTTCTAAGGGTTATTGAATATTGCAGATTTAATGGGAGAATGTATGATGCCTTTAATGCTACATTCATTGCCTTAATCCCCATATCTGATAAGCTCGATAGCTTCAATGATTTTAGGCCTATATCATTGTGTAAAATCATAGCCAAAATCATTGCCAACAAAATTAAGCCTATCTTATCTCAGCACATATCCATGGAACAATTTCCATTTTTGGAAAATTCACAGATCCACGAAGCCATTGATATTGCACAGGAAGGCCTCCACTCCATAAAAGTAAATAATTTGAAAGGCATGAACTTGAAAATTGATTTATCTAAATCATACAATAGGACGATTTGATTGTACATTCAGATGTTATTGACTCACATAGGCTTTTATAATGATTTTATAATTTGGATAATGTGTTGTATAACATCTATTTCTTATAGAATACTTATCAACAGATCGATGGCGATTTTTTTCCATCTTGAGCATGGACTTTCACAAGGATTCACGTTATCTCCCTTACTATTCCTTTCGATCATGGAAGGTCTGAGTAGCTTGTTGACAAATGAAAGGAATAAAGGGAGATTTAAAGGGGTGAAAATTTTTGCAAATACAATCTTATATCATTTACTATTCATTGATGATGTCCTCATCTTTCTAAGAGGGGCTATTAGCTATACAGTTGTGCTCAACAATATTCTAAAAAGAAAAATTGTAAGGCTACAGGGATGGAGACTAATCAGGAAAAATCCACTTTATTAGCATTGAGATGTTCTCAGTTCTAACTAAACTATGTTATACAAATATTTCCCTACAGACATATGGCTTTTGACGATTGGCTCTAGTATCTTGGATTTCACCTTAAACCAAACAACTATAAAATTTTAGACTCGACATGGCTGGTAGCTAAGGTGGAAAGTAAAATAAATGTCTAGCATCATCGATGACTCTCCAGGTCTGGTAGAGTGGTTCTTATTAAGTTTGTTTTGGAGGTCATCCCTGTATATTGGACGTCCTTAACATGGATTCCAAAGGCTATTCTCCACAAAATTCAACAGATCTATTGTAGATTTCTTTGCCGAGGAAAAAAGGAAGGAAGACTTTTTTTCTTGGGTTATCTAGGATCAAATTTCCCTACCCAAAAAATGGGGTGTTTGGGGGATGAAAAATCTCTCCTGTTTTTCAAAAGCATTGGCTGCTAAAATGGAGTGGCAATTAATCACCTCAAATAGTTTATGGACACGGGTGGTTACATAGAAATATATTAACCCTCTTTAGGTTGAGGACTAGATTAGACTTCCCTATTGGAATAGAACATATGTCTCTTCAATCTGGCGTGTTGTTTTGAACTCCTTTGAATATATCAGAGTATGATTGGCTTGGAGAGTGGGGATAGGGGAGCGACTTCTCATTGGTTTTGATGCTTGGTCGGGAAGTGGTAATGTACACATACTTCCCTCTGACCTAAAACAGTTCCTTGAGGAGGTCGGTTATTAGACATTGAATCAAATTGATGACGCAAAGAATACTATGCTTTTTGGTCAAAAATGGAAATTTTCACAAGATCTTCATATCTCGAAACAATGGCAACAAGACTAGGTTATTTTCACAAATTCCCCCTTGGAAGCACATGTGAGAATACATGATAGGGAGGATGAACTTATCTGGACTCTAGCTCCTCATGGCAGATACACTCCAAAAGATGGTTACTTCTTCATTTTCATAGAGAAGAAACCTAATAGTGTTTGGTGGTGGCGGTCACTTTGGAAGATTAAAGGACCTGTAAGAACAAATTTTTTCATGTGGTGCCTGCTGCGTAACAAAGCACATACATGAGACAATATTCAACGTAGATATTTTCACGGCCCAACATGGTGCATTTTATGTAAGGAAAATGAAAAATCAATAAAATCATTTGTTCCTTGAATGCCCCATAACAATACAATTATGGAATCACATATATCAAATGTTAGCAATCAATATTAGGTGGTAGAGAGAGACAATTCAAAAACCTTGGGAATTATGGTGGAAGAGGGCTCATCTCGCAAAGCTCGGGAATCTACCCCTCTGGTATGCTCGGGAATTTGGTTAGGTAGGAACAACAACAAAAAATCAAGATAAAGAAATAATTAGATTATCACCTATTCCCATATAGTACCAACATAAAACTTGATCCTTGAAGATGAACAGAACCAACGAAACCAAAACATAAGTACATAAGTCATCGACAAATCCTTGTCATGGGCATATTTTGATGGTTTTGCACAAATAGAAGGTTGTAGTGGAGGAGCAGTGTTGTATTTAAGTGAAGATCAATATTTCAAACTAAAAATAGGTTTAGGGAGGGGTACAAATAACTATGCAAAACCAAACAATCTTAGATTTCTACTTCTTTCTTCCCTAGAGAAAGGGCGTCGACAACTTCAGATTTTTGGCGATTCAAAAATTGTCATAAATTGGTTTAATCAATTGTCAAATTTTCATGTGAAGACATTAATAAATCTAATGGAAGAAATAATTATTTCAAAATCACAATTTAACTCTGTGATCTGTCATCATATCTACAAGGAAAGGAATCCGATTTCTGACAGCTTATCCAAACAAGCTGCACAACAACATTTTGGCACTTGGATGATACAAGAACAAATGGGATTGGAATTCTATCAATACTTTCACAAGCCCTTCATTGATCTACAAATACAGGATGCAGGATCAACATGATTCCTCTCAGCTCATAGTTGAACCACTTTTTGCTTATTTTTGTTGAATATAAGATCTTATGCTTATGTACATATTTATCTAGTTTTGTTTACGACTACTTATATGCATACAACCATAGTTATATTGAACTCTATGGAGTATGTGGCAAATACAACCACCAATTTTTGAGATATGCTCCTTTGCAAGAATTGTCAATATTTTATATAATGAAAATTATGATTTTTCCTTAGGGATATATATATATATATATATATATATATATATATATATATATATATATATATATATATCTCTCTCGATATATATATATATATATATATATATATATATATATATATATATATATATATATATATATCAAAGTACACAAAGTATAGAGTGAAATAATACTAAAAATGATACATTCATACATATAAGCAAGTAACTCTTCGAAAAGTACATTTATATATACATACAAATAATGAAAAAACCACTCTAATATCAAAATTATTAAAAATATACACCCATAGACATACAAATAAATAATGAAAGAATGCTAAAAAAAAAAAGTAAAATGAAAGATTCATACATATACAAGTAAAATATTAAAAAAAATTATACATTTACAAACAAAGAAAACACCAAACCAATAAACACTTGCACAAGGAATGAAAACACCACTTACCAACACTCCCAATAATACATTCATACACATAATATAAATATATATTATATTTTTAAATGCATATAAAAACAAAGATGTTAACAAATGCATTCTAACATTTAAAATACAAACAATAAAGACAATAATCTAACTCTCAAAACAATATAATCATACAAACAAACTAAAGAATCCAAATAGTACATGAATACAACCAACCTAGATCCATCTTAACTCTTGGTGTACCAAGAGCCAAGAAGGATCAAATCTATTTTCACTCTAAAAGTGGTTTGCATCTCAAGAGATTTGATCCTTTTGAGTGCTTAGTAGATCCAGATTTAAGATGGATCTAAGCTCATTTAATTATAATTTAAATTATAATTAGCGATTTATTTTTTAGTTATGTGTAATTTGAGTGAGACATAATGTTTTATTAATAATTATTTTTTTCTAATTTATTTTTTATTTTAAGTAATTTGACCGAATCAAATTGTTAAAGAAGGCATTATATTACAACATCTCTTTCATATTGGATGGAAAGACCTCTTAACGAACTTAATAATATTATTAATGTTTTAACAAAAATAAGAGATAATTAATATTATTATTTTTTAATTAATATTATTATTTTCTTTTATTCAAATAAATCAATGTTATTATATTCTTAATAACAACAAAATTATATTTTGGAATAATAAATATTATATTTAACGCTTATTTAATAATATTTATTATTATATTATTATATTTATAAATAACAATTATCACTATATTATTAATTTATGTTTTTTTAAAATAATAATATTGGCTAATACTTAATATTACTATTACTTTAATAATAAGACTTAAAACTATTAATCTGAGAGTAATGTAATTTTTTACTTCTATGGACTTAATTGGTAAATTTTTAGATTTAAGAAAGAGAATATATTTATTGATTTGATTAATCTAGGTTGGTTATTAATTGAGTCAACATTTAAAAATGTTATAAAATTAAATTAAAATAAATTGTTTATAAAATATTCTATTTTTGAAATGAATTATGGTTTATAGGCATGTGGTATTAATAAGGCATGGTTATGGTTGATGGTATTGTAACAAAGTCTATTTAGAAGTTAATAATATCTATAGTACTGTGGGAGTGAATATTCATAATTAAGAATATTGTTATATTGTAATTTTATTATAAGTATTAAATTTTCTCAAGGTTATTAATTAAATTTAAATATTGTTACAAAAACATTATTTTAATTTACATGGTAATGCGATATATATATTATGATTTTCTTTTAACTAAAATTTTGTTTATAATTTTACTAATAAAAATAAAATAACAATATAAAATTGAATTTAAATTTTCCCCAGTTCTCACATCTAATTTCTACACCTCCCCTATACTAGAATTCACATTCTAAATGTAATATATTAATTTATTTAAAACAAACACATATCGGTTATACAAATACATTCATATAGATAAATAAAATATCAAAATATATTTATTACATATAAAATAATAAATTTATATATAAAACAAATAAATAAATATCTTTTTATATATCGAGGCACAGAGAGCCTTAGTTGGCAAACATCTTAGATAATATACTTACCTTCTAAATAATATAATAATATATTTAGATAGACACTGTATTATGTAATAATAATAAAATCTATAAAAAACAAATAAATAAATATTTTTTATATATCGAGATACAGGTTGGCAAAAATCTTAGATAATATACTTACTTTCTAAATAATATAATAATATATTTAGATAGACACTATATTATAAAAAATAAAAAATTAAAGAATGAAAAAAATAAAAAGTTAATAATAATATATTTAGATAAAAATTGTATTATAAAAAAAAATAAAGAATTAAAATAAATAATAGATTTTAAAAAGTTAATAATATAGATAGAAGTCTTTTGGATTAATCACATGGTTAAGATTTGGTCGACGTTCCACCAAATCACATCATTTGTGCGAATAAATTCTTAGCCTCGAAGTTGAATAATCAAAATTCAGAAAACTATTAGATAACTTTTCACAAAACTATTGGCCAACAATTGAGACATGTCTTATTAAATTGTAGTAATTTTCGATCGTTCAATTAATATGACTATTAAGAGCAAACGGTGGGTTAGAAATGGTGGAAAATAAAAGAAATTTTTTTCAGTCACAAAAAAAACAAAGCTTTTAAGAAAAATAGTGACAAATCACATCTCACAAACTCAATGCCAACAATTCTCGAATACCGCAGGTACACTACGATTCTGTCGAATTTCTTGGCCATGACTTCTACTTGGCCGAAGAAGTGTAAATGTGTTAGAAAACCTGCATAGATGAATCTAGCTAATAAAGGTTAAACACACAGCTTTGCAAAGAAAAAACACTAAAAGAAAACCGAAAGAACAAAAGAATGATTCATTAGAAAATAGGTCACAATGCTCATAATATAGCATTGCTGGGTGAAGATCCCAAGGTAATGCACCATAGTGGTGATCAATGAGAGGACTCAACACCTACAACAAGTTCTGGAGAGAACTAGCTAGTTGCGGAGCAAATCAGGGAGTAAATCATGCAGAAGAACTAGCCAGTTGCAGAGTTAAAGAAGGAGCAAATCAGGGAGTAAATCATGCAGAAGAACTAGCCAGTTGCAGAGTTAAAGAAGGAGCAAATCAGGGAGTAAATCATGCAGAAGGAATCTTGCATGTAGTCCCATGCTTTAACTAAGTGTCCACATGTAGGTGTGTAGTACTCCAACACCCCCCTGAACATCACTATGGGGGAAAAATAGAAAATGGGCCCTGGCAACTAAGGCCAAAGGTCACCCAAAATACAGTGCAACTTGTACTAAAATTGAGGAAAGAGGGAAAACCTCGTGGGACCCCCCCCCCCCTCAAAATACAATGTAATCAAAAGAAAAGAGAAAGACAAGACAGTTGTTAAGCAACTGTGTCATTCACTCCAAGACGATCACACAAAGAGCGAAACTTCTGCTCAGTGAATGTCTTGGTGAAGATGTCTGCAGTTTGTTCTACTGAAGGACAGAACTACAAATCAATGACCCGATCATGTACTAAGTCTCTAATGTAGTGCATATGGATCTCTATGTGCTTCGTCTGCTGCCGCTGTACTGGATCCTTACAAAATTTGAGAGTTCTCTGGTTGTCACACCAGATGACGATGGGTTGGTGGAACTGGACATCCAACTCAGTGAGGAAGTGTTGTAGCCACAGAGCCTGAATGGTGATGTTGATTACTCCTCTGTACTCGGCCTCAACTAAAGAGAGAGCAATATCAGCCTACTTCTTGATCGACCAATAGATAGGGCCAGACCTTAGACTGAGTGAATATCCAGAGGTGGACTTGCGATCAATGCTGTCTCCCGTCCAATCAGAATCAGTGAAGCCAAGGAGATTCAATGCAATGCCTGTTACATAGTGAATCTCAAAGGTGATGGTGCCCTGCACATATCGGAGGATGCACTTGACAGCCTTCCAGTGTAGCTCATGTAGCTCCTGCATGTATCTGGAAACTGCCCCTACTGCATATGAGAGATCTGGTCTGGAGTGGGTGAGGTACAATAATCTCCCCACTAGCTGTCGGTAGAGAGTACTGTCAACTAATGGAGTGTAATCTCCATCCTTAAGGCGGACCCCAAACAGAAAAGGAGTCAGGGCTGGCTTGCATTCAGTCATGTGAAATCTCTCAAGGAGATCTCGTGCATACTTAGCATAAGAGAATTTGATGCGTGTGGCATCCTGGCTGATCTCAAGACCAAGAAAGAAGTGTAATGGACCCATGTCTGTCATCAAGAACCTATCATACAAGGCCCTCTTGACTGCAGCAATGGCTGAAGCCGAGCTGCCGATGATTAGGAGATCATCCACATACAAAACTAACATAAGAAGAGAATCATGTGTCCTGAGCATGTAAACATTCGGATCAGACTTACATCTTTCAAAGTTTTGTGATAAGAGAAAAGAATCCATCTTCGCATACCAAGCTTTCAGGGCCTGCTTAAGGCCATAGAGAGATTTCTTCAGTTTATAGACCAAAGATGAATCCTGAATGAAACCATGTTGCTGCTCCATGTAAATCTCCTCAGATAGATCTCTCTGAAGAAAGGCATTCTTCACATCCATCTGATGTACTTCCCACCCCTGGGTAGCCACAATGGCAAGTGAAAGGTGTATGGAATCCATCTTTGCTGCTAGAGCAAAGGTCTCATCATAATCAATGCAATGCACTTGCTGGAAGCCTTTGGCTACTCACCTAGATTTCTGTCTAGTGATTTGCCCATCTGCAGCACTCTTGGTCCTGTAGACCCGTTTGCATCGAACAAGTTTCCTTCCTGAAGGAAGGGGGACCATATCCCAGGTCCGGTTCTCGAGGAGAGAGTTATACTCCTCCTCCATGGCGGATTCCAAAGATGGATGCCTAGCAGCCTCAGCATAAGACTACGGATCAGAAGACTGAACCAAATGACAATGTCAGGATGGCATTGGTTCAGTGGCAGTGAGGGCAAGAGGAGGCTCAATAAACTCTGAGCTAGTCCTCCGTGGATCAAAATTATCCCCCACAAGACCATTTCTAGCAGCTGGGTGGTCTTGTGCATATATCTCACGTAAGCTCCTTGTTCTCTGATTTATGACAGGGGAAGTTGATTCACTGCTGGAAGCCTGATTTGGGCTTGGATGTGAATCATCATATGCATGCATTGAATTTGTATCTGAAGACTTTGTCTCTGCATCTGCATGCTCTACTGCGACATATGCATGCTCTATATCTACATCTGAGTGTACTGAGTCATCATCTTGGACATGAGGTAGATAAAAGGTGTCTGCATGCAACAATTGAGGTGCATGCGAGAGAATTTCCTCAAATTTGACATTTCGCTCAATGATGAGCTTGTCCATAGAGGAAATCAGGAGTTGGTATCCCTTCACATCATCAGGGTATCCAACAAAGATGCACTCAATGCTCTGTGGATCAAGAACTTTTCTCTTTTCACAGTGGATCCTTGCCCATGCTTGGGAGCCGAAAACAAGGAAGTGGGTGACCTCTGGTTTTGTGCTGCTCCAAGCCTCAAAGGGGGTCTAATCCTTGATAGACCTATGAGGAGATCTATTCTAGATGTAGTTAGCACACTTAAGTGCTTCAGCCCATAGCTTATGAGGCAGTGACTTAGCATGCAACATGTAGGAAGCCATCTCTTTGAGAGATCGGTTCTTTCTCTTAGCAACTCCATTTTGCTGCAGAGTGTATGGAACTGTGTACTACAACTGTATGCTGGACTCAAGGTAAACATTTTGAAGTCCTGTGTTAACATATTCCCCCCCATTGTCTGTACGGATGGCTTTGATCTTTCTCTCTGACTGTGTCTCAACTAGTGCTTTGAAATCTTCAAAGTGCGCAAAAACCTTAGATTTGTCCATAAGAAGATACACCCAAGTATGCCATGAGAAATCATCAATAAATGTAAGCACATACCTTGCTTTGTTGATGGAAGGATGAGGAAAAGGCCGCATGAGATCACTGTGGATCAGATCTAGAGGAGAGGATGCTCTGTGAGTCTTGCCGGTGTCAAACTTTTCTCTAGGATGTTTGCCAAGGACACACCCTTCACAAACTCCTTTGGAGAAGCTGATATTTGGCAAGCCTTCCACCATCTCATGCTTGCTTAGCTGCTACATATACATGTAATTTAACTGACCAAACATCTCCTGCCAAAGCCTACTACTATCATCAGCATGTGTAAGCAATAAGATGGATTCAGATTCAATCAATTCAGAAAATTTATATAGTCTGGCTCCATTGTTTACCTCACCGATTGCAGTTTTGGAGCTGCTATATAGGTCATATATGTTCACTTCATCTGGAGTGAATTCCACTCTCCTTCCAATGCCGAAATGAGTGATCTAATAAACTGAAAGCAGGTTTACCGAAAGTTTTGGAACATGAAGCACATCTTCAAAGCCTCTGTGTAAAAGTTCCACTCTACCTTTTCTGGTGACCTCAATAGGTGAGTCATCACCCATGGGGATGGGAGGTCCTTTGCATTTATCCAAAGAGGAATAGACTTCCTTTGCAATAGCCATATGATGTGATGCACCAGAATCTATAATCCATGCATTAGGGGAAGAATTAACTGCAACTAAAGCATGAAAATTGTTACCTTTCCCATGTGGCAGATCCTCAGTTTTCTTCTTGGTGCCCTGAGAGATGTGGTCCCCAAGGTTGTGCTTCTGAAGTATTTCAGCGATTTGGTCAATTTGTTTCTTCATGCAAGAGGATTCTGATGGAATCCTCTTTGACAGTAGGTGTATTTGTTTCCTTTCTTCCCTTTCTCATTTCTTGAGCCGGAGGAGTTATTGAAGGGCTTGGTGTACCCTTCCTTCTTTGGATGGGAATGCGCTTTTCCTTTATCTTTTTACTGCTGACTTGAATCAGATATGTGATTTTTATTGTGGTTACCATCATGCAAAACAAGTGCATGCACTTTTGGAGGTTTGATTTTCCCCATGCCAATTAGTTTATCTTGCTCAAAAGTAAGGGACTCCATGAACTCTTTGAAAAAAGGCATAGTGTAGGATTTACCTATTGCGAGCCTTACTGAATAAAATGTAGACACAAAGACATAGTATTCCGGTCTGAGCTTTGACATAATAGAGAGAACTTGGCGACTCTCCTCCTTGGATTTGTCAATTCCACAACCCTTGAGTTGCAGTAATAGATCATTATATTTGGTGAAGAAGTCTTGAATTTTGCCATAGTTTCGTGGATCCAATGACAATAGCTCCACTTCGAGCAGATGTCCTTTCATCTCATCCTGTTTCCCATAGAGTTCTTCAACCTTTTTCCAAATCTCATTAGGAGTATTGCAGGCAGATAGATGAAACTGCAACTCTGGGGAGATGCACATGCATATGGATCCGTGGGTCTCATCCATGTGGTTGAGGTACTTAGATTTCTCTATGGCTAAAGTGGGTTCCACTTCCGTATCCATAGTAATCCTGTACAACCCTTTTTGACGAAGGTATCGAGCCATTTAGTCCTTCCATTCGTGATAGTTGTACGGTGTTAGGATTGATGCTTTGGGAAACTCCATTTTTCTGTCGATCTTCGATCTCCAAGCTGTAATACCTACAGAATAAAGTACTGGTGCACCTTTTATCTAGCAACCTGTGGGCTTTGATACCATGTAAATGTGTTAGAAAGCCTGTACAAATGAATCTAGCTAGTAAAGGTTGAACACACAGCTTTGTAGAGCAAAAACACTAAAAGAAAATTGAAAGAACAAAAGAATGATTCATTAGAAAATAGGTTACAATGCTCATAATATAGCATTAATGGGTGAATATCCCAAGGTAATGCACCGTAGTGGTGATCAATGAGAGGACTCAACACCTACAACAAGTTCTGGAGAGAACTAGCGAGTTGCAGAGCAAATCAGGGAGTAAATCATGGAGAAGAACTAGCCAATTGCGGAGTTAAAGATGGAGCAAATCAGGGAGTAAATCATGCAGAAGAACTAGTTAGTTGTGGAGTTAAAGAAGGAGCAAATCAGGGAGTAAATCATGCATAAGGAATCTCGCATGTAGTCCCATGCTCTAACTAAGTGTCCGCATGTAGGTGTGTAGTATTCCAACAAGAAGGAACTAGTGCATCTTTGTACCATGGATCAGGAATCAGTGCTCTCAAGTTTATCTACACGAATTTCTCATGTGAGAAAATGTATGTGTAAATGTTTGATAAGTATAATTGCTTTTCAACACTACTCTGGCTCTGCAAATATATGTGATCTATGCTATGGGAATGTGCATGTTATAAATGCAACATTCTATATCCTAACTATATATGCCACATTCGAACAACTTAGATGCGTCAAATATGAGAATTATAAGCGTAATCAATGAGAAGACTCAACACCTACAACAAGTTCCGAAGAGAACTAGCCAGTTGCAGAGCAAATCAATGAGAGGACTTAACACCTACAACAAGTTCCGGAGAGAACTAGCTAGTTGCGGAGCAAATCAGGGAGTAAATCATGCAGAAGAACTAGCTAGTTGTGGAGTTAAAGAAGCAGAAAATCAGGGAGTAAATCATGCAGAAGAACTAACCAGTTGTGAAGTTAAAGAAGGAGCTAATTAGGGAGTAAATCATGCAGAAGGAATCTTGCATGTAGTCCCATGCTCTAACTAAGTGTCCGCATGTAATACCATGGATCAAGAATCATTGCTATCAAATTTATCTACACGAATTTCTCATGTGAGAAAATGCATGTGTAAATGTTTGATAGCTACAATTGCTTTTAACACTGCCTGTCTTTGCAAATATATGTGATCTATGCTATGGGAATGTGCATGTTATAAATGCAACATTCTATATCCTAACTATATATGCCACATTCGAACGAGTTAGATGCGTGAAATATGAGAATTATAAGCGTAATAATTCTATCAACACGATATGTGAATCATATGCAACTACAATTCGCCGACTATCAACCGATATGCGACTACAATTCGCCAACTATCCATCGGATATGCGACTGCAATTCGCCAACTATCAACCGAATTATCTCCACTCGATATGCGAATTGTCAAGGCGATCTGCACGGCTGCACGGCTCCATCAGATACGCGAGTTATCAACGTTGTTATGTTGTATTTTTAAATATAACAAAAAAAAAAATCAAATTTTCTATCATTTTGAAAATCTATTATGTCTTCTAATAATAACTTATTCTGGCATTGGTGAGTGTTGGGTATTTTTATGTGGGGAAAATACCAAAAACCATTCAAGCAAATACCACAGAGCCAATGCTCTGTTTTCTTTGTTCCAGGACCTTTTGCACAGGGAAGCCTTTAAAAACACATTAACTCAGAACACAGCATTACACAGTCACAAAAACACTTCTATTGATTTAATTACATGCCTGATACAAATACATGCCTGATACACATTCATCCTCTTTGCTGAGAGGGATTTTCCAAAAACTTTCACCCATCAAAACTCTGTTTTCACCTGAGAAATTACTATGCTAGGTTTACTGCAGTAAAACCCATTTTTACATTTGCTGGTGTAAAACTATTTTTACACATACTGCTGTAAAAATATTTTACACATACAGTAATCTTTACATTACATTCACAATCTCAAAAAATACCTGAGCGCTCTTTTCATTTGCATTTCAATGCAAATGCAATACATAAAAAAACTTTACTCACTCTACGCACTGCGATGTAATATATTTCTTCATCTGCTCCTCCTCTTTCTCTGTTCGCACTGGTGTGTATTCATCCTTGCAAAAATCAACACATATAAAAAAAATTCCTCGCCCCCTGTTTATCTTAGCTTGCACTGCTGTGCAAAAAAAAACTTGACCTTCGCTGCTCCCTGCTCTTTCATGCTGCTGCGCACTTACCCATTTCACAATGGTAAACACATGTCCATAAAACATTACAACTCACACACGCTTTTCATTTTGGCTCATTATGTATGTAAAAACGTTTTTACAAACGTGGTTTTATAATATATATGGTCAACGTTTTAAAAAAAACATAACACATATAATATATGTGCCCATACCTCCGTGTAGCCAATATTCATGTTTTTACCAAACATTTACGGATCACTTAACTATGCATTTAAATCTTTTACAGACAGGAGTGGCGGTCAATCAAACTTGACTTTTACTTCACGCATGATTTTTAATTTGATGCAGGTTCGTATGCATCTTGGAGCAATCGACGGCGGAGGTTGATGAGGGCAATCAGACGGCAGTGGTGAATATCGGAGGGCAGTTTGCAGCCAAACTTTAACGCCCGAGAAAATGACGTCGGCTGATGTCAGGTCAGAAACACGTGTCTGCACCAAATCCCATCGGAGCCAAGTATACGGAAACCGCTTTTCGCTGGAAGGCGGTCCGAGAAAGTTAAGCGGGTTTTCTGTTTCGCTTTGGCGGTTTTGGGTGAGGTACGCACGGAGTTGAAATTAGATTTCAACACTCCCCTTTAATTTCAACTGCTGGGCGTTCAAACATACCCAGACACTTCCTCACATAGAGGGATTCACCTGAAACTGTGCTTAAGAGCACCTTCCTCATGACAGAGGGATTCACCTGTGACTATGCTGAAAAACATCATCCTCTTGATAGAGGGATTTACCACACTATGCTGAAAAACATCTTCCTCTTGACTGAGGGATTCACTAATGACAATGTGCTGAAAAGCACCTTCCTCTTTAACAGAGGGTTTCACCAAATGACTGTGCTGAAAAGCACCTTCCTCATTAACAGAGGGATTTACCAAACAGACACTGCTTTACATGCAGTTTCAAAATCAAACAATCATTGCACTGCTGTGTGTGCAAACTCATTACAATGTTCTTTTATGCTGATGCATATTCTCTGCTGCACTGTTGTGCCATCTTCTTTACTGTGTCTACCCCACACTGCTGTGTCTACACTTGTTGTTGTGTTGCTGCACTTCTCTTACATTTCTTTGCAAACTCTGCATTGCTGTGCCTTCCCTTTCTCACATTCACACTGTTGTGTGAGAATTCTTTACTTGCGCACTTATGCGTGCTTCCCTTCTTCACAATGGGAAAACTTTTCTTCACGCTGCTGCGTGCTTCCCTTCACTCATTACAATCATACTTCTGTTGTGTCTCACTTGCATTTCAGATGCAACCAACACACTCACTGCACTTACATTTACTGCTGTAAAGAAAAAAAATTCTTTTACATGTGCTGCTGTCCATTACCTTTCATTTCTTCAACAAAACTTCATGCTGCTGCATTTTTCACATTTGCATTGTTGTGTGCTTCTCCTTCTTGTCATCATGTTGCTGTCCATAACTTGATGCTGCATTGCCTCTGCAATTTGCACTGTCGCTACCTTTTGTTTCATCATATTGTTGTGCCCATACTCTTGGCACTTCATTCTCCACACAAAAAATAACACGGGCTGCTGCCTTTTCTTATGCACCCTTGCTTCACACAATCTTCAGTTTCATTTTTTTAACACAATGCACTGCTGTGCAATTCCTTTCATTTTTCTGCTGCCACACATTATCATTCACCCATGTGCATTAAAAGTCTGCTGCCCCTATTTTTTTATGCATTTCTTTGCATGCTGCATTGCATAAAAAAAATTACATTTTTTTTACTGCTGTGTGAAAGAATTTCATTGCATTCTCAGCCACTGGGCATTTACGCTCTACTGCGTTTTGCCTTCTTCTCATTTTCTTCTCACTGTTTTGCATTTTCATTCCCAATACAAAACATTTCCATCTGCTGTGTATTATACTCACTCTGCTGTGAATATATTTTCTCACTTTTCATAGAAGGAAACTACCTTCCATAGCTATGCATTTCAATGCATGTGCACCACAAAAAGAATTTTAAACTGCTGTTCATTCTAATCCATGTGCTCCAAAAAAAATTCCCAAACTGCTGTTTTATGTTCTGTTTTCCCACTGCTGTGAGGGTCTTCTTGCTTTGCATACTTCTTATTGCGCTGCTGCACTTTACATTTGAGCGCTGCCCCTTTTTCTTCTCTGCTTCTATGGCAGATTTAACTTCATATCTTTCCCTTATGAAAAGGTCTTCATCAAAGAGTGACTGTTAAAACAGTTCAGCAACAAAAAAAAATTACAAGCTCCCCTTTAGTGTATGCTTGTCTTCTTTTGGCAAGTTTTCTCAAAACAAACTTAGATCAGCTGCGTTGCTTAAGGAGCTTTCACACTGTATTTCTTTTCTTCTCCATACTTGTGTAACTTTCTTCTTTTGCATGGGTCTAGCTTGTGTAAGAGCCCATGTCAAGTTACAGTCACGTGCCATATGCCCAATGTTATGACACTTGAAGCATTCAACTTCATTCATGAATAAGAATTCATGATTTCTTCTTGTGAAATTATTTCTTAGAGATTGTCGGGGACCACAACATCTATCTCCATGAAATGCTCTACAGTCTTTTTCCATATGACCAAAGTTTGAGCAAGCATAACAATAACCATAAAATGAACTTTGGTACCTGGGAGATTGAGGTTTTCTTGATGTACTTCTGAAGCCTTGCTGCTTTGAGATCCTTTGATGATCACCATTGCCTCTTGCCTCTTTGACATCAGCTACATTTCTTCTTGAAGCTGATTTTCTACTTGGAGCAGGATCTCTTCTATTGCAGCCTTCATTTTTCTCCTTGCCTTTGCTGGAACTAGGAGCATCACCATCTCTTTCTGGCTTCTTCACATCTCCTTTGCTTAAAGCATCCTCATCCTTGTTTGAGGGTTCAGCTACATACCCAAGTCCTGATTTATCAAATGGAGATCTGTGATAGCTGAGCATGTCATCCAGAGCTTGAGAGCTCTTCATCATCTTGTTCATCCCTTCAACCTTCTTCCTGAGGAGGACAATCTCTTCTTCTAACTTTTCACATTCATTATTTTTCTTTGCTAGTTGTCCCTCAGTTTCTTCCTTGCTACGAGTAGCTTCAGCTGCTACTATTTTGAAGGAGATAATCTCTGTCTTCATTTTGGATATTTCTTCATCTTTTGCCTGACTGCTCTTCATTTTCTTCTCAGCTCCTTGTGCCTGCTTCTTGGCTTCTTGTAGTTCGGACTTAAGGGAGGAGACCTCTACCTTGTACTGTCCAATCTCTTCTACAAGCTTGTTCACTCTCTTTTGTCTTTGTTCAAGTTCACTTGTCAAGACATCTGCTTGCTTCTTTGCATTATTCAGCTGATTTGTCATGGATATGACTTCTTCATGATGTTTCTTCTTGCATTGATCAAGCTCCTTCTTAAGCTTGGCAAGCTCTTCATCCCTTTCCTTTACTTGAAGCTTGATAAGTTCAAGCTTTTCATTCTCAGCTTCTATGATGGGTTCATGACTTTCTTCTTGACTCATTTTCATGGTCAGTGCTCCCTTTGCATGAAGGTCATGCAGTCTGTCCCATATATCCTTTGCTGATGTGTATTTTCCTAGATTCCTCTTCACAGAATCAGGGAGTCCATCCAAGATAGTCTTTGTTGCTTGTGCATCATACTCCATGGATTCTTTATCCTTCTGGCTGTCATCAATCACTGACTCCCAGACTTCAATCCCTTCAAACATTAGGAAAGCCCTCATCCTTATTTCCCATACATCAAAGTTTCCATCAAACTTTGGGGTTTCAAATAGAACGTATTCTAATGGATTGCCTTCTAGTTTAGTAGAAGGGGGAGACACATTTTTAACAGGCCTAGAGGCTTTCTTCTTTGACCTTGCCATTCTTATCTATACTCCAAAAATACTTGACTGTGTTTTTTTAAAACACCTGACTGTCTTCAACAATTGTAACACAGAGGAAAGCTTGAGGAATACCTTAATGCTTTTGGCTGAAACTTCACACTGCTGGAGAGGTTTGACTGCTGCAACAACACCTTCCTTCAGCTTCTTTGAGTCTTCAAAGAGCCTGGACTAGCTCTGATACCACTGTTGGGTATTTTTATGTGGGGAAAATACCAAAAACCATTCAAGCAAATACCACAGAGCCAATGCTCTGTTTTCTTTGTTCCAAGACCTTTTGCACAGGGAAGCCTTTAAAAACACATTAACTCAGAACACAGCATTACACAGTCACAAAAACACTTCTATTGATTTAATTACATGCCTGATACAAATACATGCCTGATACACATTCATCCTCTTTGCTGAGAGGGATTTTCCAAAAACTTTCACCCATCAAAACTCTGTTTTCACCTGAGAAATTACTGTGCTAGGTTTACTGCAGTAAAACCCATTTTTACATTTGTTGGTGTAAAACTATTTTTACACATACTGCTGTAAAAATATTTTACACATACAGTAATCTTTACATTACATTCACAATCTCAAAAAATACCTGAGCGCTCTTTTCATTTGCATTTCAATGCAAATGCAATACATAAAAAAACTTTACTCACTCTACGCACTGCGATGTAATATATTTCTTCATCTGCTCCTCCTCTTTCTCTGTTCGCACTGGTGTGTATTCATCCTTGCAAAAATCAACACATATAAAAAAAATTCCTCGCCCCCTGTTTATCTTAGCTTGCACTGCTGTGCAAAAAAAAACTTGACCTTCGCTGCTCCCTGCTCTTTCATGCTGCTGCGCACTTACCCATTTCACAATGGTAAACACATGTCCATAAAACATTACAACTCACACACGCTTTTCATTTTGGCTCATTATGTATGTAAAAACGTTTTTACAAACGTGGTTTTATAATATATATGGTCAACGTTTTAAAAAAAAACATAACACATATAATATATGTGCCCATACCTCCGTGTAGCCAATATTCATGTTTTTACCAAACATTTACGGATCACTTAACTATGCATTTAAATCTTTTACAGACAGGAGTGGCGGTCAATCAAACTTGACTTTTACTTCACGCATGATTTTTAATTTGATGCAGGTTCGTATGCATCTTGGAGCAATCGACGGCGGAGGTTGATGAGGGCAATCGGACGGCAGTGGTGAATATCGGAGGGCAGTTTGCAGCCAAACTTTAACGCCCGAGAAAATGACGTCGGCTGATGTCAGGTCAGAAACACGTGTCTGCACCAAATCCCATCGGAGCCAAGTATACGGAAACCGCTTTTCGCTGGAAGGCGGTCCGAGAAAGTTAAGCGGGTTTTCTGTTTCGCTTTGGCGGTTTTGGGTGAGGTACGCACGGAGTTGAAATTAGATTTCAACAGTGAGGATATGCTGCCAATATTAGTAATAATGTATGTTGCCAGCATTGGTGAGGATACGCTACCAACATTGGTAATAATAATGTAGGCTGGCAGCATTGGTGAGAATATGCTACCAAACATTGGTAATAATCTATCTTGCCAAAATTGGTGAGGATTTCACCTCTTTACAAAATTGCCCAATGATTTAGCAGGAAAGAAAAAAAAATTGACCGAAAACCTAAGCGATTTAAGAATTAAACATCCAAAAAGAAATAAAGTATTTCAAAATATTAGGTTTGCGAATATTAGGGTTCCTATCTATGCGAGGGTTTAAAGTATTTCAAAATATTAGGTTTGCGAATATTAGGGTTCCTATCTATGCGAGGGTTCTGTTGCCCGTAGAGGCAGCAAAACTAGTGAAATGGCTTAACACAATACTAATAGGACCTGCAAATTTAGAAAATCCGTGGGCATACCTCGAGCGATTGTCGGTCTGGCAGTTTTATCCATTTGTCCCTCCAAACAAATTATTATTTAAAAGAACTAGGGTACAAATTGAAAGCCAGTTAAAAAGAACGAGGATTGAAAATCAGTAAAAGAGAGAAAGCATCGATTCGATCGTTTTTGTTCGTTAAATATTTATTTCTGCGAGTGTATGCAGAAAGAAACAAATTATTTCAAAATTAGGGTTCCTATCTCTGCGAGGGTTCTGTTGCCGCTAGAGGAACCCGGCAAAACTGGTGAAATGGCTTAGCACAATACTACTAGGACGTGCAAATTTAGAAAATCCGTCGGCATACCTCCACAGATTGTCGGTCTCGCGATTTTATCTATTTTTCCCTTCAAACAAGTTATTATTAAAGAGAACCAGCGTGCAAATTGAAAACATCAATAAAAGAGAGATGACATCAACAAGGCACTTCCTTCACGAATTTCTCCCTCATCAGAATGCGAAAATGCATGTGTAAATGTTTGATAACTACAATTGCTTTTCAACGCTGACCTGGCCCCTTCAGATCTGCAAATATATGTGATCTGTGCTGTGCCAATTATGAATGTGCATGTTATAAATGCAACATTCTATGTCCTAACGATCTATGTCGCATTCGATATGGAATTATGAGCCTAATTGGCAAACTATCAACACGATATGGAATCATCTCGGCCCAATATGCAACTCTATTCAGTATATGCGAGTTTTATGCATCGTACATGGGAATTATGATATCCTAACGATCTATGCCGCATTCGATATGAGAATTATGAGCCTAATTGGCAAACTATCAACACGATATGGGAATCATCTCGGCCCAACTCTGTGTAGTATATGCGAGTTTTATCCATCGGATATGCGACTACAATTCGCCAACTATCAACCGGATATGCGGATTATCTCCACTCGATATGCCAATTATCAAGGCGATCTGCACGGCTCCATCCTTTACGCGAGTTATCAACGTTGTTATGTTGTTCAAATATGCGAACTATCAATTCAATACGTCATATGCAAACTATCAATACGATATACAGGTTATCGCGGCTGGATATGCGTATGATCTCTGCAGGATATGCGAAATATCAAGGGAATATGCTATACGCGAATTATATCAGCGCCGCATGCCAGTTATCTCCGCGCGTAATATAGGTTCAATGAGTGATATGAGCACTATCAGCCCAGTATTCAAACTATCATTCGCGTTATATGCAATTTTTCTGCCGTATATGCGTATTTTATCCGTCGATATGCGAATTTACGGTGCAATTTGAAAATTAACAACATGATATGCGAGTTATCTCCGGTTACCCACCTGAAATGCGACTTATCGCTGACTATACGCGATTTATCAAGTTGATCTGCATATCTTCGTTAAATACGCGAATTATCACCCTGATCTGCATATCTTCGTTGAATACGCGAATTATCAGTTATATGTCGTTATCAACGTTATTTTGTCCGTGAAATATGCGAATTATCAACCAGATATGGGAGTTGTTGTTGCGGATTAACAACGGAATATCTGTTAAACGGATTATCTCCGTCAAGTATGCCATCATCAACGCGATCTTCGAATCATCTCCGGCTTATACGCGATTTCTCAATGCTACGTTGGCTCTGTAGGATATGCGAATATTGAGGAACCGCCAGCCGGGCAAAATCCTGTGTTATGAGTCATCTTAACCGACCAATACTGCAATAACCCCATGGACGGATCGCTTGGAACGCTGGGAGTTTCCTCTCCTTCCCGATCCCTTGGAACTCGATCCATGTAAGGAACCTCCTTTTCCTGTGATAAGAACACTCGAACATCGGAAATCTTATATGAGTAAATTGACATGTTCAGCGATCACTTTCTGTCATAGCCCGGTCTCCTGCATAGAATCACTGGGTCGGAAAGCCGGAGGAGAGTCGCACAGGAGGGAGCCAAAGCCGTAGAGTAGGTTGGGGAAGCGCTTGTCCCGGATTCGGAGAAGGGAATGACTTCCAGAAGGCGTGGTATCACAAAGAATGTACAACCGCTCGACCCATTGCAACCGATAACAATGGCAGATTTGTTCTATCTCTATCTGATAGGGAATAGCCCGAATATTCATTCTCAATATTGTCAGAGGTTTCTTCACCAATTTCCTCAAGGAATCAAGGAAGCACAAACATATATTTCCTTACTCCAACCTTGCTAGTTTCAAAACATTACGAGACGCTGTACTCATTCATTATATTTGCTGCCACCTTCCGAAGTATAGATATTTCTCGTACATAAAGCTTTGCCAGCCACGGAATATCATATATGGTAATTTCAATCAACTCACACACCAAGGAAAACCCCGCAATCACACCGGTCGCACTAACACTTTCCATCCTATTGGAATTGGATAACTTCACATCATATGGTTACTTATAGAATAGTGCTCATCTCTTAGTTTGCATTTAATTTCTATTTTTTTAATTACAGAGAGAATAAATTTGTATATAGCTTATACATATGTAACATGATCATATATGTAACATGATCGGTAATGGACAATGAAAAATTAACATGGAAGTTTGTAATAGAGTGGAGAGTAAGATATACAGAAGGAAGAATCTAACGAATAAGTTTCAAAGGAGATGTGGCAAAAGTAAAAGGGAGCGGCAAAAGATCATTAGTGTTTGTGTTTATCGTATCTTTAGTATTGGGAAATTTAAATTTTATTTGGTTGAGAGTGTATGCTTTAGGAATGGTGGCTAAATTTGCATGTACTAAGAGAGTAGGTGAGGGGAATATACTTTTCTCCAATAAGGTTTAGCAAAAATATCTTTATAGCATGTAATAAGAGGATGAAAGGAGTCTCGTTGTGTAACAGTTTGATAAGACCAAGTATGATTAGATAACATCATTAGGAGAGGAAGAAGAGAAGGGATTGAATTATTGTTCAATTGGAGGGTACAATAAGAAGCATTGTTGGGAAATGTGGTTGTGTGAAAAAATCAATATTGTTTAGGGTAAAAAATGGAGAGTTAGATCTAGAGCATGTAGGCTCACTTCAATGTGTTATTATAGGGGCTTAAAAACCACCAAATTGAAGCAATATATACCTTCATTTTAGCTATGGGGATAAAATATCTTATAAAGAACAATGTAAAATGTGAGACAACTCGTGATGGCATCATAGTTTTATTGAAATACCTCCTTAATAAGTTCAATGCAAAAATAGGCATCTTCAAATGACATATGTGTTGGTGTCAAAATGCAACACCCTTCAAAATTCTTGGCCTCGAGCTATAAGGTTCACAACCTTGTTTTGATCTGAGCTCAAAAGGACAAAATGTTGAGTTTGACCGGGCAGACACTAACGTAACATGCTACGCTAGGACCCATGGGTGTTGGGCACTAGAAAACATGCACGCTGACCAAATCAGATGGTGCCCGACCATCTAATGGCCAAGAGCGGTTCACATCGCAGAGTTGCACGACACATAACATGGAAGCCACATGTAACCTCCTCGTGCACTTTGCATTCCTCCAAAGATTTCAAATGCTAAGGGCTCAATGTTGCAAAGTTCTTCCACGTGTCCTCCACATGGGAAACCCACTCACTTCAACCACCTAGTCAGTTTCCATGAGTTCGCTTCGTCTGCTCTATCAACTACCACATGGTTGGTCCTACCTCCTTCGCACACCAACATGATGCCATCAATGACTCCCAGCCAACTTGCACATCAACATATCCAACAATGTTAGAGGTGCTTCATCCAACATATGTGGGAGCTCTATGTTGCGGAGATGTGCAGTCGATAACGCAACTAAGGGGGTGCATCAAGTGCTATGTGTCGCCACCTCATCCACTCTGCATGCCCCTAAACATTGAAAATATAGCTTCCTAACCATGAGAGAGGGTGCCACATAGCCCTCCGCATAGGTTGCCCATGTATGATTGTGTTACACCGTGACCAATCAATTCCTACCCAATCAGCTCTGCCTATCAACTAGCTACTTGCCTTCCCACTTCCTATGTCAGCACAATCACCATGAACAATCAGCTTGCCACATGGCAGCGCCATGCCTCTATGATGTCAGCATGGCATCATCCAAACATATCCCCACATGTGTCACATATTGATGAGGTATAAAGGATGTACAGGGGGGCATTTTTGGCATTTTCCACTGTAGTCACCTAGTCCAACTCTTGCACAACCGTGTCCTTTAATTTACTAAATTTGGTAAATGAACAACACAAATCCTACAAATTGAATGTGTAAGTGTTATGAAACCAGCTCAAGAAAAGATAGAAAAGATAGATCAACGCCTTAGAATTCAGCCTCTTCGAGGGGGCAACCTCCTTTACATTACATAAATGAACAATTCTTGGATGATACAAATGACAAAACCTCCTTTCTATATATAGGAGTCTAAGGAGTCACAATATAATCCAGCCGACCTAACAATAATAATATAAAGCCACAAAAATAACAATAGAGGGATTCTATGGGGCACAGAAATAACAATATGGGGGTAATAGGGGCACAACAATATAAATAAGGGGTATAACTACAATAGTAATGGGGTAATCACTAGTATTATAGGGACCCAACATGCCCCTCTCCTTCAAAAAAGTGTTGTCCTCAACGCTTGAGTAGTTCTGGATACTTCTGCATAAAATTCTCATCCTCCCATGTGGAATCTTCAGCGGATAAGTTCTTCCACTTGATAAGATACTCTGAAATTGATCGATTTCGTAGCTGTCGAGTTCTTGTTTCTGTGACTGCTTCCGGTTCCAATATAATTTTTCCTTCCTCGTCAAGTTCTGGCAATATTGTTTGAACTGGGAGCTTGTCGCCTATAACCTTCTTTAAACATGAAACATGGAAAACTGGGTGCAATCGAGAAGCTGCAGGAAGCTCCAATTTGTATGCCATAGTACCAATCTTTTCCAACACCTTGTACGGACCATAATACTTTGGTGATAATTTATTATCCTTCTTAGCTTGCTTTAGGGACATTTGCTTATATGGTTGTAGCCGTAGGAATACCCAATCACCTACATCAAAACTTCTTTCACTGCGATGTTGATCTGCCTGTTGTTTCATTCTATTTTGTGCCAACACGAGGTTATCCTTTAAGAGTTGGAGGACTTGTTGTTGATGTTCGATGTGATGTTCCACTGCCTGAACCTTAGAATTTTCTCTTAAATATGATGTGATGGATGGTGGTTGATACCCATAAAGTGCCATAAATGGGGTCATTTTTGTTGCTGTATGGAAGGAAGTGTTATACCACCATTCAGCCAGAGGCAACCATTTGACCCATTGTGTCTGTTTATCAGATACAAAGCAACGAAGATATCCTTCCAAACATTTGTTTACTATCTCAGTTTGCCCATCAGATTGAGGATGATAAGATGAGCTATGAGCTAACTGAGTACCAAGACAAGAAAATAATTCTGTCCAAAAATTTCCAGTGAAAATGGGATCTCTGTCACTTACAATAATCTTTGGGTTTCCATGTAGCTTTTGAACTGTTTCCATAAATGCAGTAGAAACTGTACTGGCTTTAAATGGATGTGATAATGCACAAAAGTGTGCATACTTGGTAAGTCTGTCAACTACCACCATGATGACACTCTTTCCCTCAGACTTGGGTAAACCTGTGATAAAATCCATTGAAACCTCCTCCCAACGTTGGCTTGGAATGGATAAAGGTTGTAATAGACCCGGTGTCTTAATTGTTTCAACTTTATTTTGTTGGCAAACCAAACATTCCGCCACAAACTTTTGAATATCTGATTTAAGGCCATCCCAAAAAAATTCCTTCTTAACCCTGTGGTAAGTTTTTAAAAATCCTGAGTGCCCTCCTAAGGGAGAAGTGTGCAATTCCATAAGAATCTTTTGTTTTAGCTGGGAATTCTTACAGAGGTATAAGCGATCTTTGTACCATAACGAATCATTTTGCCAGCTAAATGTATCAGAAGTACTGGAATCTTGTTGTAGCTTTCGAATAAGTGCCCACACTTCTTCGTCATTCTTCCATTCCTCCTTTGCTTCGTTTATCCAATCTGGTTGGATAATAGAAATGGCATCTGCCACCACATTTTGCTTCCCTTTTTTGTAGATGATTTCAAAGTCATAACCCAACATCTTTGTGACCCACTTTTGTTGCTCTTCAGAGGATAATCTTTGTTCTAAAAAGTATTTAAGGCTATCATGATCCGTTTTTACCTTGAAGTGTCTTCCCATTAGGTAGGGTCGCCATTTCTTAAGTGCATGGAGTATTGCCAACATTTCCTTCTCATAAATAGCTTTGCTTAAAAACTTTCCCTTGATTGGACGACTTTCAAAAGCAATGGGTCTTTCATCTTGCATTAGAACAGCACCAATTCCATTTCCTGAAGCATCACATTCCACAATAAAGGTTTTTGTGAAGTCCGGTGTAGCTAAGACCGGTGCTTGGCACATTGCCTCTTTAAGATGTTCAAAGGCCTTTGTTGCTTCCGGAGTCCATGAAAATGAATCTTTCTTCAATAATGTTGTTAGAGGTGCTGCTATTCTCCCATAATTCTTAACAAACTTGCGATAATACCCTGTCAACCCAAGAAATCCTCGCAGATGCTTTATGGATGTGGGGATTTTCCATTCCTTAATGGCTTTAATTTTGCTAGGGTCTACCTTAACTCCTTCATGAGATACAATATGACCCAAATATTCCACCTCCTGGACTCCAAAGAAACATTTGGATCTTTTTGCATATAATTGTTTCTCCTCCAATAGTTGTAGCACCTTGTCAACATGTTCAACATGATCCTTCCAAGACTTGCTGTAGATTAGTATATCATCAAAAAATACTAACACAAATTTTCTAAGGAATGGTTTGAAAATTGAATTCATCAAACCTTGAAATGTTGAAGGTGCATTGGTAAGGCCAAAAGGCATGACCAAAAATTCATAATGACCCTCATGAGTTCTAAATGCCGTTTTCGGAATGTCTTCAATCTTCATTCTGATTTGATGATATCCCGAACGAAGATCCAACTTGGTGAAGTAAATTGATCCATGCAATTCATCCAGTAATTCATCAATGACAGGAATGGGGAACTTATCTTTAATAGTGAGCTTGTTGAGCTCCCTATAATCTGGACACATGCGCCATGATCCATCCTTCTTGTGCACCAATACTACTGGAGCTGAGAAAGAACTTTGACTCGGTTGAATTATACCAGCCTCTAGCATTTCTGCAACCATACGTTCAATTTCACTTTTTTGGACATAGGGATATCTGTACGGCCTGATGTTTGGAGGAACACTTCCTGGAATCAGATGAATAGCATGATCATGATCACGCATAGGTGGGAGACCTTTGGGAGTCTCAAATACCTTGGAATGATTGTCCAGGACTTTTTGGAGATCTGGAGAAATAGATGATTCCAATGTGGAAACATCTAGCGAACATAATTGTGCAATTACACCTCTTTGCTCCTTTTTTAGAAGCTTTGTCATGCCATTAGAGCTGATTATCTTTCCTGGTTTCCCTGCAATACCCCTTAATTCAACTTCCTTTCCTTCCACAGAAAATTTCATGAAAAGTTCTTGAAAATTAAAAGCTATTGTACCCAAGGATTGTAGCCATTGGACTCCTAGTACAACATCAGCACCTCCCATTGGAATGGAAAGCATTGGGCTAGTCAATACATATTCTCCCATGGATAGCTTGATATTATGGCACTTTCCAGAACAATTTATTGTTCCTCCATTTGCAATCATCACTTGACACTCTGGTGCTGGATATAGGAAGCAATTCAATTCTTTTGCTACCCTACAATGAATAAAATTGTGGGTGCTTCCTGAATCAATCAACACTATTACCTTTTTCTTCTTGATTTGTCCTTCTATCTTGATGGTTTGAGGAGTGGTAATTCCCGCCAATGCATTACAAGATATGGTCGGATTTATTTGTTCTTCATCTAGGCTTTGTTCCTGGAATATATCCTCTTCTTTTGACCTTTCTTGCTCCTTTTCTTCTTCCTCTTCACAATCTATGTAGAATAATTTCTTCTCAGCACACTTATGACCTTTTGTGTATTTGCTATCACAATTGTAACAAAGCCCTTTTGCTCTTTTTTCTTCCAATTGTTGTGGTGTCAACCTTGTAGGTTGTGGAAGACTATGGGCAACAACACTTCCGTCTTTATAGTTGTGAGTGGTATGCTTCCTAGTTGCCATAATTTTGCTTTCCATTTTTCTTGCTAACCTGAATGCCTTCTCTAATGAATCAGGTTCCCAAAGGCGCACATCATGTTGGATATTATCCTTTAAAGACCCTATGAACACATCAATCCTATGCTCCTCTGGAATATCTTTTACCCTTATGTTCAATTTTTGGAACTCCTCAATGTGCTCCATTATTGAACCCTTTTGTTTGAGACTTATCAATTGGCTAAAAAAAGTGTTGCTTTTTGTATCCTCATAATGTGCTATCAATTCTTCCGTAAAAATTGCCCAAGTGATAAATTGTTTACGAGAACAAAGCCATTGATACCATACAAACTGATTTGGTTCCAAATATAAAGTTGCCATACGTACCTTTTGTGTGTTTTGCACATTATTGAGATCGAAGAATTGCTCCATCTGTAATATCCATGTGGCGGGATCCTTGCCATCAAACTTCCTCATATCGATTTTTGGAATATGGTGATTCTTCGATCCAACATTAGCGTCTATGGAATCATGATTAACATTTCTTTTGTTCTCATCATGAGTTTCCTTTACTACCTTTTCACCATTAGTAAGTATTTCTTGTAGAAAATTAGTCAAATCTGTCTTCAAATCTGCCATGCCTGTCTTCAAATTTGTGTTCAAATCTATCTTCAAATTGTCCATCTTAGCTTCCATGCCATTTATCTTAGCATCTGTTAACTTTTGTGAGCGTGACATTTGTTGCACTTGTTCTTGTAATTTTGATATATCATGTAGCATTTCTTCCTCTTCTTCATGAGTCATGCTAGAGCTTTCAGGTTCCTTACTAGGTGTTTGCATTTTCTTTCCTCGGGGCATCAGTTACCGATAATAATGCTCTACTATGCCCTTTGAATTCCTTCAAAATAAATTTTCAAACCAAGCTTAAGCAAAAATTTAAAAAAATCTACACACCTTTTTTCACTTTGTAGGAGCTCGATATTGCCTCTGATGTATCTCTGTACTTTCCAGTCATCTAGTTCTGAAATTGTGACCTGTAGTAGCTCTCTGTGTCCTCTTTCCAATGCCACAAGTCTGATCCAAATTGGATTCTCCAAGGAAGAGTTATGCGAAATCTCCCACAGTGACTTGATTATAGACTAGTTCAGTAGAGCGAACTTGTACGACGTGCCACGAGTCACTGTTTTGACCTTTGGATCTAAAAAACAGCCACAAGAAACTACAGTCCGTCCTCTTTCTGTACCTTTTTACGAAATTTCAATCCGATCCTCAGAGAGAAAGTTATGACGATTTTCCCCAGGTCACCTGTTTTGAATGTAATTCAGGAGTCTGCAAAAAGACCAACTTCCTCAGATCATATCTCCGAAAATATCGCACGAAAAGCTCTGAAATTCGGACCCAAGGTTCAGCGCCAATTCTTCTCAAATGGGTTTTTTTTGCGACTTCTGAAACGTCACAGAAAAAAAGTTATAGCGAAAATTCCACGATGACCTGTTTGGAGCAGCGAAACCCTAGAATCCAAAGCTCTGATACCAAATGTTATGAAACCAGCTCAAGAAAAGATAGAAAAGATAGATCAACGCCTTAGAATTCAGCCTCTTCGAGGGGGAAACCTCCTTTACATTACATAAATGAACAATTCTTGGATGATACAAATGACAAAACCTCCTTTCTATATATAGGAGTCTAAGGAGTCACAATATAATCCAGCCGACCTAACAATAATAATATAAAGCCACAAAAATAACAATAGAGGGATTCTATGGGGCACAGAAATAACAATATGGGGGTAATAGGGGCACAACAATATAAATAAGGGGTATAACTACAATAGTAATGGGGTAATCACTAGTATTATAGGGACCCAACAGTAAGCTACCTCTATTCATGAATTCTCCTAATCAAGTTCTCTAAATTGTAGAATTTATGAGAAATTTGGCCCAAATTTAAACCCTAGCTTCGCCGCGCAAGAAACATGCACTCCTTTAAACAACATTCTACCTCTGAGTAAAATAAACATGTAAATTCATCAAGCAAACCTTATAAATGCATTCTTAAGCTGTAAAAACCTCTTTAACTACTAAATTCAAGATCATCATCCTATCATTTGTGCACATGTCATCATTTCAGGGGTCGAAGTTTTAAAAAAAATTCCCAGCAACCCGTCATTCCTACTTTGTGACATGTGGCACCACACTATTTACCATTTTGATCCGCAAAATATCCTTGACCTTCTTTTGTTAATCAATTAAGTATTCTCCTCCAACTCACCAACCTGCCAAATGGTCTCCTCATCCATAGGAAGCTTTGTAGATGTGAAATGAAAAGGCAAAGAGATGTGCCATTGCGACAATGATATCAGTACTCAAGGCCCATTTATAGCGTCTCTTGAACTAAGAAAGTCCATTCATGTTCTAGCTGAGTGAATGGATACCTTAACAATGTTAGAGATCTTTGAAGAGACATCATTTTCACTGCCTAATCAAAGGTGGGAGTTGGAACTTGCCAATACAGAACTCCTCTAGGCCAAAGAACATATTAAGAGACTTGAAACTGAGCTAGAAATGTTAAGAAAAATTGAACCCTATCAAGCCTTCATTTAAATAAATTAAGAGGATTATGTGGGGGAGAATTATAAAGACGGTGGAAAAACAGTGGGACCACTTAAAATTTATTGAAGAAATGACTAAGACCATGAGAAGAGCACAAAGGGAAATGAAATCCATTGAGAATACTATTGTAGATTCTCCTTCCAAGGTCAAAGTAATTGTAGGCTTCCTTAACCATATATCAATGGAAGAAGTCACAAAGGTAAATCTCAATAGGTTTGAATGGGTAACAAGAGCCAATTAGATAATAAGGAAAATTGAATCACTAATGAAGGCTAAAGAGGAGGTGAAAGAACTGATGAAAGAAATAGAAGGTTTCAAAGAGAAAAGTGAGTTGCTCCACTCAAATAATTGTCCAACCTTCTATAACGATGATGGGAACTTACATCCCAAAGATTCCTTCATGACAATCCTAGTGGAAATTAAGGGAATCCACAAAGGTTTCAAAGAAAAGGACCACTCCCTTCAAGGGAAAAAGATTATGAAATTATATAATGATCATTATGAACTTTTTTTCTTACTCAAGAACATCTTTAAGGAGTGGGGAAAATTGATTTTGAAGACATTACTAGCCTGGAGGGGACCATCATAGAGGCTTGTTCATGTGACATGCCATATGACAGAGAGTGGAGGACTTTGATGGATCTATATGTATGGACTATCTAACAGGAATTCACATCAACATCTTGAGAGGTCTTAGCGAAAGCATTTCTAGTGCAAGGACTTCATTGCACCAGACAAAACTTCATTAGTTAGCACTAGCATTAGCACTTGCCTCAGTACTAGCATCGACGTCATCGACAACACGTCCACAATAACACTCAACGTAGGCAATTCCAAACAAGGATAGGGAAGGCCCAACACACAACCAAGAGAGAGAATGAAGATCTATTATATCTAAATCTAAATGGGACCCACTCTACAACTGGAAAATCATTCAAAAAGATTATAGAATACGTTATTACTATTACAGTTGGAAATTTTGTAAAGAAAATTGGTGGTTTTTCAAATACCACTAATGGTTCAGGATTAGTTCTTAGCTCTTGAGTTCCTGTATATAGGCCTCATTTTGTAATTCAAAGGGAAAAAAAATCTTGGTCTGTAAGGAAACCCTGCCAATTTTTTTGGGGAATTGGTAGGAGGTCCTGAGGCATATCAAAGAAGGAATTCTGAAACGTCTCTTAGGTTATCGTTCCTCTCTTTTCATCTAATTTCGTATACCCATCTCTTATTTTGAACTTTTCTACATATGAATACAATTTTATGCATTTTTCATGGCATTTTGTGTTGTAAACTTGATCTGTTATGTTAATTAGATGGAATTGTTAAACTAAAATATATTATGGCATCAATATGATGGTTTATTTTAGTTTTTGCAAAATTTATTGGGGTTGTTTGAAGAGTAGCTTGACTTCTTTGATAGGTTTTACAAGGCTGTTGCAAGAAATGGAAAAGTTTCAAATTTTTGTGTATTCTAGTTGTTGAATTCTTAATTTCTCAACTACCCCACCAGGTTTTAGTTGATTTAAAGAAATTATTAATTTCTCTTTTAAATCTGTTATAATATGATCTTCATATCTCACTCAACTTTTACATTTTCAACTCTTTATGTGAAACCAAAGGGTCATGAATGCTCCAACTTCAAATTAGTGGAAATGCAACTCGACATAATCATGTTAATTTCTGATAGTTTTTCCCTTCAACCAAGCTCTCAAAATAATATTTTTATTTCAATAGAAATCATTGTTTAATTCTAACATGATTTATGCATGATATTTGTACTTTCTTGAAAACATTTCATGAGTGTGGAATGTATGTGACAATAATATTTTAAATGCATCATATACCTATTAGGTCATAATTAATGTCACTTCATTTAAAACCATAATAAACTCATGCACAAGGACATATATCATTGAAAAAAACTTGAATGTTCACTCAATGGTTGTCATAGTTCTTCATTTTACCCATTTTATTGTGACACTTGAAAGGAGAAAATTGGATGCATTAGACTTGAACCTTAATGAAAAATATGAAATATGAATTAAATTCAAGTCAAAACTACTCAGTCATTTCATCACAATGCATTCACAGGAAAAATATAAATATATGGTCTCATTTGCTACAATTTTGATTCATCTATACTTCCTCATTGAAGCTTTAGGACAAGAACAAACGAATTAAAACATTAAGCCTAGAAAGAGTAAAATACAGTTAGAAATATTTAATATGAAAATAGAAGGCTTCATGTGTCGATTTAAACATAATATCATTAACGTAACAAGAAATTGAGATCACACTTATATGTTCCTTGGCTCTACACTAAAAAAACGTAATGTGACTTTGGGGTCCCAACAATATGATAAGTATTTTCCCACCATTGGGTAGTTATGCCCTAAATGTGACATTCTACTTCAACAAGTTAAATTTATCCTTAAAATAAGAAGAAAATTCCCTACCCATGTATCCACTTGTTTGTCATCAAATGATTCGACAAAATAAGGAAGAGTAATGTGTCCCACCATGAGCCAAGAGGAGGTGCTAGCATTGAGGTGTTTATATTCATGTCTTCTGCCTAATTTTCCAAACCCTAGATGATGTGTTACTACTATTTGAAAAAAAATAGTGTTTTAAGAAATGATGAATTAATGTATCTATGAGGGAGACACCATCTAATTCATTTTATGAGGAACCATTAGGAACATTCCCTCCCCCCCCCCAACACCCCTTTTTTTTTAAATGAGTCATTTCCTTGGATAAATAAGGATTTAATACAGTTGTCTTGAGGAAGCTTTCCCCTCTTATATATTGGTTAAAAAAACTAGATATAGAGGGAACTAGGCCTTTTTTCTTACTTTCTCCCTCAAAGGTAGGACTGCAAGCTCTAATACTAATTGGTACATGATATTGGCAGGAATAATAAATTTCAAAAGCACATTCAAAATATAATGATCCTCCTTTTATAAACAAGATGGATAAAGAATGGGCATCATGTTTGACGTTGTATTTTTTTTAATAATATATGTTATGAACCTTGGACCTTAAAAATTATAAGAAAACAATAATTACATTGTTCAATGGGGAAGCCTCCTTTTATAATGAGTACAATGTACAAGACAATATTTGATGATACTAAGACAAAGACAAAGGGTAGCCTCCTTTTATAATGAGTACAATGTACAAGACAATATTTGATGATACTAAGACAAAGACAAAGGGTACAATTACAATAAAATGAGACCATGAAATGTTTTAACCCACATAACAATATAAAAATAGAAATGTAATCACTCCATATCTAGGTACTAATAATGGATTTAAATGTTAATATTTCCCTTATATAGGGCTTAACATGGCCCTTTGCATCAAACAAGTGTATTCAACACTTGACTAACTGCTAGTGATTATTTAGGAATAATTCACATTCTTATGTCAACTCTTCCACTCGCAGGTTCTTCTATTTGATGATGTACTCCATAGTTGTCAGTTACTCTACTACTTAAATGTTGTTTTTTAAATGTGTTTGGATTTTTTGTAGGTCAATCTTCCATAAAACAACATGAGGAATGGAAAAGGTAGCTAGATGCCTCAAAATATTTTGGAAGAAAGAACATTTTTTATAACGATCTTACATTCAGAAATGACTCAAGTGATGCTGTAGGGGAATAAGATTAGTATCCAAAGGAAAAAGTGTACTTTAGCATGTATATGTTATCCTCAAGAAATTGAAGAAAATAGAAAATATATTTTTATAGAAATTTGAAGTAAGGAAAGTGATAAAGAGATGTAAGTTATCCTGTGTACGAAAGGAGAATAGAAAAATTACAGCAATAGCTTGCAGCAATAAAAGACAAATCTAGATTGTGATATAGGTGGGTTATATGAGCTTACAAGGAATATTTCCAAGTCAGAAAGAAAAGAAATGGGGTAGAACATAATCAATACGTACATGTTAGATGAATATGATAATGAAAATAAAGTAGATGGACAACAAGCAAGCAAAGTATGGGATCCTAAAAATTTGAGACAACAATTAAGTAGCAGATCATAAAGGCAAGTGGACCGTAGCAGCAAAGTCAAACTTCAGATCTAGGAGGATTTCAACATATTGAAGGCACATGACCCAGAGGTCATGAAATTTGTACCCTAGGAGTGTGATGTAAGACTATTAACCCCATGTTTATCTTTTGTGAAAAACTCTAAACGGGTCTTGAAATTTATAAAAGGAACTTGGTTCCCTTACTTAAAATTAGGATAATTAAGCATTAGAATCCTTATAATTATGTATATTTAGAAGAAAAAGGTTTGTTGGAAAGAGGTGAAATTTGTCTTCCATATGACATGTAGATAACCAAGTATGAAAGTGGTTAGGAGGTTAGGTGAGATTAGGCATGATTTTCCCTAAAATGGAGGATGTGATTCCATTGATTGGGAATCCAAAAGTTTTTCTATAGTCTTGTATAAAATGAGATGTAAAGATAAAAAAATGGAGTGGTTAGTAATACAGAAAATGAGAGGTCCAAGAAAATGTGTAGTTAGGCCAAAGGAGAGGTAGTAATATTTCTGATTTTGTAGAAATCATGTGCAAAGTTTGAATTAACAAAATTAACGCAATTCATTATAAATTTTCTAGCATTTAATATCATTAGGTTAATGTGTGGTGTTAACCGATATGAGTGTAAAGATCGATTTATATTGAGTTCTTCATTATTGTAGGAAGAATCAAGTGATGAAGAGTGATTGAACGAGACATGAATTTTGGGTTATAAACTTGAATCTAATATTGAAGGTCTGAAAGTGCAAGGGATATCCACAATTCCAAGATCTGAAACCAACGATCTGAGTTGAAGACTTGAGGACAATGATCGCTTCAATTTGATGAGTAAATTTCAATATTTGGAAGGCAAGATTGATGATCCAATATTATGTTTGGGTTCATGAAACAAAGTATATGATTTAAAATGCATATTCTTAAGTCAAGACATGACACATCTTCTCTAGCTCCAAGTCTCATGAAGAAGTTCAAATTCTAGAACCATAGACAAGGTCTTGAGGGGAAGTTTGGTCAAAATTTCAAGATAAAGTTTCAAAGGGGAGTTTGGATTGAAGATCCAGCACATAGGTCCAAATGAGAAATCCAAGATCAAATTTTTGATAGTTAATGGACATAGTATTGTCCATCAAGAAGAGTCTTGTTAATTGGCTTCTCATCCCTCGAGCTATGCAGTGGGTTTTGAGAACAAAAGAAAAGTTTTTAGAATTTCTATGTGATCCAATATCAATATTGTGATATTTTCTACCGTTAATAGATTCCTCACATCATTTTTCATGGAATTCACCATCATCATTTTATCAAGGTTTGGGGGAAAATCCAAAATAAGAAATATGAGACAAGCTTTTAGTTTCTAATAGTTTGAAGACAGATAAGCAAGAAGTTTAGGTCAAAATTCCAAGTCAAGGACCAGATTCTAAGTTTTGATATAAGGGTTTGATGCAAGTATAAAATATGTGTTATGAATGGTAGATCGAAAATATCCAAGTCTGATGAAACTATTAGTGTAGCAGGAACAAAGGGTTAAGATTTGAGACACAAAGTTCGCTATTGGGACTAAAAGGCTACCATTTGAGGTCAAGATCACTGCTTAGGTCATCATTTATTCAAATTTGAAGATGAAATGCTTCTAGTAATGATCTATTTGCATGAAAATAAAGATGAAGGACTTAGACAATGAGTTATGCAAGAATAAAAAATAAAAAAAAAATCTCCAAATTCTTAAAAGAGCAAACCTTGGTCCAATGAAATGCTATAAAAGACTTAATTAATTTCTGAGATACAATAATATATTGAGATCTAAAGGGATGAGATCATCTAGATATTTCTATATCTCTTAGTTTAAGTGAATATAACAGTTTGGGTTATTATTTATCCCCAAAGGAATAAAATTCTAAAACTTGTGGTAGTAAATACTAAAATTATAGGCCTGTAAGTATTACTTGTTTTCTCTTTAAATAGTATTTAATACAAAAAATATGGTGGATGAGAGTTGTATAGAGAGTGCAAGGTCTATGAATAGAGTGTAAAATCAATATTACTATTGATGGGTATAAGAGAATTTGCAAAGCTTATAGTATGTGTTGATGGAACTCAAAATTTGTCCTATGTCAGTCTATATTTTTTTGTAGAGTAAATGTTAATCATCCCCAATCTTGTGACCATGGTTGTTGAATTCTATAATTTTTACCATAAAAAGAGAATTGTGAGTGTTGGATCATTGATGCATTGTTGAGTCCAAGAATTGTGGAGAATACAATTGATTAGGGTAGTGCAGTACAAGAATTGTGGGCCCATGACCCATAACTAGTGAGGATCCATTGCCATCAATTTCTCTCCCATTATCAAATTCACTACCTCACTGCACATAGGAAAATGTGCTAGGCCTCCTTGTGTATTTTTTCCTACCACACTCCCACGCAAAAGAGGAGTGTATTTTACAATCATTTATTGATATTTCTTGTTGGGTAATGGATTTATCAAAACAACAAGTTTTTATTGGGAAAATCAGGGATCAATCTCATCCATACATGGGAACTTCTAACTCTCTGAGTAAGATGGTCTCATTGAAAAATTTTGAAAAGGAATTTCACCTTCAATTTCTTTTGATTCACGTTGCCTCTTAGGTCCTTCGTTTTGGGGGACATAGTTTTTGACACATTTTAACCAAGTGTGACTGAAGGGCAGTTGCAAAGGAAACAACTAAGGAAAAGAGAGAAAATCCGCCAATATCTGTCAGACACTGAAGTTGGCAAGCGAAAAATATGGGAACATGCAATCACAACCTAGTTGCAAAGACTGTCGAGGAGAAATGGAGTAGTCGCAGTTGGGTCACAAAAGCCGCCAAGGAGGAAAGTGCGTGGCATTGAAGGAAAATATCGACAGTTCAAGGAAGCGAATTTTATAAAAAACTAAAGGAGAAGACAATAAGGAAACATGCAAAGCTATATGTTGAGAAGTTGTCATTGAGTCGCTATTAGACTTGGTTCTATTCTTAGTTTATCTATTTCTGAGCTAAATTGTATGATGAATCTTTTGATTCTCCCTGAAGGGTCATAGTACCAGAATGTAATGATGTCTTAAGTTTAATGAAAAGAGTTGTAGGATTTCTCTATGCTTCTGAATGTGTTGGTTTGCATGTCCCTCTTTAAAATTTTCTTATGCATGGATGAGAATATTAATTGTTTCTTTGGATGTGTTGCAATTCACATCTTGTGTTGGTTACCTATCAAATAATGTGATTTCCTATAATATATGTGAATGGTAATCGTTGTGCAACCCTCCTTGATGTCTAGTTCTAGCCCCTATCTCAGTAAGGTCATGGCACACCTTGGGTGAGAATCCTTACTTCTTCTGAGTAAGGAGAAAATGAAAACATTACGCTAGACTACAAAGGACCCTTTTTTGGCCCATGCGTCTAAACCCATGGTCTCTATCTTTTACAATTTTTCACCAACAAATGGTTTCGTTGTTAGGACCTAAAATTTATTAAAGGGACCTGGAAGATGGTGTCAAGGAATTTTGAGAAGGATCTTCAGGATTGGTGACATGAGCAGGTAGAGTTGCTTATTTCTCAGCAAACACAACTAGGTCAAAACAATGTGAAGCGAGTGAAGGAAGAAGTTTTCTATGCAGAGCCTGCGAGTGATCAATATGATATATTCTGGTGTAAGATCCAAGAAGATATTTACAATTGGTTGCAAAGGTTGTAGACAAATGAAAGGACTAGAAATTGGAATAGATCTCCCCATACCTAGACTCAAGCTGAGATATTCAAGTTACACTTGCTTGATACAGACCTAACTTGGTCTATCTCCTTTTGGGTACAAGCTACTTTAGAAGGATACATCATTGAGTTTGATGCAAAATTCCATCTATCATTTTCTAAGGCTAAGTTCGTTCTCAAGTCAAGGTTGCACGGAAGGTTATTGAAGGAGATTTGTTGTGGGTTAAGGTTTTAATGGTGGAAGAAAACCTACTTTCAGGTTTAGGGCCAATCCATGGTTGCTTAAAACCCGATATTAGGGGAGGGGTATAGGGGGAGAAACATTATCTAGCTATGAGCGATGAAAATGTTGGAGAGATGGATGCAGATGACTCTTGGAAGGCTAGAGATATGAGTGTACAAAGGAGAGTAGAGGTAGTTGAGGAATGGTGGGAGAAGGCTTGGCAGCAGATCCATAGATGATAAAGGGAGTTGCACCAAGTAGCAGTGGTGTTGAGTAGCCCAGAAGCATGAGAAGAAAGACTAAGTTGACTAGAGTTGCACAATGAAAGGGGTATAGACAAGGTGCATTCTGGCTCAATAGGAGAGGCTGGGATCACTATAGTGATGTAGGCTGAAAGAAGTAATAGAGATTTCCTCCCACTAGGAGAGATGGAGACACCAGATGGATCAGGCCCTACAGGCCAAAGGGAGGGCTCGTATGATGACATGCACTTCATGATGAGGAGGTTATTTTCTAAAGATGATGCATCTCCTGATAACAGTAACTCACTACCTAGCAGTTCAAGTAGCACTTCCTCGAAATTCCCTTGGTACTTTATCAAAACCTTGTTCAATTTCTCTATAAGCTAATTAAAATCATAAAGGTTCACAAAGTACATAATACCTACAAAGTTGGTATCTTTGTTGCTAGAAATAATAGTTGTCATTCAGGTCTCCAAGGGTCTTTGTAACCTGGCTCACAATGGTTCATACTTGTCTCACCGGCTCACCCACGTATGGATGGAAACATGTTGGGATCATTTACTCGGTATCTTGAATTCTCTGGGAAGGGGATAGAGGATGTCGAACAACATTGGTACTTATGTGAGTTTATCTAAATATCTCATCAAACTCCAGATTCCACCAAACTCATTGAATTTCAAACCACTCTCTTAGAAAGGGCACTTAGGTGGTTCATCAAACAGTCCACTTTCTAGTAGAATCATAAAATAGGTGAAGTTCAATGAAAATTCATTCAAGAATTCAAACTTCCACAGTCTAACCAACAGGGGTTATCTAAATTGTCGAACTTCAAGAAGCAAGAGAAAGAATCTATGTGGGAAATGATACAAAGGTTTAAGGACACCATTGGCAAGATGAGTTACCCCATTGATCCTAATCACCAGTGGGATTGGTTCATCAAAGCATTTTTGCCACTCACTTGGACATCTTTGACTCAGCAGCTGATTAACACCGTAAAGGATGCACTTGAACAAGCAACAAGAATCAAAGCTATGGTAGGGTATCCAAATGAACACTAAGGGGGGATCAACTTCCAACAATCCTACTCTCATAGGGTTGCAGCATCAAATCATTGATTTGACTAATAAGCTGAGGGACATGGACCCATCGCGACTTGCACGGCCTCACATGTGGTGTAACAATTACCACATTGAAGGGCATCATGCCACAGAGTTCCCGAGACTGAGGGCGCTGAGCACTCCCTCCGCGTTGGTGGGGCCCACTACATCCTTAAACACCACTGGATTTGTGCAAATTAGTACGCATGGCTTATATCCATGCCACACTTAGTTTAATGCCTTTCCCAACTAGCAGGGTGCATCTCCAAACAAATATTGTGAAATCTACCAAACAATAGACATCTTCCACGTGTATGTCTAATCTTATAGAAATATTCAAACGTTTCAAACAACATTTTTTGTGAATTTTGCGGCTTGCTAACTCACCACACCAATCATTGTAGGACCTTAAACGCTTTATTTGACCGGATGGATCATTCGTCCTTTAGAATTAATGAATCTCTTTGAGGGCGAGGAGGTGGAGGAATAAGGGGTGAAGAATAGGATGCAGAGGTCCAATTCATTTCTATAACTGTGACCAGGAAGGGCATGTTGCTAGATACTACACACTACCCAAAAGACCTTGGTGCTCCTAATGTAGATTCAACATGCATGCAATAGAGGATTGCCCAGAACTAATCACTAGATGGGAGGAAAGAAACTGATAGAGGGGAGAAAATTTGATTAATGCAAAAATGTGGGAACCCAAACCAAATTTTATGTCAAACATTAACATAGTCACTCGAGGGGGAAAGAAGACTGGAGCCGACTTTGGGGCAACGTAGCAACCAAGAATCATAAATCTTGTCTGGCGAAAGTGATCCTATGATTCCAGCCAGCAAAAGTAATACTATATAAATATTCCACGTAAGTATTCAACTAGCTGGTTTTGACAGATGGCACCCAAGGGGAGAAACCGAAATTTTTTAAGCCCAAGACTATCACAGAAAAATTCCCAACCTATAGTAGAATGGTTCCAGTTGTTCTTGCAAATCATCAATTATGAGTAGATGTCAGGGAAGTTCTGGAAGAAGCTCAAGGCTTTTGTCAAATATGGGGAACTCTTGGAAGGGCTCATCTTTGCCAATTTTCACAAAAGGCATTCCAGAAAAGTGGAGAGGAAAAAAAGGAGGACAAAAAGCGAATTTCGTGTCGATGCCTATATTTCGAGGTTCCAGATCAAGGACACTATGATAGGTTTGGGTTTAGACATGAACATCCTATCAAGGAATACCTCGGAATCCCTAGGAAGACCTAAGCCAGTATTCTCCCCAATTTAGCTATGCATGGTGAATTAGTATTATATCCTCCGAGTTGGATGCATGGAAGATGTGGAAGTAGATAGAGCAGGGGTAAATATGTATTCATACTTTGAATTCATGGACATCATGGGAGATAAATACCACTATCTTACCTTTTTAGGGATAGATTAGGCCTTCAAAAAATATGCATTGATTAACCTAAAGTGGGTAACAATGACTTTCGAGGTGGATGGAGTCAAGGTGATTCAACCCTTGGATCCTTATCAAGGCCCCAGGTTCACTGATCCAGTGGCTGATAAAGAAGAACTTGAATTACTGGATCAATTATACCGGCTCGCAACAAGAAAGAGGGAAAACTACATCAATCCTACAACGAATGGGTCCATTAGCCGAATAATTGCTCAGAGATTCAAAGTAAGATCATAATTTGCATGGGATGATTAGCAGCAATGCGACCATGAGATTCACTCGAGGTGTTGTGCAACTATCTGTCGTATCTACTAGGTTGGTATAGAGGTACAAAATTTCCCTATTTTTAATGGTATGGGCTCCGTTATTGATTTTGTTGATGAAATTTATTTGAATATTTTGGAGGCACACATGGTACCCTTACTAGATGTTTCCCTTCAAGCGACATCAACAAGGTGGTGGGGTTCCCATCACAACCACCTTTGAGGTTGGGAGTTGGTCAAATCCGTGTTGATATACATATTTGGGTATTCAGAAGACTTCTCACCCAATCTCCTTAAGTACAAAGGATACACCGATCCTCACCAACATATCGAGAACTTTAAGAATAAGTGGGTGTTGAAGCCTCAAAAATCATGCAACGACATGGGGGAAAACCACCCGGTCAAGGATTTGAATATTGTCCCTTATCCGTTTGGATTAGTGGCTCTGACTGAATATAATGGGACCCTTTTCCCAATAAAAATGTGATAGGATGGATAGGGTGTTGATTACCAAAAAACTAAGTGATAAATGGGGTGGTTTTCAACTGAAATACATATATATTTAACCTATATATTTATTATCAGGGATTTTACTTATACTTATGTGATCTACAATAATTATCCTTAGTGTATGATAATGAAGATTAATCAAACACTAACAGAAATGAAAATCCTTTGAAATAATTATTTTGATTAAATAGTTAATCAAAATAATTGATAAACATATATCACATCAAATATCATTCAAACACTTACTCATCTATGTATTAAAGATAAAAGTCTTGGTATGTTTAGAAGTGAATGAATACAGAACTACATGAAAAGAGATACATATGACAAACAATATAAAGAGAAATGGCTATCAATTCATGAAGAAATAAATACACAATGATAGAAATACCCGATGCATATAACTCTGCTCATAAAGTAAATAACTCCAGTCAAGTATTTTTCATTAAGATGGTTTCCAAAAGTACAAAAGTGAAAGCTTCCAAAATCCTTCTTCACAAAACTTTAGGACTCTGATAAAATCATTCTACTAGGATAAACTTTAAAAGTATAGAAGTGCAAGCTTTAAAATCCTTTCTTTATAAAATCGGGGACCCTTTCTTCAAAGACATTAAAGGGTTTACATAATAAAAATAAAGTACAAAAATAGATATTACATGAAATTTCTGAGGAGGTTTAAACAACTCTCCTTAAAATAAGTGACATAAATACAAAAAGAGAAATTATTGCAATGATGAGCTCCAGCGTGTAATGGTGTCTACTCTTTCATTCGTTGACTAAGCTCGTAGATACCCACCATTAGCTTGACTTCAGGAGGCTGACCCATCCTCATACGCACTTGTCCTATATATATTACATCTGAAAGAGTAGGAAGCATGTGCATGGATGAGTCAGCGAGGTAGCGTAGCATTAGCCACTAACTGTGTGGCTTCACCAGATATCTCCAATATACTTCCAAATCAAGTTTTGTTAGTTGTTTAAATGCCTCTTCTCTTGCTCTCGAGGTTTCTTTCCATTTTGTTTCTAGGGCTCTGTTATCGGGGAGACTCCCAAGTGGGAATTCATGTATCAAATTAGCATTGTGCAAATTATCATTGACGTTTTCAATGATGTTATTTACAACATCCGCCGCCTTTGAAACTGCTTTTTCTACCTGCTTTAGTTGAATATCCCAATCGATAAAGAGGATGTCTTTATGAGATTCCTCTATCCTGGGAAGATATGTTGCTCTACCCTCTAGAGTATCCTGCCATGTTATGTATCCTAAAATATTATCATCAATCTCATTAAAAGTGATCCTCAGATCAGATGCTTGATTCATTAGTGAATCACTTGTCTTGCACATTGGATTGATGATAGATAGCTCCTGACAGAATGTCGCATGTTGCATTGATAATAAATAATTGAGTTCTAATGCTTCTTTTATAAAATCCTCAACCTTAGGATTATCTTTCAGCTGATGCATAGAAAATTGCAACTATTTTATTTGAATATCTTGGGCACTTGTTTTTGCTCGATACTAGAGCTTCAATTTGTCAAAGCTCTAATGTAATTGGTCCATTTGTGCCTTCATTTGATGCTCGACACTCTGTCTCTCTTCTGCCAACTGCTGCTCTAGTTGTTGTATTCTTTCTTCTTTCTCCCTTACCAATTGTTTGACTTCCACTACCTTGTCAATAGTAGCAGATACATAAGCACCTGCAAACTGTGATAGTTTTTTCAAATTTTCTGAAGGATCCATGGGGTTATCCTTCCATACTACATCCATAGGCTCATTATCAGGAATTATTGCTGATGACTGTTCTATTTTTCTCCTTTTCCTTTGTATTTTTACCACAGCTCGATGCTTGGGAATGTAAAAGACATCAAGAGGAGAGATTTCCTCCACTCTGAGAATGATTTCAGTTGAAGGGAAGCTCAGGATGATTTCAACTTATTTTGTGGTGACATATTTTTCAGTAGCCCTTCCAGCAAGCGAACTTTTTCCGATGTTTTGGGGTGTGTTGAATGTTGTTTCCATTTCAACATCTTTTTCCCCTCGTTGTCCTCTTAGCTGTTGGTCAAATTGTTTCCATGCCTCATCCAGTTGATTTTTTAGAGGGGATTCAACTATGTGCACTTTAGTGGAAACATCTTCCACTTCTTTCTCCTTTGAGACCTTTTCATATTTCTTCTCAGTGTCCTTTTATGTACTCTTCTCTAGGCTCTTCTCTAGGATCTTCTGTGAGTTGTGCTCTGTGTTATGCTCTAAGCCTTACTCTGAATCATGTTCTGAACTTTGTCTCGATTTCTACTTTGAAGTTTATTCGGAACCTTGTTCTGATTTCTTCTCTGAAGTATGCTCGAAACTATGTTCTGAGCCCTTCTATGAGTTTTGACTTGAGCTTTGTTCCTATCGAACAATTGGCTGAGGGATCTCTAACAGATCCAAAGGGAAATTCTCTAACTGATCCAAAGGGATCTCTACCAAGATATTCTAGAATTATGGCATATATTTTGGAGCTATAATGATTGAGAAAATCTAGGAATGTGTTCCCTGCCATTTCATGCAGATTCCTAGTATTGGGAACCAGATCCACTAATTGAGGGATTTTGGTGGGGAAATATTCCTCCTTTCATGGGGAATGATTCGTAATCATTTTGTATAAGTACCAAGTCTAATTTTCCTCTAGGGGTATATTTTTCTTAGTCTTATTGTGAAGAGAACTCATATTTTGCAGCTCCATTGTCATTTCTTGTAGGGATGTAATTGTATTGATGGAAAAAATGAAGATTAGTGCTATGTTCAACTTCTAAATATTGGTCTCCTCCATAGGAATCTTAGCTTCATTAGGCTTGGCCATCCCAGGAGCCTCAGATCTCTTTTGTATCATTTAATTTTCTTCTTTTCATTTCTTATTCACATGCATCTCTTGTTCTTGTCTTTTTCCTGTTTCTGCATTTAGTATTAATGATTTCTTTTTGTAGGATTGGGTTAAATGTTTGAAGTAAGTTATTTTTCAGGACCACAAGAATCATTTCATCATTGGAAAAACTTTGGAAGGTCATAGTAATCATTGAGCTACTTGGATTAGTTTGCTTATTCCCAAATCTAGATTTCTGGAAGTCCCTTGTGGCAGATAACAGTAAATTTCTGCTATTTTTTAGAGCATGCTAATGAGCTTCAATCGACTTGATTCCACTTGCATTAGATTAAAAATACATTCTAGTTAATAAGAAAAATTACCCCATTGAATTTTAAATTGATTAGGTTAGTCATTTGATAGATTTATTAGCTAACTAGTTCTTGAATTTTTAGATTTTAGACTAGTAATTTTTTGTTATTTTTTAGCATGGGTTAACAGGGGTAATTTTGAGTGATTCCACTTGGAATGGAGACCTAAGATATCCTAGTCAATAAAAAAAAATTTCCCATCCAATTTTTATTTGATTTTCTTGGTCATTCGGTGAATTATAGTTTCAAGTAGTAAATTTGTTGTTTCATGTAGTACTCTTCCAACATGTATATACTTGCCCAGATTTTCTCAAGAAGCTTGGTTATGATCCCTTAGGGTTGAATCAAGACCCCTATGCTCTGAATAAATTATTAGGGAAGACTCGAGACCACTTATGACTTGCCTCTTTACCCATGCAAAAAATTTCAGTGGTTTGGGCTAATGGACATCTTCATGAAATGCATAATACAATGATGATTGCCACATCCAATGAACTCTATTAATGCATCTAAAATCTTTGAAATGTAATGGTTGAAAATTATTTCATGATATTTACTTTACGCAATTAGAATAGGTTTGTTTCCTTGTATTTTCTTTCTTGCAATAGGTGAAGGTTTCCATTTCGAGCATTTCATTTTCTGCAATTGGTTTAGTATTTGATTTCATTACATGCACTCCATTACATCATGACAGCGAAGGAAGGACACATTGTATGCTACACATATAGTGTCGATACCTCTTAATTTTGTATGAACCCCGGGTTGATAATTAAATTTGGTAATCTTGGGATTTGAAAAATTCTTGCTGCAATATAAGGCTCATCATATGCCTTGAGAAGTTTAAAGGTAGATATAATAAATTACAAAGCAGATAATGACAAGATCATTCAGTCATAAGAGATACTTGCCAGGGCACAGGAGAAACAGGCATAAGTAAATGTAGTTATCCTTTAGATTTTTTCAAACTTGCAGAGACATGGACAACCACAGATTAGTTATGGACAAGAGGAAGAGACTAATGGGGCATATGTCAGTATGTCTCATGGTGGGAATAGTTTGGACAGGGATGACATGGTTAGAGATGGCAGGTTCTTGGATACACCTAATAGGAGAGGTAGTGGATATGGGTTCTACTATATTTATGGTTCAGATAGATATCATGTTCATCATCATTATCATCCTTACAAGAGGAGTCACAGGGAATATTTTCTAGATGATTTCAAGAAAATCAAGTCACCTATATTTGATGTAGAGTTGAAAAATGTAGAAGATGTAGAGGCATGGTTTCTTGGGATGAAGAACTTCTTTGAGTTGCATGATTACATAGAGAACATGAGGGCTGGGATATTTATTTTCAGTCTCAAAGGGAAATCAAACATTTGGTGGGAAGATGTGAAGTGTGTCAAAAACATCAAGACATAGGAATTGAGTTGGCATGAATTCAAGAGACTCTTCAGGAATAAGTACTTGTCAAAGAGGTACTATGATGGAAACAACAAGGAGTTCTATGAGTTGAAGATGGGATCGATGATAAATGAGGAGTACACAACTAAGTTCTTAGATTTTTTGAGGTATGTTCTGTATCTTAAGGATGAGAAGACAAAATTTCAGAGATTTATGAGTGGATTTCCATTAGCATTTAAGGATCATATTGAGTATGATGAGCCTCATTCACTTGAAGAAGTCATTGGGAAGTTGAAGCATTGTTATGAGCAATCGAAGTGTAAGACCGAGTCTAAGAAGGGTTGGAAAGGGAATGATAAGACTAAAGGTAAATGGCCATTGAAGCGAGAAAGACCTTAGGATGTAGGTGAGAAAGAGAATGTTTCTCTTACAGGAAGTTTAATGTAGCTGAGAAGGCACATGGATTGTAACATGGAGAGAAAAAGAATAGAGATGATGGTAGGAGACAGTTGTAGTGTTGGATATGTGGAAAGGAGCATCTCAAGAAATATTTTCAATCATATGAGAGGGGTAGGCTTCATATCTATAGTTCTTAGGAGGCGTAGATGGTTGGGGATGTTGGGAAGTGCATTCATCATATCTATGTAGCATTAGATAACAAGTAGGCAGATCACTAGGCATCTATTATGTAGAAATTCAGACTGTAGATTAACCTGATAATGCAATATAACTAAAGAAAAATATTTTAATATACTTCAACAATAAATTAGCAGAAGCTTAAAATATTTGAGCAAGATTAAGCAGAACACATATAACTAGAGAAGAATCAAAGCACATGAAACACAGAAGAATACTCAGGGGAAAGCCTTAGCTAAAAACCCCACTATCTATATTATCATACAAGGTGGAAATATCTCAAAATTACACAAAGCCTTAGCTCCCACTTCTAGCCAACTCTCAGTACAATCCTCCTGGATGCTCACAGGAAAACAAGGCTTCTCACAAACCTTCTTCTCTGCCCTCTAAGCCTCCTATTTCCTTGCGCAGTTTCGCTAGGTGATCCTCCTATTACCAAGTGTAACAATGATCACTCACACCCTATAAAATTGCGCAATCCTCAAGGAACCTTATTCCTTCTGCATGGATGAGTTTCCTTTATAGGAAAACTCACGCAACTAATAGTAACCTATCCTTGACATTTAGCTCAACTGGGTCTTTCTCTGAATAGACATGCATGAGTTTCTTATGAGAAAATCTTCAGTTATCTGGAGTAAACTAGTTGGATGCATGCATGCGTTAATTGACTAAACTCACAATTAGTTCCTCAAACAGTTTGGAACTAATTTAACTGGACTTAACTTAGTAAACTAAGCTAACTAGTTACAACTCAAATATAACTCAATCTAATCTCCTTCATTAAGGGATAATCTCCTTAATTTAAGGGATAATTGTTGCATGAATTCACAAAGAATTCTAGCTTGAATTTCTCCAATTAATTAACTCAAGATGAATTAATTAATTATTTTTCAAGTAGTTGGTGAGACTAAATTCGAATTTTAATTCAAGGACAAATTAAAATTGGAATATACTGGATTCTATTTTTATCATTTCTTGTTGCTATTTTTAACACGCCTTCTCAACAAGAAAGGAGTTCAACTCAATCTCGATCCTGAACCTTTGGAATGTTATGCATGCAACACTTATCTCTAGTGTTGTTGCTCCAGCAACTCTAGAAATGAAAAAAACATCCAACCTGAATCAGTATGATGCATCAGTCATCAAAGTCTCTCACTGTTATTGCCTCTGTCAACTGAAAAGTATGCGCTTTTTTTGACTCAGCCTTTCTACACTGTTGTCAATCCTTCTTTACGCTCTTCAGTATCTGACTCCTCTAGCCTTTGTCACTTTGATCTCTTACTACATCAATCCCACTGATTCCTCCTGATACTATGTACTTTTGGCTCCCGTAGCAAGGTACAATCTATGAGATAAAACCTCTCAATGGACCCTGCCCAATTTCAGCCTTCTTATGACTATCACTTCACATTGCCCCACCTCACACCTAGAGGTATGGCTGCATGTGATCCTTTTGCCCACTTGGATCGAAATTTCCCCCTACTGGAGGTCTCTGCATGAGTGGATGCCTCCACTCAGTCTCCTCTCAGCATCTCCAATTTTTGCTCCTCCATAATTGTCTGAGACTTCTTTTGGGACTGCATGTTGAGAGGTAATTTGCTCTCCCTCTCAACCACCAAGTCTCTAACATTTGCCTTTCTCCTCAAGGCTTTGCATGCATCTTGAACCTCAAGAGCACATAGGTTCTTAACTCGTGAACCAATTTGTTTCACTTGTCTCGTGGTGATGTGTCTAAGGAAAACCTTTCCCTTACTAAAGACAACATTGTAGCCTTTGTCCTCCAACATCGTAATTGATACCAAATTCTTCTTCAGTCCAGGCACATACTTCACATCTGTCAAGGTGATAAGAGCTCCATGATCCCTCTAAAAAGCAACCGTGCCCACTCCTGAAACACTATACGTTTCATCGTCACCCATCTCTATGCTCATCTTGAGGTATTTCTCCTCCAAGGTATTGAATAAACTTTTATCGTTGGTCATGTGGAATGAGGCTCCACTATCAAGAAACCAACCACAACCCATCATCGATGACACCATGCATGCAATGAGGGTGAATTCCATTTCACCCTAAAAATTCCGACATGATAGCTTACACCCTCACGAAATCTAGTGAAAAATATCATTTTCAGTCGTGGGACACTGAGATAATTTTCCCGCTCTTAATAATGCCATTGTCCCCCATGTTGCACTTTATAAATGTATACAACTTAACGTCATACCTAGCCTTATCAAACTATTGCAAAAATAGAGACCATTAGCCCTCTTATTACATGTTATCAAAATGTTTTTCCTAAACATTTTTGTTCAAAGTATATTCCCTTCAACTACTTTGTTAGTACATGCAAATTATTTTTTCCTTGAACTCATTAAGGAGGTACTTCAAGATAGTTCTCATGCCATCATGAGTTGACTCACATTGTACATTTCTCTTTATGAGAGATTTTATCCCCATAGTTATAGTGAAGGTATAGATGGCTTCAATTTAGTGGTTTTTAAGCCTCTACAATAACACATTGAAGAGTTCTACATGCTCTAGGTCTAACTCTCCATTTTTTACCCTAAACAATATTGCATTTTTCATAAGACCACATATCACAATAATGCTTCTTATTGTATCCTACAATTGAACCATAATCCACTCCCTTCCCTTATTCCTCTCCTAATGATGTTATCAAATCTTCAACTCATGTTCATGAATTACTCTTAGAGATCATGAGTTTTTATTTACATTTTTTATTGATCCCATGTTCAAAAAAATATTTTATATGATGTCACCCAATGGATTGTGTGGAAAAATATTAAAGTAAACCATACCATGTTTATTGCTTCACCCTAAAAACTCCCACATGATAGCTTACACCCTCAAAGCCAATGAAAACTATATGTTTCATTCATGATCCACCAGGATGATTTTCCCTCTCTTAATAATGTTATTGTCCCTCATGTTGCACTTTATAATTGTATACATTAATGGCATATGTAGTCCTATCAAATTATTGCACAACTAGACTCCTTTCACCCTCTTATTACATGTTATCATTATGTTTTTGCTAAACCTTATTGGTAAAAGTATATACCAGTCACCTACACTCTTAATACATTCAAATTCAACCACCATTCCTCACACATAAACTCACTACCAAATAAATTCAATTTCCCAATACTTAAGATACCATAAACACATAAATAAATCAACACTAATGATCTTTTTACACTACCTTGGAATTTACACTTTCGTTGGAATTCATAATATCAAGGTTGGGGGATCATACCGATGATGTATGAGAATCTAACGATCCCCTCAGATCTAGGATATTCCCGTACCCTGTTGTCTTTTCTGTAACATCCCTAGTGAAAATTCCATGTAATAGAAGTTAATAAAGGAAAAAATAATAACCATGGTTGAATATGGGACACTTATTCCAAGTTGAATGTTGGGAAAAACATCCTAGTGTGGTGTTCATCGGTTTATTATGACTAAAGGAAATGGCTAAGGCTTTGGAAAGGAAAAATGGAATTTTTGGCACATTTATTTATGAAAATAATGGAAATTGGGATAAAATGAAGGTGAAAGGTCACAGGCTTCATGTGAGGAGGAAAATGAAGGAAAATAATGGAAAATGAAGAAAATAGAAGCCTAATTGATAAAAAGGCTTCTAAGGATCAGTTTGTAACCTTTTGTCAGTTTATTTTGGAGCTCTCTCATTGTTCTCTCTCTCTCTCTCTCACTCTTGGACACTTATAGTTTTCTTGGAGAAATTTTGCATTGGATCAAGAAAGGCAAAGAAGGCAAGAAGAAGTAGAGATTAAGGAAGAGCAGGATCAAGCAACTACAACAGTATTCTTTGCAGGTATTGATTTGCATGTGTATTGTCCTTGCTAGATTTGGCATGCATGGTATTGCATGTGGTTCTTTTTTTGTTATGGCATGGGTTTTGCCAGATGTGACAATGTTTTCATCCTAGCCTTTCCATTTCCGGATAACCATGGTGTGATGGGGATCTCATGTTTCGGTTGAGCTAGATTGCTGGATGGATTCGAAGTTGAGTGAGGTGGATCTACGAATGATAGAGCACATGGCCTAATGGTCCCTGAACCAGACTATGGATCACTGTAAAGCCATTGGCCTAGTAACCCTTGAGCCATACTATGGATTGCGGTAAAGAAAGGATTGTGTTGTCTCAATGGGCCTCGGAATCCTTGCTAGTGAATGGCAAGATATACAGTAATGCCAAGAGGTGGATTTCTCTCCATTGGGCCTAGTAATCCTGGTTTGCGATATGCGATAAAGCCTAGAGAGTAGGTCTCGGTTTAGGGCCTAGTGATCTAGTGTTGATTACAATAAATCTGAAGAGACTAGGAGACGGGAAAATTCCTCATGGTGTAGGTGGAGAAATCTGATGGCATCCATGCTTGTTTGGCCTAGTGATCCGGTGGAGAACATGGTAAAGCCTGTTATTACATGTTCATTGTGTTGGCCTAGTGATATGGGATGGATTACGGTAAATCCTAGTTTCTATTGATGAGGGTGAGGTGGTTTAGCCTTGGGATGCCCTGGTTGGTTCTTTTGGTTTGAGACTCACATTCATGCTTGGAATGTGGCACGCAGGTGAATGGCTGAAGAGAGATTTGGCTCATCATTTCTATGGTCCGGTGGAACGTGGTAATTCCATCCCGATTTTAGATTTTGCATCATCAATATGTGGTCATTTATCCTTGTATTTCTATGAGTATTATACCAATTTATATGTGTATCATATGGTAATGATTTCCTTGGAATTTTTGTTGCTATTATGTTCGTTATGTATTTGTTTTATGACAGTGGTTATGCATGGATCTCATTATGTTTTTACTTGTAAATGAATTAATAATGTATCTATGACCTAATAGATGATAATGTAGCAAATGATATAAGGGAACAATGCTTCATAGTGATTCTCAGTTAAGTATGAGACCCCTATGCTTAAATCTGTTGTTTACACTGATAGATTACCTATTCGTGATATGTTTTATGAAACATATTTCATGGCTAGTAGGGGTCTAGTTAAGGGCTTGTTCAAGTATTTACATTTGTATCATTGTTTCCTTGTTATCTCTCTATTCTAAAGGTGTCATTCAATTATGGGCAGTGACCTAGGCTCTAGGCCTGAAAAAGTGCCTCAAATCTAGGGAATGTTGGCACAACACTGGGAAAAATAGTCCATGGATGCTAGCATGCCTTGGCATGAGAGTGTCCAAAGCCTCTTGGACGCTGTCAGGTCCATATCATGGGAGCCTCTTGGGGTCAAGTGGTATAAAACCTCAGTGGGACCTAGGGTCTAGCTACCCAAGTGGTTGGGATGGTTCCTGGGAGTCCTAAGATGATGTGAAAGGTTTGTATGTTGTGTTTCCATCGATTTCACTTAAGGTCACATAGGAGGTTGAACATAATCATAGTAGAATCTCATCACATGTTTACCCCAGTTAGCCGGTTACTTGGGTACATGTGGGAGGAGGGTGTTACACTTTCCAATTATAACCTCACACTCCTAGTGGAGAGGACCTTCCTCTAGGTCCTTCCCTGCAAGGGAGCGAAGCCTGATGTTACCACATGTCCCTTTGTTAGCTAGCCTGTCATTCAGGTTGTTAGCTTTCTGTCTCACGACTTGGTAGGCAAGCCAACTAAGCTCGTTGACATGATGGTTGATTCAACGGAGAGTTTTGATCAATCGCCAGTTGTATGTGACCTTGGTGATGACATTGCCTTGTTGGAGCTTGTGTTCTTCCAAAGTAGCCAGAGTCAAGTCACCTTCTATGATGAGTGGCCAGAAGCCTTGAGCTTTGGCAATGGCAAGGCCATGCTCTAATGCCTGAAGCTCAACTGCGTTATTAGTGGTAGTGCCAAGGATTCCTTCGTAGATCCATAAGATCTCCCCATCTGAATTTATAAAAGCCCCACCGAATCTAGCAGTCCTAAGATTACCTTTTGCAGCCCCATCATAATTCATCTTCACCAAATCATTTTCGAGGGGGGACCAGTGACTAGGAGCTTCAGGGTTCACATTCATTGGGTTATCTTTGTTAGGAGGAGGATGGTGTAAGTCAAGGAGGAGCAGAATTAGTTTATCAATGGGTGAGGGGGACCATTAAAGCTTAGAATTTTGGAGATGGCGACAGTTTCACGAATAACCTACTTAATTGAGGTAAGGAGGCTTTCCTCCAACTTTTTTTCATTCTTAAAAGTTTTGGCATTATGCTCTTTCCATACAGTCCAACAAATGGTACCTGGTATAATGTTCCAAGCTCTATCAACCACAGGATGGGGGGAAATTATTGTTCGCCAATTCTCCAGTGCTAGTAATGGAGGCCCTATCCCTATCTGAGGTTCTAAAAACTTCATCTGTGCACGCCCATAACCTGTTGGTGTAGTTGCAGATGTTCAAAAGGTGGTTAATGGTTTCCTAGTATGACTCACGGAGAGGGCATCTCAAGGGACCCGTGAATCCTCTTCTCAATAAATTATCCCATGTGAGAATTTTCCCCTGCATAGTCAACCAAAGAAATAGAGTGATTTTTGGCCATAGTTGTCTCTCCCATAATATTTTCCATTTTTGTTGTTGTTGAAGTTGATCATGATTGGCTATGTAGCCATATGCCTCTTTGAGATTGAAGATCCCAGATGAATATTTCCCCACTGAAGCTTATCCCCCCCTTATCAAAATGAATCTACCTTTCCTGAATGGTCTGGGAAAAGGTGCCCCATTCGAGATATTTGGGAAGGGGTTCCCAATCTTTGGCTTCCATCCAATCTCTCCATCTTTCATTCTTAGTGCTAGGTTTCCAGTAATGAGCCACCTGATTTTTACCTCTCGCTTGCATAGCCATCTGAAGTGAGGTGAACTTCTCCCTTTCTAAGACTAGTAATTGCTACCAGACATCTTCCCAAAAAAGGGCTTTCTCCCCATTGCATATCTCCCAGAAGTTGTGCTTTTGGATGATTGCTTTATTCTTCCATGCTTGATTCCAAATAGTAAAGCCCTTGATGTTTCTTGTAAGCCTAATAAGATCTCCATTTGCGTAGTTAGGTGCATATTTATCCTTCCAAATAAGACCCCAAGGTGTGAGTGGGTTTCCATCCACCTCCACCAGGTTTTAGCCCCCAGGGATTTTCCTAAAATTTTTGGGTCTCTTAGACCTAGCCCACCAGCGTTTTTGGGCTTGCAAACCTGATCACGGGGTACAAGGGCCCATTTTTTCTTTATGTTTCAAGCTCTCCATAAGAAGTTTTTCTTAACACTTCTGATGGAATTGATCACCGACTTAGGGGTGGCCATAGCTGAGAAAATACACAGGGGCATGGCTTGCAAAACTAATTTTACAAGGACCAGTTTGCTCGTTAGATCAAGGGATCGAAACCATCCAATTTGAGAGTCTTTTGTGGAGTATGTTGAGTAGGTCCTGCCAATTATATTTCCTATAGGATTTATTAGGGAGAGGAACTCCCCAGTTTTTAGAGGGGAGAGAGCAACTTTGAAAGCCAAGAATTCTAGTGATGCTTATTTGGATGGCCATAGGGGTATTTAAGAAGAAGATTTTGGATTTCTCAAGTTTCATGGAGATACCAGAGGCATCCACAAAACAGTTGAGAATATGTTTGAAGGAAACAACTTTAGTAACCATGGGGAGGCCCATCAAGAGAGTGTCATCCATGAATTATTGATGGTTTGATGAGGGGGCAGGGTTATGGAGCTTGAAGCCAGTGAGCTTGTTACTGAGGTTGGCAGCCTTGAGGGTTCTGCTCAAACCTTTGGGCATAATGACAGAGAGGAAGGGGGGAAAAGGGTCTCCCTGTATGATGCCTTTGGAGGGGCAGAAAGGCTTGGAGGGAGAGCCATTAACCAGGATAGAAAATAAGGTTCACGAGACCAAATCCGTGATCTAGTTTATGTAGTCTTGATGGAAACCAAAAGTAGTTAAGAATTCTTGCATGTAGTTCCAGCTGAGTTTGTTGAAGGCTTTCGACATATCCAATTGCATCAACATGCCAGGATTCTTTTGGGTTTTGAGAGAGTGAATCATTTCATGTGATAAGATGATGCTATCCAAAATTTGTCGACCCTCAACATACCCTACTTGATTGGAAGAGATGAGGAGGGGGAGAACAGTCTTGATTTTGTTGGCCAAAACCTTGGAGATGATTTTGTATATAACATTGCAAAGGGTGATTGGTTGGAAGTGATCCGAAGAGTCAGCTCCTTCCTCCTTCAAAATGAGAGTGAGGAAGGTGGAATTGAGTGCTTTTATCCTTGAATTCCCCCACCAGGGCATGCACTTCCTCTTTTATGAAAGGCCAAAATATTTTGAAAAAAATCAATGGTGAAACCATCAAGCCAAGGATCTTTCCTGTTAGGTATGGACATTACTTCCGCCTCCACTTCTTGCATGGTGACCTCCCGAAGGAGCATTTTTTTATGGTCCAGGTTAAGGATGGAGGGGATATTATTGGTGATTTTCTTGATGGCTTGAAATCAGTCCACTTGACGCTCCTCTAAGAGATTACTATAGAAATCATTTATATCGGTCGAGATGCACTCATGAGTATGAACTGTGCCCCCATTTATAGATTTAAGACTAAGAATTTTGTTGTTTTTCCTGTGTTGAATCATAAAGCGATGGAAAAACAAGGACTTACGTTCACCACACCTAAGGAATCGGATTCAATATTTCTACTGCCAGAGTTTCTCCTCTTGTTGAGCTTTGAATTCCTATTTCTTATGGAGGCTTCTTTCCTCTTCTTTCATTTGATCTATGAGGCCATAATGGATGATATGTTGCTAAATTTATTCCATGCTTTGTTCCAACACCTTCTTATCTTTGAAAATATTTCCAACGACTTATTTCTTCCAGTTTGTTAATTTATTTTTCATGTGCCTTAGTTTTTCTAGAATTGGTACATTTTGGTGCCAGATTGAGGTGGATAGCCTTCCCACCAATGCTTCATGTTGCCAAGGAATTTCGAGTGCTCAAGCCAAAAAACCTCAAATCGGAAGGGTTTGTTTTTGGGGGCAGAGGTGATGTGCACCCTTAGAGCAATAGGCCAGTGGTAAGAGCCTATTTGGGGAAGAATACAACCTTTAGTTTCCCAGGAGGTTAGATAGATGGCTTTTTAAAGCAAAAAATGATCAACTCTCAAGGAAATTTGTATGTCCCCGCCTCTTCTATTATTCCAAGTGTAAATGCCATTCACAGTCGGAATGTCAATCAGTCCCATTTTATCAATGGTTTCTTGGAAAATTTATGAATCTTTGTCCAGCCTACGAAGCCCTCCTTTCTTTTTAGACAAATTGAGGACCATGTTAAAGTCCCCTCCTATGATTTTGTAGGGATGGGGTATGGTGCCAAGGATTCTCATGACTGTGGTTAACATTTGTATCCTCTCATCCACCTTGTGGGGTGCATAGATGTTGGTTACACATATGGTATTAGTGGTACCTATGATGCTTAGGACCATTGTGATGGAACTTCAAGTTGCAACAAAGGAATTTAACTCATAGAGGGAGCTCTTCAAGAGAATTGATTACCCTCCAGAAAATCCAAGATCTGCATTAGAAAGGTAGCTATAGTTCCTGAAATAGTTCTTTTGCAGAGTCTGAATATTTTCCATGGCCAACTTGGTCTCATGTAGGAGTACAATGTCTGGTTTGTCTACTATGAGTTTGTGTTTTAGGATTCTTCTTTTCCCCAGGCCGTTTAGACCTCTAATGTTCCAAGAGATGCAATTCATTGATAAATATGGGGGGTTATAGTGAGATATCTTACCTTTCCCTCATTGAGTAATCTTGCTCCTAGCTCCTAGAGGAGCTGGCCTATGGTTTTCCTTCCTCTTTTCTGGCTGGGACCTTTGGGATTATACTAGTCTACCGTGATGTTTGTTAGGATTCCTTTGAGAGCCAAGTCCTCAGGGGGCTTCCTGATCATGCCTTGTTTTAGTTCCTCTTGTAATAGATAAGCTCCTTCAATTTTTTGTATGTGCTCCTCAGGTATGGCGGCTAAGCCTCCTTTTCCCATTCCTCTGCTATTGAGTTGAGGTCTACACCTTCGAGGGATTATTCTATGGCATGATCTTTAGCTGAGATTTATGACATTGTAGGTTCCATTTTAGTTTCTTCTGGAGTCTGGCCCTCCTCTTCTTTGTGGTGCTCGTGGTTATCTCCTGGAAAAAAAATTGAACCGTTGATTTTTTTATTGTTCCTATGTTTCCTTCCTTAGTATTATCACATGAGATTAGTTCCTTGCACTCTTCTTGTAAGGTTTCAAATTTATTTTTGTTGGTTGTTTGATGTGTTCCTTGTTTATTGTGAGTCTTCTTGTTGTGCCTTTTTCTAGGCCACACATTAGTGTTGCCTTGTTTTTCAGTCTTTTTTTGTGCTTGAGTATTGTTTTGATGAACTTTGTTTTGTGGGCTGTCTTTGAATAGGTGCCCATTCTCATGGCATTTTCTGCAATGAAAGGGTATATGTTCATAATCTATATTCTATAGCCAAGCTTCATCCCTAAAGACTAACTTGATTTCCTCTGGTAGTTTCCCTAAAACATCCATGTAAACATAGATTCTTACATAGGAAAAATAATAACCATTTTTGGTGCCCTTTGACATTTTAATATATTCCCCCAACTTATATCATATTCCTTTTAACACTGATGGAAACTAATATTCTGTGGGTAGAGAGTAGAGCCTTACGCAAACAAGGACTCTGGTGAATCCCTCCTTTTTAGGAGTGAAATTTTCCTTCCATTACCACATGTAAAAGCTAGTTTAGTTGAAGAAGTATGGGCCTCTTTTGAAGATGTGGTCCCTATCTTCCAGGAGGTCGAATATAACAGTGAAGAATCCTTTTCGTCCCAACTGCAGCTGAATCCCTCATTTAGGGCACCATTTGTTTTGTATCCACCAATTCAACACTTTTTCCGTAGGCCATATCCCCATGAACTTGCAGATGATGGCATGCTCCTGCATGAAGTCCTTGTAAGCTTCCACATCCGGGTCTTGAATCTCTAGCACAAGAATTTTTTTTTTTTCGCTTTGGGTTTCTAGTTATTATTGGTTTTTTCTTATGTCCTTTGGGTATATTTTGCATTTTCATGGTCAGTTCCAGCCTCCACTCCTTCTTGCGAAGTCGAAGCTTCTTTTGATGTGTTTCCATTAGATTTTTTGTTTACTCCTGTGACTTTATTTTTCCTAGAAGAGTGGAATGTATTGTATGTGGTGAGCCTTGTGAAGAACGATGTTTCAGGCTCCTTACTCTTTCCCGTAACATAATCTTAACAGAGTAGAGATCTCAGAAACCCTAGAAGCAGAGAGATTTATGAAACCCTAGCAGAGCAAACTGAAAATTTGGGTTAACTATTTTGAGGTATTCTTTTGTCTCGTATCAATATATATTTCATGTAAAAGAAAAATGTAGAAAAATAAATTATTATTACTATTATTTTAATCAAACAAAGAATTTTATTCATGCTTCTAGGGTTTATTGAGTCAAAAGAAAATTTGTCTTGAGTCAAAGTCTTATTTGGAGTATTTGTAAGAAAAGAAAAATTATTTATCTTGAGTAAAAAAGAGTCAATTTGTCCTCCACAAGGCCAAGTCGTATCTCCTGGATAAGTTGGCCCAAAAGGTCACTTATTCGACCTCCCAAATGTGTATATATATAGAGAATTTTTACCTCCATTGGAGAACCGATTAATCACTTTGATTTTTGTTCAAGAAAGAAGAAGAAAATCAACAAAGTAAAGGTAGACATAGAGAAGTAAAAGGAGAGAGAAAACCTTTTTTTCTTCCCTAATCTATTCACACGTGTGAGTATCTTTTGTGGTTTTCATATTTGTTACAAGGCTGAAATTTCAGGTGGGGAAGATTTCAAGGATTGATCAGAATTGAGAAAGTTGACTAGTGTTGAATTTTATTGACTTTTATTTGCTGGAAATGGATTGAAGGAGGTCTGACTTGGATATTTGTGGCAATCTTGGTCTTGGTCTTGGCTCTTGAATATTTCAATTTTAACTGATTCTATAAGATGATTATTTTTCTTGGGTTTTCCACTTGTGGGGTTTTATCCTGGCTTCAAGCCTAATTTCTTGTGTTATTTGTTCCTTGAGCTATTCATGTGTTGTATTTTGGTAATTTCTTGATGAAAAAGAAAATGAATTTTGATAAGAAGCAAAAAAACATTCACAAGTAATTATCAAGGAATATAAATCTACTCTAATTTATAAGCACTTTGATTTCTCAACATGTTATTAGAGCTAAGGTGAAGGTAAGGTAGTTTGAAGATCACATGTTGTTGGCACTTTTCTTGAAGGCACTCTTGTAGTAGGAAAAAAGGATTGAAGGTTTGTACCCTTATCATTATCGAGTCCTAGAAGAAGTCTAGGTGAAAAGAGTGAAGCCTCTATTGGGAATATCAAAGTAATAGTTAACAATAATCCAAGAATCTTTTGTGGCATTGACAAAATTTTGAAGTACATATTTGAGTTTCATGGAAGTTAATCCAATTTTGTTGCATACATACAGGTATAAGATTGAAATATATGTATAGAAGGTCTGAAATCATTTATATCAAATACTAGATCGATTCTATGGAATGAATTTGAGGAATGGTATCCTCTAAGCTCACAAGACATATTCATCCATGTGTTATGCAAAGTTTAATATCTCTCTAAAGCTAATACGAGTTCCATTGGCACAAGAAAAGTTCATTATTTCTATTGATAAACCATAAAAGCATTAAATCTCCTATGACATATGAATTCAAGTTCTATAGCATACCTATCTAAGTTTTGTAGCACACAAGTTCAAGTTTTGGGACACACATATCAAAAATTCTGAAGATACTTACATCCAAAATTCCTAAGGCATGTGAGCAAGATTCTAAGATACTATTGGTGCAAATATCTTGTTGTATTATCTTTGTGCTAGGCCGAAATAATGGACAAAATTTAGGACAAATGTTTGACTTTTATGGATAGTTTTGAGGAAAATGTCAAGTCTACATCAAAGCTCTTCTTACATATTCAAAACACTCAATATTATATTCAAGACAAATAAGGACTCTTTACAGATGAAATTAGAAGTTACAATTTCTCTTTGCTAGCAATAAAAAAAATCAAAAGACCAAGCGCATTCATGATATCTAACTAATCAAAGTACTGCAGCTGACATATATTATTATTTGGAGACCATTCATTCTTGACATCCAAAAATACTAGTATATATATAATCAATACAATTATGTGGAACTATGATTATATACCTAAGAGACAAAGGAAAAAAGTGTGGTACAGTTAAAGGAACTAAAACCATAGGGATCATCTCCAAGGAATGAATAATGAATACATACAAAGCAACATCTTTTTGTGACATTTATAGCAACATAATTGAGTTCATTATGAGACCATGGATACCACAATGAATGAGGCATCTAGAGGATAGAAGTATGGAAACTTGTGTCCAGAAAAAATACATAAGACAACTCTCTTGAAGAATGAAACCTTCCTGAATGCATCTCCTTGATTCGTATCCTAGTTTGAATACCAAGACATTGGAACTCTGTGGATGAATTTTGAAATGAAACTTTATCTCTATGACACTAATGCATGAAGAAGTCACACTAACTAGATATCCTTCTTATATATAATAAAATGATGAGTGACATCAATGAAGCCAACCTAAAGTTTGAAAGAAGTTATTTAAAGGATTAAAACAAAGTTGCAAAGTGACAGAACTGAAGAACATTACTCTTTTTGGGATATGTATAAAGGGTGATGAAGTTCATCTCTGCAAAATGAATATGAGAAGTAGTTTATGTTGAATGAAGTCAATATATGTCAACTAGAGGAATAAGACGAGATCCCTACAAAGAAGGACAGTTAAAATAAAAAGGGTGCGTATAATTTTTTTTCTTTTGCATCAAAGCATCTATGTCAATTATATTGAACATAACACTAAGGCTTCTAGGTCATGATGAAGCTTAGTCTAGAAAATAAGATTAAGCTAATAAAATAGTGACAAGGTGTGCATAAATGCATTAACTTACCTGATAGCATTCATATTCCCTCTTTACATATGTAGACTATGTTTCATGATCAAGGAATGAAATCCTTGTTGGTAGGAAAAAATTACCTAAGGTAAGGGTTGGCAACCTCAACAAATCGAAGGTATGATATCAAAAAGAAGCATACATTCAAGCAAATAAACTATGTAAACTACTAAATTTGGGTCTAAGAGGAGTACCCATAAGTCCTATGTTTGATGTCAATCCCATAGGGTCCAAACCCTCTGCTTCCTCCAAAGTGATCAAACCTGAAACACAGTTCAGAGAAGCATATACATAGAAAGTAGTTCAAATTGTGTGCATAATAAACATGTTAGATCATAAAGCATAAACAAATAAATCATGATATACTAGACATGAATCATAAAAAACATAAGATCATAACATATCAAGAACAAGAAAAAGCTTCTTTATTGATATCAGCAAATAATAGTGGAAAGATACAACCTGATCCAACCATGGCACCAACAAAACCTTCCTCTGGATCCGTCCATCCCAAGCCTCAAAGATAACCTCTCAAGCATGTGCAAAAGGATGCCATATAATAGAAGATGAGAATATATGCAAGGAAACAAGGGTTTCCTATGACTAGGAGTGTATGAGGCACAGGGAAAATCAAACTTGATCTGCAGACAAAAAGGAATATAATGTTGATATCTGATCACCTTCTATCCTTTAGGCCTTCCCATGAGGTGTATAACTACCACTATAAATTAGTTGATTCAGTTAGGCCACAGGATCCTATAGGTGGGATTTTGGCAAAGCCCATAAACCCCACTCGAGAAATAGGAAATATTTTTATTTTTTCATATTTTAATTATGTACACATGTTCTATATTATGGTATCCACGTGTGTACGTTTTTTTTAAAGGGTAGAGTTGCATATGGAATTAAAAAATTTATTTTTTAATAAATTATCAAGTCTTAATTGGAAAGGGTTGCCCAAGGCCATATCAAATCATCAAAACTACAGGAGTGTTGAATGCTACTATAACAATTCTTTGTATAAAAATCATGTGAATAATATATCTAGGGTTTTGCAATATGCTTGTAGAGTTTTGAAATTCTATAATAGGTATTGGTGACTATGGGGGATCTAGGGTTCATAAACCCTACCAAATAATTGAGTTATAAAACCCCAGAATAAAAACCCTAACTAACCATTTTTGTTGTAAAAAGAAAATATAGCTCTTGAGATTGACATAAATGACAGCATGTTAATGTGAGAACAATATTGATGAAAAGATCCAAGCTTGAGAGGGAGTTGAGTCTCTTAAAAAGGATAAGTATTATATTCCTACTTCCTATAATTGTTACTATTGTTATGCACTTTTATGTTTGTTCTTTCATAGTCTTCTAACAAAGGTTGCAGGTCAAGACAAGATCTATGTATGATTGACTAACAAAAGGAAGATTTAGAAGAATGTAGCAAAGCACGAAGATAAGAAGAAAGTAGCTTGAAGTTTGTGTCAAAGGAATTCAAGGAAATAAGTTTACATATCTTAGCTAGAAAGAGGAAGGTGTCAAATCCTAGATGGATCTAATGCTACTTGGAGGTTGGAAGAAAATACGAAGAAGTTTATGATAAAGAAGAGAAGATGACAGATCAATGACAAGATACTTTAGCAAGAAGTTGAAGAATCTAAATATCGTTGTACCAGCAGTTGATTAGTCTGATCTAGAAATATGTTGATTGAGTAGATAGTACTAATGTTGATACCACTGATTATTGGGATATGATATGAATTTTTGGAAAAACATGAAAGCAAAACCTTGATACTAAGAAATAAGTTGTGAAAGGCTTGTGCAATAAGTTGAGTAAGTTTGGCTCCTTAAAATGTTTGATAAAAATACTTGATGATCTGTTGAAGCTACATGAGAGTTGAAAAATATATAGGAAGATCGAAGCTTGTTATGATGTGATGTAGATAGGATCCAAGCAGCTACAACTAGATCTACATGGAAGAACAATTAGTTGATGTATTGATGTAAAATGAGACAAGCTGATGATTGTGGTTATGTCTCCCTCATTGAGAGGAAGTAATGATATCCTGCCTAGTTGAGAGGGAGCGATGATGGACACCGTATTCTCCATGTTCCATGCACTATGGCTAGGACTAACAACCATAATCCTGGTGAAGACATTGATAGGGAGAATGGTGGATTGGATAAGCATATAGAACTGATACTCCTTGAGGAATGGTATCTAAGATAGGAGTAGTCTCGAGGACCGATACTCTTTGAGGATTGGGAATCTAGGATAAGAGTAGTCTTGAGGACCGATATTATTTGAGGATGGGGTGATATACAAGATAAGAATAGTCTTGTAAGGACATAACTGGTGAACATATGAATGGGGTACGTGCCTTGAGAAGTGGTGATGGTTTCCAAATGTATGCATCCTAGCATTGTGCTCTTATCTAGTGGAGAGAAAGAGCTTGTCAGTCAAGGCCTTGCTATTTTGTAATTGACAATGTTGGTTATGATGATGTTTGATGATGCATATCAATCCAAACTCTTCTTATGAGAATATTTCAATTTGAGAGTATCTTGGCATCCTATTGTGTCATTATGAATACTTCCCTAGTTAAGAGGGAGTGTTGGAAATGTAGCTAGGTTAAGTCTTCATAATTATCATTGTACTTGTATCAATATGTATTTCATGTAAAAGAAAAAGAAATTATTATTATTATTATTATTATTAGTTAAAACATGTTCTTCGTGCTTCTAGAGTTTATTGAGTCAGAATAAAATTTTCCTTGAGTCAAAGTCCTATTTGGACTATTTGTTAAAATAGAAAAAATATTTATTTTGGGTCAAAAAGAGTCAATTTGTCTTCCACAATACCAAGTCGTCCCTTATGGACAAATCATCCCATAAAAGCAATTATTTGACCTCCTAAATGTGTATATGTAGAGAGAAATTCGACCTCATTGAATCACCAATTAACCACTTTGATTTTTGTGCAAGAAAGAAGAAGAAAATCAACGAAGTCAAGGGAAACAAAGAGTGAAGTAAAAGGAGAGAGAAAGTCTTGTTTTTCTGCCCTAATATATTCACATGTGTAAGTATCTTCTGTGATTTTTTAAATCTGTTGCAGGGCCTGAAATTCAAGGGGATGGGATTTAAGGGATTGACCAGAATTGAGAGAGTTGACTAACATTAACTTTTGTTGGCTTTGATTTGTTGGAAATGGATTGAAGGATGATTGACTTGGATATTTGTGGCAGTCTTAGTCTTTGTCTTGGGTCTTGAATATCTCACTTTGATCTAATTCTATAAGAAGAGGATTTTTCTTGGGTTTCCCCCTTGTGGGGTTTGTCCCTAGCTTGGAGCCTAATTTCTTGTGTTCTTTATTTCTTGTGATCTTCATATTTTGTATTTTGGTAATTTCTTGATGAAGAACATAAAATTTAATAAGAAGCCAACAAACATTCACAAGTAATTATCAAGGAAAAGAAATCTACCATAATTTATAAGCACTTTAATTTCTCAACATCTTATTGCTTATTTTAAAGTTGATTTTGGTTAGGACATTTTTTGTTTTGAGGCCCATTTTTTACCTCAAAATTCCCCTAATGACAAGTACCATTGTAATAAATAAAACTAGAGTCGCTTGAATAGAAGAAAATAAGTCTATCATATTAAAAATGAATAAAACATTGAAAGAATACAGGGAAAAGACAGAAATGGTACAACATCATGTGGAATATTACAAAGTAGAAATAGAAAGACTCACTAAGTTTAATACATATGCTATGGAAGCGCAATACGAGTTGAATGTGGCCCATAGGCTGTTATACAAAAGGTTGTAAAATATAAAGATGTATTATCACAATCTTTAGCTTTTTCTAATAAAGTGAAAGGTAAGAAGGTCGAGTAAGAGGGAGTGTGGATAAGTCTACAAAAAAATCAAGAATAAATAAAATAAATAAATAAAAACTCTTACAAACATCCCAAAGATGAGTAAGAAAGACATTGAAGCAACTAACTTCATGACAAAAATTCTATTCATTCATTTTAGAGAGTCCATTGCACCTAGAACAACAAAATAATATGGAAAACCTAGAAAACATCATAAAATTGGAGAGGGTGGTTATAGAAACAACTCTATAAGTCACCAAGGATATGTTGATAGAATATATTTATAGTGTACATTAACATAATTAATTCATTTCTAAATGCATTACAAAATGGTATAAAACTAATGTGGAGAGAATTAATAATGTATGAAGTGGAATTGGTGTGGTTGAATTTTTTGCGAGTCTTTAGCATACAATTACCCTATTATATCTAGGGTGCATACAAGTCCAAACTAAAGGCAGGATATAACTTTAAAAATTGTGTCTTTGAAACTAAAGGCCAAAAGAAACATTCGTGAATTACTTGGTGTTAGATAACCTATAATGTAATATTTTGAAAGGAAATAAGGGAAACATTCGTGAATTACTTGGTGTTAGATAACCTATAAATGTAATATTTTGAAAGGAAATAAGGGGTTTCTTCTTGCGGCAATTTTGTAAACTTCTTTAGAGAATTTACGAGGAGAAGGCACCGTCATCCAAGCTAAGAGAAAAACTATGATTCTAATGATGTATGTGCATGGAATTTCTTATCATTTTTCTTATGATTAGAATTTTTGTAAGAATGATTTTGATTACTCTGTATTTTAAAATGGAGTCTTACTTAAAGTTGTTTTTATATTTGTTTTTAGTTGCTTCTCTATAGCCTATGAATATGTATCTATAACCATGTGTTTAATTAAATGTATCTACAATCAGTTATTTTGGATGATAATTGGTTAGGTATATTTCAGTGGTTTATTTAGTGATTTTTTTAGTGAAGATAATTGATTTTATTAGCTTCCAACTTCTTTATGTATATTTTATTAGGTCAAATCCTAAACCTCTCAGATTTAATAATAGGACTATTATTTTAAAAAAATTTAGAGTTGAATCTCTCATGCTTGCCTTCAATTGTTAATTGCCTATTGATTTGTACATTCAAATCAAACAAATTATTCGTTTTTTTTGTCAAATTAGTTTTATTTTCTTATTTTAAAATATTCCATATAGTTGTGTTTTCCTTTAGATTTTCAAAAATGTTTTATCTATTTTTCTTTGAGTTTTTTTCCTCTACTTTTCCTTTTTATTATTCTTTTCTTTTCTTTGATTTTGTTTTTGTTTGCAACAATGTATTTTTTTTTGTCATGGTTTACATATATTTATGATTTTAACCTTTAGAAAATAAATATGCTACTTGTATCACCCATGTTTATATTCGGAGGTTGATTTCATATTTTTGGTTCTCAGCGATATTGATTATCAATACCACAATTTCAATATTTTTGTAATGTTAAACCTAAAGAAAATGGGGTGTTACTACTATCATCATTTTTTGTTTTTTGGGTTAATTTTAAGGTTTTTGTTTGGAATAGTATAGGTTGTTGATTCCATGAATTCAGCAAAGTTGTAATCATAACCCCGAAAAGTGTGGTGATGTTATGAGCACCACATTTTGTTTTTTAGATTCAATTTTAAGTTTGTTGTGTGTAGCTTTACAAGGATTTAAGGCGTGGAAAAATGTTATAATTATAATCCAAAAAAAGGGATCCCAAGAGCAACATTTTTTTTTCAAGAATATATTTTGGTGTCTTTGACCTTAAAATATGAGTATTCAAGATTACAGTTCTCATTTTAAAATCACAATTTTCATCTAGGAACTTTGTTTAAAAGAACAATGAGAAAAATAAAAAAGAAAAATGTTGCAAAATATAAAAATCTATAATGCATTTATTGACCTATTTACAAAGCTACATTTGCATTGGTCATTGGAGTAGTGATATTTTTGTTGATGCCACTAAAAGCACCCACATTTTCCAACCAACACCTTCCATATCTATTAATCCCCCTAATATTGCAAGTTTTGAAAGAGAATGCATTCAAAAAGCTTTATTTATGTTATATGAGATGTCAAGTAAAATAATGTTAAAAAGTTAATTCCAATACATTATTATATAAAACATGTAGACTCGAGTCCCTAAGACAAATGCCAAACTTGTCTCTATAAGGTATTTTTAGTGATATCATGCCTAAGAAATTGGAGGGTGATTATTGTCCCTTGAAATATAATTGTTGTGATATGAAATGTAAGTTTAGTGCATGCTTGAAACCCCTTATTTTTTATTGTAATAACATCTTCTCCATCTCAAATAACTCTTTGAGGTCTTATAAATTTGAATTCTGAGATTTCTATTTCATCATAATTTATAGTTTTTCTTTAACTCACTTTGTTGTCACTTTATTGTTTTCATGTTAATTATACTCTATAACTTTAGTTTTGATTTTAGTTAGGTGTTTTCGTATTCTAGGAATTTTCTTTTATATCAATGAGTTGGTTAATTTAAGGTTTTAAAATTTGTAGGTGGGTTAGTAGGTTATGTCATTTTGAATTTTAGAATTGAATTAAAATAAATAGAAAATGGTCACTTCCTTGTATTTTTTTAAGTTATAAGAGAAATTTTGTTAAACCCTATGAAGTATTTTTACCCCTTGTTGCATAACTCTGATACTAATGCAACTACATAAGGAATCTCTTTTCTTATTTTTGTAATAGATTTCTTAGATCGAACCCTCTACCTATTTATATATATAAACAAATCATGTCTACTAAAAATAGAAAATAAGATATGTTTATGACTAAAATAAAATAACTCAAACAAAAAACGTGAAATTTAAATTTAAAAGGCAAAAATATTTCTTGAAATATATAAAGTTTATTATAAAAACAGATACATCTAAAATGATTATTAAAAATTTATATTAAACTAATAAAAAAAATTACATTAAAAAAAGTTAACATAAAAATCCCAAATAAATTATTAAAAAAATATATTTTATATTCAACTAAAAAACATAAAATAAATAATCACTTCTACTTAATATATGTGAAAGCTTCACATTTCAAAATAATATTTGGCTCTAAAATATCTAAATAATGGTGACAATTCATAGCTTGACATCGTTAGTCCCTCTCTAAGGCTATAAAGGGTTTATAATGATGAATGGATTCTTGACACCATATTAATATGTTGTTTAACTCTTCACCAAAGTTTAACATAGAAAAACAATATCTTTACTTTATATTAATATAATTAAAAATTAACTTTCCGTTGTATGCTTGTCATTATATGTGGTTACTTGTATTTATAAAAAAGACGAATAGTTGCATAAGGTGGACATTATTTGGGTGCTGGAGTTATATAAGTTTTGTTGTTTTAAGACAAGTTTCTGAGGTCCTTTTTAAAGTAGCCTCTTCTTTTAACAAAAATAATTGTCATTTATAAATTGATACTTTTAATGTTGCCGCTTTTTAATCATAGATGGGTGTTGTATATTAATTAATAGTCTTTTTATAGTTTAAGTTTGCGTGGTTAAAAAAATGTGGCTAAAATTAAGTTAATATGTTATTATATTTAGTTTATGAGATTTTGAATTAAAAGGCATTTTTTGCTTTAAAAAATCATCAATTCAACCTAATATTATGAATTAGCTAATAAAAAAAAGTTAATATATTTTTATTCCAATTTTTAAAATTCCAAAAGATTTTTTAAGCAATTTTTAAAATAATTTTTATATTATAATAATTAAAGAAGCTAGTTTCATATTTTAAGTTAATATACTCCTATTCTAAGTTTTAAAATTGTAAAACAAATTTAACACAATTTTTTTTAGAAGTTTACCTTTTATAGAATCTAGTTTCATATTTTAAAAATGTTAGTCCAAAGAAAATTCTAAAAAATCTTAAGTGTGCATATATATATATATACCTTAATGATACAATTTCTATATATCAATGAAGTAGCTTTAATCCAATTAATTTTTTATGTTATTATATGTTATGTTATTATATGTTATTTTGATGTCTTAGTGGCATTATTGTGATATTACATTAAGCATTGGATACATTATGATGTCATAGCAGCTTAAGTTTAACAAAATATACATTGAGTTTTTAATGATAACCCTAAGATTCCAATAATTTCCTAGAAGAATATCCCTCACAAACTAGCATATGTGAACCACCTTTATCATCAAACTTACATTTAAAATTGGTTGATCATCGCCAATAAAAGGTGTTTTTAAATTGACACATGGAACCCTTTTATTGCCAAATGCATGTCAAATTTCCATTGGATATTGATGATTGTTTGCAAAAAAATTAGCTAACAAACTGACACATGGATACCTATAGTTATTAGAATTTCAATGAAAGACCAATAATTCAGGGTTTCAATGTATTTTAGATAATAAGCCCCATATTAAAATATTTCTTATTTCAATGTGATTATGAAAAAAATAATAGCAACATCAGATTGAAAATTATACCAAAATTCAAGAAATTTAATAACAAGGGCCTTCCAAAAATAGACTGGGGTAATTACGCCCCAAGCATACTAGCAAAGGTATCAGAGGTAGTAACGCTGATCTACAGACAACAGCCTTCAACCTTTTCCGATGCAAGCCCCCAAGCTTCGCAAGTGTGCCCTCCAGAGGTACTGTTGAACATGATACAACGTCAACCTTAGGTGCCATGGGATTCCCCTCCGCAGCCACCTGTGTGGTTCCTAGGATAGGCAACTATGGTCACCAACTCATATCTGAAGTCGAGCAGAACAGTCGTGAGGTAGGATCCGACAAGTAAGAGAGGGAGTATCTCTCATCCTTATCTTCACAAACCCTCGTGCTTTACTCCCAGTCACGGAGCTTTCCCGGTCTCCCTAATGCTATTGAATTTCGCTCATTAATCAAACTTCTATGTTTGGTAACTTAGATCGGCCTTGGAGAGTTAACTCTCCTCTCACCTAATCCAAGGCCCTAATAAACCTAAACTTGTTGGTGTATTCTGATGGCAATACAAAAGTTCTAGTTTATTTTAATTAAGCGCTTGATTTTAATGGTTGTTCTTTTAAGTGAAGGGTATAGATGGAAGTGACACCAATGGTTTTTGTATGATGCAAAAGAAATCAATGAAAAACTAACTACATGAATGCAATCATTTGTTCTTCGATGAAAAGAGATCTCTACGTGGGTTCTACAAAACTTCTATAAAGAAAAATACTTTTTCTTTTCTTTTCTTGAAACACACTTCACACATGCAAAAACTAAAAGACTACTAATATAGCTCATGGATACATCATTAATATCTTAAGAATATCTATTGATGCATCCCCTGATGACGGACTCACTTAGTAGTCTGAAACGTTGAGTTCACAAAACTCTATAATAGGTCATTCCTCCTCTATCAAAAGACTACTAATGCTTTTACAATGCAAACTATCGTAATGCAAGGTGTAATGAAGATGCAAGATCCTAAATCACTCTAAAAAACGAAAGCAATTGTTTATAACTATTAATGAGCCAACTTAAGTATTGAAGAGGATACAAATGTCGAATACAAAATTCTCTCCAAACAAGAAGGACAAATCGCAAAAGATCGCAATTCACTTTCAAAAATCAAAAGAAACCAAAATCAAACTTGGCAAAAGAAAACAAAAACAATGTTTAAGTATGGGGGTTTACGCAGTGCATTATATTAGATATCATTTTGGGATTCAACTGCGTTAAGTAAGTCATTCACGTATGACCATTTCCATGAGAGGCATTCGTAACTGACTAATTTCTCATGATTTTTGAATAGTTCACTTAGCACTCATTGCATCGGGTGATGCTCACAGGGGTGAAGAAGTGGGATTGAAACTAGTGAAATGAATCACATAGCATCAATCATCACTTCCGGGGCTTGCACCCGGTAACCAAGACTTCCCAGGAGGTCACCCATCCCAGAACTCCTCTGGCTCAAGCGCGCTTAACTGTGGAGTTTTCCCCACAATCAAGCCCACTTAGCTTGCTACCCCATTTGCAAAACCTTAGCAAGTATTGTGCCTCATGAACCATTCAAGTAGAGATCCCTTGACTCTTTTTGAATTTAAGTATAGGGGTTTACGCAGTGCATTATATTAGATATCATTTTGGGATTCAACTGCGTTAAGTAAGTCATTCACGTATGACCATTTCCATGAGAGGTAGTCGTAACTGACTAATTTCTCATGATTTTTGAATAGTTCACTTAGCACTCATTGCTTCGGGTGATGCTCACAGGGGTGAAGAAGTGGGATTGAAACTAGTGAAATGAATCACATAGCATCAATCATCACTTCCGGGGCTTGCACCCGGTAACCAGGACTTCCCAGGAGGTCACCCATCCCAGAACTCCTCTGGCTCAAGCGCGCTTAACTGTGGAGTTTTCCCCACAATCAAGCCCACTTAGCTTGCTACCCCATTTGCGAAACGTTACCAAGTATTGTGCCTCATGAACCATTCAAGTAGAGATCCCTTGACTCTTTTTGAATTTAAGTATGGGGGTTTATGCAGTGCATTATATTAGATATCATTTTGGGATTCAACTGCGTTAAGTAAGTCATTCACGTATGACCATTTCCATGAGAGGTAGTCGTAAGTGACTAATTTCTCATGATTTTTGAATAGTTCACTTAGCACTCATTGCATCGGGTGATGCTCACAGGGGTGAAGAAGTGGGATTGAAACTAGTGAAATGAATTACATAGCATCAATCATCAATTCCGGGGCTTGCCCCCGGTAACCAGGACTTCCCAGGAGGTCACCCATCCCAAAACTCCTCTGGCTCAAGCGCGCTTAACTGTGGAGTTTTCCCCACAATCAAGCCCACTTAGCTTGCTACCCCATTTGCAAAACCTTAGCAAGTATTGTGCCTCATGAACCATTCAAGTAGAGATCCCTTGACTCTAATATAATGCACTGCGTAAACCCCCATACTTAAATTCAAAAAGAGTCAAGGGATCTCTACTTGAATGGTTCATGAGGCACAATACTTGCTAAGGTTTTGCAAATGGGGTAGCAAGCTAAGTGGGCTTGATTGTGGGGAAAACTCCACAGTTAAGCGCGCTTGAGCCAGAGGGGTTCTGGGATGGGTGATCTCCTGGGTATAATGCACTGCGTAAACCCCCATACTTAAATTCAAAAAGAGTCAAGGGATCTCTACTTGAATGGTTCATGAGGCACAATACTTGCTAAGGTTTTGCAAATGGGGTAGCAAGCTAAGTGGGCTTGATTGTGGGGAAAACTCCACAGTTAAGCGCGCTTGAGCCAGAGGAGTTCTGGGATAGGTGACCTACTGGGAAGTCCTGGTTACCGGGTGCAAGCCCCGGAAATGATGATTGATGCTATGTGATTCATTTCACTAGTTTGAATCCCACTTCTTCACCCCTGTGAGCATCACCCGATGCAATGAGTGCTAAGTGAACTATTCAAAAATCATGAGAAATTAGTCAGTTACGACTACCTCTCATGGAAATGGTCATACGTGAATGACTTACTTAACGCAGTTGAATCCCAAAATGATATCTAATATAATGCACTGCGTAAACCCCCATACTTAAATTCAAAAAGAGTCAAGGGATCTCTACTTGAATGGTTCATGAGGCACAATACTTGCTAAGGTTTTGAAAATGGGGTAGCAAGCTAAGTGGGCTTGATTGTGGGGAAAACTCCACAGTTAAGCGCGCTTGAGAAAGAGGAGTAGCGGGATGGGTGACCTCCTGGGAAGTCGTGGTTACCGGGTGCAAGCCCCGAAATTGATGATTGATGCTATGTAATTCATTTCACTAGTTTCAATCCCACTTCTTCACCCCTGTGAGCATCACCCGATGCAATGAGTGCTAAGTGAACTATTCAAAAATCATGAGAAATTAGTCAGTTACGACTACCTCTCATGGAAATGGTCATACGTGAATGACTTACTTAACGCAGTTGAATCCCAAAATGATATCTAATATAATGCACTGCGTAAACCCCCATACTTAAATTCAAAAAGAGTCAAGGGATCTCTACTTGAATGGTTCATGAGGCACAATACTTGCTAAGGTTTTGCAAATGGGGTAGCAAGCTAAGTGGGCTTGATTGTGGGGAAAACTCCACAGTTAAGCGTGCTTGAGCCAGAGGAGTTCTGGGATGGGTGACCTCCTGGGAAGTCCTGGTTACCGGGTGCAAGCCCCGGAAGTGATGATTGATGCTATGTGATTCATTTCACTAGTTTCAATCCCACTTCTTCACCCTTGTGAGCATCACCTGATGCAATGAGTGCTAAGTGAACTATTCAAAAATCATGAGAAATTAGTCAGTTACGACTACCTCTCATGGAAATGGTCATACGTGAATGGCTTACTTAACGCAGTTGAATCCCAAAATGATATCTAATATAATGCACTGCGTAAACTCCCATACTTAAATTCAAAAAGAGTCAAGGGATCTCTACTTGAATGGTTCATGAGGCACAATACTTGCTAAGGTTTTGCAAATGGGGTAGCAAGCTAAGTGGGCTTGATTGTGGGGAAAACTCCACAGTTAAGCATGCTTGAGCCAGAGGAGTTCTGGGATGGGTGACCTCCTGGGAAGTCCTGGTTACCGGGTGCAAGCCCCGGAAGTGATGATTGATGCTATGTGATTCATTTCACTAGTTTCAATCCCACTTCTTCACCCCTGTGAGCATCACCCGATGCAATGAGTGCTAAGTGAACTATTCAAAAATCATGAGAAATTAGTCAGTTACGACTACCTCTCATGGAAATGGTCATACGTGAATGACTTACTTAACGCATTTGAATCCCAAAATGATATCTAATATAATGCACTTTGTAAACCCCCATACTTAAATTCAAAAAGAGTCAAGGGATCTCTACTTGAATGGTTCATGAGGCACAATACTTTCTAAGGTTTTGCAAATGGGGTAGCAAGCTAAGTGGGCTTGATTGTGGGGAAAACTCCATATTTAAGCGTGCTTGAGCCAAAGGAGTTCTGGGATGGGTGACCTCCTGGGAAGTCCTGGTTACCGGGTGCAAGCCCTGGAAGTGATGATTGATGCTATGTGATTCATTTCACTAGTTTCAATCCCACTTCTTCACCCCTGTGAGCATCACCCGATGCAATGAGTGCTAAGTGAACTATTCAAAAATCATGAGAAATTAGTCAGTTACAACTACCTCTCATGGAAATGGTCATACGTGAATGACTTACGTAACGCAGTTGAATCCCAAAATGATATCTAATATAAAACAATGTTTTTTGAGATCTTTTCTTTTTCAAGAAACAACCAAAAAAACTTCTTGAAATCACTCTAAATGCCACTAAAACTCAAAGATCAAAAGAAGAGCATAAGGAGTCCTTGCAAGTTACAAAATGAACGAAAACTTGAGCAAGAATGCTTCAACTTGTACAAAATGACCCAAACAGTAGCAAAGATCTTGACAAACTGACCAAGAAGCTAGGAAAGAAATACTTTCAAATTTGTCAAAAAGACTTTCAAAAAGCAATAAAAGCTATAAGGCCACAAAATGAAGGAAAGCAAAGCAAGTAGACCAAAAACCAAGCTTGACACTGAGATTGAAAACAATCTCCTATTCTGGAGGTCTAGAACAATCAAGAACTTCTAAATGAAGTCTTGTGTGCCAAAACACCAATTACAAACTCGCTCAAAAAGCAAACCTAGGCCAAATATTTTCAATGAGGAAGAGACTTCGAAACAGTAAGCTTGCAGAATAATGAAATTCTTCAAACAAAAATTGACCACTCAGAGACTAATCAGACAAGGCAACAAATCTTTCTAGGGGAGAAATTTGAAAAAGCAATGCAAAAAATGGTATATGTGACCGTGTTCAAGCACAGAGGCGTGTACATGAGCTTCTGATAAAGGAAAATCGAGTATATGCAGGTTCACTTCGTAGAAACAAGCATGTGTACGCTACTGTAAACAGAGTAAAAAGCGTATACAAAGATTTGCAAGAAAAGTAAAAAACAAAGCCAGATAAAAAAGATCAGACTTAAGGTCTGAGACTCTAGTAGACCAAATAATACTGTAATAGCAAGCAAACCAAAGACTAAGCCCTGATTGACACTGAACAACCCAAACAAGGAATAACAAGATTGTTATCCCCAGCAGAGTCGCTAATTAGGTTACGAGAATAAGTACCCTAGGGCTTTGGGTTAAAACCCCAACAGAGAAGAAGAAGACTACAACAAGAAACAATCATACAACTCAGGCAAAATGCTTATATAAAAAAACTACGTAAGAGTGACCGTACCCGGATTTCCTTCGTTCGAGTAGGTCCTGTAGGGTTCAGACCCTCTGCAACTCCCGATGTTCTTCAGATCTGAAAATCATTCAATTCGAACATACATAGCAATATAGAAGTAAAGCATATTCACGAAATTTGACTTTATATCATATAAGCTAATGATTAGTTATACATCAAAATAACATTCATACATGAATTACAACATAATTTGATGCATAAACAAAGTTGTTTTCGGAAACAAGACAACATTTCTTTTACTGCAGTAAGCTATAAATAACATGGAGAGAATTCACCTGAGTCTTCTTCTTCTAGCTCCAAGCGGAACCGTCCTCCAGATTTGTCCTATCCCAGCCTTCAACAATCTTCTTCCATAACCAACACCATGATATCTCAAGCAAGAGGGAGAATATCTATAATCAATGAAATAAGGGTTTCCTGAAGCTTGGGGAAGTGCATGAGGCACAGGGATTCATCAGACTGAGTCAGGGATAATCTCAGTATAATAACTTTATCTCTTCTCCTCCTTAAGGCCTTCCCATAGGAGTCTATTTATACTTCTCCCAATTAGTTTTTTAGTTGGGAAACAGTTGGGCCATGTGCAATAGGAGGTAATCAAAAGGTAAAACCTGCGAACTCCACCCATAATTAAGGAATTTTAATTTTTTAAGTGTTTTAACACATATACATGGGTTTAGTATTGACTAACCCACGTATACACGCTTTTATCTAAGGGAAAAGTAGCGTACAAGGAATAAAACATTGTTTTTAATATATTTGGACCAAGTCTGGAAGGAGGGGTTGCCCTAAGCCATAAACCAAGCATCACAAATACCAAGGGTGATAAATGGTGCTATAACAATAGTTCACATTAACAAAATAATCATCACCGTATATTTATGTAGTAAAAAATTTACATAATTCATAATACTCAACATTTATCACCATTCCATACATTCAAAACTCACATAATCTAACCTCACTAATTTGTATCTAGCTCGTCAACTTGGTGCATCTATTCTCACTTATAGTCTGGACCTTAGGTTGGACTATAGCGATTGATCAAACATTGATTATTACTTTACACCTGACTATATATTTTTTCCCTATCTATAATGTTAGACATAGGAAACATAAATAAATAATAATAGACAAAATTATTTTCTCAATTTTCATTGGGTAATAAGTTTGATGTCTTATTATGAGCTTCTTTCCCGTGGTGTAATATTTACAATGAAAATTAGGTTATCCTAAGTTTAATTACATTGTGATGCACTGCCACTATCATGCATATATATATCCTTAAGTTATTGTTATCATAAATGGACCCAAATATCAAAGTATGGCATATTTCTCTGGCATCAAATAATTGAATGTGTTGCCCCTACAAAGATTTCAACCCACCACCTTCATCGTTTCTTTCACCCATACAAAATTCCCATCATCTATGACCTTCTTCAGCATCACAAGTAGCATGTGAAGATATGCATGTAATTGGGGTGTGGTATAGGATATGGAAATTTCTATAAGACACTTCCACATGAATGAGAAAGAGGGTTATGAGTGATTTGAATGTTGATCATTCCAATACTATTTGGTTGAAGCTTATTACTTTCCTTTTAATGCCCATGCTCCCAGATTTGTAGGTTCTTAATCTGGTGTTTTTGTTGCATCCTCTCTTCTTTAACCCCTCTTGCTTTTGGAAGTAGTAATTTTGGCTACGGGAATGGATCAGAGAGTTCTTGCAACCATCCATTCCATCATGTTCACATTCCTGCGTCTCTTGTTACTAAAAGTAAAGTTCCTCCCAGTGAAGGTCATTCTTTCTCTCTCTTTACTCTATAACAAAAGTAAAAAACTTTACTCTATAACAAAAAAATATATCTCTTTATTCTGTGTTAAAAATGGTCCTATTAACATTATATACGATAAACACTCTCTAAAGCTTCTACAACAAGCCTAGAAATTAATTGGTCAATGAACATTTGCTAAAATATAATCATATATAAAACTTTGAATTATGCCTAGAAAGTGATATCCATACCATATCTTATGGATTTATCTCATATTTTTTAGGTACATCATCCATGTGTTTGAAAAATGACAAATCTATCCCTATCCTATTTAATTGAATAACATGTACAATGGTAATATATATGAGTGTTAAGCAACCAACAAACGTGCAAATCATGCATCATTTGAGTGCTTAATGAGAAATTGAATCAACAAGAAAGACTCATATACTATCATATATGTTTAATCAAACATGGTAGTGTATGTAGAATCTACCATAAAGAGTCATTCGAAGAGAATCTATCTAGCACTTTATACAACCCTTAGAATGCATGCTTTTCAATGGCCATGATTAGTCATTATGGACCCCTATACATTTTCTCTAGTATCAATCCTCTAAGGTCAATTGACCCTAAGATTTTCTCCCACGAAAAAGAAATATTTCCCATGTACCAAATGCCCCTTCTAGAACTTTATCTAATCCTTATAATGGATGTTTTACAATGGCTATTACAATTCATTCTAGACCCTAGTGCATTTTATCTAGTATTAACCCTCTAAGTTTAAATGGCCCCAAGATTGTATCCCATAAAAAGGGATTCCCACATTCCAAATAAAGATAATCCAAATGGTCTAAAGTGGGTTGTCTGACTCAAAAATGTATTAAGACCATGAGTTTAAAATAAGTTTTTATTAGCTCCTACCTTACTTCATTTGGTTGGAAGACTTATTTACCTCTGAGGATCACTTCCTTCATCATTGATGAGCTTGAGAGGGTAGTAGAAGAGAGAGATACAATGTATATTCTCCTTGAAGAATGTAGAAGAACCAACCTTTGACTAGTGAAGATTAAGATGTAGAACCCCCATTAAAAAAAAATAACACGAAGTGCTTCATTTTATTCCACCTTCTTGTCAGATGCAATCCGAAGGCCCAAAATTTTATGGGACCTGATTAGAATAATGAAGGAAAAATATAGAAAAGGGAAAATGATATGAATAAATCAAGCTTATTCTAAAATTTGCTAAAAACAAATTTAAAACTAGAACCAGTTGTACAAACTACTACACACATCGAATCCATAACATTGACTAAATAGAAACGCATATGATTAAACCCAATCATAGAAAACATTATAACCATAGTTTAGTAGAAAGGAAAAGAAAAAGTATTTCCCCCTTGCCACAACATAACCTGAAATTGTCTAAATTCGCATTTAACGAAATCGAACTTCCTAGAAAAAATAATTCTACTTCAAATTTGCAAAGAGCTACATTGTATCTTCTCTTTGAAAAATGTATAAAAATCAAGTGAAAAATAAAACACAAAACCACCTTTTAAAAAATTAATAACATAGAGTGTTTCATTTTATTGCACTTTCTTTCCCGATGCAATGAGAAGACCCAAAAATTCTAACCCAAGTAGAAGAATGAAGAACAAAATCTAATAATAGATAAACGATGGAATAAATCAAATGTATTTGGAATTCACTAAAAATGAGTTAAAAAACAAACCCAACTATGCATATTCTTACCTGCATCTAAATCATAACATTAACTAAAGAAAAACACATATACTTTTAAACCCAATCTTAAAAAACATGATATCCATAGTTTAATAGAAACAAAAGGAAAAGGAAAAGGGTTTTTCCCTTACCACAACCTAACGAGAGGTTGTCAAATGATGTCGAGCTTCCCAAAGAACAATTGTTCTACCTCAACTTCACTTAAATTTCCATGTGGCATCCCTTTTGCAAAACAATGTGACAAAACTACAATGGAATTTACTTGATTAAAGTGCAGGGCAAAAGTCATTCATTCCAAAACACTAGCTATATTTTACTAACTGTTGTTCACGTTTTCCTATGCATCATTAATATATGGGAAGCATTCATGCATTTCACAATGAAAACAAATCATTCACCTGAAAGTTGTATGCCTTTCTTTGTAAGTGAGTTGTGACTTCAAGTTGCAAATGGCATGTAATTAATTATGGTTTTGTTGCGGGAGTAGTTTTTAAGTGTGATTTTTTTAAGTTTTTGGTAGATTTTTGGTTGGAATATGATGAAAAAAATTGTGGCTAAATTTTGATTTGTGTTTTTTAAATTAGTTTTTTGACTACATACATGGATTCAACACCTTCAAAAACTCATGTTATACTTCGATTGTGAAGATTTCACTGATCCAACTTGTGATTTCAATGAATTCCTATCAGATTCTGGACAAATAGATTGGAAAATAACCCTGCAAACTTTCCAAAAAATCGCACTTAAAAATTACTCTGTTTTTATTATGTTCCATTCCATGCGGCGAGATAATGTGACATGTTTTTAATTTCTTAAATTGCATGGACGCAAGGTATATGATTATCTACAATGTTAGAATCTAAATTGTGATTGCAGATATTATCATCCCGAAAAAGAAGCAGCATTGGTGAATTGGATACAAAAGCATTTCTTTACAAACTTAGTCAATTTAGGGCAATAATATATATATCAAATTTGACAATTTATGGATTGTAAAAACTAAAAACTTTAATGTTTTAATCACGATTTTAAAACTAAAAATAGATTTAACATCCTCAAAAACTTCTAAACATCTCAAATTCCACAACTTGACAACATTAACCTGATTTTTTTTAAATTCCAACCAAAATTTACCGAAAATCTACGGAAAAAAACAACCTAACCCATTTAGACTAAGCGTTGACTTACATTCCTCTCCCCACCAATCAAGCAACCTGAGTTCCTTGTTTCCAAACTCACATCCTTTTCAATATGACCAAAGTGAAGTGAGTGCCCTGCTCATTGTTTTTATCTTTACTGTATTGGGCGTCACACCTTACTAATGTCACTGTATCAACAACGAGAGGATATCACCTCTGAGTCATTCTACTCAGTTTGCATCAACGGTACCAACCTTATCCATAAAATCTAGAGCAATTGTCATTTCATATCCATTCTAAAGCAGACGATGTTCTATCCTACGTAAGCTTTGTTATCCCATTGCAACTATAACTTACATTGAGAAACCTTGTTTTCTTCAATGCTTGTTTTCTTCAATAATGACAAGTAGTGTATCAAGACTACACGTAATCCCTTCATGCTAAGAGATTAAGTTGGTTGAAACTCATTATACCGTAGTCTTGAAGCTTTTAGTTCTCACGGCATAATAGCATTCCACAATCGACACATTGACAACCACGCATTATTTATAATGATCACTAATATTGTTTGGTCAGCATAAGTGAAGGAAAGCTCTAAATACTGATCACTAATACTGTTTGGTCACTATAAGTAAAGCAAAGCTCTAAAGAAAAGCAGGACAATGGGAATTACCTTGGCGGGGACTCCTCTACGATGCAACACTCTTTCAAATAAAATATCCCATAATTTTTTTTTTTATGGATAACACATCTCACATGTGAATAGTTTGCATTAAAATTATGGATAACACATCTCACATGTGAATGGTTTGCACTAAAATAATATTAAGGATTAATATTATAAATTTATTTAGTGAACTTGTTTTATTTATGTACAAAATGGTATAGTTATCTTTTTTCTTATAATTTTGGGTGAGATTGTTATTTTTTTTTAAATGTGTTTTTGAATGCATAAATGGGTTCAATATCCTAAAAAATACTTGGGACACTCAAATTTTACACATTGCAAAATTCAAACTTATGATTTTAAGAAATCTCTATCGAATTTCAAATAAAATTGATTAGGAAGTGTTGGAGAATGTAACTAGACTCAGTATTCATAATTTCCTTTGTACTTATGACATTGTATATATTTGTAAAAAGAGGGAAATAATTATTATTTTAAGTGTGGGTTTCATATTCAAATTCATTTGTCACTAGGTCAAGCATGTTCTTCATACTCCTAGGGTTTATTAAGTCAAAAGAGCCCTTGTCATATGTATAAGACCCATTTGGGAAATTTGTATCAAGAAAGAGAAATTATTTTTGAATCTAGAAAGTCAAAATGACCTCCAAGATCAAGTTGGCCCTGCCAATGATAAGTCAGGCTAGAAGAGGCATATTCAACCTCTTGATAAGGGTATATAAAGGAGGAGGATTCGACTCATTTGAATACACTTCATACTTCGATCTACAACAAGAAGAAGGAAGCAAGAAGATCGAAGAACAAGAAAACAAGAAGAAAGTCACAAAAGAAGAGTAGAACTCATTTTTGTGCTTGTTCTCTCTCACACGTGTGAAACTAGGGTTTTTGTAGCTGCTAGTAGACAAAAAATTGTAGGTCTGAAAATCTAACCTAAGGTAGAGAGCTGAAAACTTTGGCCGGAGTAGAATTTTGAAGGTTTGAATTTCGTTGACTTTGAAGGCTTCGACTTGCTTAAGGAAGGATTTGATGGAGGGTTGACTTGGTGTTTAGACGAGGTCTTGGCTTTGGTATTTGGGTCTTGGATTTCTCATTTGATTTCATTCTATAAGAAGAGAATAGATTTTTTTGGGTTTTCCCCTTAAAGGGGTTTTTCCCTGCCTTAGAGCCTATATCTTGTGTTCCTTTTGTTTTTGTGATCTTCATGTTTGGTAATTACCTCATGAAAAAGAAACAACAAAGGAAATAAAAGGCCAACTAAATATCACAAGTAATTATTATGTAAAGAAAATCAATTCTAATCTACACTTATATGATTTTCCACATGGTATGAGGGCTAAGGAATCAAATAGGTTGGTTGAAGATCACTCATGTTGGCATAGTTCCTCCATTGAAATATCTCTTAAACAAATGCAAGATTCTATGTCAATCTCTTTAAGAAAGAAGGTGATTTTTCCTCTTAACAGAGATCTAAAGTTGGTTGATACAAGTACAAAGTATGAAAGGTCTCTAAGTTTAGCACATATAAAATTTGTGTTTTGAAGAATAAATTTTAGTCCCCTTTAAAATAAAGAAGGGTTATTCACTGCAAAGCTCATTTGAAGATTTAATCCAAGTTATCTCTTGATGATATAGATCTGAGAATTGTCTCTGCAAGTATGATGAATGAGTCTTCTTTTGATAAGAATTGATGCAACTATAAAATGAGTTTCAGAGAAGAGGGTGAGCACATGGAGCTGGGTTACACTTTTTGGCAAAGCGAGGGCATGTTTTGGTGAAAAAAGGATGCTCGATCGAGCAATTTTAAGCACTTGATCGAGTTATTTAGGCGCTTAAATCTACAATCCTTTTTGAAGTTCCCTCCCTTTCCGCATTTCCAGCACACCTTTATAGGTTTTCCTGGAGATTTAGGTCTCCCTCTAGATTTAGATCTCCCACTCGAGCATTTATTTTTGTTTCTGTTCTAGGACCGTCCTTATATAGACAAGGCATCACCATTCTGGTCCTCCATATATTTTTGTCTCATCTCCCCCAATAGCAAGGATGAGACTATTTCATCAAGCTGCAAGGCAATCGCATTGCTACCTATTGCAACAACTAGACTATCCCATGAATCTAGTAGAGAACACAAAAAATTAATGCACTTATCTTCATCTGAAATTTTTATATCAACAAATAACAACTGGCTTACCATAGTATTAAAGGCATTCAGATGCTCTGTCATTAAGTCTCTGTCCTTCATCCTTAGGTTATACATCCTTCATCATAGGAACAATTTATTCATGAGAGATTTAGATTGGTACAAATTCCCTAACTTGTCCCAGAAAGCCTTCGTCGAAGCTTCCCCTGATACATTCAACAATACTGAATCTAAGATACACAATCGTATTGTTCTCTTTGCCTTATGATCCAACTTCACCGAGTTTTCAGCTAACATTGTCATTGGTCTACTACCTGGATCTACCGTGATCCACTGATCTTTATCCACCAGCATATCCTCCATCTTAAGTTTCCACAACTCAAAACATTGACCATTAAATTTCTTGATCTCTATCTTTCCACTACTCACCATATTCTTTCACCACAAGAATTAATCCCGCAGATCTCCCACTGAACAGGGTCTACCACAGGCTCGAGAAAAACCACTCAGTAGTAAAGGTGTCCCCTTGAAGCCAAAATGGATCTGATACAAAATGTAGGTCTTAAACTCATACAGAAATTACCTGCATACGAATTCTATAAACAGAAAATAAACAATGGTGAGAGCATAAAACATAAAACAGATATACACAGAAATTTTCCCCTCGATCCCAAAACAAGGACTACTAGATTGATTTTTCATTATGTTCCTTTCAATGTTACAATACATATATATACATGTCGAAGCATCCATAAACCCCCAATCGATTAACCTTGGATTAGAACATAATCGTAGTTCCCTTGACCGATATACAAAATACCATAGGCAGAAAATCATCATGCCCAAAACCATGTGCAAAAAACATGCACAAAACCATAGGTAGGTTCGCCCACCTAATATAGGGCACAAAATCATAGGTAGGCCAGTCGTAGAAAGAATATAACACACACCCAATAGTACCAAAAACTCCCGATAACTTTGTTGGCCATGCATGCAATGTGGGTAAAGTCAAACTCAAACTGTGAAGCCATGGCTTCACCTTCTACTGCTCCATAGCTCTTTCTGCTTGCCTTCTCGTGCGAACACTTCATGCCATAGTGCCTAAGTTCATGGCAATGGAAGCATTTAATTTTTGACAAATCTTTCTTCTTGCCCCCTTGACTGGATTCTGGTTTGGATTCGGATTTCTTACCTTTTCCCTTCTTTTCCTTTCTAGTCAACGCAAAATTTTCTTTATCTTTTCCCTTAGATGAAGTCTCATCTTTGGTATTTCGCCTTATTTCCTCCTATACCAAATTGGACCATAAGCACTCCCAATTCGATAGTTTCTCCCTCCCATTCACCAAATATTGATAGTTATGCCAACTCTTGGGAAGGCCCAGAAGGGCTAGGCTTACCAAATCTTATTTAGGGACATTAACACAAACCCCACCAAGTTCATCACAATACTATGTAAACTTGCTCAGATACTGCAGAATTGTGTCATTCTTCCACATCTTGATACTTCGAAGTTTTTCCTTGAGCACCAGCTTCCTATGGTCACTACCATTCTCAAACAATTATGTCAGTGCTTTCCACATTGCGAACGGAGCTTATTTTCCTTGGATATTCAAGACAATATGATCTCGTACTCCCTCCAAGAATATTCTCCTTTCCTTGGCTACATATTTCTTCCACTAAGTAAGGTTTTGGGCATCATATGCTTGTGGTTTTGCAACATCTGACTTGATGTATTCTAGAAACCCATTGTCATCCAATATCACCTCCATGTGATCCTTCCATGTAACAAAAGCAGAGGTACATTCCAATGCATACTCTATCCTTACTTCATTGAAGGTCATCTTCTCATCTCTGAAGAAATATTGCTAAATCGATCTTCAAATTCAAACCTCTAAGAAACACCTTTGAATTTCCTGCTCTAATGCGAATCCAACCTTGATACCATGTAGAAATTAGGTTGTATATCTGCAATTTCTCATGATGTTTTAATCAAAATAACAAGACACAAACCTACTCTATTGCTTTGTGGACATTAATTCACAATTTAGAACAAAAATATCAGACATGCAAGAAGAAATAACAAACATGCAACAAGTATTTTTATCTGGGGAAATAAATCTGCTAAGACCCCTAATGCCTACTTGCATTAATCAAATGAATAGAGATGTATCACAATTTCTTTGCTCAACTAACCACAACCTGCAAGTGCCCAACCTATCTCTCTACTCAAGTTAGGCCTCTGACCCAGACTTAGTCAAATTATGCCTCAACTTGAGCTCTTATTTCATTGTGTTATTCTTTGAGGAATTAGGCCCCTATTATTTAGGAAATTCCTCAAATTAAATTTCGCAATTCCTTAGGTTGATCATCTAACTGCATGCACCACATTTACACAAAAGACTAGTCAACAATTGATGTTACACTCCCTTGGAATCTCCACCTTAACTAGGTAACTCGATTTCTCTACATGCACTACTATTTTGGTTTTATTGATCAGTTAACTAGATGATCACTAAGTTTGACCGATGTCCCACTTCTTAACTAACCTTCCACTAGTTCCCCCAAAAGTTGGAATTGGTTTAATTGAAAACAAGCTTAAATAACTGACCTTGATTTCTATAAATTAGGAATCACACATGCTTAACTGAAATCTGCTAACTCGAATTTACTGAGTAAACTGGGTGACACAAGCCATGTCACACAAATTAACATCATTCAAGTTGTCTGCGGATGTGGAAATTCAAATTTTCTCAATTTAATCAAGGCAAAATCAAATTGAGAATTTCTTCCTACATTTTCCAATAGTGGAACACTGTTGTTATATCAAAGTTGTTTATCTTATGATTGCATTCATATGAAATAAATGCCTTATAATGTGGTGTGGATTGGTAATAATAAAGAAATATTAGGAGATATAATCCTATTATAAAATTGAATGCCATTAAAATTATACATGCATGAGGTTATAATTTGGATGGATATGGAAAGGCTATAGAACCACACAAATGTCACATAGCCTCCCTACTTGTATTTTTGTTTGGAATACAACTTTCTTGCCAACACTAGAGCGCAAGGTGTTGTTTTCATTCAAAAAGTAAGGTCTCCAAATGGTTAATCAAATATTTAGGAGGTGGTTGGATGATGTTTCAAGGTGTTGGCTAAACCTTCCAACCCATTATGGTGGAATACATTATACTAGAGTATGGTATTTTGAAATCAATGCAAGGATGCATTGAGTAGATATGCATGAACAACTATAAAAATGTACAAGTGGTGAATATGCACATATTCATGCTAGTATATGAGTTTAATTGTATTTGTTGAATGCATTGTGTGAATACATGCTTTTATTAAATTTCTTTGGCATTAATATGTTAACACCTACAATGTCGGAGTTTCGACTAATCATGAATTTGAAATCATTTCAAGAGTTGTTCTGGATGAAGTGAGAGAATTGCATTCAAAAGTAGTCCCATGTTGATGGACAACATGAAATTTTTTTCATGGGAATGGAGTTAGGGGAAATATTGATGGCTAAAAGAAAGAAATCTTGGAAAGAAGGTTGTTGGAACCTTATTGCTTCCAAAAAATTCCTAATTAGATATTAGAAATGGATTCTTGGAAGTAAGTTGGTTTTCACCTTGCACATGAAAACCTTGGCCATATGGATCATCTTAGGGCCTATTTAGAAGTGAAGGGGATGGCTAACTCTAAAAGGGTGAGTGTCACTAGTAAGAGATAGCTTCCATAAATTAAATCATTGTAGAAAAATGCATGTGGTAAGGATGGATAAAGACAAGTTCATATCCCAAAGAATAGTGGAATCTCACCCTTGGTAGATAAATGAAGCAAACATTGGCCATATATATAAGTATCAAATCAAGATTGCATGCATATTTATGAATAAATGTTTGCATTGGGAAGTTGAGAACAATTGTAGATAATATAACCTTTTTATGAAAATGAATATGGAATTTATACTTTTCTTGATAGTTGTTACAAGAACATATGAAGAATGAAGACATTGATTGAGTACCTAAAAAGAACAACAATTGATGGTGTATTCCAAAGGGATCCAAAGGGAGGAATGAAATACCAACTATAATCAAAAGGAAATGGTTCTAAATACTAAATATGAGGGACAAATAAAGGACCAACAAATCTAGAAGATGTAATGTGGAAAGTATAGCCACATTTGGTTACAAATTCTGAAGTAAACAAAATTTGAGGTTAAAAAAAAAAAAAAACAATGTACATATGTATGGTGATGTGCACTAAGGACGATGAAAAAATAAGAGGGAGGGGAATGTAACACCCTAGCTTTGTCCCCAAAAATATAATGTAATATATGTGTGTGTGTGTGTGTGAGAATTATATTAAGAGTCAAACTATATGGCCAATGGCCAAGTAATGTAAATGAAGTGCATAAAAGTTATTAATATAAAATACATCCCTAATTGTGTGATGGGGGGAATAAAAATGATGGGGAGCTATGATTCTATGGCAGAGGAATAAAAAAGGGAGATAAGGGGGCCAACACTATAAAATATAATATTTATTCCGAAGTAAAATTCACATGGGCATTTAGCCTAATTTTGGGAAAAGGTTCTAAAAGTGGTCCATCGAGTGCCAACTAGCAAGTTTGAAGAATGCATACATAATTTTTGGTTTTTGGAAGTTTAGGGTCACTCTTACCTCATTTTTTCTACCATTATCTCTAGGATTACACCACCATTGCATCATGAATTGAGCATGAAACAAATTTCAAGAGGAAGGAAGCCATACCTGCAGGATTTGCTAAATAATGTAATTCTATTGTAGAATTTCCATTTTGAAATCTGCATAGATCCTAGCATTGAGATCTCCCTGGACAACATGTGTTAGAGCTTGAAAAGAGGTGAAATAGCCTAAAGGATAACATTTCAAAGAAGAGGATCCCATCATGGGTCATGTAAACTGAAACAAGAGAGATGTTTACTGGGATGGCTTCATAAGTGAACAAGTTATGAGAAATAATGGGTATTTAAGTTGAAACAGATCATGTTCATCTTGGTGCACTCAAATCCCCAAGACAAAGGTTTCCTATTGTAAAATTACTTAGTGTGGTATTTGTGTTGACGGTGTTTGATGTCGCTAACATTCTAAGGGGATCTCCCCGATGTGAATTACCAATTAGACCTCACACTGTTTGGTGTAGGAGTCCCATCCGGTCATACGGTCCGAATATCGTTGGAAAGGTTTTAAAGATATGCCTTGGTCACGATCAAACACAAGAGAACACAACACCTCTTTGGGGCAGTGAGAATGTGAGATTTCTGAGAGACCCAATGTAAGGTGTACAAGGGAGACTTCCACGACTGGTACGGAAAATGAGCCACTAGTTAGAAAATTAATATTACTATCCTAAAGGGGGACCTTGGAAGAAAGAGAAAGGCTTGTTGGATACCTGCAAATTAGTCCACATAATAAACAACAATCGTTAAATAATAAAATCACTCATTAAATAATAGCCATAGTTAAGCAACGAATTAGTTCATTAACTTAGTATGTAATTAATGCAACATACACCATAAACATAACTAGAATGTTAGGCTCCTATAATAATAGTGATTCCCCCATTACTATTGTCATTGTAGCCCTTATTGTTATGATTGTGCCCCTATTGTCCCCATATTGTTATTAGTATGCCCCATAGAAACCCACTATTGTTATTTCTGTGCCCTTATGTTATTACTGTTATGTCGGCTTGATTATATTGTGACCCCTTAGACTCCTATATATAGAAGGGAGGTTTAGCCATTTGTATCATCCAAGAATTGTACATTTGTGTAATGTAAAGGAGGTTTCCCCCTCGAAGAGGCTGAATTCTAAGGTGTTGATCTATCTTTTCTATCTTTTTGTGAGCTGGTCATACAGTTCAAACATCGTTGGAAAGGTTTTAAAGATATGCCTTGGTCACGATCAAACACAAGAGAACACAACACCTCTTTGGGGTAGCAAGAATGTGATATTTGTGAGACACCCAATGTAAGGTGTATGAGGGATACTTCCACGACTGGTAGGGAAAATGAATCACTAGTTAGAAAATTAATATTATTATCCTAAAGGGGGACCTGGGAAGAAAGAGAAAGGCTTGTTGGATACCTGCAAATTAGTCCACATAATAAACAACAACCGTTAAAGCATAAAATCACTCATTAAATAATAGCCATAGCTAAGCAATGAATTAGTTCATTAACTTAGCATGTAATTGTAATTAATGCAACATATACCATAAACATAACAAGAATAGTCCAACTATATCTACGATACATGTATGAAGAAGTGTCGGCTCATTGAGCTTATAATTAAGAGGGCAAGATCCCATGTAAACTATTACGTAGATGAAAAACTGTATCTAATAGTGGAACACGAAGCCATAACTTTCTTCTTCAAACAATTATCTATCTCCTATGTATTACAAGAGAAGCCAAGGCAAGGCCTCTAGAATCCAAGCCATTTTCTTGAGTTATGAGGATCTATTTATAACAAATAACAATTGCCTTTGAGCTTCCTTGTGACTCTTCAAATTCTATGACTATTCATATTCTATACATGACTCATTACATTCCAATGTGTGGCTATTCACACTCCACATGTGTCCCTTGGACTTCATTACATATAATTATTACATGAGACAAATTACAAATGAGACAATGACTATATAGGACAAAATTGTTAATGGGATAAAGAATCATCTATAATTCATTTGCTTTCTCGTGGAGCTCAGTTGTAATGTAAGTGTGCAAAGCTCTGAACTTCATGGAGATGGATTTGACTCGGACTAGAAAGTCCCTGATGAAGCGCATCTTCAGTTTCAATGACTCAGTTAATATTTTCTTGTAGTTTGACATACATTATTCCATATCCATGAAAGTTTTATATTAGCTTTGACTCATGCAATAATGTAATGTAGCATAATTTCTTTGGTTACCTCCAAGCCTTATCGTTATGTTGCCTACTTGATCTGCTCAATGTATTTCCTAATCTCTGGGAAGATGATCTCTATCCCTCTTATTGCTTCAAGTGTACCTATCAAAGGCATCCCAAGATTCTATGTCAAATACTCAAAACCATTGTGCATTTGATTATATGAAACAATAGTACTAATTGAATGTTCTCTAAGATGCATGTATTTTTGGTGGTGGAGTCTCAATTGAACTCTATCCATCTCTGTGGAAATCTTGTCTTTCTTCTCCAAATGTTGCAGAGCATCTAGATACTTGGAAGCCCACTCTAGAAGATGATTGACTACTTTTTTTAGTACCTTCAGGAGTTTCAACACTTCTTGTCACCTTATTTTGAATTCCAACAAGAGGAGACACCACTTGTTGTAGAAGAATAATATCATCGTATAATCGTGCCATGGCTTCCTCCATTGGCCCCAACTCTTCATGCATGGTTGACTCCCATTTTGTAGTGTTGAGGCTTTGTGATGACAGTCATTGATTCTCTGCCACAAGATGTTCCACTTGTTGCTTCACCGCAGAAACTTCTCATCCTGGCATTCTCATTCAACAAGTACTCAAAATTATCCTATGCCACTGTAGCGAATGCAACATTTTCCACCATAATAGCTTTGGGATTCCTTCTAGTGTTGGAGGTTATCACCTTCTTTGTAGAAACTGAGACTGGATTTTGAGGATCCTTGGGGAAGTATCTATGCCTCTATTGTACGATCCTCTTCTTAAGTTGATCAAACATTACACTACATACATCCATGAATCTGTCAACGAGTGGATGTGTGATCCCCATTTCACTAAATGGAAGATGATCACCTGTAAGGGTTCCTATGGAGTGTTTTTTTCATCATTCGTGGTTTGTATGGTATCCTCTTCCTCAAAACCTTCTTCTTCAATATCTTGAGTCAACTATTCTTCTTCTAGTCTCTACACTGCTTCCTCCTCCTCAGATTGCCTCAGTTATTCTTCCTCTATTCTTCTTCTCTCCTCTTCTTCTTATTTTTTCTTTTGGAGAAACTCATCCTACTTCCTCTTATCCTCTTCTTCTTTTGCTACTCTCCTCTCCTATTATGCTTGAATGGATCCTATGTTTAAAGGGCCGGCTTTCCATTTCTTGCTACTCTCGAATGTCGAGTCATACCTGATCCTCTTCTTAGGAGCTACTTTCCTTGCTTGAGGGGTTATCTCTTCTGCCTCCTGCACCTACAAGTCTTGAGCTGGTGGATCTTGGGGTGAACTAGTTTCCATCCCTGGATGTGCCTTCATGTTTACATTGTACTAGCTATTTATCTTCTCATCTCCTATTGTGGACATTGATGAGTACCTCGTATTGTGATTGATTCTTTCACAATGTTGTCTACACACTCTCCGGAGATCATATCCATGAAAGAATTTAGTGGTGAAGTGAAGGTGGTCCAACTCATGTATCTTTGTTGTTATCTTATTGTGGCTCTTTAACTCATATAATCTAATCCTCAATGGGAAGGTGGGCCAGGGGATTTCTTCCTCCTGTGAAGAATTCCTCGCAATCCCTTGTCTTTCTAATTTTTTGCTTCCTAAATGACCACCTTATTGGTCACATATCATGGCATGAGATGAGGGTATATCTAACAACCAAAACATCTTATTATGTACCCTTGGGAGCTACAAACCAGTCTGTGATATCTCAAAGTTACTCCTTCACCTAATCGTGTTGGAAATACTGAAAGGGGGGGGTGAATCAATATTTCTTTTCAATTTTTACTGTTACCAATTAGATAACTTATATTTAGAACACAAAATATGAACAATAGAAATAAATGTTTTTATTAATATAATATTTATAATGAATCAAGTACAATATAGGTAGGGCTCCGACCTTAGATGAAGACACCCAAGCTCCAACCTGGAATGTGCCAAGCACCTACTTGGACTTTAGCGAGGCTCCAACCTCTAGGGCTTCAACCCTATCTTATCCAAGGCACCAACCTTGAGTTTAGGAGCACCAACTCCAAGGACACAAATCCTATATTTTCCAAGCACCAACTTGGACTTTCTAAGGCACCAACCTTGTCAATTTTGAGACACCAACCCCAAGGCCTCCAAATCTATAGCTTCACTTTGTCAAGGTATGTTTGGTTATACTTCGCGGCTCCCAATGATTTCTTCAACAATCCCTATCAATATTCAACTATGCCTTCACTTAGTCTCCACGTCACATCATCAATGAAAACCTTGTTCTTCACATGAAGGTGTCACCACTACTCTTCATCTTACCCAAACAAAAATTCTTCAAGGTCACCTAATGGATTCAATGCATCATGGTCTTCGATGATCTCCACAAATCTTCAATATGCTGCTTCACAAAGTTCTCCAACTCTTTCCTATTATGTTCTCAAGAGAAGACTTCAACAAGCTCTATTTTTCCAATCCCAATAAAGCAACACTTCGACCACAACAACTATGACAACTTCGACCATGATAGTTTCAACCATGAAAACTATGGCAGCTTCAACCACGGCAACTACAGTAGGTTTGACCACGGAAACTACGACAGCTTCAACCATGGCAACTACGGCAGCTTCGACCACAGCAACTACAACAACTTTGACCACGACAACTACGACAGTTTCGACCACAGCAACTACAGAAGCTTCAACCACAGCAACTACGGCATCTTCAAACATGGAAAATACGGCAACTTCAACCAAGATTTTATGCCCAAACATAATTATCCTTTTTTTCTCCTAAACAATAATCTCCTTGTGCTCGTCGGTCTTTTTTCTTCTCTTGTACTTTGTATCTCTGAATTATTGCATGAATTATTGATCAAAATGAAGTGTTTAGATGTCTATTTATAGATATTTCATTTATAATTGAAGGGACACATCTATTTGAAGTGAGGCCGACTTCTATGATTGAGTGTAGGTCAACCTACTACTAGGAATAATTTCCTTAACTTATAAATTCAATATCTCACAAACTATTGGGAGTTTCAGGGCAAATAAAGGCTTGTTAGAAAGAGGAAAAAATCCTCTTTAAGATGGTCTAGGATCCATTTTCAAAGGATGCCTCCAAGGTGTCCAAAATATTTTTTCTTTGTGACTATCCTTAAATTTTATGCACAAAAATTTTGGGACAGCATGAGGAATGTTTGAGATAGCGTGGCTTCTTCATTGCTATCAATGTCATCATAGGATCATAGAGTCATTATGTAGGAGTGAAAAATCCATGTAGCATGATGCATGAACAATGTCATCATATACTAGTGTAGTCATAGTGCAGCATCATTAGGATAACTCCGAAATAATCTTCCAACCATCAAATGATCTCCAACCATGTTATCAAGACCTTATCAAGTGCCATCATCAATTGTGGTCATTCATCAATAATATGACATTATCAAATGTAGTCCTCCATATGTCATCAAGGGCTTCTAAATACTTGGCACTTGTTAAGACTTCTTCATTAGTGATTCGACATATTAATTGATGACATTCTTATGAAACAAGAGTTATGACATCATCATTTGGAACTAGGCATATCAGCAATATTTTCCATCTCACTTATTGCCATATTGACATTAATGACAACCTAGATTAACAAATCGATCATGCAAGGAGGATCGATCTCGAATATCATATGAAAGATAAATTCAAAGAAGTGCTCATACAATTTGTAATATGCACCTCTGAAACTTGATTCTGATAACATTTTGCAATGGAAGTAAACTAGGAGCTTCTCCTTAGGGGTTCAATTATAGTTCATTCCCAAGAATGCATATTGTGCACATATTCCATCTAAGAGAAATGTAGACATGTAGAATTTTGGTGCCTAGTTCAACCTCAAAGATGCTTTTTCTTGCCCCACATGATGTTGAAACTTGTATCAAAATATATTTTCCCAATTGAAAACTTTGTCATGGTCTACTGCCATGTTGAGAATATATATCCAATTCATCGTGAACATCTCAGTGTTCTTTTGCCCATGCAACTGAAAAAACATAACTATCAAATACCAATATACATCTCTAAGAATCTTTGTTGGATAGACTGCAGATGGGCAATAGAAAAACTTGGCAGGCTCTTAATATAATGATTTGATTATGTCACTTATGTCGAGGTGAGTTCATCTCATGTAAAATTTATCATTTACATATTCTACGAGATTGAGAATGTTGTAATATGTATGTATATCTTCACCATATTAGGTCATGAGTTGACAACCACTCTCACTACGAAGCACAAGGTGAGATTCATCCATATGTGTAATGATCCATTCAATCACCTCTGCACATGGCATGACCGGGAATCTGCATGTGATCCTATGCATCCTGGACTTCTTGATATTAATGTATGCATGCACATCTTCTAAGTTCTCAAAAAACTTGTCCTGCATGAATGTGTCCTTGATCTTTCCCCATGTGACCTCAGTAGTTTTATCAATGAAGCATTGTGTGTCTACATATATGGGAATGTTTGGCTTTGTAACTTCAATAGGTTCCTCAGTACTTTCTTCTAAGATTTATTTAGAGGCCACTTTATGAGGTGGGATGGTTCCAATAGATGAAGACAAGGTGACAATACTTGTAGCACGAACACATGTATGTGGCAGCACACTCATAGTTAAGAGGTTAGCTTAAAGCAACATACTATGCAACGATACTTGTAAATCATATACAAAGAACCATCACATGTCACTGGTCACAAAAATCTATGAACGAAAACACAAAATAACTTGCATGCATGAGAAAATAACCATTCAAAATATGAGGGCACACTTTCAAAGCACAAAGGAGTGTAAAGGGTCATTCGGGGCTTTGCAGTGTGCTCATGCACTCATGCAAGTGGAGAAAACCATCAGGGGCACATTGGTGCACTCCAAAGGGTTGAAGGGGTGAATTTTTGGACCTTCATGCCTTCACAATGCACTCATGTTCTCATGGAGTGAGAGAGGGCACACTGGCGCACTCCAAAGGGATAAAGGAATGGGTTGACCAACCTTCAGGTCTTCACAATGCACTGATGTGCTCAAAGAAAATAAGGGTGCAATGTTGTATGCCAAAGAAACGAAGGAATATGCTTTGGTTCTTTGTGGTGTTCTCATGCGCTCAAGGAAGGGTGTAGTTCTTTGTGGTGAAGAAGTGTGCTCAAGATGAAAACTTGGTCATTATCGGCGCAGTTTTAAGGGTTGATTGGGCTTCAGGTTCCAGAAGTGTGCTCTACTTGTTGGAAGCTCAGAAACAAATTTTAACAATAAGATTTGATTATAATATTGAGAAAAAGAAATATCTACAAGGTTATATAGATGTTGTTGCATTCAAAGTGGAATATGAAAGGTTAAAGAATGTACAGATTTTATATGTTTGATAGCATATTAACACTTGCAGCATGAAGATTGAACATAAACGCTAGCAAACAAACTAAGGAAATGAAGAAACAACAGCAAGAAAATAAAGGATGACAATGAAATCACGAAAGGCAATGAAAATATTCGACATGAAAAACTTACTTGTAGTGTTGGTTGATGAAGAGTTTCCTGATCCACAGTTGTGCACCCAACTCGGATGGAATGATTATGTGAATGAATGATTAGTTGGGTTGATTTAAAGAAATTTACATGTAAAATTCATTCATGCGTGATCTCCACTTGTTATCATGTGAAAGGGTTAGTTAAGGGAAGTTATGTGGGTTCCTACTTTCTAGGAGTGCACCCACATACAAGAAGATGGCTCATGCATGTGCCTAGGAAGAGTGCATGTCTTCGACACGAAGGATTGCGCTCAAGGAAAGTGAAATTTCTTGGCATGAAGGAGTGCACCCAATGAGTGCACACTTCTTCAGCTTGAAGGAGTGCACTCAAGTTGAGTGCATGTCTTCACCAACTTGGAGTGCACTTTTTCTTTTCTGAGTGATTTTTCTTGCTTTTGTTTTTCCTTTGTGATTTTGAGTTTTTTTTTAGTATGTGCATGGAAAGAAGGAAATTTTCTAATTAAAGATAAATGATTAGTTCACCCAACCATAGACTAACTAACTCAAGCACTTCTAATGGTGAAGTGACGATGCATAGGGAACATTGAATTAGGAGGATGTGACACTAGGAGAAAACACACAAATAGCAAATAAAGCAACATGATGACACAAAGGGGCTTGAAATGAAAGGTTATGTAGGTGCCAAAATTGACATAGGGAAAAAAAATTGGAGGGTCGTTGTTGCAGCGACAACACTTGGTAACACACATGATAACCCCAGCGTCTCTGAAATTGTTTCATTTAAGCACGAAGTCTCATTTCTCCAGGAAGTATTGATTCAATCAGTGGGTTACCTTAGCTCCCAATTTGTACTTGGTTAGATATATAGTCTTCCTTGTTACATTACTTGGCATAACATGGCATATAACAAGCCATATCAGTGTCTTATCAATGTAAGGATAATATGGCATGGTGAATTAAGAATAATCAAAGTGTGATTTTTACATCTCTAGGGTTTCTCAGCTACTAGCAGGCCTGGATAGTACCCCGGCAGAGTCGTTTCAAGAACACAAATGTTGCTTCACTACCAATGAGCCTAGAAAATACCCAGGCGAATTCGCTTACTTCACCTCCCTACATAGGAATCCTTTCTCTTCTTTCACCCTTTATTTTTCTTTTTCTTTTCATAGGACTATACATAGACACTTAATATTTTTCAATAGGCAAAAGAGGTATCCTAACTTATTGAGAGCAGAGGAAGTTGCTCCTTTAGAGATAGGTTTTAGACCTCTGATTCTTTTTTCGCTAAAATATTTCCCCTTATCTTACTCTACACATATAGATAAGAAAGAATACATTATTCATCAACAAGACTGAGTATAGGAAAGAGAATTCTAAAAAAAATGTGGGAATCATGGTTTTCCTACAATTGAAGGATCGTATTTTCCATCGAAAAATCATTGAATTGAAAGTGATAAACCAACTCAAGGAAGAGGGTGACATATAAGCCAAGGTTTTCATGTTAATACAACTTTTCATGCTCTAAAGAATTAATTTCAAAGGTTCCTATTTTCAGGCAATGGGTTGAGGAAACAGGTAACTCTGACCACTTCCATATTTTTTTGGATCTATCCTTCCCGCCCCCCAAAGCCTCCTGCCCCTTTCAAATTCAATTCCTCTTGGCTTCAAGACCCCTCTTTCAATAAATTTTTTAAGGAAACATGGATTCATCCGGACAGAAATGCAAGAGAGGACAAAAGTTTTTTGTTTATGGAAAATCTTAAGAGATTGAAGAAGGCGACCATCTCCTGGGCAAAGGATAGGAAGAACAAACTGAATGAAGAGCTGATCAGGATCAGGGAGGAGCTGAAAAACTGGAGAGTACTGAGGAGGATGGATATATCTCGCAGGCTTCCAAGGAGAGAATCCTACATCTGGAGAAACTTCAGAACCAAATTCTCTTGGACAAGGAAGAAGAATGGAGGCTCAAGAGTAGGGCTATATGGCTGAAATCAGGGGATGAAAATACTAGTTTTTTTCATAACTTTACTAAAGGAAGAAAATTTGTAAACACCATCTGGAGCCTTAAAGATGAAGAAGGAAGGGAGGTTAGTACCTTTTCAGGCCTCTCTAGTCTAGGTCAGAGACATTTCCAGAGGTTATTCTCAGATTCGGGAGAGGCCACCATAGCAGAGGTCATTAGAACTGCTCAATGCTTCCCAAGATTTTTCGAAGAGGAAGAAACAGAAGAGTTATCAATCCCTGTATCTAAGGAGGAAGTTGAAGAAGCTATGAAACTCATGGACAAAGATAAAAGCCCCGGGCCTGACGGGTGGACTATTGAACTCTTCCTCTTTTTCTTTGATTTAATTGGTTCTGAAATCACTGATGTAGTTGAAGAATCAAGACAGAAAGGAGAAGTATACAGCCCTTTCAATTCAACTTTTCTAGCTCTCATCCCTAAAAAGGATGATCCGGAGAATTTTGAAGATTTCAGGCCGATCTCCTTATGCAATTGCATATATAAGATTATTGCAAAGGTGATAGCTATTAGAATACTTCCCATTCTGTCAAGAAACATATCTATGGAACAATTTGGGTTTTTGGATGGGAGACAAATTCACGAAGCCATTGGAGTAGCCCAGGAGGTAATTCACAGTGTTAGACAATAGAAAAAGAAGGGTGTGGTTCTTAAAATAGATCTCTCCAAAGCCTATGACCGAATCAACTGGATTTATCTTCGGATGCTGCTAACTCACTTGGGCATCAATTATTCTTTCATCAGTTGGATAATGGGTTGTATTTCCAATGTCAGTTATGTTGTCCTTATTAATGGAGCTGCCTCCCCTTTTTTCAAAAGTCAAAGAGGCTTAAGGCAAGGCTGCCCTTTATCTCCACTTCTGTTTCTTCTAGTGGCAGAAGGCCTAAGCAGGCTGATTCATAAAGCTAGAAGAGAGGAGAAGGTAAAAGGTATAGAGGTAGCAATCAATCTTTTCATCACCCATCTTCTTTTTGTCGATGATATTTTGATTTTCTCTAATGGATCACTCAATGAACTTAAGGAGATAAAAATCTTAATTGATCTGTTTCTGAAAGCTACTGGCATGCAGATTAATTCTAGGAAATCTCAGGTATCTATGGCGGATGTTGACAGAAGGGAAAGATCCTTGGTGCTAAATCTTTTTCCCTTCCACCAACAACCGCTGGAATCCCCCTTCAAATATCTGGGATTTTGGTTAAATCCGACAGCATACAAGAAAGAGGATTGGAACTGGCTCATAGCTAAGATAGAAGCCAGAATTTCTCACTGGAGTCTCAAGTGGCTATCCAGAGCAGGCAGACTGACCCTCATCAAATCTGTACTGTTAGCCATTCCAGTCTACTGGGCAGCTTTAACCTGGGTTCCTAAAGGAGTGTTGGAGAAAATCAGAAGGATTTGCAGTAAATTCTTATGGGCAGGCTCTAAAGAAAGTTCATTTCTCCCCTGGGTGGCTTGGGATAAGTTGGCAAGGCCAAAAGAATGGGGAGGCTGGGGATTAAAAAGGCTTCCTGAGTTTAGTCTTTCTCTGGCAGCTAAATCTGGCTGGAGATTAATTTCGATGGAGAATCTATAGACAAGGGTGGTCAGAAGAAAATACATAGACCCAATCCCTCTGGAAGCTTGGATAAGGAGCCAGGAAAAGAAAAAGAAGAATGTCTCAGTAATTTGGAAAGCCACGGTGGAGGCTTTCTCAGTAATTGAACAAGGGCTAGCGTGGAATATAGGAGACGGAAGACATTTAAAAATTGGAAGGGATCCCTGGGTAGGTTGTAATGACGCCTTTGCTTTATCCCCTGGCTTACTCAGGCATCTAGACAATAAGGGTATTTTTACTTTAAACCAGGTGGAGAAAACAGGCCATTCCACTTTTTGGGGACAGGCCTGGAAAAGTGTTGAAGATCTGGGAATAAACATCATATGGAAGAACGAATGGTGCTCCTTCATCCAAGAACTCCAACGATCCAATGTCAGGCTCAAAAATGAACCAGACTTGCTGATATGGGCGCAGGGGGAATCAGGTGAATATTCCCCAAAAGATGGATACAAATTCCTAATGCAAAAGAAAGGTTGGGGATTCCCAGAATGGTGGTCGAAATATATTTGGAAGTTAAAAGGGCCAGCAAAGGCTAAGATCTTCCTCGGGTGTATGTTAAAAAGGAAAGTACCAACCTGGGACATTTTGCGAGCTAGATACCTAGTTGGACCAGGGTGGTGCCCTTTATGCAAATCAGAAGAGGAATCAATTAATCACCTTTTTATAACCTATGCAGAATCAAAAAAGATCTGGGGGGAGCTAACCAGATTGCTCAACATTAAGGCTCAGTGGGGCAATGAACCTTTGGAAGAAGCTTGGAGTAGATGGTGGCAAAATTTCCCGGAAGGGAATTTGAGACTTCTTCCTCTTATTTTCTTCTGGGGGGTGTGGATTGCGAGGAATAAGAGCCTTTTTCAAGATAAAAACACTCCCGTTTCTGTCACAGCGATAAATTGTGCAGCCATTTTCTCCGCCATCCCTGTCCCTGAATCTAAAATTCCTCATATTCACATCAAGTCTGTTACTATTCAGGAGGGAATTCCTTGGGCTTTTTTTGACAGAGCATCCCAGAAAAACAAGGCCGGTGCAGGATTGTGCATTCATCTAAATCACGATCATTCTCTAAAAGCTTCTGTAGGCCTAGGCTCTGGCACAAACAATTTTGCTGAGCTGACTGCTTTGCGCCTCCTTCTTTGCTGGCTTCTTCAAAGGAACATTTTTACAATTCAAATTTTCGATGACTCTTTGAACGTCATAAACTGGGTAAATGGGAGTGCTATATGTCAAAACCAAATTCTGAAGATTATTTTAGAAGAAATATCGCTTTTAAAATCATCATTTATCAATTTTATCATCTGCCATGTCTACATGGATAAAAACGAGGAAGCAGACCAGCTTTCTAAGGCTGGTTTACAGCAAGATTTGGGAAGCTGGTCAATAGAAGAAAAAAGGCAGGGGCAGTCTTATACATCGGTGCGGCCTCCCTTTGCTCAGCCACAGTGATCGCGGCACTACTTTCTTTTTGCTACAGGTTCATGGGCATCACTATTATATCATATTCCGCTTTTTCTTGTTACTGTCCGATTATTACAAAACAGAACTCTATATTATTTTGTACATATCAGTTTGTTTTAAGTGAAGCTACATTCATGTAAGGGGTTGTTTTCCTTCTCTGAAGGAGACCTCAAAATATCTTTTTGTCAAATGTTCCGAGTCTCCGTAAGGGAGGAAGAGCAGACAGTTAATTACCAGACCTTATTACAGCAGTATCAGAAAAACTTATCATCCTCAATCAGTCAAAAAAGACTGAGTTTTTTGTGTTTTTTACAGAATGTCAAACTAGCAATCTACTGAATCATCAGGATTGCAAGTAGCATACAGAATGTAACTTTTTATTTTTCTTAATAAAAAGTTAGATTTTTTCTTCGGAAAAAAAAAAATACAACTTTTCATGCACAAAATATTAGTCACATCATCTCAAAGATAAAAACCAACTTTATTCAAGGACAAATAAAACCAAAAGAATAAAAGCGACACCTGGAAGATGTAAACACACAACAAGAATTCAGTTCATCTAACTACATGAAACATATCCTATCCTAACCTAAAAAATATAGGTTCGAATCATGTAAAGTGGAATTTCCAATGCATCCATATAAGTTACTTCTAACCTTTGGACTAGAAGATATGATCGTGTAGAACCAAAACAAAAAATAGTGCAGTGAACAAGAGAAACCATGCAAACATCTGCACTGACCAATGGAAATAGGAAGTGCAACCACAACAGTGTATTACACTCAACTTCTCTACCAAATGAAAAACTTCACAACAACAATAACTACCAGGCTTGTGACCATACAAAACTTGATAAAGTGCATGCAAGTGCAGGCCACGAGACATGGGTCTGGACTGAAAATAATATTCTAATGAGTCTGCAATAGGATCATGGAAACAACCTTTAGAGAAACTTAAACAAGAAATACTGAACAAAGATAAATCTATGTCATAAATAATATTATCATATGTGTGAGATTCTTTGATGGATGATGAAAAATATTCGTTAAGATTCTTCCATTTTTCTACATTACAGATTAGAGATTTGCTTGAGATGGGATGTAGCGGTGGAAGTTCAATAGTCAAATTAAATTTCCTCCCCTGGGGGTTGAAAAATTTTACGTGAAGAAAATAAGCATCCCTCAGGAGAGATTCAACATCCCATGTGATGATATGAATGATAAAATTGTGCAAAATAAACATGAACTGATTGAAATCACAAATGTCACCATGGTGATAGGAACCTAACATAACCATCAGCGTGGGATGAAGTGTCCTACTCATCTGACTTAACTTTCAATCCTAACAATATTGATTAACAATATTGGAAAATACGGTCAACAACTTATCAAAACAAGATCCATTATGAGATTCAACAAAAGATAGATTTTCAAGATTACTGCAAAAATATTCAATGATAAGCATGTCATTTTCTTGATCAAAAGGAGATATACCTAAAATAAAATATTTGATAATTGCAGTAGACTCCATTTGAAATTTCTACAAATATAAATCTTCATGTAAGAGCATAGATTCATCCATATTACTTGAACAATCATTGGCGTATAATTTAGAGTAAAGGAAATCATCAGGGTCATGATAATCCAAGTGTTCAATTTTATCAACAGGTAAAAGGTCAACTGGTGGAATATCAAGATTGGAATATGGTTGATTGATAAGGTCAAATGAATCACCATTAGGGGAAATATGTGAAAGAAAAATCAATTCTTCATCAACGAACTGATCTTCTGGTTGAATGATCGATTGAGGTTAGAAACACTAAACATCAAAAGGAGGAGGAAATGGAACAAAAGGCAGGTCTGATTCTTCCTCAGGATGTTGAAACTCTTTTGGATCGGGAGGACATAATGAAACATATTCAAAATATTTTCTTGACATCCAGGCTAAGAAACCAAAATTGTCATCCAATAATTTCCAGTCCATATTCTCATTTGGAAATTCACAACAAAGATGAAGGACTCAATCAACAAAATTTTCAAGAGATTCATTCAGTTCCATTCTAAGTTGATTTATTTCATTTAGGACATATTTATATTCATATTTGTAGAAGACGCATCAAATCTCGTTAATCAAATGATTAAAATATGAGATAGAAGCAGTGGGTAGAGAATAGCACCATTGCTTCGCACGACCATCCAATGTAAGGGTAAACAAATGTGTAAGGATTTATTCAGAATAAACACCACTTGAAAAAAAAAATTGAACAAATTTAATTGTGTAATCAAGTATGGTTTTTGTACGCTTGCCATCGAGTTTAATATGTGACAAGTTATGTAAAAAAATTATGGGGATTGAAAGATCTAAAGGTTCAAAAAAACACCTCGGGATTATGATCTCGAATGAAGCCAATACAGGTAAGATATTCGAACAGAATTCACGCGATCATCTTGTCATATGTCCCTCCTTCTAGCACCAAAAATATTGATGGTGCTAGAGGCCACCAACATTGTAAGGGTATCTCCCCAATGTGAAGTCTCAATAGACCTCACACTATTTGGTGTAGTAGTCCCATCCGGTCTTACGGTCTAGTCACCGTTGGAAAGGTTTTAAAGATATGCCTTGGTCACTATTAAGCACGAGAACACAACATCTCTTTGGGGAAGAAACAATGTGAGATTTTTGAGACACCCAATGTAAGGTGTACGAGGGAGACTTCCATGGTTGGTAGGGAAAATGAGCCACCAGTTAGAAAAGTAATAGTACTATCCTAAAGGGGGATCTAGGAAGAAAGAGAAAGGCTTGTTGGATACCTAAAAATTAGTTCACATAATAAAATAAAAAATCATTAAATCATAACAACACTCATTTAATAATAATCATATCTAAGCAACAAATTATTTCATTAACTTAGTATGTAATTAAAGCAACATATACCATAAACATAACCAGAATAGTCCAACTATATCTATGATACATGTATGAAGAAGTGTTGACTCATTAGGCTTCTTATTAAGAATGAAAGATCCTAAGTACATTGTTACATAGATGAAACATTGTATCCAATAGTGGAACACGAAGCCACAACTTGCTTCTCCAAAGAATGATCTATCTCCTATGTATTACAAGAGAATCCAAGGCAAGACCTCTAGAATCCAAGCCCTTTGCTTGAGTTATGAGGAGCTATTTATAACAAGTAACAATGACCTTTGAGATTCCTCATGACTCTTTGACTTCTATGATTGTTCATATTATATACATGAGTCATTACATTCCAATGTGTGGCTATTCACATTCCACATGTGTCCCTTGGACTTCATTACATATCATTTATTACATAAGACAAATTACAAATGAGACAATGACTATATAAGAAAAAATTGATAATGGGACAAAGACTCATCAAATTGATAAGTCATTTTCTTCCTCATGGAGCTCAATTGTAATGTAATTCTGTCAATCTATGAACTACATGGAGATGCCTTTGACCTGAACTAGCAAGTCCCCAATGTAGCACATCTTCAACTCCAGTGCCTCAGTTAATATGTTCTTGGAGTTTGACTGTACATTATTCCATAACCATGAAAGTTTCATATGAGCTTTGACTAGTGCAATGGTGTACTATAGAATAATGTCTTTGGTTACCTCCAATCCTTCGCGTTCTATTTCTTGCTTGATTTGCTCAAATGTATTTCCATATCTTTTGGAAGATGGTCTTCCTACCTCTAATTGCTTCAAGTGCACCTATCGAAGGAATCCCATCCTTCTGTGTCATAGAATCAAAACCATTGTGCAATATATTATATGCACCAATAGTACAAATTGAATGTTCTCCAAGATGCATGTGGTTTTGGTGGTGGAGTCTCAATTGAACTCTACCCATCTCTACAGAAATCATGTTTTTCTTCTCCAAATTTTGCAGAGCATATGGATACTTGACAGCCCACTCCTGAAGATGATTGACTACTCTGTTTTCTACCTTCAGGAGTTTCATCATTTCATGTTCCTTCTTATGAATGTCAACAAGAGGATACGCCACTTGTTGTAGAATAATCATCTCAATGTATAATCGCGCCATGGTATCCTCCATTGGCCCCAATTCTTCCTGCATGGTTAACTACCATTTTGCAGTGTTGAGGCTTTGTGATGACAACCATTGATTATCTACTGCAAGATGTTCCTCTTGTTTCTTCACCACAACAAGTTCTCTTCTCATCCTGGCATTCTCATTCAACAAGTACTCAGAATTATCCTGTGCCACTATAGCGAATGCAACATTTTCCTCCATAATAGTTATGGGATTCCTTCTGGTCTTGGAGGCTATCACCTTCTTTGTAGAAACTGAGACTATATTTTGAGGATCATTGGGGAAGTATATATGCCTTTTTTGTATGATCCTCTTCTTAAGTTGATCAAACATTACACTACATACATCCATGACTCTGTCGGCTAGTGGAGATGTGATCTCCATTTCCCCGAATGGAATATTACCACTTGTAAGGGGAGGTTCCTCTAGAGTTCCTAGTTCATCATCTATGGGTTGGATGGTATCCTCTTCCTCTAACTCATCTTCTTCAATCCCCTGAGTTAGTTGTTCTTTTTCTAGTATCTGCACTGCTTCCTCCTCCCAAGACTATCTTCCTTTATTATTCTCCTCTCCTCTTCTTCTTCTTGTTGCTTTTGGAGAAACTCATCTTGCTTCCTCTTCTCCTCTTATTCTTTTATTACTCTCCTCTCCTACTTTACTTGAATATGTCCCAAGTTTAAAGGATAATATTTCCATTTCTTGCTACTCTTGCATGTCGACTCATACCTGATCCTCTTCTTAGGAGACACTTTCCTCACTTGAGGGGTTATATCTTTTGCCTCATGCATATGAAAGTCTTGAGTTAGTGGATCTTGGGGTGAAATGGTTTCCATCCTTGGATGTGCCTTCATGTTTACATTGCACCAATTCTTTATCTTCTCATTTTTTGTTATGTATATTGATGAGTACCCTGTCTTGTGACCAATCCTTTCACAATGTTTCATGTACACTCTCCTGGGATCATATCCATGGAAGTCTTTAGTGGCAAAGTGCAAGAAATCTAGCTCTTGTATCTCTGTTGTTTTCACATTTTGTCTCTTTAACTCATATAATACAATCCTCAACTGGAAGGTGGGTTGATGGGCTTTCTTCCTCAAGTGAAGAATTCCTCATAACCCCTTGTCTGGCTGATTTGTTTCTTCTTGCATGACCACTTTATTGGTAACATATTGCAACATGAGATGACGGGATATCTAACAACCAAAAAATCTTATGTATGTACCCTTAGGAGTTGCAAACCAGTTCGTGATATCTCCTAGTGACTCCTTCACCTGATCAATCATGCAAGCAGAATTGATCTCAAATATCACCTGAAAGATAACTGCAAAGAAGTGCTCAACCATTTTTTCATATACTCCTTTGAAGCTTGATCTTGAAAAATAATCTAAAGTGGAAGGAAACCAAGAGATTCTCCTTAGGGGTCTAGTTCCAATTCATTCCTAGGAATGCATATTGTGCACAAATTCCATCTAAGAGAAATGAAAACATGTAGAATATGGGTGCCTGGTTCGCCCTCAAAGATTATTTTTCCTGCCCCACACGTCGTTGCAACTCGTATGACAATATACCTTCCATGGAAAATTTTAGGGGCTAATATTCATTGATAGGCTAATTTTCAAAAAAATAGATTCGCCAAATTTCCATTTTCTCTCAAATTTATTCGCCCAAATTTTATATTGTAAAATTATTTTACCTTAAAAATCACTAAAATTTTATAGAGAATGATATGAAATCATTAGAAATTTGAATATTTTTAGAAAAATATATCCAAACATTTTACGCTTTGCATACTAATGACTATAAATATTCGCCACAGTTTCTAAACATTAAGAAGAAATTCATTCCTTAAAATTTTCCTTGATATCTGCCCAATTGAAAACTTTGTTGTGGTTACCACCATGTTGAGAATATATATCTAATTCTCCTTGAACGCCTCATCTTTCTTGCGCCCATGCAACCGAAAACACATGGCTATCAAATACTGATATACAACTGTAGGAATCTTTGTGGGATAGACTACAGATGGGCAATGGTGAAACTTGGCAGGCTCTCAACATTGTGATTTGATTACATCACTTGTGTCGAGGTCGACCCATCTCATGTAAAAGTTATCATTTGCATATTCTACGAGCTTTATCATATTGTAATATGTCAACATACCTTCACCATAATAGATGGCAAGTTGAACACCACTCTCCCTGCAAAGAAAAAGGTGAGAGTCATCCATATTTGTAATGATCCATTCAATCACCTCTACACATGGCATGACCGGGAATCTTCATTCAATCCTATAAATCCTATACCTCTTGGTATTATTGTATGCGTGCACATATTCTAAGTTCTCAGAAACTTTGTCCTGCATGAATGTGTCCTTGATCTTGCCAAATGTGACCTCAGTACTTTTATCAATGAATCATTTTTTGTATGCATATATGGGAATGTTTGGCTTTGTAACTTCAACAGGTTCCTCAGTGCTTTCTTCTGAGAGTTCTTTGGAGGCCACTTTATGAAGCGACATGGTTCCAACATATGAAGACAGGGTGACAATACTTGTAGCACAAATAGTTTTTTGTGTTAGCACACTCATAATGACAAGGTTAGCTTAAAGCAACCTACTATGCAACAATACTTGTAAATCATATATAAAGAGCCATAAAATGTAACTAGTCATGAAAATATATGAACGAAAGCACAAAATAACTTGCATGCATGAGAAAATGGGCATGCAAACTAGGAGGACTTTCAAATCACAGAGTGTAAAGGTTCATTCAAGGATTTACATACGCTCATGCACTCATGCACTCATGCACTCAAGGAGAGAGAGGGTGCACTACCACACTCCAAAGGGATGAATGGGTTGACCAACCTTCAAGCCTTCACAATGCACTCATGTGCTCAAAAGAAAGGATGGGATACTAGCGCATGCCAAAGAGATGAAGGAATATGATTCGAGTCTTTGTCGTGCGCTTGTGGGCTTAAGGGAGGGCGCAGTTCTTTGTGGTGAAGAAGTATTCTCAAGAGGAAAACTTGGTCATTCTAGGCGCATTTTATAAGGTTGATCAAGATTCAAGTTCCAGAAGTGTGTTATCCCTAGTGCAAGCTCAAAAACAAGTTTTAATAGCAAGATTTGATGATCATATTGAGAATAAGAAAGATTTGCAAGGTTATGTAGATGTTGTCACATTCATGGCAGAATATGAAAGGTTGAAGAACATGAAGATTTTCTACGTGTGATAGTATATTAACCCCTACAACATGAATATTGAACATAAATTCCAACAAACAAACTGAAAAATGAAGAAACAACAGCAAGAAAAGCAAGAATGATAGTGAAATAATGAAAGGCAATGAAAATATTCGACATGCAAAACTTACTTTTAGCGTTGATTGATGAAGAGTATCCTGATCCACAGTTGTGCACCCCACTTAGATGGAATGATTATGTGAATGAATGATTAACTGGGTGGATTTAATGAATTTTACATGCAAAATGGATTCATGCATCATCCCCATTTGTCTTCGCATGAAAGGGTTAGTTAAGAAAAGTTAAGTGGGATCCTATTTTCTAGGAGTGTTCCCACATGCAACTAGATAGCTCATGCATATGTCCAGGAAGAGAGCATGTCTTTGGCATGAAGGAGTGTGCTCAAGGCAGGCACACTTTCTCAACATGAAGGAGTGCACTCAAGGAGGTTACATTTCTTCAGCCCGAAGGAGTGCACTCAAGTTGAGCACATGTATTAACCAACTTGGAGTATGCTTTTTCTTTTCTGAGTGATTTTCTCAATTTTGTTTTTCTTTTTTTGTGATTTTGAGTGTGTGCATAGCGAGAAGGAAATTTTATAATTCAAGATAAATGATGAGTTCACCCAAACCATGAACTAACTAACTCAAGCACTTATAATGGTTAAGTGATGACGCCTAGGGAACATTGGCTTAGGAGGATGTGACACTAGGAGAAAACACACAAATAGAAAATTAAACAACATGATGACACAAAGGGGATTGAAATAAAAGTTGATGTAGGCTCCAAAATTGACATAGGAAAAAAATTTGGACGATCCTTGAAGCGGCGACAACAAGTTCCTATGGCTAGAAGGAATGTCCCACATTAGTATCCCATTTTGCGACCTTTCTTAAAATATAAGTGCTATGAGTATGTGTGTAAATGTGTTGTAAATTATTCATATTTAGAAGTTTAACTCATTGCTATATATGAATGAATTGCATATATAATTATGTATTTTATTATAGGAAATGCATAAGTTGCATGTCATTTGTTTGCATATTGGATCATATGCAAAGCATGTTATTTGTGTGGTTACAGAACATTAGGGAGCCAATTTAACGAATTTAGAAATTTTAGAGTGGGTAGAGGTCAAATTGCCATAATGTGTCTCATATTGGTGTTTGGGTGCATTACAATACATATCCCATATTTTTTTCATTGAAAACATTTTTCTTTTTGGAAACACCATTATCGAAGAAGCTAAATGCCTCAATAAGATTCCGAAACTTTTTCCTTCCACTACTAGAATGGATATAATTCCTTGAAAAGCACCTATATTCTTCTATGATTTTTCCCAACCCACCTTAGCTATGATTCTAAAATCTCTTCCATTCATTTTTGGTTCAACTAATGAGTACTCCATATATCGTGGGTTCATGATGAAAGACAAGAACTATAATTTTGAAGGTTCATTATGGCTATATGTTAGGCCAAGTAATCACAAACAAGCCTTCCAATCTGAATTTACACTAATATGATAATCATTATATGCATCAGAGTTGTGACCATTAGGATTCCAATTCCAAGGTTTTTTCAAATTACTCCATTTACTCTATTTACATTTTTACATATTTCACCTAATCTTTGAGGATAAGGTGTCGAGCATTTCCCCCCTTAATTTGGGGAGGTGTTTGTGAGTCCAAGCATCATTCTGAATCTTTCAAAATTTTCTCTTCCAAGTGATTTGGTGAAGATGTTTACAATTTTATCATTTGAGGAATAATGTTGTAGGTGAATATTCTTGGCCTTTACATCATGTCGAATCAAATGATACTTTGTTTTGATATGTTTGGTTTGATCATGGAATTTGGGATTCTTGGCCAATTTAATTGGAATGTTTCTCTTACAAATTTTCAAGAATTTTCTTAAGCCATACAATCTCCTTGGTTACTTCTACAATTCTCACATATTTTGCCTCTATTGTGGAATCTGTTGACACTAACTCTTTATGTGACCTCCAAGAGACAACTAATAATCCAAGACTCATAACATGGCTTGAAGTAGACACTCCATTTTCCTTATCTCCAACAAAGTCTAAATCAGAATATTGAATCAAGTTGAAGGGATCCACCTATGAATATTTGAGTCCAAAGTCTTGAGTTCCTTTCAAGTACTTTAGAAATATTTTTCCAATAAACCAATATCCCTCACAAGGCTTTTGAATAAACGTAGAAAGAATTCCAAGAGAAAATTAAATATCTATTTTGGTATTGGTGAGGTAGATAAGACTTCTGGTTAAGAAATCTATAGGCCAATGATTAGAGTGATTTCTCTTTTCTTGATAACTGCTTGTGATGTATTTTTACTTTTTCTTACTTATTAGCTTTTTCACTTATTATTATGTTTGTGTATCATCAAACAACTACCAAAACAAGAAGAAAAATAGTACACAAGAACATAGAATGTAGGTTTTAATTCAAGGCCAAAACCTCTCCACTTGAGAGAAAACCTGTAAATCTCTTCTCTTCTTATAAATTCTTCAATTGACAAAGTCCACGATATCTATACCAAGATCAATACCCTACAATACCAATTCCAACCCTTCTGGATGATATTCTTCCCTAGATCAATTCAAACCCATTCAAATCTCTTCCAACAGCACAACAACCTCTAGCTTCAGAATTTTGGCCTCTACTGCACGTATGAAAGTTTCGCCCCCAGTAGTTGTTGTTGCCACATGTGTGAGCTTGTTCTTGTCTACCAAGACTTCCTAAGACTTTCTCTTGGATTTTATCCTTATTCCACTGCTTGAGGATGACTCAATGTGACCTTTACTGACCCTTTTTCTCTTCCTTCTTCAAGACCGAACGTGCAGAAAGAAAACCCTAATAAAAAAGTAGAAACCCTAGCCTTCCTTCGCACGGGTGCTAGAGAAATAGAAATAAAATTATGGGTATTGTATATCTGGAAAGATACATCCTATACCCGAATTTACAAAATAAATAAATAAATAAAAGTGTGTATATATTAATTTTTGGTGCTTTCTCTTAAATTGGTTTAAATTTGTTTTTCACCAACGATGTCACCATTTTTTTTATAAGACTTATTTTTGTCATCTTATTCATCTCTCGTTAAACTATAAAATGCATATGACATTATTAAACAGTAAATTATAAAAAAAATGCACCTGCCTATTTTAATAACATTTATATTTCATAAATATGGTTACCAATGGGAAAATAACAACGTAAGATTGTACCAAATTTTGCAGAAAGCATTTCACAAGAACTAATGTGAACCACAACTAACACCCGTAGAATCCACTGTTATCAGTAGCAGATTTAAATATTTAAGATATTCAATAATACTGTTTGGACACCATTGGAGCTTAGCAAGTTGCATTCACCATTAAATATATACAGGAGCGAACCTGTGAGATGATCAGGATCATGGATCTGAAGCGAACTGACACTAACGAAACTCCCTGGCAAACGACGAGGGCTTGAGATCTCTATCTCTGGAAGCTTGTCATTCCAAGAAAGCTCGGTATTTTGCTTGACATCTGAAGCCATCTTTTTATCTTCTGGAGGAAATTTTACGTTAGTTGGGTTCATTATGTGGCTAACCATTGAAGCCATCGGAATTGTGGTGCAGTTAGAGATATCCCATTCGGGACCATTTGATTGGAGCGACAACGGTTTGGAAAGGGTGCACGAAGCAGGATCTGTTTTGTCTGGAGACTCACAAACGCTTGGAATAGAGTCAGAGGGATCCAGACGATCTTTTGTTTCGAAGATATCGTCTACATTGTTTAGATCTTCTGAGAATTGGGAAATATCACTCAGCTGCGAGTTCCTGCAAAAGAAAATAATATAGACGATGACGACGATGCAGCTTACTCAATTAACATATTAATGTGATAGATCCCGAAGACAATTTTTATAATTAATTTTATTTACAAGTTTATATTGTGATAATATAGATCCTGTATGGTTTAAAGCATCTATTTGTCTATGAGTTCTAAGCGATAAAAATTTAGTAATACTAATAAATTAATTGTTCTGATTGCAACAACTAACCTGGGCTCAAATTCCGGCCAAGGGGTTGCAACCTGCACATCACTACAATACTCGAGAATACTTTGCCAAAAGTCCTGCTCAGCCATATCTTGATTATGATCCAATTTAGCTACTTCTATAATCTTTAGATATTTAAGAAGACAATTTTTCTCTCAAGTTGATCAGGTTAATGCATCCACATCTTTGATGTAACACTCAAAACCTACATGAATTATGGAACTGTATAGTTCAGTGGCTTTCGCTGTGACTCTCAGCACGTTTAGTGAGAACCATCATTCAAATAATTTGGAAACGTAAGGGTCTTTCCACTCGGATCAATTTCTCCTCCCGACTGTAGCCATGTCTTCATATATAATATCATGTGAACCAACGAAAGAGCCCAAGAGTCAGGTGAATTGAACAAATCTCTGAAACAAATTTTTACAACTTCTGATATCCGTTTATTATCTTTATTAGAATTAAATTAAAATTAAAGAAATAAGCGAACTGTCTGTATTGTACAGGTTTCGTTTCCACACTAAAGATTCTCTGTACAAGCAGTTTTTAGCAGAACTGGAGGGTTTGAAAGGAGCAGAATCTAGAGCAGAAATACGCGTCATTGAAGGAAACCGTGTTGTTGAAATTGGGAGGTGACAAGACTTTCCACAAATTCGAATCTCATGAACGGTATTGATTTTATTTGCGTTAAAGAGCATGATAGTGGAGCCTCTCCTCGAAGATGTTTTACATTGGACAGTTTGCTATTGGTACCACAACGTCAGAAATTGAGTGGCAACAATCTCTCTGAAACCACGCACCTGGCTGAGCGCCTCTACTTCCATAACCCACCGAAAAGATTTCCAACAATCTCAGAGATCCCATTGAACACAACATAGAAATATCAGCTAAACCCAGTGATCCTCTTGAACAAGAGCTGTATTTATGTAAAAATTTGTCATATGTCGATGTTTACTCACTACAAAATTACAGATTGCCATTAGTGGGTTTATAATAGAATTTACATAGAGATTCGTTTCTCTTAATTACAGATTGCCTTTAGTGGGGTTATAACTACCTCTTCCTTCTGCCATGCAGCGTCTCCCATCTTCCAAGGTGGTTTTACTCTGCAGCTATGAGAGATGTGTTATTTAGTTATATAAAACCAACTAATAGCAGAGGTAATTTGTTTATATGTCCCTTATTCATTTAGGTATTTGGTTGATATAGTTTATTTTATTTCGAACTAAAGTAACGCAAAGGTTTTGTTTACAGACACACAAGGATAATACCCTACATCCTGGTGAGGGTTACATCCTGGTGAGGGTTACTGTGTGAGGGTTACTGTATTTGTTGGATATTTTTCAATGGGAAATACCAAAACCAACTAAATAACCAACATAGAGACAATGCTCTGTTTCCTCTGTCTCAAGATCTTTATGCACAGGGAAGCTTTTAAATAAAATTACTCAGAACAGAGTATTACACAGCCATAAAACATTTCTATTAATTAAAATATAAAGCCTCATACAAACTTCATCCTCTTTCACTCAGAGGGATTTACAAAAATTACTTTCACCCATAAAAAACAAAACTCTGTCTTTTCTCTCCACCTGAGAGTTCACTGTGCTGGGTTTACTGCTGTAAAACCCATTTTTACATTCACTGCTGTGAAAAACCATTTTTACACTTACTGCTGTAAAATAAATCTACATATGCAGTAAACTTTACATTACATTTACTATTTCAGAAATACTTGAGCGCTCTTTTCTTTTGCATTTCCATGCAAATCCAATACATAAAAAAACTTACTTAAAACACATGTGCTCACTGTTTTTCTTTACGGATAGCACTGCTGTGCATTATCCTCACACTACGCGCTCTTCATTACAATGAGCAACTGATTTTTATGCACTGCTGTGCATACATTTTCACTCTCACACAATACAATGTCAACTCAAAAAAAATGCATGAGCTCCACCATTTTTCTTTATGCACAACTGTGCATTCGCTGCTCCTTCCCTTTTTTTTCGATGGCCAACACATAAAAAAAAATATCTTGCTCCCCTGCCGCGAGCTCATTTCACGCTCCAAAACGTTAACCCATTTTTTTAATATGAATGCCATAAAAAACATAACGTGTACACCAAAACAAAAAGGTATACCACGTATGAGCCCATCACCTTATTAAAGAGCCTCCACCAAAAAAATACGAACAACCACCAGCTCCATTAATTCTCTTCTACGGCGGTCAACGGGAATCCTCACACGCCACGCAAACTATTGATTTGATGCGGGTCGTATGCAGCTTCGGAGATCGACGGTGGAGGATGAAGAAGCAAATCCAACGGTGGAGAATGATATCGGAAGCCACCTTGTTGCTGAGCTTTACCTCCCGATATGTCAGAGATGCTGACGTCAGGCGAGAGCCACGTGCCTGCACCAAAACGCATCGGAGGCCAATATACGGAAACAACTTTTCATGGGAAGGCGGTGCGATGTGCTCTGGGCGGTTTTGTGGTTTTCAATCTGGCGGTTTTGGAGAGCGCAGTACGGCTGCGTTGAAATTACATTTTCAACACTCCCCTTTAATTTCAACTGCTGGGCGTTCAAACATACCCAAACACTTCCTCACATCGAGGGATTCACCAACACTGCTGTTACAAAGACATCTTCCTCACATAGAGGGATTCACCAACTGCTTCTGATGCAGTTCCACAAACAACAAAGTTGTCTTCCTCTTAATAGAGGGATTAACTTGAAACTGTGCTTAAGAGCACCTTCCTCATGACAGAGGGATTCACCTGTGACTATGCTGAAAAGCATCATCCTCTTGATAGAGGGATTTACCACACTATGCTAAAAAGCATCTTCCTCTTGACTGAGGGATTCACCATGACACTGTGCTGAAAAGCACCTTCCTCTTTAATAGAGGGATTACAAACAGACACTGCTTTACATGCAGTTTCAAAAACAAACAATCATTGCACTGCTGTGTGTGCAAACTCATTACAATGTTCTCTTATGCTGATGCATATTCTTTGCTGCACCGTTGTGCCATCTTCTTTACTGTGTCTATCCCACACTGCTGTGTCTACACTTGCACTGCTTCTGTACTTTTCAAAGACAAAATACTCTGTCTTTCTTGGAACAATTACACTGTCCCAATTTACAAATTTACACTGCTGTGTGTAAACATTTCTTACACTCACTGTTGTTGCATATATTGCATATTAATTCAATGAACAACAAATTCATTACATTTACCTTTATTGCTGTAAGGAAAATTTCTTTTGCATGTGCTGCTGTTCAAAACTTCTTGCTGTTGCATTTTTCACATTTGCATTGCTGTGTGCTTCTCCTTCTTGCCATCATGCTGCTGTCCATAACTTCTTGCTGTTGCATTGCCTCTGCAATTTGCACTGTCGCTGCCTTTTGTTTCATCATACTGCTGTGTGCCCATACTCTTGGCACTTCATTCTCCACAAAATAACATAGGCTGCTGCCTTTTCTCATGCACTCTTGCTTCACACAATCTTAGTCTTCATTTTTTTTACACAATGCACTACTGTGCAATTCCTTTGGCTTTCTGCTGCCACACACATTCTTATACATCCAGTGTGCATTAAAAATCTGTTGTCCCTGTTTTTCTTTATGCATTTCTTTGCATGCTGCATTGCAAAAAAAACATTACATTTTTTTTACTGCTGTGTAACAAAAATTTCATTGCATTCTCAGCCACTGGGCATTTACACTCTGCTGCGTTTTGCCTTCTTCTCATTTTCTTCTCACTGCTTTTCATTTTCATTCCCAATACAAAACATTTCATCTGCTGTGCATTACACTCATTCTGCTGTGAGTATATTCTCTCACATTACATAGAAGGAAACTACCTTCCATTGCCATGCAAAACTTCAAAACTGCTGTTCATTCTAATCCATGTGCTCCAAAAAAAATTTCCAAACTGCTGTTTTATGTTCTGTCTTCCCACTGCTATGAGGGTCTCCATGCTTTGCATTTTTCTCTTATCTCGCTGCTGCTCTTTACATTTCAGCGCTACCATCTTTTCTTCTTTATGCATTTCTGTGCATATTGCATAAACACAAAGCAAAAACATTGCTGATTTCATCACTGCTGCATATTACCCTTTAGAGGGATTAACAAAGATTTCATTTGCAACTGCTGCGCTGCAATACATCCTCCATCAACAAATGACTGTTAATACAGTTCAGCAAACAAAAAGTTACAGGCTCCCCTTTAATGTATGCTTGTCTTCTTTTGGCAAGTTTTCTCAAAACAAACTTAGATCAGCTGCATTGCTTAAGGCGCTTTCACACTGTATTTCTTTTCTTCTCCATACTTGTGTAACTTTCTTCTTTTGCATGGGTCTAGCTTGTGTAAGATCCCATGTTAAGTTACAATCTCGTGCCATATGCCCAATGTTATGACACTTGAAACATTCTACATTTTTCATGAATGACATTTCATGATTTCTTCTAAAATTGTTTCTTGGAGGTTGTCGAAGCCCACTACATTTATCTCCATGAAATGCTCTACAATCTTTTGCCATATGACCAAAGTTTGAGCAAGCATAACAATAACCATAAAATGAACTTTGGTACCTGGGAGATGGAGGTTTCCTTGATGTACTTCTGAAGCCTTGCTGCCTTGAGATCCTTTGATGATCACCATTGCCTCTTGCCTCTTTGACATCAACTACATTTCTTCTTGGAGCTGGTTTTCTGCTTGGAGCAGGATTTCTTCTATTGCACCCTTCATTTTTCTCCTTGCCTTTGCTGGAACTAGGAGCATCACCATCTCTTTCTGGCTTCTTCACATCTCCTTTGCTTAAAGCATCCTCATCCTTGTTTGAGGGTTCACCTACATACCCAAGTCCTGATTTATCAAATGGAGATCTGTGATAGCTGAGCATGTCATCCAAAGCTTGAGAGCTCTTCATGATCTTGTTCATCCCTTCAACCTTCTTCCTGAGGAGGACAATCTCTTCTTCTAACTTTTCACATTCATTACTTTTCTTTGCTAGTTGTCCCTCAGTTTCTTCCTTGCTACGAGTAGCTTCAGCTGCTACTATTTTGAAGGAGATAATATCTGTCTTCATTTTGGAGATTTCTTCATCTTTTGCTTGACTGCTCTTCATTTTCTTTTCAGCTCCTTGTGCCTGCTTCCTGGCTTCTTGTAGTTCAGACTTAAGGGAGGAGACCTCTACCTTGTACTGTCCAATCTCTTCTACAAGTTTGTTCACTCTCTTGTGTCTTTGTTCAAGTTCACTTGTCAAGACATCTGCTTGCTTCTTTGCTTCATTCAGCTGATTTGTCATGGATATGACTTCTTCATGATGTTTCCTCTTGCATTGATCAAGCTCCTTCTTGAGCTTGGCAAGCTCTTCATCCCTTTCTTTTACTTGAAGCTTGATGAGGTCAAGCTTTTCATTCTCAGCTTCTATGATGGGTTCTTCTTGACTCATTGTCATGGTCAGTGCTCCCTTTGCATGAAGGTCATGCAGTCTGTCCCAAATATCCTTTGCTGATGAATATTTCCCTAGATTCCTCTTCACAGAATCAGGGAGTCCATTCAAGATAGTCTTTGCTGCTTGTGCATCATACTCCATGGATTCTTTATCCATATTGCTGTCATCAATCACTGACTCCCAGACTTCAATCCCCTCAAACATTAGAAAATCCCTCATCTTTATTTCCCATACATCAAAGTTTCCATCAAACTTTGGAACTCCAAATAGAATGTATTCTAATGGATTGCCTTCTATTTTAGTAGAGGAGGGAGACACATTTTTAACAGGCCTGGAGGCTTTCTTCTTTGACCTTGCCATTCTTAACTATACTCCAAATTACTTGACTGTGTGTTTTTTTTAAATCACTGACTGTTCCTTTAACAGTAACATAAAGGAAAGCTTTGAAGAATACCTTAACTCTTTTGGCTGTGGCTTCACACTGCTGGAGAAGCTTGACTGCTACAACAACACCTTCCTTCAGCTTCTTTGAGTCTTCAAAGAGCCTGGACTAGCTCTGATACCACTGTTGGATATTTTTCAATGGGAAATACCAAAACCAACTAAACAACCAACACAGAGACAATGCTCTGTTTCCTCTGTCTCAGGATCTTTATGCACAGGGAAGCTTTTAAATAAAATTACTCAGAACAGAGTATTACACAGCCATAAAACATTTCTATTAATTAAAATATAAAGCCTCATACAAACTTCATCCTCTTTCACTCAGAGGGATTTACAAAAATTACTTTCACCCATCAAAAACAAAACTCTGTCTTTTCTCTCCACCTGAGAGTTCACTGTGCTGGGTTTACTGCTGTAAAACCCATTTTTACATTCACTGCTGTGAAAAACCATTTTTACACTTACTGCTGTAAAATAAATCTACATATGCAGTAAACTTTACATTACATTTACTATTTCAGAAATACTTGAGCGCTCTTTTCTTTTGCATTTCCATGCAAATCCAATACATAAAAAAAACTTACTTAAAACACATGTGCTCACTGTTTTTCTTTACGGATAGCACTGTTGTGCATTATCCTCACACTACGCGCTCTTCATTACAATGAGCAACTGATTTTTATGCACTGCTGTGCATACATTTTCACTCTCACACAATACAATGTCAACTCAAAAAAAATGCATGAGCTCCACCATTTTTCTTTATGCACAACTGTGCATTCGCTGCTCCTTCCCTTTTTTTTCGATGGCCAACACAAAAAAATATCTTGCTCCTCTGCTGCGAGCTCATTTCACGCTCCAAAACGTTAACCCATTTTTTTAATATGAATGCCATAAAAAACATAACGTGTACACCAAAACAAAAAGGTATACCACGTATGAGCCCATCACCTTATTAAAGAGCCTCCACCAAAAAAAAATACGAACAACCACCAGCTCCATTAATTCTCTTCTACGGCGGTCAACGGGAATCCTCACACGCCACGCAAACTATTGATTTGATGCGGGTCGTATGCAGCTTCGGAGATCGACGGTGGAGGATGAAGAAGCAAATCCAACGGTGGAGAATGATATCGGAAGCCACCTTGTTGCTGAGCTTTACCTCCCGATATGTCAGAGATGCTGACGTCAGGCGAGAGCCACGTGCCTGCACCAAAACGCATCGGAGGCCAATATACGGAAACAACTTTTCATGGGAAGGTGGTGCGATGTGCTCTGGGCGGTTTTGTGGTTTTCAATCTGGCGGTTTTGGAGAGCGCAGTACGGCTGCGTTGAAATTACATTTTCAACAGTATTTCCTTACAGTAAGTTGATTCCAAGAACACGAATTCTCCTTTTGCAGATTGGGAAAATCCATTGGCCAGCGAATTGAATTTCCCAACTCGTTACTTTAACTTTTGTTATTTATTTAGGGCTTTATGCTGCCCTTCCCAGAACACGAATTCTCCTTTTGCAGATTGGGAAAATCCATTGGCCAGCGAATTGAATTTCCCAACTCATTACTTTAACTTTTGTTATTTATTTAGGGCTTTATGTTGCCGTACCCAGCCATGAATTCTGCTAATCTTTGTTTTTTTTTCTATGGATTGTTAAGTTTGACCGCTTAAAACTCTAGGCACGGAATTTTGGGTATGCGGTCCCATTATCTTATGGCTGCCAGGTTCCTGTCCTTTGACGCTTTGATTTTCTTTCTCTAGGTCTGAATTGGGGTTCCAACCCATGTAGCATTAGGGTTTCTTAATAGACCCCAGCCAAGAGTCTTTCTACTAAATTTATTTTGTATTAAAATGAGAAGCCTGAAACACTTAGTGGGAGATTTGTTCACTACCATAGTGTAGCACTTGATTCCTATTTGGAAATTTAACATGGAGAAATGTTTCTTTGCCAGTGGAGAAACCATCAGATTGAAATCTGTGTAGTATTCTATCAAGTTCATCATGGTCCAATTATTTACACGCTTTCAATTAATTCAGTGGAGAAACCATGAGATTGAAATCTGTGTAAAAAAGAAAAAAGAGGAAAGAGATTGAAGGGCTTTCCATCCTCTAAAACTCTATGACTGGTTTTAGTTTGTGGGAGCTCCCAACCCATCATGTCAAGATTTCCCTCTGTTCAATGTTTGGACAGTAAATGTGTTTCTACATTAATTAAATGATAGAGAAATGGCTGTGATATACTGGTTGCTTGAGAAAGCTCTTGCCCTCCAAACCATGGAAATCCAAATACCACAGTGCGGGGTGGGGGGAAGAAAAGTACAAGCAACTTTTAGCAGAACTGGAGGGTTTGAAAGGAGCAGAATCTAGAGAAGAAATATGCGTCATTGAAGGAAACTCTGTTGTTGAAATTGGGAGGTGACAAGACTTTCCAGAAATTGGAATCTCATGAATGGTATTGATTTTATTTGCATTAAAGTGCATGATAGTGGAGCCTCTCCTCGAAGATGTTTTACATTGGACAGTTTGCTATTGGTAACACAACATCAAAAATTGACTCGCAACAGTCTGTGAAACCACGCACTTGGCTGAGTGCCTCTACTTCCATAACCCACGGAAAAGATTCCCAACAATCTCAAAGATCCCATTGAACACAACATAGAAATACACAACATAGAAATATCAGCTAAACCCAGTGATCTTGTTGAACAAGAGCTGTATTTATGTAAAAATTTGTCATATGTCGATGTTTACTTAGTACAAAATTACAGATTGCCGTTAGTGGGGTTATAATAGAATTTACACAGAGATTCGTTTCTCTTAATTACAGATTGCCATTAGTGGGGTTATAACTACCTCTGTCTTCTGCCATGTAGCTTCTCCCATCTTCCAGAGGTGGCTTTACTCTGCAGCTATGAGAGATGTGTCATTTAGTTTTGTAAAACCAGCTAATAGCAAAGGTAATTTGTTTCTATGTCCCTTATTCATTTAGGTATTTGGTTGATATAGGTTATTTTATTTTGAACTACAGTAATGCAAAGGTTTTATTTACAGACTTATGTACAGTTGCACAAGGATAATACGCTACTTCCTTGTGAGGGTTACTATACTTCTTTACAGTAAGTTGATTCCAAGAACATGAATTCTCCTTTTGCAGATTGGGAAAATCCATTGGCTAGCAAATTGAATTTCCCAACTTGTTCCTTTCACTTTTGTTATTTATTTAGGGCTTTATGCTGCCCTACCCAGCCATGAATTCTGCTAATCTTTGTTTTTTCTTCTATGGATTGTTAGGTTTGACCGCTTACAACTCTAGGCACGAAATTTTGGGTATGCGGTCCCATTATCTTATGGTTGTCAGGTTCCTGTCCTTGAAGCTTTGATTGTCTTTCTCTAGGTCTGAATTGGGGTTCCGACCCATGTACGATTAGGGTTTCTTAATAGACCCCATCCAAGAGTTTTTCTACTAAATTTATTTTGTATTAAAGTGAGAAATGGTCGTGCGGCCTAAAACAATTAGTGGGAGATTTGTTCACTACCATAGTGTAGCACTTGATTCCTATTTGGAAATTTAACATGGAGAAATGTTTCTTTGTCAGTGGAGAAACCATCAGATTGAAATCTGTGTAGTATTATGTCAAGTTCATCATGGTCCAATTATTTACACGCTCTCAGTTAATTCAGTGGAGAAACCATCAGATTGAAATCTGTGTAAAAAGGAAAAAAGAGGAAAGAGATTGAAGGGCTTTCCATCCTCTAAAACTCTGTGACTGGTTTTAGTTTGTGGGAGCTCCCAACCCATCATGTCAAGATTTCCCTCTGTTCAATGTTTGGACATTAAATGTGTTTCTACATTATTTAAATGATAGAGAAATGGCTGTGATATACTGGCTACCTGAGACAGCTCTTGCCATCCAAACCATGGAAATCCAAATACCACAGTGCAGGGTGGGGGAGGAAGAAAAGTAGAAGAAGTTTTTAGCAAAACTGGAGGGTTTGAAAGGAGCAGAATCTAGAGCAGAAATACGTGTCATTGAAGGAAACCGTGTTGTTGAAATTGGGAGGTGACAAGACTTTCCAGAAATTTGAATCTCATGAACGATATTGATTTTATTTGTGTTAAAGAGCATGATAGTGGAGCCTCTCCTCGAAGATGTTTTACATTGGACAGTTTGCTATTGGTATTGTTATTTATTATCGTTTTACTATATTTGTAATAATGTGTTTTCTAGTTTAACCATATTTGTAATAATGTGTTAACCTATTTTATTTATAGTTCAGGGAAGTTCAACTCCATGTAAACCACTATTATTAGTATTTTTGGTTTAGATATGGTAAAAGTCAGTTTTGTAATTTTTTCCAGTAATAATTTATATTCAATTACTATTTAATTAGTTGTTTTTTAATTGTGTTTTTAATGATATTTATGAACTCTTTATGGTCTTCAACAGATAACTATTTTCCCAAGTCTATTTTAAGCCATTGGAAGCAAGCATACTGACTATAAAAAAAGCATTGATTCTTGCACTGCTAGAAACTGAGAGGCCTATCCCAAAAACAGAGCACAGAAAAATACTCTCGACTTACCTAAACATTTCTTTAGGTAGAAAGAGGAGAAAACAAAGTAGAAGAGATAAACGCCACGGTGGATTGGAGTCGATGCAGTAATCCAGCCCATGTAGTTGTTGTTTTGGACGATCGCTGATATCTTCAAGCTTCGGTGCAGCCATGGTCTAATTTTATTGCTTTTGTTGCTTGTGTAGTTCTATGTATTGTGTGTTGTCTAATTGACAGAGCAAGGTTGAAATCAGGGTACAATAAGTGAGTGGGGTGGAGCATGTGAGTTTAATTGGATGCTAGTCTCCTGTGCATTGTTGAAGGGTTTATTCAGGGGTTCACAGCTTTGCTCCCCAATCATAAAATCTTTAAAATTCCCGAGAGGGTGTGAATGAATCCATATGAAAATTTGGGATGCTTTTAATGGCATATCGATCTCTCTCATAGTGCAGTGGCTTAACAAAAGGACCACTATAAGTTAAATAAACAACTTTAGAAAAAAACCATCATCAACAATTATTTTTTTTCTTGGTTGAGTATCTTGATTTTGTGTGAAAAGCAAATAGCTGGATTTTGAAACTGGGTATTTGAGATTATCGAAGTGATTAATCGCAGAGGATAAAAGTTTGAGTATCATGCAATCATCTTCCACACTAGGTTGTGAAGGTTCGAAGCTTTTAAAAAAAAAGATTACAGTTTTCAATCGACTGAAACTCCCAGTTTTTGTATATCTTGTATACTTTGATTTTTTTGTCAAAATCAAATCGTTGACTGTTGAAATTGGGTATTTGAGATATGTGTGTTTGGTTTGTTTAATTAAAAGTATTATAAAATATCAATAATAGTGTTCATACTAAGGAGAAGTGGTAAAAATTTAGATGTCCATAGGAAATATGAAATAACATAATCTTATATTAACTTATATATAAATAAAATAGTTTAAAAAAAGTAAATTTTGAACACGTTGAATCCATTTTATATAAAGATGAAAATGAAACTTAAACAATGAAAATTTACAGGTGGTTTATATATATTTTTCCAAAAAGGAAAAAAAGATGATGAAAATTACATATTGTAGTAGCCAAAAATTGTTCCTTGCTCTAAGGGCGCAGACCATCCTCACCAAGTGCATATATATATATATATATATATATATAAGTTATAACTGGTCACAGTGAAGCCCATGGCCTATCAAAAAATATGTAACATCATATAGTCACTGTTCAAAAATATATACATGCATATAAGCAAAAATAAAGTTGTATGTTTGTCATTAGTTTTCTTCAACTATTTCTTTCCCTTCATCAGTGAAGGGTTTGTGATAATAATCATAATGCATATAAGCCCATCAAACCGAGCGTCTCCACTGAGGGTTACTAACTTATCAGGATTTTGCTCGAATGCATATTTACCCACTAAAAGGAAACAAAGTCATAAGATGAACGGTTGAAATGATAATAACCAAATGGTTTGTGTTTACTATGTTTACATTGCATCTAGTGACAACGCAAAGTAGACAAAAGACCATGGTACTTGCACCGTAAGACCTTACATGCGTAAAAGTGCATTACTTTTAGATTCTCTTAGTTGCCTTTTCTCCTCGTCTTTTGGTTCCCCAATGCAATGGTTACTTCCAAGCACCAAGATGTTTTTATCCTTTTTCATCACCAAGTATTTTCCTATACCAAATGGTTTGGCTCTACCACCTCCTTGCTTGGTAGATTTAGTCGTGAAATATTTTTATTTGGTTTAGAATGCGAATTCAAATCTTGAATCAGTTGCATGTATTATGGTTAGTGGATTGTACACTACATCAGATGTGAGTTGAGACATAGTGCCATCATCATGGAAGGGGTGGCTAAGGTTGAAGATGCATAAACTCTTCTACTATTTTAATTTCCTCAAGGACTCATAAAATTTCGTTTATTATTTCTTTTTCCCTACATATTTACATATTTGATAGTGGATTGTACACTACATTAGATGTGGGTTGAGACATGGAAGAGGGTGAAGATGCAGAAACTATTCTACTATTAAAATTCCTCAAGAATTCATACAAATTTGTTTATTTTTTCCTTTTCCATAAACTAATTTACATATTTGAAATACTAATAATACTTCTACATAATTTGAATGAAATATACATTTGCAGGTTCATTACTTCTTCAAGTCTCTGATGTCTCCAACAAGTTTTGATGAAATTTCAAATATGGAATGACAACCATGATTTTATTCACAATGTTATATTTTCTTTTCACCTCTTCCATTACAATCTACTACTTGTAATTTTTTATTTAAACTTAAAAAGCATCTTTGATGATCAAGAGGCAATCTTTGTTACAAACATTATACTCTCTGTAAATTTCACCTAATGTAAATCATTTAACTTTATATTCCACCTTTACATGCAATCTTGTTTATTAATTATTATTTTCAATAACCTTCCACATGTCATGATTATTCCTCAATTTCCCCAGATGTCAAAAAGCAAAAGCAACACTATAAATAGGTAGCATATGGAAAAATAGCATAAATGAAGAAAAATATCATATGTTTTGCAATCTTGTATCCCTCAAACTTGTTTTAAAATTAAAAACAATAAACCTTAAAATAATAGACCATAACATGTTCACATAAACCATAGCAACTACATGGATAATGGATACATGAGACTATTTTTATTTACAAAATATCCATATTCGGAATACTCACAAGTAACTTAAGGATATAGCTGCAAATGTAACTCAATCTTCCACCCTTGCTTTCAATCTTTTCTATAAATCCTTACTTTCAATGACCATTCACATTTTGCTATTGTTCCTCAATTTATGCCTTACGACATTTCTTTTGCAACATTTGGTGCAAATGCTAGTCTTTATTAGAATTAAATTAAAATTAAAAAGAAATAAGCGAATTGTCTGTATTGTACAGGCTTCGTTTCCACACTAAAGCTTCTCTGCACACGTGCAGTATCTAGATTGTTAGTTCTTACAACATCATTGCTGCCTAGGAGAGATGTTAATGGTTGGTTCGCATGCTAACCCAACGTTTATATTTATTTATTTACTATACCTCTAGTTTATTTATATTTATATTTATTTACCATACATCTTTTTTGAGTGTTTATATTTTAAATTTATATTGTGTTTATACTTACTAATAATTAGATTAATTTTTAAATAGAGCCCACATAACACCTTTTGGTACAATAATCTAATAATATACTCATAAAGCTAAACCTGAAATCAAACATAAAAATAGCAATGTAAACATTGATGGCCAACAAAACTTAATATCAATGATTATAATATCAATGTGCTTTGAGAACAAAAAGTGATGCCTTGAAGTGCTTTGAGTACCTAAGCAACCATGGTAACGCTTTGAGTACCTAAGCAACCATGGTTGCTAACCAAGGTAATTTTCATGGTTGATGGGAGACAATTCCCAAATTTTGATAGAGATAATTTGCAGATCATGTTTATATTTTTCATGTTCCATTGAGATAAATAGTATATCACTTTGGTAATTAGCATATTCTACTAAATCCCTATATTGAATATGCCTAATATCCCCATCAAGTGACGTGCTAAACTTTAGTATGGGAATTACCTTACATACATATAGAATTACCTTAGCCGCATATGGAGTTATTTTTAGTGATATGCATGTTATGTCTATTGGATATGGTAATTATCAAATCATATGTTACATATATTTTATTATGCTACTTATCTTGGTATAGCATATATATTTTTATGCCACTTATGTGGGTGTAATATATAGTTATTTTGGTGTAATAAATTTTTTATATTAGTTATTTTACTGCAATATATAGTTATTTTGGTGCAATATGAAATTTTTAGTGAAGTGGCTAAATATGTCTCTTCACTTTTATGTTCTCATTTCTGCTTCTATAGTTTACACTAAACATTTTGTTGCCTTCAGTTTTTCAGGTTGAACGTGAGGTACTGACTTAAACAAATAAGCATTACATAGACATAAAAATATAGAGATATTCTAACTTAGCTACGAACTTTTTTAGGTTCAATGTGAGGTACTGACTTAAACAAATAAGCATTACATAGACATAAAAACCTAGAGATACTCTAACTCAGCTACAAACTCACACAAATCTAGAACATTAATTTCTTTATTATCTCCAAGTCTCCAATATTTACCACACCCAACTTGTCTCTATATAGCATAAAATTATGTTTTTCTAAAACTTTAGTAAATATGTGTGCCACATTATCATTTTTATTACAATATATCAAATTTATTTCTTTTGACTACATGCAAAATGATGTTGTGTGTCAATGTTCTTTGATGTTGAATGACAGACTCAGTTGTTTGACACTTTGATAGAGCTCTGGTTGTCACACTTGATGATTGTTACTCCTTCATATTTTTCTCCCATGTCTTCAAGAATTCTTCTTAGCCAAATCCCTTCACAAGTTGCATTGTATAACACCTTGTACTCAACTTTAGTGGAAGACAAAGAAGCAATGGGTTGTTTCTTATTTCTCCATGATAGTCATTTAGATTTCTTACCCAATCAGAATATGAATAACACGTCAAATCAACATTCAAATCATTAATATACTCAATACCAAAATTTTCAGTCTCCTTCAAATATCAAAGACTCTCTTGATTGCTTTCTAGTGGCTTTCATGTGGCTTAGCCATGAACTTGCTAATTATGCTAACTGAATATGCAATATGTGGCATAGTTGTAGTTAATTAATTCAAACTCCCCACCAAGTCTCTATACAATGTGTTATTCACTTCTTTTGTTTCTTCATCATTCACAAGTTTAACATTATGTTCTAGTGTTGTAGATATTGCTTTACATACATTCATGTTGAATCTCCTCATTAATTCATGTTTGTATTTACTTTGTGTGACCATTATCTCTCCAAAATTTAAGGCCTAAATAGTAATGAAATTCTCCAAGATTGTTCATTTCAAATTCCTATGAAAAACATTTTTGTATATTTCAAATTAACCTAGTATCACTCTGTTGGAGTCCATTTTTTTTTTATGTTTAATTTTGTTAACTATGGAGCTACATATGGGGATTAAGGAGCACATAAAATATCGATCGCATGCAGGATAGGGATGGTGTAGGAGGTAAGGTGTGGTGTAAGTGGACGTTGCGTAGGAAGGAGATAATGGTGCCTGATGAAGGTGCATACAAGGAAATATTGACAATTTGGATTTTGTAGTAGGATGAAGCCGACAAAGGATTTCGTGGCAGGTAGGGGGTTAGATATATTTTGTAGGAGAAGGAGAAAGGGTGGAGTGGAGTAGTTTGGAGGGAAGATATTTTGAAGGACCATTATTACACATGTGTCAGCTCATGGATGGGATTAGGAAATATCCCAATGGTTCGCAAGACAGCTGGAGAAATCCATCAGAGAGAAGATTTGAAGGGATTTCAGGCAAGGATAATACGAGGTGTTGAAGATAGAATGCGAGATGGGTGAGAAAATGAAGGAGAAAGTATAAGTGTGGAATCTGTTCTTGGTTATGTGATGTCTGAGTTTGTATGTCTTTATTCATAGGTGTGTATGTCAGAGTTTGTAGCTATTGAACAAACTGATTGTAATATTCATGCATATCTCCATGTATGGGTTTTACATTATGAGTTTTATTCATGTTTCTGCATGGAATATAATTGAAAGGTTGGTGAGCCTGTTTTTTCGATGAATGTAACTCAACACATATAAGCTTTTTCATTTATGCTAATATAACCCAATGGATGGATGAGTTTCCCCCTATGTTTCATATTGATGTTTGATTGTATAATGTTGTTTATGCATACTAGATGAATTTATGTTAAAGGGGTTTACAATATTTTTGAATACTCATGACTATGTTTAATGGTCTAGATGTTTATAATGGGGTTAAGGTTAATAAATAATGTTGGTTGTCTATAAAAGGAATTAATTTTGGATAAGTGTTAATATAACATTTGATGGTTGGAATTGTAACTTCTTGTGACCTCCTGCGATTTGTCGGTTGTGATTGGTGTTCTTCTTGGTGAGTCGAGGGGCTTAAAATAGTGCACATTGTGCAGTATTAGAGTGATGGTAAAGTTCCTTTCAGTGGGAGTCTAGTGTCATAGGTCATAGACAGTCTTGTCAAACCACAAAAACCTGGTTCCGACAATCACCCATTAACATCTCAAGTGAGACTTCAACCACTTCATGGGTGTTTCCGAAAGGGCCGATGTTGAGCGGGTTTTCTTGGCGACTGCATAATAAATCCGACATTTTTCAGAATCCTGTGTGCCAACAAATGGTTATGTTGTCGAGACTAGGATGGTTGTGTGACAGGTTTGTCTTGTAGGAATGTGGAAGCCATGGAATCCAACCCAAAAGGAGATTACCATGTGGCTTAAAAGGAAGGAGCACGAGTTTGGAACAAACGAAATTGATAATAGGAAGTAGAGCATGGAGAAATGGTTACACAAATACATGTATACTAATTTCCATGATGTTTTCTTTGTGGAGTTCCCAGATATTCTAACATATTCAATCCAATAGTTAATGGAAAATAACCCAACATATCTCCATGATGGGCCAAGGAAGTGGACACCAAAGGACTTATGCCAAATCCAAGTGGTGGGAAATAAAACCTCTCATGTTGTTTATTTCTAGTTTGAAAGTGTGTTGGAAGGATACATTGTTGAATTTGCAATGGAAGCGACAATGTCATATACTATAATGGAGCAGAAATTTTTTAAGGGACTGAGAGGCATGTTCATAAGGTCAATATCATTACTTATTAATATGTTGTTATATGACCATTTAGTTCAACCCTTGGAATTTGATAACATGAGCAGCTAAGTCGTTTGTGCACAAGGGGAAGTGGGGAGAACTAGGTGATGGAATGAGGAAAAGGGAAGGAGAAGAGGTAGAAGAATGCAGTGGATGCTAACATTGGGGCCAGAACTATGTGTAGGAAGGAGAAGGGATGGGATGTAGTAAGAGAGTTACGAGGATGACACTTTGAGGAGTGGAAAGTTTCAACGAGGTAACACAAGAGGAGGTTGATCTCACAAAAATGCATGACATAACCCATGAGACACATAAAGAGATTAAAATTTTATTGTAGTTCTCTTTTCTAGAGTGTTGTGGCATCCTTTAGTGACTTGCATACTGTTACAAGGAAAAGTGTCTACTCAGAACTGCTTATCTCACTAAGGTGTGATAGCTGCCTTAGAAACAAACAAAGTAAAGCTACTTTCATTTTTCCTTTATGAAGTATAGATGAGAGAAGAACAAATAAGACCAACCTCTGTCTTGCGCTAATCTCCTAGTTCGATTCCTCTATTTCTTGATACCTTTCGCTACTTGTTCCCTTGCACGCCCGGCTTCACATAGTACCTGTAAGATCACAATAGCATAGCACTATACAAGAACATGGATCTATAATCATAAACAATCTAGGATCAAATGTAAATTGACCATACAAATGCAGCAAGCATAAATTACACAAGAGTATGGAGGAAAACTTGAATAGCTTTTATTGATAAACAAGAAAGAGCCAAGGGGAGTTGCAACCAGTTGTTCAGACCCAGCATCATCCTCTCAGCAAGGAAGCCCCTCTTCACCTCATACAAAGCTTAGATCACCCAACAATCTTATGTTTGTCTCAAGAAACCAACAACAATTCCTTACAATATGCAAAATTCTAGCCTCCGGATCTCTGGGATGAGGGATCCATATATAGATATCTGTAAGGGAGATGAGTCAGCTTGTGATTTGATTAGTGTCTTCCCTCTGATAGTTCTTGCTTCCACTTGGAGATTGATGATCTCTTACTCATCTTTGATCGAATTCAGAGAGGCAAGTGCCACAGGAGAAGTTTCTGGAAGTTCCCATGCCTCTCCACCTCACGAAATGACACTGCCATTTGTCACTTCTCGCCCATCGCACGCCATAGAAGGGATTTTTGAAATGTAATGCACCCACACAGTGTATTTAGGTGAGATGCAATGCACTTTTCCTATGGAGCAGCTGAAATGATCCTGTTTTGACCAATTCTGAGCAGTTTTTCATGGAGAACTTCTGGGAGAAGCTGTAATCAGTTGACCTTGTTCCTTTAGGGGTTAGAACAACACTTTTAGGGACTTAGGAGCCCTTGGTTTATGGACATTTCATGATTGGGGTTGTAGTGCCCAAAAATGTCTATAACAGTTTCCCCCTAAAGCATGAGGTCGTTAATCTTTTGATGTCGGGTGAAATGCTTTATTACGAGGATCCGAAGTTCTTTCAAGCTAGGAGGAGACCTGTAATAAGATACAATACAATACATTATCTTCATAATATTTTCATGATCTAGCTGAGGCAGGCATTCCCATGCTCAGCTTTATAAATTCATTTTCATGTACAACAGACAATCGTCTGAGTGTAGACTGATGATTTTGATAGAGCCATCATCCCTTTGATTGGATGATTATTTGTGCAGCAATGATGTACATTTGATGTCTTTATTTCCTTGAATATATATCGCAGCCCGGATGGATGAAACTAGATCCGGGGTCTTCAATCTTCACTCGAAGTACAAGTCAATCCATGTGAGAGATGTTCTAGAGTCGAACATGGAAAGACATCGCCTGATTACCAGCCAATGATGTAAGCTATTAACAGGCGCGAGAGGAATCACCGATAATGATAATGACCCTCAAGGTACTGCAGTACAATTCACGTGGTGTGAATAAAGGACTTGGCGTCGAACACCACGCAAAATCTTTCGGTCGAAGGTCATTGATGTAAACCTGTCGCCGGAAGGGAGAAACTTGCCATTGAGGCATGCAAGCTCCAAAGTACTGAATGGGCTGTTCCTAGATCAACTTCTTGGATAATGAGTTGATGTCGACAAGAAGCGATCCATCATAGGAGGGCCTTAATGAATCCCACATCAATGACACGGAACGGAGCAAATTATTTTAATGGAGGTGAAAACGATCTGGTGATATAAGGTTCAGGGTGGCGGTCATGAAAGAATGGAGTATAAATGTATTGTAGCGGGTGAGACACAGGTGAATTCTCTGAATGACTTCTCTTGAACATATCAGCGACACTGACGTGATGGATTGGTAGCATTAACCCCAAATGTGGATGGTGTGATGGGACCATGGTGATGTGGCCGGTGAATGAAACAACCCAACCCGACTTGGATGCGGAGTGAAAGTGTTATGTTCAAGAGCGATTTGCTACCAACAAAGTTTCTTCAAGTTTTCTTCCCAATTTTTCCCCAGTCATTGCTGACCAGTACCTCTTTATTTTTGTCAAGCTTGAGGAGGATAACATATGCTTGTTCTATAATTTTCCCTTCGGGCAAACCCATCGTTATGTTTTAACGAGCCTAGCGATAGTGAAACTCGTTCTCGTCTATAGACAAGTTTGTCGCTATTAAATTTTAAAGAGTTTAACAATAAAGATAACTCGATCCTTTTCAATTTTAGAGAGTCTAAAAAGGAACGTAAAGAAAACTCCAAAATTCCTTTTTTGTCATCTAATCCCTTAAGTCTGAAAAAAGTATAAAACAATACAGAAGGGATGAATTTTCGATCCTTTTAATGAGCCGAACAAAACAAGCACTCAATATTTTTGTGTAATAATCCCTCGGGTCCAAAAAGATTAAAATTTAGAGGAGGGATAGCACTTCCAGTCCCTTTAATGAGTTGGAGAGGCCAATGGCTCGGCAATCTTTTCATATTTTACGAGTTAGTTGAAAACAGCTTAAAGGAGACTCGTCTTTTGAGGAACGAGTGATAAAAATGGGTAGCAGCTGATTCCAGGTAAGGTTTGGAATTTTCCAATCACGGCAGTGTTACAAGGATGGCTAGTGAGATCACTCTTCGCAGCTGTTCCTCAAAAAGGGGTAAACAATCAAATGGAGGTGAATGATCGGCCAATACAGAGTGGAGGTGATGATGAGAACACGACCAAGGCTTTTAAAGGCTGAAATACTACATTCACGATGGTTATTTACCGGGAAATAGTTCATTTTTTAATGAGCTTAAACGTGGGGAGAAACATTTGCTCATGGCTTATGTTTATTTTTTAACGAGCTTGAACTATGCGCTAAAACTATTCGATTAATCCAGTCGTATAATAAGAATGTCTCATATATAAAAACGGCAACTTTTAGAGTTTTTCCCCACATCCTTTCTTTATGCAAGTTAGGAAACGACCAATCCTACGAGTTTAAAGGGTTAGAGGACCTACAAATTTAAAAAATAAATAGTCGCTCTTCGCTTGCATGCCCCCAGGTATAAAACAGAATTTCAAGGTTACCCCTTCTTCCTTTCGTCAAAACATTTGTTTTTCCGAGAGAGGTCTACCTCTTACAGGTTACCAAAGATTGTTATATTCACGGCATAAACAAAACACTTCTTCGGCGATGTTTATCGAAAATAAACAAAGGTGAGTGGCAATGCCTGCCAACCCACATAACTTTGACAAGAGAATCTTATTCCGGAATAACCCCCTCTTCCAGTCACAGACGGGAGTATAGACTAGTCATATTCTCTCGCGGAAACCTACCCTATACCCAAAGTTTTCCTGCCGAGGCAGACCAGGGTGCATGCCCCCTGGGTTTCAGTCATGTCCCTCGAATCACTCACGCTCATCAGGCGGACGGACTGGAGATTGATGAGACATTCCTTGTGTGAAAAGACCATTCAGGGATGGCATATGACTATTTGCTCTATGTGATCCGGGAAATGAAAGCTGGTCTACGAGCTTGACCACTCTTCCTTCGTGTGGAAAACACATTACTCTAAAGAGTGAGGAGACAATCGCTCCCATGCAATAAATATAGTCTCGTCCAAGGAGTAGATTATAATCCAAGGGTCCTTGAACTACCATTACGTTCATTTGAACAGTTTTCCCCCTCAATGTTATGGGCACATTGGGAAGGATCCCTAATAGTCGACTGGTTCCTTTGTCAAAGCCTATTAGATTTCTCATTTCAGGCAAAAGCGATAGCGAACCAAGCGCTTTCCAAGTAGTCGAGGAAAGGATACTCACAGAAGCCCCTTCATCTATGATGGTACCGACCATAACCATTCTATATATTTGAACGATGATTCGGAATGGTACACTAGCCGGTAAGCGGGGTCTACCTAGTTGGTTCCAGTCAAAGGAGACAACTAGGTTGCTTGGAGGTGGGACCGAATAGACGGCCGGGTATGACTCTGACGAACTTCCTTCCTGCGGTAAAGGAATGGGTAAATTTCCCCCATGTTCATCGGAGTCTGTGCTTACGAAAAGAATTTGGACGGTCATCCTTGTTCTCTTCAGCGACTGTATCATCTGAAGATGGAACCTCTAAAGGCAAGACCAGGTCAACTGCGCCTCGACCTTTTGACTTTCATCTGGTATGGGTTCAGATGATTTGTCTTTAATGATAGATGCTTCAGCCAACCATCTGGGCGGGTCAGCCGGTTTTTCAACTAGTGACGGACTTGGCAAGAGTTTTTTATATCCAGGAGGAAGTCGTAACGGTGAAACCGGACGATCGTCCAAAACTATTTTAGCCTCGTCTAAGAAGGGACAATGGTGGACGGCATGGTCGCCTTCGCACAGCTTACAAGGAAATCTATATTTTCCTTTTTGTCTTGGGGCTTCACTTTCACTAGTCGACGGTGTGTTTTCAACATGATCATCAGAGGTTGACGACACCGGGTTGTGCAAACGAGGAGACCAGTCCCTTAAGATCCGAGGGATGCAAGGACAATCTCTATGATAGTGGTCTCCTTTGCAAATGACACATGGCGATTTAGGCTTGGTCGGTGCAGTGTGTGGATTTTCGCTAGACGACGCTTGGTTGCCCCCTTTCGCTTTTGGCTCCTTCTTCTTCTTCTCTTTCTTCTTCTTTTCCTTCTTCTTCTCAGGTACTTGATTTTTGGCTTTACCAACCCCATCAAGCGAAGAAGAAGGAGGAGAGGAAGAATTGGAGGAAGTAGAAGGTTGGTGGGTAACTCTGGACTCATCTAGTTGCTGACTCGATTGTTCAGGAATTGCGGTGTTCTGAACGACAGAGGTTGAGAAGAGCCATACGGGCAAGCCGATTGTCAATCCTGGAAGCAACAATGTGGCCATATGGGGTGCACCAACATCTCCCCAAGAGCAGAAGGGACTAGGATTTCCTCCAAGGGGAATTCCTTGGTTGGTGGGTTCCATTTTCTCAACCTAAGATCAAATTAGGAAAAGGTGATGATTATTTCGTTTAAAATAAATTTTAGACGCTTTGACACAACTTGTTTTTTCACTTTTAAAGAGTCGAGAAAAAACAAAAGATGACTCTAGTCGCCTTCGATTTTTAATGAGCCTGAAGTGACAAGTGCTCAGATGGACCTTTTCCGTTAAGGAGTCTGAAAAGGAACGAAAGGGACTACTCTGGAAATCTAGGTAGAGGGATTACCAAACCAATCACAAAACTGCAAAATAATTTTTACGGTATGGCAGTCAATCTTCCCGAATGCTGTGTTCAGTGCATTGCGATCGATAGGGCGGCGGACACGGCTTCCTATGGATAAAGGATTAAGCCTATTGTGGTCTCCCAAAATATACTCGACGGTACGTGGGAGCACAAGTCCGTACTGGCACTTATCGTCTCAAAGTGGAGGAATCACCCAACCATCAGTGAGAACAACAGTTACCAGGCTTTACGACACTGGAATACGTCTCTAGCCTAGACTTCTAAATGTTGTGCGTTAGGTTCCAAAGCGTTGTTAGATTCATTGAATTTATTTTATAGTTGATCTTGTTTATGAAGTTTGCCTTTCAGGTTCACCGCGAGATATAGTATAATTCTTAAAATGCAATCTAAGATGATAAACAATCTTTTTATCTTCTTTGTGCAATGAAAATCCTAGCTACTAAGGAAAGAAAGACAAAATTCTTTCACAAAGAGCAAAGAGCACACTCTAAATGCACTTTCCTAAAGCAAACCAATCAGACTGTCTAAATGCAAATGTACATGCATGTATTTGTTTTCGACTTTCTTAGTATGTAAATGATAAAAAGAAAGTTGATGCACAAATTTGAATTACTTTTCAAGCGACAGTTATCAACAAGTTCCTTTTCGAAATAAAAAATGGAGACAATCACAACATTTTACGATTTGGAAATGAATACTTGTTTTGGACACTAGAAAAATTACAAATTCAGACCAAAAACAATAGTAACAAGATAATCGACTTTCTACAGTAATCAAACTCTTTCCTATGCCTGAAAACGACACTTGCGACACTTTCAAATCAAAGGACGACAGTGCGATTATGTTACTTTTTGCAAAGGAGAATTGAAAATGACTCAACAAACACACAAAAACATTTACAGTTCTTTTGTACAAAGAAGGCGGAATAACAGCAAGGAAAAGGGGTTTCAAATAGAGATATACTGATCACAGGCAGCAAAATTCATGAATAGAACTGGAAAGAATGAATCACAGAAACCAAAACTAAACAATGCCTAGTCTAACCAGCGCACCTGTAACACAGGGAATTTGAAATGCAGCACACCTACTACACTCGGGAAGTGCGCTGAATTTCAGATTCTCAGAACAGTACCTATGTTGGGCCAGAGACGAGACTTTTCTTGGGTTCCGGGTCACAGTTTGCAGTTCAGTTCATGGGTTTTGGTCGAGCAAATGGTAATCAGTAATGCAACAATCAGGGGTAGATCTAAGGAGGATCTAAGAGCTACCACAAGGGGCAATCAGAGAGTTTGTGAATCAGTTGTTTAAATCATAAACAGATCTCAGAGATTGACTGAAGCGGCATTTATCTACTTTGCATTTGCATAGCAAATGCAGTTCGAAAGCTACCTGGCTTGACTTCAGGCTCCATCAGTAATTTTATGAAATAGACAACAAGGAAGATAAACAACCAAACTAATTCGTCCCCAGTGGAGTCGCCATTTTGTTACAGGGAAAAGTGTCTACTCAGAACTGCTTATCCCACTAAGGTGTGATAGCTGCCTTAGAAACAAACAAAGTAAAGCTACTTTCATTTTTCCTTTATGAAGTATAGATGAGAGAAGAACAAAGAAGACCAACCTCTGTCTTGCACTAATCTCCTAGTTCGATTCCTCTCTTTCTTGATAGTCTTTCGCTACTTGTTCCCTTGCATGCCCAACTTCACAGAGTACTTGTAAGATCACAGTAGCATAGCACTATACAAGAACATGGATCTATAATCATAAACAATCTAGGATCAGATGTGAATTGACCATACAAATGCAGCAAACATAAATTACACAAGAGTATGGAGGAAAACTTGAATAGCTTTTATTGATAAACAAGAAAGAGCCAAGGGGAGTTACAACTAGTTGTTCTGACCCAGCATCATCCTCTCAGCAAGGAAGCCCCTCTTCACTTCATACAAAGCTTAGATCACCCAACAATCTAATGTTTGTCTCAAGAAACCAACAGCAATTCCTTACAATATGCAAAATTCCAGCCTCCGGATCTCTGGGATGAGGGATCCATATGTAGATATCTGTAAGGGAGATGAGTCAGCTTGTGATTTGATTAGTGTCTTCCCTCTGATAGTTCTTGCTTCCACTTGGAGATTGATGATCTCTTACTCATCTTTGGTCGAATTCAGAGAGGCAAGTGTCACAGGAGAAGTTTCTAGAAGTTTCCATGCCTCTCCACCTCACGGAATGACACTTCCATTTTTCACTTCTCACCCATAGCACCCCATAGAAGGGCTTTTTGAAATGCGACGCACCCACACAGTGTATTTAGGTGAGATGCAACACACCTTTCCTATGGAGCAGCTGAAATGATCCTGTTTTAACCAATTCTGAGCAGTTTTTCATGGAGAACTTTTGGAAGAAGTTGTAATCGGTTGACCTTGTTCCTTTAGGGGTTAGAACAACACTTTTAGGGACTTAGGAGCCCTTGGTTTATGGACATTTCATGATTGGGGTTGAAGTGCCCAAAAATGTCTATAACACATACACCCCTAAAAAAATTCTAGTTCAGATAGGATTTCAATTTTCTTTGCTAACCATCATAAGTAATGCAATTGCTTGTCTTCTACTTTTGAAAATTTGCATCAAAATAGACATTAACTAGGAGGAAAGTAAGTGGCCCTAATCCACATATTTTTTCAATTTGATTTTCTCATTTCAAAACTCACATCACACTTAGCTTAATTAGGGGGAAAGTTAGTGGCCTTAAACCTGCACATCTTTTTTGATAACCAAAGCTTTTATTTCATTACAATTATTATCAGGAACACGAATTGGTTTTAATAAACAAAGATAGTAGCCCTTGCTTCTCTTGTGTCCTTGTGGCGAACTTGTCGTTACATCTAAAATCTTCCCAAAGCACTAGGCTTACATCTCCCTATATGTTCACATAGTGTAACTAGGAAGAATGTAAGTGACCCATTATCCATACATCCTTTCTTTCTTTACATGGAACAAGCATAACATAGTGTAATTATGGGAGTTTTGAATAATCACCATATATCCACATCACTTCACACTTTGTATGCTCACAATTTCACTTGCACACACTTACACTTCACACACTAAGCTAACTTAAACTTTGTATAAAGGGTATCCTTCTTTTGGAAACTTTGTACTTAGTTTATTTTTTCACACCCTGAGTGAAGAAAAGACTCTCTAAAATAAATATTAACTTGAACACATTAAATTCCCAACAAGGGCCATAAGATAATTTATAGTTTAGGTTAGGACCGCAAGGGTAGGAAGCATAAAATACATTGTGGTTATTTTACATTTTGAAACATATAAGTTGTCTTCTAGGGAACTTAAAATCCCTCATCATCCTATGATATATGATGAGAAACCTATGAAGGTGGTAAGGCCTACGTGGTGGACTATCACATACCTTCATGTTGTCTCTCGAAATATGGTAGGGGTATTGAGTCCAAAACTAACAACTGGAAACTAAGGTTCACTCATTCCCACTAGACGTAGGTAACTTAGTTGCCAAAATTTAGGGCATCTTTCCCTATAGGATTAGGTGCAGGGGCACTAAGACCTGAGGTTATTTTGGTAAGGTTGTTAGAAACGTCTCCATTTATTTTGGAACATAGCCCCAATACCCGCCCATTATAGCCCTCTTTTACCTTGGTTGGTTCTTGGTTGTTGTAAATGTTTCGAGTACTTTTGAGACATGTCCCCTGTTTAAGAAACCAATTTCCTTGCTGTAGAGAAATTGTGCTTAAGACATTAATAAATATTATTTACTGTCACTTTATTGTTTGTTGTGTCCTCAAATGAAGGACCTGGAGATCTTGGTCTTTAACTCTTAATACATGTATGACCAAAACATCTCAAAATGCCATTTGTTGCTAGATATAAATGATGAATGAAGAATGATTGAAGGAGAAGTTAAAGATAATATGTTTATCTTTTACAGAAACTACTATCCATAACTTAGAAGAATTATGAAACTGAGAACTGAATCATAGACAATATGTTGTTTAACACAAAAACTACTATCTGTGACTCTTAGAGAAGTTAAAGATAATATGCTGGTCTTTCACAGAAACTATTATCTATAACTTAGAAAGGAAGGTGAAAACTTCAAGTATAGGAGCGCTCTTTTAAGGAATTTTAACTTTATCTATATAAGAAAATAAAGACCTGCAGCTTCATTACTATACTTGAAAGAAGAAAACATAAGATGACACATAATATAGAGGGTTACAAAATTATACCCAACAATTCATGGAAACTTCTGATTCTTTCATTAATCAACAATTATATTAGGAATACAATGGCTTAGTCTCTGGGTTCTCCCCAAAATTCCAACAACCCTCCCTTTCCTTGTAAACTTTCATCTTTTTATACATTGTGGAACAATTATTAATTTCTGAAACTGCCTAAATTATTTAATTGCTTCTCTAACTATATGAAGTAAAAACTATTACAGAATTTTACAGAGGGTAAAATACACCTCAAAGAACATGATATAATAGGAACATAACTGAATTCAAAAGAGGACGATAAATGTTGGCTTTCTCTGTTAATCCACTGTCAAGTTCCTCTGTAAATGCCCTAAATGATGTTTAATTCGCTTTAGCTGTAATGAACTGTGTTGACTTGTGTAAACCTGGGCTTACGCATGTGCCAGGACCTATGTCTTTAATGATATTTCGAGTCAAAATTTTAATCCATAATGGTTAAGGCCCCTTTCATAAATCCCTATGCGGAATGATTTATTAAACCCAACATAGACTAACCCTTAGTCACATTCACTTATCGGGACTCAATCAACCCTTCTAAACCTTCAATATCCTTTCATTAACCCAAATATATATATATATATATATATGCATACTTAAGTCACTCCTTAACATTGGTTATACCATGGTCTTTACCTATAAACCCTTATATCCGCGCTAAATTCATTATAAACCATCTATAATGAACATACCCATAAAGCATGCATAACATACCTTTTCCGCACTTTTCAAAGCCTTTGCATAGTTCTCTAGGCAACATATTTTCCCAATAGATCCCCACCGTAGATCTACGCTTAGTGGATCAGACGGTCTATGAAGATTTCAGGTGGGACATAAGCCCAGAGAATACCCGTCGGAAATGGGCAGTTTTCTCTCTCCACCCAGCTGCTATGTGTCGAACGATAAGTGGGATCAAGTGAGCTCTACTAAAAACCACTTACCATTTTTGCTCTACCTGAAATCCTACTTGTAACTTTAAATCCGCCTTTTCGTACGCCTTGCGGACCCGCCGGAATTATAAAACACGATATATAGTTTTTGGGTCTGGATCGTTGTCACAAATCGCAATCAGCATTTTCAATTGGTGCTTGAACTCAAACCTTGCGATATTGCAGACCTGCTGGACTTATAAAGCATATCATATATAAACTATCGGATCTGGCCCATTGCAAATCACAATCGGCATACCATATACATATATATGAAGCGTTATGCAATGATCGTGGACCCGCCAGGACTTTACAACAATATATATATATATATATATATTTCAGGTCTATCATCGCAAGTCGCAATCGGCAGAAGCCAACGTCCATAGCTCTACGATGTGGCGGACCTGACGGGACTTTAAACCACGATGTATATACCTTTCGAGTCCGGCCCTTTAACACTTTAACACTTGTTCTTTTGCGATTCCGCTATGAAATAAATAAATACTTCATGTCTTTTAGACTTTGCGGGGAGTAAAGAATGTAAAGAAGTTTCATTGAGGTGAACCCCTAATAATGATATATCTAATAAATAAAGCTAAAAACACAACATAAGCTACAACATCTCGCTCCAACTAGGGATAGTGATTCTGTCATAGAAGCACTAAGAACTGCAGATTAGTGCCTTATCCATTGAGAATAGAGTCATATATTGCTTCACCAAACTTAACTGTGCGAAAATTTTGTACAGTGAACCCACACCGATATCTGCAGTAATAAAATGATTGCACTTTAATAGCAAAGTATTGATAATCATAGATCAGTAGCCTTAGTTGGGCATGGAGTCCAAAACTGTGAAAACCCTGAAATTTGACAACTGAAACCTGACAATCTTTTAGTATGACACCTCTGCAAACTAGTTTCCAACTGGGAAAGTCACCCTTATTCATCAACTAATGATTAAAATGAACCACTGTAACTGGAAACCAAATGCTCAACACATGAGCTTATTTATTTACAAGTTCCTACATATGTACATGATTGATCTCCATCAGGTGAAGTCAATCTTCCAATGGTACTAGGTTAGCATTTGGGTGCTTAATCTAGAACCATTCTGCCAGTGAATCTTGAAAAAACAATTCATTTTGAGTTTCTCCTAATTTCCCATATTGTGATCCTGAATGTGTTCATCTTGTGAAACCTTCCCTGAGTCAACAACCACATCATTGGGGTTAGAAAGCCTTTCAAGAGGAACAAGTCCCTTTGGAAAAATATTATCCTTCAATTGAAAATTATTCGGATTAGCTATTAAATCTTTTGAACCGCTGATTTCTGCAACTTCTATTGTTTCTGCTTTATCCTGATCAATTTCTATGCTCTGAAACTCCTCAACTATAGGCAAAAAAAAAATTAATCTGTTGATCATCTTCGAAAGCTTGCCAATTTTTAACATTATCAGGAACAAAGAGTCTGTGTCTCATCTCTACCTCATATCTTAGTCTTGGATTAATAGGAGACTTGAAAGTACTAGCAACGACAACCAATGAATCTGCTAATCTATTCTCATTTCTTGGAATAAATTGAATGTTAAAAGCTTCAAAAAAATTCTCAATCAAATCCCATAGCTCATTTCTATATACCCTAAGCCTTGGGTTCTTTGTTTGGAAATGATTTTTTATTTGCTTGATAATCAGCTCTGAATCTCCAAAAGCAGAAACTAACTTAACTCCCATCTGTTTAGCTGTTTGTAGAGAAATAATCAAGGACTCATATTTTGCAACATTGTTTGTTGTCTTGAACTCTAATTTGAAAGAAAAAGGGAACATATTACTTCCTGGTGCAATTAAAAGAAAACCAACACCTGTTCCTTCCTTGGAATAAGCTCCAACAAAGAAGCATTTCCACACTCCTTCAGCTTGCAGCTCTGTAATTACATTGGCTAAAGCAAGCTACTTCTGATTATCTTCAGCCAGCTCTGCATTATCATACAGTGTGAAACAAGCAAAGTCATCCTTCTCCTGGCTATATACATGTGAATTACTTGCTCCATTTATTGTAATCGTTTTTAAAAATCTAGATTCTCTGTACAATCTCCTCCCTTCCCCACCAAAAATTGATATAACAGCATATGTAAAATCCAATTTTAAAACACCACCCAATTTAGCCCCCCATGACCTAAATAGAAGCATTCCAAATCTAGCAGGGATATATGCTACTACTACATCTGTGACCAAGCTTCTAGCTGGAATTTGGGCTAGTGACACTGCCAGATCCTTAATAACCCCCAGACACCGGACTTTGCTCGAATCAAAAGAATACAAGTCCCTATAGGGTTTGGTAACTTGTAGATATAATTGCTTCATTACTGACAAAGGCATAAGATTGTGTGAAGCTCCTGAATCAAGCATACAATTATGTAAGAGGAAGTCATGGACCAATAAGGAAATATAAAATGGAGGTATTGAAGGGTCTACTTCCTCTACATGTGGACCAAAAACCACTACTGGGTTGTCTTCCTATAGATTTACAGTGTCATTTATAATCTCATTTTCTTTCAAACTAACAAAATCAGCAATCTCCTTTTGATAAATAGGTATTTTTGTCAATTTTGTAAGAGGAACCTGAATTCTTACATTTTCCAACTCCTTAGTAAGACTAAACAAGTGATCATGTTTAGCAGTCCTTTTGTTCTCCTCCTCACCTTTTTTCATGACTAGGATTACTTGAGGAATTGGAACAAGTCTCTCCAAAGGAATTTTTCCAGTTTGATCTTGAGACGACTCACCTTGAAGTATCTGTGTCTTGCCATTTGCATTTTGTTGCTGCTTTCCTTTATTTACTTGTTTTGCAGGTTGAGATTCTTGTGGAGTCGCCTTTGGTGAGGAAGTTGAAACTTGATGCTCACTTTCACTTTCTTTATTTCTTGATCTTTTCCTACATCTCAGGTCATATTTCTTATGTAGTTCAACCTGCATAAAATCAAAGAATTGTTTCCAATATCCATCAATTTTATCATGAATGGCATATGTTTCATCATATTGATACTCTTCTTCTTCGATACCAAGTTCATTTTCATCCACTGCATATAATGTAAAAGTTTGATCTTCAGGATGCTCTTGTTTTTCAACAGGATCTGCCTCTATATATAATGGTGCTTGAATTTGATCTTTATATTTTCTTTCCCTTTGCAAGATTTGCAAAGGTTTTCTTCTGTATTGAGGATTAAAGTTCTTATTATACTGTGTTTTCTTCTGAAAATTCTTATTTTCTAACTCTAATTTATTTACTTTATCTGACAAAATTGTAATTACATCACACATATCCTCCAATACTTGACTTTGAGAGGATTCCATCTTTGCCTTTCCCTTGTCTTGGATAGGTTGTGTTTCTGGTGCTTTTCCTGCAGCCACCAGATTTTCTTCTATCTCTAATGCATCTGTTTGGATCTAATCAATGGTTGGAGCTCTTCTTTCCCTTAATGTGAATCCAAAATTTGATTCAAAAGCCCCTGCAAAAGCTATTTTTGCACCAACAAGAGGAGGCTTAATCTGCACTGGGAGACTATTGTACAATTTGTTGAATCTTCTAACGAATTCGACCATAGTTTCATCAAACTTTTTCTTTATGGCATTAAACTTTGTTAATGAATACCTATGATTTATTTTCCTCCCCATCTCTGAATAAAAAAACGTTCCATCTCTTCCCAAGAAGGAATAGTATTATTGGGAAGTCCTTTAAACCATTTCCTTGCTTCTCCATCCAAGGACTGAACAAAAAGTCTTAGAGCAACATCTACATGTTCAACATCTTTGTTTTCTGCAAAATTGCAAAATACTGACACATGACTCTCTGCAGTTTGTTCATATTTCCTTGTAAAACGAGGAAGACTTTTGCGGTAATCCTGTGGCATTTGATTTAATGGTTATGGCAATTGAAGAGGTGCATATCTATTCATCAAGAATGCAAGTACTGCCATGTTTATTGAAACTTGATTACCAAAAGATGTGGAACCTGATTGAGAGGTAAGTGGAATGTGCAAAGGTGGTAATGTAGCTATTGGTTGAGGTTGAATGATTATAGCAGGTAAATGAAAAGTAATAGACTCAAAAGATTGGTCTTGACAGCTAGGTTCCTGAAATGAAGATGATGAAAAAGATGACTCTTTATCAGATGAATGTTCGGATAAGTTGTTGCCTAATGCAGACAATGTAGGAATTGGTGTAATTGGGATCTTAGACTTCCTAACCCTCCTAGAAACCAACCTTTCAGGATCTGAAAGAGCTTGAACCTTCTGTTGTGAAGTGTCTGATCTTTTATGGGGTCTTCTTGAAGCCAGAGTTATTTCTTTGATTCAAAACAACCAAATATTTCCTCCTCACTGAACAACCAGAGGAAAATATTGAAAACCCAGGGAAAAGCATTCTTTCTTTCTCTCCCCAGCAACAGCGCCAATTAATGTTGTACCCTAAGAAGCCAATTTCCTAGCTGTAGAGAAATTATGCTTAAGACATTAGTAAATATTATTTACTATCACTTTATTTTTTGTTGTGTCCTCAAATGAAGGACCTGGAGAACTTGGTCTTTAACCCTTTATACATGTATGACCAGAACATCTCAAAATGCCATTTGTTGCTAGATATAAATGATGAATGAAGAATGCTTGAAGGAGAAGTTAAAAATAATATGTTGATCTTTCACAGAAACTACTATTCGTAACTTAGAAGAATTATGAAACTGAGAACTGAATCATAGACAATATGTTGTTTAACACAGAAACTACTGTCTATGGCTCTTGGAGAAGTTAAAGATAATATGCTGGTCTTTCACAGAAACTATTATCTATAACTTAGAAAGGAAGGTGAAAACTTCAAGTATAGGAGCACTCTTTTAAGGAATTTTAACTTTATCTACATAAGCAAATAAAGACCTGCAGCTTCATTACTATACTTGAAAGAAGAAAACATAAGATGACACATAACAGAGAGGGTTATAAAATTATACCCAACAATTTGTGGAAACTTCTGATTCTTTCATTAATCAACAATTATATCAGGAATACAGTGGCCTAGTCTCCGGGTTCTCCCCAAAATTCCAACAACCCTCCCTTTCTTTGTAAATTTTCATCTTTTTATACATTATGGAACAATTGTTAATTTCTAAAACTGCCCAAATTATTTAACTGCTTCTCTAACTATATGAAGTAAAAACTATTGTAGAATTTTACAGAGGGTAAAAGACACCTCAAAGAACATGAAATAACAAGAACATAATTGAATTCATAAGAGGACGATAACTGTTGGCTTGCTCTGTTAATCCGCTACTGAGTTCTTCTATAAATGCCCTAAATGATGTTTAATTCACTTTAGCCGTAATGAACTGTGTTGACCTATGTAAACCTGGGCTTACGCATGTACCGGGACCTGTGTCTTTAATGATCTTCTGAGTCAAACTTTTAATCCATAATGGTTAAGGCCCCTTTCATAAATCCCTATGCAGAATGACTTATTAAACCCAACATAGACGAACCCTTAGTCACATTCACTTATCGGGACTCAATCGACCCTTCTAAACCTTCAATATCCTTTTATTAACCCAAATATATATATATATATGCCCACTTAAGTCACTCCTTAACATTGGTTATACCATGGTCTTTACTTATAAACCCATATATCCAGGCTAAATTCATTATAAACCATCTATAATGAACATACCCATAAAGCATGCATAACATACCTTTTCCGCACTTTTCAAAGCCTCTGCGTAGTTCTCTAGGCAATAGATTTGCCTGATAGATCCCCACCATAGATCTGCACTTAGTGGATCAGACTGTCTACAAATATTTCGGGTGGGACATAAGCCCGGAGAATACCCATCTGAAATGGGTAGTTTTCTCTCTCCACCCAGTTGTTACATGTCAAACGATAAGTGGGATCAAGTGAGCTCCACTAAAAACCACTTACCATTTTTGCTCCGCCCGAAATCCTGCATGTAACTTTAAATCCACCTTTTCGTAAGCCTTGTGGACCTGCCGCAATTATAAAACACAATATATAGTTTTCGGATCTGGATCGCTATCGCAAATCGCAATTAGCATTTTCAATTGGTGCTTGAACTCAAATCTTTTGATATTGCGGACCCGTTGGACTTATAAAGCATATCATATATAAACTATCGGATCCAGCTTGTCGCAAATCATAATCGGCATACCATATACATATATATAAAGCGTTATGTGACGATCACGGACCTGCCAGGACTTTACAACAATATATATATATATATATATATTTCGGGTCCGCCATCGCAAGTCACAATCGGCGGAACCCAACGTCCATAGTTCTGCGACGCGGCGGACCCAACGAGACTTTAAACCACGATATATATACCTTTCGAGTCCAGACCTTTAACACTTTAACACTTGTTTATTTTACGATTCTGTTATGAAATAAATAAATACTTCATGTCTTTTAGACGTTGTGGGGGGTAAAGAATTTAAAGAAGTTTCATTGAGGTGAACCCCCGATAATGATATATCTAATAAATAAAGCTAAAAACACAACCTAAGCTACAACAACGCCAACATCCCGCTACGAAATATTCTAAGGAACATTTACTATTTGAGAAGACGAGACATTTAGGTCTTTATAGGATTTTTATCATACACAAAAACCTCACAAAATGTTTTCTGTTGATCGTTTCACATATTAGTTTGATAAAGGGAAAATCAACCATTTTCTTTTTCATTTTGTTATTCATTTTTTTTTATGTATGTGATTCATTTTTTTTTTAATTTGAGCTACTAAACAATAGGGAAGTCCCTATTTCCTTGCGAAATTCCCAAGGAAATGATCTCCTTACTTATGCAACAATTGTAAACTCAACTAGTATACAACTCATGTTACACTAGCCTTAACTCCACCTCAGCTAAGAAATTTGAATTCCATGCATGCATGAGCTATCTTGGGCTGATTGATCAGTTAACTGACAAATCTCTGAGTTAGACTATTGTCCCACGGCAAAAATGATCTTCAATTGACTCTATCAATAGTTAGAGGTCAATTACCTAAATACAAATGAAAATAATTGGACTAGATTGCTAAATTTTAGAAATCAACACAAGACTGACTGAACTCCAAGCCCCTACCTTGAATTTATTGAGATAATTGAGTGACAAGAGCCATGTCACACTAGTTAATTGCCTCCATTAGGGGAATTTTTAGGTCTAAAATGGGCCTCCTAAGGAAATTATAAAATAATAGTGGAAATAATCAAATAAAATTAGATTACATCATCAAATTTTAGAGGGAAAAAAGAAAAAAACTATCTTTCAAACTTGTATTTTCAACTTATCTCCCTATGGGTTTACTCAAATTTCGAGAAAAAAAACTTGTTGGATGCAAAATTTGATTCCTCATCCTAGGAGTACCCATGTTGCATAATTTCAATGGACCCTCCTACACGAAAAATGAGAAATACATGAAAAATGTGAAAGCAATCATGCTTTTTCATGTATTTCTCATTTTTCGTGTAGCAGGGTCCATCGAAAGTATGCAACATGGGTACTCCTTGAATGAGAAATTAAATTTTTCATCCAATAAGTACTCCCGCTTGAAATTTGAGTAAAACCATAGGGACATAAGTTGAAAATATGAGTTGAAAAGGTAGTTTTATTATTTTATTATTTTTCTTTTTTTACTCCAAAAATGATGAATCATCCCCCATGGTGGACATCATCATCTTGAATCATGTTGGTTCTTACAAAGTTTATTTTGGTTGTACATTTTTCTTAGTAGGCCCATTTAGAGTCTAGACCTCAAAATTCCCCTAATTCAAGTTGTCGTGCTGATGTGGAAATTCAATTTACTCAATTTGAATAAGACTAAAGTCAAATTGAGCCTTTCTTGCTACATTTTTTAACACTCTCCTATTTTTTTGTTGGGCCTTTGTCCTAAGGAGTTGAAGTGACCATATTACTGTCCATCGACTGTGGAATTTACATAATCGTGCGACATTTTTACTGTCAAGTGTACTTTGTAACAAAAAAGGAACGAAGACTAATAGAAAGAGTGTTGCGAGAACAATAGTTGACAAAAATGTTTCTATTAGAAGATGAAGGAGGTCTAGTGAAGGATTGTTCTAGCTGAGGGCTCTTCCAAATTATTCACCACCAGTCGGTGAGGTTGTGAACTATCATATTTATTTGTCTCAATGTTTTCTTTTCAATGACCATTGTTGCTCCTTGTTTTGGAATTTTCTTAGCCTAAAATTGTAATGCCTCAACCCTCTACACATTGTTTCGCTATCCTTTCTTGGTGTTTCATTCCCTCTCCTTGTAATGGTTGCTCAAGCTTTGTTCAGTGAACATTTCATCTATAAATTTTTGCAACCTGCATTTCTCGTCAAGCCTATTTGGGAATGAAAATTAGTTATAAATGTGTGGGAGTTGCAATGCGGCTTCACTCAATGAACCTCTAACATATCATGTGCCTTCTTGGCATATAAAACAATACCCTTAATTTGACTACATATTGGAAAATTCTTCTAAAAATCATATTATTTAACCCCCTACCCATACGAACGCAATACACCTTCCCAATTTAAAAGCCCCTACTTTCACTAGATATTGTAGGTATCCATATTTTTATTAACATTTTTTATACCCCTTTATATTTTTTCATTAATTTTGGGCTCCATTTTTTATACCTTAAAATACAAAAACCCTCTACCCCCTATATACCCCCCAATTAGTTACGTCATTTTTTCCTCAATAAATATCCCCCAATATGAATCCATGTGTTATGGCATTGCTCCCCCAATGAATCCCCTTGTGGGGAGTTGTAATCATTTTCAACCATAACTATCTCAAATTTTCATTGGAAGTTGCATTTTCTTTCTTTGTGAAGAGGTTTCTATCCAGAGTGATCCAACATGCCACTCGGTTATTTCTAGTGACCCATAAAAACCCAAATTATCTCTATTTTCATTCGTGTGTATATAAAGAGTTGTGAAAAGGAGCTATGAAGTTTGTGTAGTTTTGGAAGGTTTATATTCTATCCTTCTCTTGCATCAAATCTCTTCTTTATTTTGTGATTTTTATAATGATCTCTGGAAATATGTGGACTCTTATACAAAGATGATGTTATCTTGTGTGGAGAAGGTGTGACCACAATAGCACCAATGTGGCTACAATTGTGTCACTATATATAAGACTCATTATGGCTATCACTTTCCTAGTTATTGTTGTGTTCAGTGTTGAACTCCCGTAGAGAATTAAAGTATACATAAGTTATACCCTTACTCCAATATTGTATTATTTCACCTTTGATTCATACCTTGGTGCAAATCATAATTGGAGCATCTTCTAATATCTTTGAAAATAAGTTAAATAAGTGCATTTTCAATTGAACCTCATATTCCTAATTTACAGAGTTTGATTTATTGAAAAAATGAAAATACTTTATGGAGTATTAGAGTTACTAAATACTCAAATACATTCTACTACTGACAATACAGTCATGATTGACAAAACCATTGTCAAAGACATTCAAATATGTTTGCAAAATGCACGTGACAAGATTGATTTTTTGCAACTAGAATCTCAGTTGTAGAGATGAACTTTAACAAAAGAGTTGTCATTTTGAACTAGTTTTTGTTTAGAACAGTCCTCTATTTGATTTTGAAATAGACTCCCATCAATAACTAGAAACTAATCATATCACTGAGATTGAAGTTGATTCACACCAAATTCCCATATTAGGAGAAAGTTTTCATAAATATGCAAAAGCTTAGTTTCCATTTCTAAGCCCATCATCAGACCTTAGGAAGAGCTTATCAACAATAAGCACAAAAATGGTCTTGGATATGACAAGGATGTGTCCTTTCATATTCCATATTACTCAAAACCCATTAAATTTGAGAGTGTTGGATTTCTTCGAGATAACTCATCTTCACCTACTGGTCATCCTCCAGATTCGCCACAAATTGTTAAACGCTAATAATGTAATCGATTTGACCATGTGAAATATCATTGTTTTGATGTTCACCTGTGTGATAATTGTCATAGAAACTCATCATTCAAACGGATACTTCAAAAACAAGCTTCTTGTAAGAACAAATATTCACCTTGGATGGATCACTTCTTGGAAATTGGCTTCAACAACCAAGAATATATTTCAGTCATACAACATAATATGTCTTGAGTCTTGACATGTCTTTCATTTTATATTACTTAATCTTCTCACCTTGTATCTAAAATGGGGGGAATTGATGGCCATCTATGTTGAAAAATGTAACGAGGTTCAGTCTTCATAATGTCTCATGTAATCATGATTTTGGGTATTTGATGTAATGAGAAAAATAAATTTATTATTATTATTTTGTAGCATGGGTTTCATGCTCAAGGTCATTTTATTTATAGGTCAAGCACCCATTGAGTGCTTCTAGGGGTTTTTCATAAAATCTAGGAGTCAAAGAAGTCATTGTCATATGTAAATACCCTATTGGGCATGTTGTATAATGTAAAAGAAATTTATTTAGAGTCAAAAGAGTCAATTATCCTCGTCCAATGCCAAGTTAGCCTCATAATGACAATTTGGCTCCAAGGAAAGGCTATATATACAAGATATTCAACCTCATTGAGAGATCATCCAAAAAGTTCATGGAAGAATAAGAAAGACAAGGGATAACTAGAGAAGGAAAGGGAAAAATAAAGAGAGAAAAACATAGAAGCTTTTAAGGACTATTTTTTGGCTTCCATCTCCCACATGTGCGAAGAAATTAGGGTATTAATTTGTTGTAGAAAAAATGAATTGAAGACCTATTAAGAAGCTAAAATTTGTTACTAAAAGGATCAAGTTTGCAAACAAAATTATAAAGGAGGAAGAAGGACCTTGAGTGAAGGAAGGAGGAAGATTATCTTACCATATTAAACTCGCGTGTATGCGCTAGGGTTTCTGTAGTGAGACCGAAGTTGAATTCAAGAAGTTTCAAGTCCAAAATTGTAAAAGTTACAATGTTTTTGAGCAGTTTTGACTTGTATTGATTTTGTGAAGAACACGTTCATCAAAAGGAGAGGTTGACTTGGCCTTGGAGGAGTCTTTTCCAAGGGTCTTAGGTCTTGGAATTCATCATTTTAAGATTTTATAAGAAGAGAATAATTCTTGTGGGTTTTCCTCTCAAGAGAGAGGTTTTGGTCCTCACTTGCAGGACATATTTTGTGTCCTCTTGTCTCATTGATCTTCGTAGTTTGGTAGTTGTTTGATAATAAAAGAAAATCGTAATAATCAAGTAAATAAGAAGCTAACTACAAGTACATCAAGTTAAGTAAAATAACATCACAAGAAGTTATCAAAGTAAGAGAAATCACCCTAATCTAGATGCGCTTGATTTCTCAACATGGAATCAGAGAAAAGGTGACAAGAAGAAGAGGTAGCTTGAAGATCATCCATTTGAAGAAGGATACATAAGGTTCAAGCACAAGGATATCATCAAGGAGAAATAAGAAGCATCAAGAAGGACTATCCATCTCATCACAAGGTTCATATCATCTAGAAGGAACAACTCTTGGAAGAACAAAGACAGAGCACTTCATCATTAAAGTAATCTCCCTCTCATTTAAGAAAATATCACATCTCAAACATCCTTGAAGAAGATCAACAAGAAATAAATCATCATCAAGGAGACATCTTCAATTGTCAACAACAAAAGACTTGGGATCGTCTTCATATGTATTTGCACTGTTGGTAGTAGAATGAGGCCATATTGGGTGTGGATTTGAGTTAGGTCACAAGATTTTATGCTAATTGATATTTAAATTTCAAGTTTTTGTGTTTGATATCCTAGCGATATGTGTTAGGATATATGAAAATTATGTTTTTTTGTATGGTCGATGAACAAAAGAGAATGTCTCTACTCTATGAACCTGCCTCATGAGGATATTTGAGATATATTACTATTTTATGTAATGTTGGAAGGATCTAGATATGATAGATATGTAAACATTTTTTTGACTATGAATATAAAATGTTTCAATTTTTATATATTCAATGTTCAAGAGTTCGGGTGACCCAAAATTGGGATTTTGTTTAGACACAACTAGATTTTCTGGTTCTATCTCCATCATCATTACAGTTTCTGGAGAGTTGCATAAACCCTAGCTCGATGGAAGAAATGGATACAGAAAACCCTAGTAGAGATGGCAAAGAAGGGGTGTTGGTGCATTACGATGGTTAAGATTCCTCTGGGCTCCAGTAAACTGCAGGTATTTCCCCATGGTAGAGGTTCAAAGTTGTTTCAATAACACATGGGTTAGGGGCTTCTTCTTTGGCATAGACCTCTGGTTGCTTTGCTCGAATCTCTATTAGTGCACGAGACCACTGCTGGTTGGAATCTAGAGTTTTCGAAATTGAAGGTAATCCATCAAAGGGTTCAGGAAGCGTGGAGGAAGGATTACCAAGGACATAAGAGAAGAAATATAAATCCACCAGAGTAATGGAAAAAGGGCATCAACTGGTTCTTGGGGAAGGCATTAAATTGAATGAGGTTATGGACACAACAAATCGAGTACTCATGGGTAGGGTTTAGGGATGCAATTACACAACAATGCATCTGAAGAAATTGGTTTTGGAGGTTTGGGGATAAGTCTTAGATGTTATGCCGTCTGTGGTAACAATGACCAGGGGTTAGTTCATGCTTTGTTTCAAAAAAGCTGAACATGTGACATGGGTTCTAAGGAAATTTTGGCACATTGAAATGGATCTTATAATGTTGAAGAGATGGTTTCCACTATTTGACCCAGAGTGTGAAAAATTAGGATTCAAACTTATTTGGGTCAGGTTGTTGGGGTTGCCACTGCAATTTTAGACAAAATATGTATTCAAAAGAATTAGGGATTATTTGGGGGTATTTTTAGACTACAATAAATCCTTTGTTGAGATGGGGAAGATGGCACTTGCATGAATACTAGTTCACCTTGAGAACAGGGAGGGCTTGGTGGAAATCCTGCAGCTACAGTGGTGGGGTTTCTCCAAATTGTAGAAGTTGGATTATGAGGGGGTCTCGTTTAGATGTAGGAGGTGTCATGAAGTTGGAAACATTTTCAAAGAATTCCCTCTACTTAATAAGGATAGGATAGAGGAGGATAAATCAGGTGGGATGGAAGGTGGCCCAAAATCTATGCTATAAGTGAATTCAAAGGATTTGCTCCGCTGGAATAGAGGGGTGGAGAAGATCGATGAAGAAAATCACAAGATCCTTTTTCGGCACCTTCAATGATTACTCGCTCATGTGATTCATCAACTGCGCCTATTCCGGGTACCTTTCTTCATTTCCCATCCCCATATCCTAATACATCCTTAAATGCATATTTATTCTCTTCAGTTACATGTCCTGCTATGAATGAAGGGGTAGTATCATCATACATTTTAAAATTTGTTGCTTGTCCTATGGTTGCAGTCCCTGTAAGTTGTTTGACTCCTTTCCCTGTTGTGCCTGCTTTATCCCTCACTTCTGATTCTTCAATGAAGGAATTATCATCAGAGTCTTATGCTAGTCATATATATAACTTGCGTTCATTAACCAAGTAGCCCATTGGAGATGGGGGGGTATAAGTATCTCATCATCTCATAAGAGTTCCAAAGCTTGCAGAGGTAGAGAATATTTATATCTAAATCCATTCATAAGGTTAGTATAGACATAGCAGAAGGAAGACAATTATCAATTGAAAGGGTTCTTAGAGCAAAAGGAAACTCGAGTAAGGTTTTCTAATGGAATGGCTATCATTTAATTGCAAAGGGTTGGCTAGCCCTGCTAAAAAACTAGCCCTCAGAAGATTAATTGTGTTTGAAAGACTGGATGTTATTTTTCCTCAAGAGACATTAGGGATTAGTGACCAAATTGTTTCTCTATTAGAAGCTATGATTCTGGGGAGGACATTCCATGCCTTAGATGTGAGAGGATGATCAGGTAGTATTTCTATGGGTATAAATGGCAAAACAATGAAGTTACTGAATATCTGGGGGCAAGAGGGTGCTCTAATGGTAGACATATTCTCAAAGGAATTGGCCCTTGATATCTGGATTGTCAACATATATGGGCCTTGTCACAATCGTATGGTTTACGGGGAAGATATCTTGGGTTTATCCTTCATGCAAGTTGAGAATTTAATATTGGGGGCAAATTTAAATTTCTCATTAGCACATGTTGAATCCTAGGGTCACAATGCACAAGGGGACTCACTCATGGATTTCTTTGAACAAATTCTGGAAAATAATAGACTCATCAATATAGAATTTTCTCAAACTCAACCTACCTGGAGAAATCATAGAATGGGTAGTGCTATGTTAGCAAGACATCTATATTGATTCCTTATCAAGGAATCTCTGATGGATAATATTAACTCGATTAGGCAGTGGGTGGGCTCGGGGGGTATATCAAATCACTCTCCTATCTTCTTGGAAATCATCGGAATTATCCCTAAGCCACATTCCCTATTCTAATTTAATGTGACTTGGTTAAGAGATGAGGAATTCCACAGGATCATCCAAGAAGTGTGGGAGATCTGGTCCCTCAATAAGGATAGGTCTTCGTTAGAGAACCTAACTCAAAATATTTTTCGTCTTAAAAAGAGGATGATCGAATGGGAAAATTCCATGAAAATAAAATAGGAGGCTCTCTATAGAATATAAATGGAATTAGCCAGGTTAGAGGACCCTGATAGTTGATGGTTTGATTCCCCAGAATCAAAACTGTATATGACACAATTATAGGAAGACAAGGTCAAGCTATTAAAGGAGAAGGAAGAATCATGGAGACTTAATAGAAGATCTATATGGATGCAAGTGGGAGACGAAAATACAAAATTCTTCCAGTAATATGCAAGAGGGTGGAAAGCTATCAATACTATATGGTCTCTGGAGGATGAGGCTAAAAATACATCTCAGACTTTTAGGAGCTTAACAAATCTTGGTATACATCATTTTGGAAATTTTTTCAAAGCTCAATAGGAGGCACCACTAGTGGAAATTGTTAAGGTGGCTAGGTTATTCCCTCATTTTTTTAATGAGGAAGAAAATGAAAGCCTAAATACACCTGTAATAATGGGAGAGCTAGAGTTCGTTCTAAAGTGGTTCAAAAAATACAGGAGTCCTAGTTCAGATGGGTGGTCGATGGAATTTTATCTTACTTTATTTAATCTAATTGGACAATAGTTTCTATGGGTTATTGAAGACTATAGATTGAATGGGAGAATGTATGATGCTTTTAATGATACATTCATTGCCTTAATCCCCAAATTTGATAAGCTTGATAGCTTCAATGATTTTAGGCCTATATCATTGTGTAATTGCATATCTAAAATCATAGCGAAAATCATCGCCAAAAAAATTAAGCCTATCTTATCTCAGCACAAATCCATGGAACAATTTTCTTTTTTGGAAAATCGACAGCTCCATAAATCCATTGGTATTGCATAAAAATTCCTCCACTTGATAAAAGTAAATAATTTGAAAGGCATGAATTTGAAAATTTATTTATCTAAATCATACAATAGGATGAGTTGGTTGTACATTCAGATGTTATTGACTCACAGAGGATTTTATAATGATTTTATAAATTGGATAATGTGTTGTATAACATCTGTTTCTTATCAACGGATCGATAACAATTTTTTTCCATGTTGAGCATGGAATTTTGCAAGGATGGACATTATCTCCCTTACTATTCCTTTTGGTCATAGAAGGTCTGAGTAGATTGTTGACAAATGAAAGGAATCAAGGGAGATTTAAAGGAGTGAAAATTCTTGCAAATACAATCTTATCTCATTTACTATTCATTGATGATGTCTTCATCTTTCTGAGTGGGGCTATTAGGTATACAATTGCGCTCAACAATATTCTAAAAAAAATTGTAAGGCTATAGGGATGGAGACTAATTAGGAAAAATCCACTTTATCAGCATTGGGATGTTTTTCAGTTCTCACTAAACTATGATATACAAAGATTTCCCTATAGACAGATGGATTTTGATGATGGGCTGAAGTATATTGGATTTCCCCTTGAACCAAACAACTATAAAATTGCAGACTTGACATGGCTGGTAGCTAAGGTGGAAAGTAGAATAAATGTCTGGCATCATCGATGACTCTCTAGGTCTGGTAGAGTGGTTCTTATTAAGTCTATTTTGTAGGTCATCCCTGTATATTGGATGTCCTTATCATGGATTCCAAAGGCTATTCTCCACAAAATTCAATAGATCCACTGTAGATTTCTTTGGCGAGGAAAAAAGGAAGGTAGACTTTTTTCTTGGGTTATCTAGGATCAAATTGCTTTGGCCAAAAAATGGGGTGGTTGGGGGATGAAAAAACTCTCTTGTTTTTAATAACCACTGGCTGCTAAAATGGAGTGGAAATTAATCACCTAAAATAATTTATGGGCACAGGTGGTTACACGGAAATATATTAACCCTCTTCAGATTGAGGACTAGATCAGATTTCCCCATTGGAATAGAACAAATGTCTCTTTGAAATGGTGCGTTGTTTAAAACTCCTTTGAATATATCAAAGCAGGATTGGCTTGGAGAGTGGGGATAAGGGAGCAAGTTCGTATTGGTTTGGATGCTTGGTCAGGAAGTGGTAATGTACACATACTTCCCCCTGACCTAAAAAAGTTCCTTGAGGAGGTTAGTTATTAGACATTGAATCAAATTGATGATGCAAAGAATACTACACTTTTTGGTCAAAAATGGAAATTTTCACAGGATCTTCAGATCCCGAAACAAGGGTTACAAGACTCGATTATTTTCACAAATTCCCTCTCAGAAGCACATGTGAGAATACATGATATGGAGGATGAACTTATCTAGACTCTAGCTTCTCATGGAAGATACACTCCAAAAGATGGTTACTCTTTCATTTTTACATAGAAGAAACCTAATAACAGAGTTTGGTGGTGGTGGTCGCTTTGGAAGCTTAAAGGACCTGCAAGAAAAAAGTTGTTCATGTGGTGCCTACTGTGTAAAAAATCACCTAAATGAGACAATATTCAACGTAGATATTTTCAGGGCCTAACATGGTGCATTTTTTGTAAGGAAAATGAAAAATCAATAAACATATTTTCCTTGAATTCCCCATAACAATACAATTATGGAATCAGATATATCATATGTTAGCAATCAATATTAGGTGGCAGGGAGAGACAATTCAAAAAGCTTGGGAATTATGGTGGAATAGGGTTCATCCTGTAAAGCTCAGGAATCTACCCCCTCTAGTATGCTCGGGAATTTGGTTAAGTAGGAACAATAAAAAAAATTGAGATAAAGAAAATAATTGGATTATCACTTGTTCCCATACAGTGGCAACATATATCTTGATCCCTGAAGATGAACATAACCAACGAAACTAGAGCATCAATACATAAGTCATCGACAAATCCTTGTCGTGGGCATATTTTGATGGTTTTTCACAACTAGAAGGTTGTGGTGGAGGAGCGGTGTTGTATTTAAATGAAGATCAGTATTTCAAACTAAAAATAGGTTTAGGGAGGGGTACAAACAACTATGCAGAACTAAACAACCTTAGACTTCTGCTTCTTTCTTCCCTAGAGAAAGGACGTTGACAACTTCATATTTTTGGCGATTCAAAAATTGTCACAAATTAGTTCAATCAACTGTCAAATTGTCATGTGAACACATTAATAAATCTAATGGAAGAATTAATTATTTTAAAATCACAATTTGACTCTATGATCTGTCGTCGTATCTACAATGAAAGGAATCATATTTCCGACAACTTATCCAAAGAAGTTGCACAACAACATTTTGGCACTTGGATGATACAAGAACAATGGGATAGGAATTCTATCAGTACTTTCACAAGTCCTTCATTGATCAATAGATACAGGATGTGGGATCAACACGCTCCCTCTCAGCTCATAGTTGTACCACTTTTTGCTTATTTTTGTTGAATATAAGATCTTATGTTTATGTACATATTTATCTAGTTTTGTTTACAGCTACTTATATGCATATAGTCACAGTTATATTGAACTCTATGGAGTATGTGAAAAATATGGCCACCAATTTTTGAAATATTCTCCATTGCAGCATCTACAACATGTAATTTTCAATATTTTATATCATGAAATTATGATTTTTCCTTAGGGAAATATATATATATATATATATATATATATATATATATATATATATATATATATAGAGAGAGAGAGAGAGAGAGAGAGAGAGAGAGAGAGAGAGAGAGAGAGAGAGAGAGAGATAATACTAAAAATAATACATTCATACATATAAACAAGTAACTCTTCAAGTACATTTATATATACATACAAATAATGAAAAATAAAAATTATTAAAAATATACACCCATAGACATACAAATAAATGATGAGAGAATGCTAAAAAAAAAATGAGACATTCATACATATACAAGTGAAGTCTTAAAAAAATATATACACATACAAACAAAGAAAACACCAAACAAATAAACACTTGCACAAGGAATGCAAACACCACTTACCAACACTCCCAATAATACATTCATACACATAATATAAGTAGAGATTATATTTATTAATGCATATAAAAACAAAGAAGTTAACAAATGCATTCTAACATTTAAAATACAAACAATAGAGAAAATAATCTAACTCTCAAAACAATATATTCATACAAACAAACTAAAGAATCCAAATAGTACATGAATACAACCAACCTATATCCATCTTAACTCTAGGTGTACCAAGAGCAAGAAGGATCAAATCTATCTTCAGTCTAAAAGAGGTTTGCATCTCAAGAGATTTGATCCCTTTGGGTACTTAGTAGATCCAGAGTTAAGATGGATCTAGGCTTGTTTAATTATAATTAGTGATTTATTTTTTAGTTGCGTGTAATTTGAGTGAGACATAATGTTTTATTAATAAATTACGGAGTCAAATTGTTAAAGAAGCCATTATATTACAACATCTCTACCATATTGGACTCGAGAAGCCTCTTAACTAAATTAATATTATTATTAATGTTTTAACAAAAATAAGATATAATTAATATTATTATTTTCTTTTATTCAAATAAATCAATATTATTATATTCTTAATAACAACATAATTATATTTTGGAATAAAATATATTTAATAATAATAATAAATATTATATTTAAGTCTTATTTAATCATATCTATTATTATATTTATAAATAACAATGGCCATTATATTAATAATTTATGTTTTTTTTAAATAATAATACTTACTAATACTTAATATTACTATTACTATAATAATAGTACGACTTATAACTATTAATTTCAGCATATTGTAATTCTTTCCTTTTATGGACTTAATTGGTAGATTTTTAGATTTAAGAAAGGTAGTATATTTATTGATTTGATTAATCTAGGTTGGTTATTAATTGAGTCAACATTTAAAAATGTTATAAAATATTACTTTTTTGAAATGAATTATGGTTTATGTGTATTTCGTATTAATAAGTCATGGTAATGGTTGATGGTATTGTAACAAAATCTATTTAGAAATTTAATAATATCTATAATAATGTGAGAGTGAATATTCATGGTTAAGAATATTGTTATATTGTAATTTTATTGTAAGGATTAATTTTTTCTTGTAGTTATTAATTAAATTTAAATATTGTTACAAAATCATTGTTTTAATTTACATGGTAAATCAATCTTAATTTTTAACTATTATTTATATATGTTTAAATTATGATTTTTTTTATCTAAAATTTTGTTTATAATTTTATTAATAAAAACAAAATAACAATATAAAATTGAATTTGAATTTTTCTCCACTCTAATATCTCATTTCTAGACCTCTCCTATACTATACTAGAATTCACATTCTACCTATAATATATTGATTTAAATAATTGGTTATATAAATACATTCATATAGATAAATAAATTATCAAAATATATTTATTATATATATAATAATAAATTTATATATAAAACAAATAAATAAATATATTTCTATATATCCAGAGCTTTAGTTGGCAAACATATTAGACAATATACTTACTTTCTAGATAATATAATAATATATTTAGATAGACACTATATTATAAAAAAAAAAAAAAAAAATTAATGAATTAAAAAAAAAAAAAAAAGAAAGAAATTAATAATAATATATTTAGATAGAAATTGTATTATAAAAAAATTAAAGAACTAAAGTATTAAAATAAATAATAGATTACAAAAAAGAGTTAATAATAGATAAAAGTAATAATTGATTAGGAGGAGTATATCGATGATTTTCTGAATAAATGTTTGGTCAAAAATGGAAATTTTCACAGGATCTTCAGATCCCAAAACAATGGCAATAGGACCCGGTTATTTTCAAATTCCTTCTCAGGAACACATGTGAGAATACATGATAGGGAGGATGAACTTATCTAGACTCTAGCTCTTCATGGCAGATACACTCCAAAAGATGGTTACTCCTTCATTTTCGCTGAGAAGAAACCTAATAACAGAGTTTGGTGGTGGCGGTCGCTTTGGAAGCTTAAAGGACTTGCAAGAACAAAGTTGTTCATGTGGTGCCTGCTGCGTAACAAAGCACCTACATGAGACAATATTCAATGTGGATATTTTCAGGGCCTAACATGGTGCATTTTATGTAAGGAAAATGCAAAATCAATAATTCATTTGTTCCTTGAATGCCCCATAACAATACAATTATGGAATCATATATATTAGATGTTAGCAGTCAATATTACATGGCAGGGAGAGACAATTCAAAAAGCTTGGGAATTATGGTGGAATAGGGCTCATCCTGTAAAGCTCACGAATCTACCCCCTCTAGTATGCTCGGGAATTTGGTTAGGTAGGAACAACAAAAAAAATTGAGATAAAGAAAATAATTGGATTATCACATGTTCTCGTACAGTGGAAACATATAACTTGATCCCTGAAGATGAACATAACCAATGGAACCATGACATAAATACATAAGTCATCGACAAATCCTTGTCGTGGGCATATTTTGATAGTTTTTCACAACTAGAAGGTTGTGGTGGAGGAGCAGCGTTGTATTTAAATGAAGATCAGTATTTCAAACTAAAAATAGGTTTAGGGAAGGGTACAAATAACTATGCAGAACTAAACAACCTTAGACTTCTTCTTCTTTCTTCCCTAGGGAAAGGACGTTGACAACTTCAGATTTTTGGCGATTCAAAAATTGTCATAAATTGGTTCAATCAACTATCAAATTTTCATGTGAACACATTAATAAATCTAATGGAAGAAGTAATTATTTAAAATCGCAATTTGACTCTGTGATTGGTCGTCATATCTACAGGGAAAGGAATCAGATTTCTGACAACTTATCCAAAGAAGTTGCACAACAACATTTTGGCACTTGGATGATACAAGAACAATGGGATAGGAATTCTATCAGTATTTTCACAAGTCCTTCATTGATCTACAAATACAGGATGCAGGATCAAGATGATCCCTCTCAGCTCATAGTTGGACCATTTTTTGCTTATTGTTGTTAAATATAAGATCTTATGTTTATGTACATATTTATCTATTTTTGTTTACAGCTACCTATATGCGTACAATCATAGTTATATTGAACTCTATGGAGTATGTGGCAAATATGGCCACCAATTTTTGAGATATTCTCCATTGCAGCATCTACAACATGTAATTTTCAATATTTTATATAATAAAAATTACGGTTTTTCCATATATATATATATATATATATATATATATATAGAGAGAGAGAGAGAGAGAGAGAGAGAGAGAGAGTACTAAAAATGATACATTCATACATATAAACAAGTAACTCTTCAAAAAGTACATTTATATATACATACAAATAATGAAAAAACCACTTTAATATCAGAACTATTAAAAATATACACCCATAGACATACAAATAAATAATGAGAGAATGCTAAAAAAAAAGTAAAATGAGACATTCATACATATACAAGTGAATTCTTAAAAAAAAAATTATACACTTACAAACAAAGAAATCACCAAACAAATAAACATTGCACGAGGAATGAAAACACCACTTACCAACACTCCCAATAATACATTCATACACATAATATAAGTAGATATTATATTTATTAATGCATGTAAAAACAAGAATGTTAACAAATGCATTCTAACATTTAAAATAAAACAATAAAGACAGTAATCTAACTCTCAAAACAATATATTCGTACAATCAAACTAAAGAATCCAAATAGTACATGAATACAACCAATCTATATCCATCTTAACTCTATGTGTACCAAGAGACAAGAAGGATCAAATCTGTTTTCACTCTAAAAGAGGTTTGCATCTCAAGAGATTTGATCCCTTTGGGTGCTTAATAGATCCAGAGTTAAGATGGATCTAGGCTCATTTAATTATAATTTAAATTATAATTAGTGATTTATTTTTTAGTTATGTGTAATTTGAGTGAGACATAATGTTTTATTAATAAATTACTGAATCAAATTGTTAAAGAAGGCACTATATTACAACATCTCTATCATATTGGACTAGAAAGACCTCTTAACGAAATTAATATTTTTATTAATATTTTAACAAAAATAAGATATAATTAATATTATTATTTTCTTTTATTAAAATAAATCAATATTATTATATTCTTAATAACAACAATTATTTATTAATAACAATAAATATTATATTTAAGGTTTATCTAATAATATTTATTATTATATTATTATATTTATAAATAACAATTATCATTATATTATTAATTTTTGTTTTTTAAATAATAATACTTACTAATACTTAATATTATTATTACTATAATAATAATAAGAGTTAAAACTATTAATCTCAACATATTGTAATTTTTTTACTTCTATGGACTTAATTGGTAGATTTTTAGATTTAAGAAAGAGAGTACATTCATTAAAATAGAGAGTATATTCATTGATTTGATTAATCTAGGTTGGTTATTAATTGAGTCAATATTTTAAAATGTTAGAAAATTAAGTTAAAATAAATTATTTATAAAATATTATATTTTCGAAATGAATTATGGTTTATGAGCATGTGGTATTAATAAGTCATGGTAATGGTTGATGGTATTGTAATAAAGTCTATTTAGAAGTTAATAATATCTATAGTAATGTGGGAATGAATATTCATGGTTTAGAATATGGTTATGTTGTAATTTTATTGTAAGTATTAAATTTTTCTTGTAGTTATTAATTAAATTTAAGTATTGTTACAACATCATTGTTTTAATTTACATGGTAAATCAATCTTAATTTCTAACTACTATTGGTATATATTTAAATGTGATATATGTATTATGATTTTCTTTTATCTAAAATTTTATTTATAATTTTATTAATAAAAACAAAATAACAATATAAAATTGAATTTAAATTTTTTTTCCGTTCTAACTTCTAATTATTACACCTTCACTATACTAAATAAACATAATATATTGATTTATATAATACAAATACATATTAGTTATACAAATACATTCATATAGATAAATAAGATATCAAAATATAGTTATTAAATATAAAATAATAAATTTGTATATAAAATAAATAAATAAATATTTTTTTATTTATATCGAGACACAGTTAGTTGACAATCATTTTAAATAATATACTTACTTTCAAAATAATATAATAGACACTGCATTATATTAAAAATTAAAAATTAATTAAAAAATAATAGATTAAAAAAAAAGTTAATAATAATATATTTAGATAGAAACAATATTATCAAAAAAATAAAAAAATAAAAATAGATAATAGATTAAAAAAGAGAGTTAATAACAGAGAAAAGTAATAATTGATTAGGAGGAGCATATCGGTGATTGTCCGAATAAATTCTTGGCCTCTAAGTTGAATACTCGGAGGGAGCTCGTATCAAAATTCAGAAAACTATTGGATAACTATTCACAAGACTATTGGTTAACAATAGAGACGTGTCTTATTAAATTGAAGGAATTTTCGATCTTTCGATTAAAATGACCGGTTAAGATCAAAGCGTGGATACACACAGCTTTTAAAAAACCGTGATAAATGACATCTCACAAATGCAGGTCCACTAACAAAATTTACCAGAATGCACAATGAGAGAGTATTCAAATACCAATATGTTCTTTACCACATGTTTTTATACTATCAGTCACACAAATTTCCATTCACTCTCTAGAAGTTGGATACTAAAGGCCAGCTTAGGTTTGTTATATTTTGGACACCATTATTCCACAGGTTTTCATCACCATATACCTACACATACTTCATTGAATCTTTTGTCCATCCAGTCATGACCATGTTGACAGGAAGCCCTCCACCCAGAATAAGACAAGAAATCAAAAGAGTGCTCCAGTTGTCCAAACAAAGTAAGGTGGGAGATTGGCACCTGTACCAAAATCACACCAAAATAAAAATCTATGGTTGCCAGCTTGCCCTATACAAACTCCCCAAATACCTCCCCATGAGGTTATTTTCTCTGGAGTATTATAGGCATATAATGAACTCTGATGAGATCAACTTTGTCTCAGCCAAGAAAAGGTCTCAGTTCAAGGTCAAAAACCAGTTAGGCCCTTTCATTTGCAATTCTAGAGAGGCAGGGGAGGAAGCAGATCAAATTCTACAACAAATAAAGTTTCAAAATATTTTCATGACATGATCCCAAAGACATCAAGGCTATTGAGCAACTAATCAAAAAGAAGAATGAGGACATTGCAACCCTCAAGAAACAGTTGAAAATGCCTCAAATATAGCACCCCCAGACACATGAAGTTTTGGAAATCCAAACAAAGCATGAAGAGTTGATGGACTTAGTCCTTAAACTAAATAATTAGTTGAGGGAGATAGAAAAATAATTGGACAACTTGATCCAATCAAAGCAAACTGATGTTGGCACCACCTTGGTGAATGTTATCCCAGCAGTCACCATGGCTATTCCTTCCACTTTCGCAACCTCGTTGGCTCCTACAGTTCCAATGGCCACAACACAACCGGTTTCTACAACATCGACATCAACAGCAGGTACATCAGGTAGTGAAGCAAAAAAATTGGTTAAGGCTATGGAAGACATGTCCATACAAGCCACAAAGATGAATAAGCTCAAAGAGAAAGTGACAAGCTTGGAAACTGATTACAAGCTTGTCAAAATCATGCACAAAGAAGAAGTGCAGAAGGCTACTAGGATGAGTGAAAGATTGAAAGCCCTAGAAAAGGACTTGACACTAAAATAACCCCTTGGGCAGGCTAAGGAAAAACTATGGGCCAATATCATTGACTCTGTCAATGATATTTGGCCATCTATTTAGGTGATTTTTGAGCAAGTAGATTTGATAAAGCTCATTACACAAGACTTCTAGAAAGTAACAGAAGAATTAGGACAAATTCCAGAAGAAGCTACCTGAATTATCCAATTCCTTAACAACAAGAATAAGTATGAACTTCAGGAATTGGAAATTGAGGACAAAACAGAGACAATTTTGGAGGTTAGAAATGTCCTCTCCAAGAGGAACTTAATGCAAAACTTAGAGTATAAGTGTCATAATATGTAGATAGCCATCGATAAATTTATGGCTAAGTTCCAAATTTTGAGAGAAAAGGGATTACCCAATCCCTTAGTGATAAATGACAAGCTCATGATAGAGGAGGATTACAATAGGAAAATCAGAGAGGTAGCAAAGGATCAAGTGAACACATCATCAATGAAGGCATTGCCAACATGAAAAGTACTCTACCAAACATTTGAAATCTTGTTTTACCTCCAGCATGAGGTAAAACACTTGTTTATCAATAAGCCTACTTTTTCCAAATACACAGAGGTAGATGAAGTATATAGAAAGATGCTAAAAATCCAATTACGTGATGCTGAAACATGGGAGAAATTGACTGATTTACTATAGTAAAATGTAGTAAAAAAGTTAATGTACAGTCAAAATAAAACAACATGGTAAAAGAATGTAGCCAGTTCTGTAGAGTCAAAGTGTATCAGATGAAAGCCTAAAGTAAATGAAGCTTTTAGTGTGAAAGATCAAACAACAAAGCAGCATAAAGGGCTAAAAATCAAAGCATAAAAGCCAGCAGTACCAAAATAAAAGGGATAGCATGAAATAGTTCAATAGTTGTCTCTATCTTCTTGCAAGAAGATATTATTCTTTCCTAGATTAAATCTCAAATTAGTTTGAGATATTTTGTAATAAACTTTTGTATAAATACTTCACAATTCGAAGTATGTAGGGTGGATTCTATTAGACATTTCTATAGACTTTTTGATCAAGAAGACCTAGAAGGTTATTGTATCAGTTGATGAGCCAACAAGCTGGATTGATAAATAAAGATCAGAATTTTCCAAGGATTCATGTGTTGAGCGAATTTCAGACAAGTATTTTTATATGTTATTGTCATCTTTCTCAAAGTTATTCATAATCTTAAATGTGTTTCTCAATATAAATGCTATAACTGGAATAATATTTCAGAACTTGTTTAATCACACTTTGTCTTAACAGTTAAGCATTTGAATGTTTTCTTCTGATATTTAAATTAAAGAATTCTTAATTTCTCTTTGGTTTAGATTGATTTCATGAATAATCCAGGTTAAAGGATCCTTAATTTCCCTTTTATTTTGATTACCCCTTCCTTCCTTATTCATTATCCATGTTTGAGAACCCTTAATTGCTCTCTCACCCCGAGTGAAACCCTTTCACCCCTCTGTCTCAAATATCTGAAATACACTCTGCTATCTTACCCTTGAAACATCCCCTTTACTGAGTTAATCTAGTTTTGCTCCCTTATTAGTTAACTCTGTATCCCAATAGTCCAAAATACATCAATTTATCCATCTGTCTAAGAGTTCCCACCCCCCAATCTCACACAAAATCAAACACCCCTTGAAAAATCATAACTAGCCAAAAAACATCTTATCTAAAAAAAGTTAAATTTTAAAGAGAGAGCCCTCTCTGAGCATCAGGAAGGCTAGGTCCTGATCTCCAGAAGTGGATGGTGGTTACCTTTGGTTTTTCTTTCTTATTACTTCAAAAGAATTACTAGAGTGATAACAGATGGCTACAAAATATTTTGTGTGATGTGCTAGGAGACCTTTTGGGGTTAGTCCTAGAATTGGGAAAAGTGACTAAAAGAGAGGGAAATTTGACCATGAAAGGGATACGAGGATCAATGCCTTATTCCTTAGGCTTAATGGAGTCAAGATACACATAGATTGAGAATTTAATGTGCTAAGGAGCCCCAATTGATCATTGCTAGCCTCTCCAATGGCCGCAACTAGGTGAATAGGGATTTATACTCAAATTAGTCAAAGAGATGAAGTTTTTAGGTCTTTCAACCTAAGAGGTGCCTCTAGGAACATTCACCCACTCTCTTCAAGTATAATGCATGCATTAAATCACTTATTCATGGTTCCTAGAAGAATTTCTCATTTACTTTAATCCATACAAGAATAATGATAATCATAACATGCATTAAACTAGTAAAATAATAAGAATAACATCAAAATTTGACTTACATGAGAGAGATTATATCCATTCATCAAATTTGCATTAGAAAGAAGCTCCAAAGACAATAGCGAAAATTAAAACATCATAGTGCATCAAGAAAGCTCCAAAATTTTACCTAGAATCCTCTAAGGGATTCAAATGGACTAATTTGGACTAATAATGCCCCTAAAATAAAATAGCGTGCATAATAACAATACATTTGGTGACAAGCCCACCAAAATAGATTAATAACGTAATAATAAGCCTCTCAAGAGGGAAGAATGATCAATATAGTGAGTCGTTGGGCCTTTGAGGAGGCCTAATGAAGTCCAAGGGGTGTCATGATGTAGAACTAGACTCCAAACATAGTGGAAAAGGAGTTGGCCCTTTTATTTTCCAAGCAAGAACCTGTGGTGCTCCCAAGTAAGTGTGGGGGCACAAGGACATCCTCATGGGTCTCCAAGTGGATTTAAAATTCCTGTAGAACATTTAAAAGGGCTAGGATGATGACATAATCCCCCCCCTTTATAGTGGGAGACATCCTCTAGACCCTGGAACATGTGTCAAGTGTATGGTGCATGTGTGGAGCTGGATGGGCATGGTTAACCAGGTGCGTCATTCTCATCCAAAAGGTGGAACATGAGAAATCAATGAGTGGTGATGGGGATCCATGAAGTATTATCTTCTATGTTGGGGGACCATGTCTCTCAATTATCACCCTACGAGTTCCAATGTGGACCTATGGAGGGCTAGGACCCCATATAGCGAGACCAAGCCCAAAATGGAGACCCACCTACAATCGTACATAAGATCCAATGTGTCCCCTTGCCCTCCAATATAAAAAAACATCTAAATATTCAAGTACAAGGGATTATAAGTCATGGAATCAATGGGGCACTTCATGGTGGCATGCCCTTCCATAACGGAATTTGGCATGTACAAGTGTTTCCAAATGTAATGTTCAAAACTAGGAAAAATAGTGATTTGCAAAGAAAACAAGAAATTCAACAACAAAAAATTTTAAACTTTAGTGCACACCCACAAATAGACTGAAAGTGAGAAGTAGTTGAGCCATTATATTATGAATCTGGAGCAATAATATAATAATATGGGAGAAGTGCACCTAGGATTGACCCAAAGGAAAGCGTAGCAAAGCCCAGGTGATAAGACTACAAAACCGGATGGGAAAATCAACTATCTCAATGATGCCCTACACTACCCTAGAAAATTTGTACTATCTCCCATGAAGATGCTACTGAAAACCCCGTTTCTAGTGCTTAGAAAATTATGCTAAATTAATCCCAAGCTCCTCAAGAAAAACCCACCAAAACCCATAAATGGTTTCATCCCCAAAATTCGGTCCCCAAAGTTGCATGTCCTCCACAAACTGCAGGGGAGTATGACCTACCTGAACACCAGTGAAATCCTTCGCCAAGAACTCCAAAATTGATGTAAACACTCCCCTAAAGGCTTCCCTTATCCCCCCTGCAAGTACCATACTGACAACACAATCCTCCAACTCCCACATGTACCCAGCGAGAGGCTTCTGCGTTGGCCGAGGAGTTGCAAATTTGTACCAAACTGTAGTTGTCTCCTCCTACGCCAAAACTCCACCCCATGTCTATTATTTTCTTGAGCTTTCCTCACCAAAATTCTCCCATCAATTGATTTCTAGAAGAATCCCAAAAATAAGCCCCACATGTGCTCCTCTTGTGTCCTCCTAGGACATGCTATGACTGAGTGAATGTCTTAATGTAAGTGTTGAAATCTTCCCATCTTTCCTCCAGATTGACGTGAAAAAACCTTTCTAGGGTGGCACTTGAAGCCCCCTGAAGAAAGGGTGTTTTTTTTTGCACGAAAAACTCGTTTCTAAACAACAAGTGACCCGGCTAAGCAGTTCGTGAAACTAAGATGAGTTCAATTGGAAAAGAGATCCATTATGATTATGAGCTCATCATATTTATAATTTCATGGGCCTTCCTTCCCATGTGGGCCCTTCCACCTTTCCATTCGACTTTCCTCCAAGGCTATTTAAACTCTTTACTTAACCAAGTGCATTTTTGTTCATGTGAGTGCCCCCCACACTTCACTAACAAAATAATAGGGCCTTACTTTTTTCCCTAAGTCTCTATATCAAAATTGAGTGGGTTCGATGTCCTCCAAAACTATCCAAAATAATGGGAAATTAAAACTGCAACAAATAATTTAGGAAGGAACATTACAATCCTCCCCTCCCAAATGTTGTTTGATGCTCCAATGTGTTCTCACCCTCCCAGGTGGCATCCTCATCCGGTAAGCTCTTCTAATGCACCAAAAACTTTGTGATGGTTTGGCTCCTTACCTTCCTTTCTCGAGTCTCCAGAATGGCCTCCGTGATGAGCCTCAATATTGCAGAAAGGATGTTGCAACTCCTAGGGCTACCAACTTTACTTTATCAACCCGGGGTTTCATACAAACTTGGAGGTTACAGTGTTATATGCACAATAGATGCAACATTCTACTTATGTCACTTCTCAATTAGGGTGATAGACCAATAAGGTTTCAAACTAGTCTTCTATTACTAGAAGGAGTTTGAATAGTGATGGTGAATGTAAAGCTAGTTCTAATATAGGAAAATCAATGCTTGTCTATTTAGGAAATGAAAGTTACTAAATGGAAAATGTCATGAATCATATAGCTAGGAAATGACACAAATTACTTGCAGAAAAGAACTAAGCTAACCTTGCATTTTATCATCTAGCTATTTGGAATAATTGGACATGGGAATTTGTTCTATCATCTTATGATTCATATATGCATGCACTAACCATCACATGTTGCATTTGTAGAAAAAGAGTCTTTTAATTTCTAAATTCAGAAATGTAAATGCTATGTTATGTTATCTGATCTTGCAGGGGGAAAAAGGAATGAGAGAGGTGGTCTCAGGTGGAAATTATAGGCATGGAATCCAAGATGAGGACCTAACCTATACTCAAACTAGAATTTTTTTATCAAAACAGGGTCAAACAGGCTGCTACAAGATGTCCTAGTTTTCTACAACATGTCCTCATTTTCTACAGGAAATTAGTTGAAAGCTTTAGGAGGGGAAGAATAGTGGAATAAGGTACTGGAGAGATGTATGACAGTGAGAGAAGGTGTAAGGAAGGTGCACATTACCCAAGGCTAAGCCCAACACTCTAGGGAGGTTGGATTTGCCCAAGGTGGTTGTTCACGGTTGTTGCAAAACAAATATTCAAACTATGGGCTAGTATGCCTTGGCAGAAGGTGGAGAAGAATTAGGAGAAGCTCGTTGGATGATTTCCTCCTTGCAAATCAACAATCCCTACAACAAAACCTATTTTCCTCTTCATCTATGCATCACTATATACCAACATGGAAAAGATGAGTTGAATTTTGACAAATCTGATCTATCTATTGTTAATGGCTAGATCTATGGAATGGAATGCCTTCTAGGCTATCGAAACTTAAGAAACAAAATAGCAATTGTAGGTGCTTCCAGGAAATCATAAATAGTGATATATTTAATCATGAAACCTAATCTATGTAATGACCAAAAGACAAACTCTGTTTTTGGGGTTGTTAGAGTGAGGCCCTCTAATCATGATCCCACAAGGGAGATGAGGAAGAGGCCACTATCAGAAGCTTTTCTAAATTACTTTCCTTCACTACTGCACCATTTATCTACTTCTTCAAACTAATGGAAACAAGATTAAGCGATCATTCAAATACTTGTTAATATAAACAAAACATAAATAATTGTAGCAACTAACTATCATCTTAATCTAAGAATACAGATACAAAAAGAGGAACTTTGACTGCTAGGGTTGGGCCCTATCCCAAGTGCTTCAATCCTCTAACTCAACTCAGTGCTGGATCAAAACATAATTTCTCATTATCTTCAAAATGTCAATTACAACATAACAATAATAGTCACAATGTTTTAGCTCAAAATCATATCCTAATGAGTCCCTTGGCTCTCTTATTTATACAAACTGAAGTTACAAAAAACTTCCTAAAAAATAAGGAGACTTGGCTCCATAACTCTAGAATAACTTGTCTTTGACTTTCATTATCTTGGCTGCTAATGAACTTGGCTTGCTTGGCTACTAGCAACTCCAATTCCCGCATTTTATACATATTAGGCCACACAACATAGCAACTCACCTTTACCCTTCTCACTAAGAAAAATATAACAAAATATGTAAATAAATGTGAGAAAAGTCAATTTTAATAAGCTGGAGGGTGGCATTGTGACCCATATAGTTTACCTATTGATGAACCTCATCATAACTAGTGATGTAGTGTCTAAACTTGTTTAAGGAATGGACAACAACTAGGAGCTCCTTTTCAATCACAATGCAGTTTAATTCAGCATTGGACAGATTTTTGCTAATGAAGTAAATGGCATAAGGCAACGTGTCATCTATATGGCCTAGAGATGCTCCTATAGATTTATCAAAGGCATCAGCATGGATGTGGAAATGAAGAGCCAAATTTGGGCCTTAGAGTATGGGTACAATAGTCAACTTGTCCTTTAAGATTTCTAGGGCCTCTTGGCAACTTTCTTACCAGCAAAATTCAAAGTCCTTGGCTAGTAGTCCAAAGAATGGCAAGGCTACTTTGCTAAAGTCTTTGATAAACCTCCTACAACATCCTGCTAAGCCCAAGAAACTCCTAACATCCCTATGATTTTGAGGAGTAGGGACCCTTTTTATGATAACAATTTTAGTTGGGTCTACTTGTAGTCCTTCGTAGGATATTGAGTGACCTAGAACAATCCTTGCATTCATCAAGAACTCACACTTCTCAAGACTAAGGGATAGGTTCATTTTGATGCACTTATTTAATACTTTCCCCAAGTTGGAGAGAGCCTCTAGGAAATAACACCCATAGGGAGTGAAATCATCCATATAGATTTCTACAGAGACATGGACTATCCCAACAAATATTCTCAGAATTTCCCTTTGAAAAGTGGCAGGGGCATTACATAATCCAAAAGGAAGGACCCTATAAGCAAAGGTACCCTAAGGACAAGTGAATGTAGTTTTATCTTGGTCCTCTAGGCTGATCTAGATCTGATTGTAACCACTAAATCCAGCCAAGAAAGAGAAGAAATTCTTCCCTGCAAGACCATCTAAGACTTGGTTAATGAGAGGTAGAGGGAAATAGTCTTTTTTAGTGGTTTTTTTTAACTCTCTGGAATCCACACAGATCCTCCATTTTCAATTCTTCTTTGGGACCAGAACTAGAGGAGACACCCACCCACTATCTGAGATGGGGTAAATGAACCCTGCATCCAATAACTTCTATAGTTATTATTTGACTATGTCTTTGAGGGTTGGTTTCATTCTCCTCTGAGGTTGGCACACTGGTTTGCAACCTTCCTTGAAGTAGATGTGGTGAGTACACACTGAAGGGTGCACTCCCTTCATTTCTTTATAGATCTAGGAAAATGCATCCAAGTTCTCTCTCAGCATATTTCCCCAAGATCAATAAAGGTGCAGGGGACATTGATACCATTAATGTGCAAATCTACCATAGGACTCCCAGTGTCTAGATACTTTGGGAAAATCACTCTCCCTGACATTAAGTCAGAGAACTGTCCAATGAAATTAATGGTAGGGGTGTGTTTCTTTCTCCTCCCAGGATGTTTGAAGTATTTCTCCTTAATTAGCTTGTTGTAGATGGGGACATCCTTGATGGCTTGGAGGAGGGGGGTTTTAACACAATTTTTTCAATTCTCCCAGAAGTTCAATCTCTTCTAGGGTGTGTTGACTAGAATGGATCAATATTTTAGGAAAAGGAGGTTGATTAGATTTAAGAACACTCTCTTCCTTTTCCGCTTCAAGCTCCTTAGGTGGTGATGGAGGTTAGTTATCTGGAAGCACTCTTCCAGAGTTGAGGTTGATTTCTTGAATTTCCATAGCATATATAGGGTAGGATGTCTCTCCACTATAGACCTGCTATGTATGTTCGTTGTTCAGGTTTGCATTTGTTTGAGCAGGCATATGAGGTTGCTTAGGTGGAGCAAGATGAAGAAGTTGTGGTTGAGATGGAGGTGGAGGCAGTAAGGTTGGAGACTGGTTGAATGGGGGCCTCCACCCTTGTGATGGGGTATTCCACTAAGGTTGTGGGGGAGCATATGGCTGAAATGATTGATTCACAGGTTGGGAATGGTATTGAGGTTCATAAGACTAGGGCGAAGGTGTGGACCATGTAGGATGAGCAAGAGAACACCGAAGGGGAAGGGATGCATTTTTATTGGAATTTTAATATGAATAGGATTCCCCTTGCATGCCCTGCTGGTATGGTTGAGGTCCTTGAGGCCTCCTTTGGTTGATGTAATAGAGTTGTTCAACTACACCTTCAGTTCCTTGATATACAAATTTCAATCTAGGTAGAGAAGGGCACTTATCTATGGAGTGGTTTTCCTCACAAATTGAGCATACCTCTATAACATTCAATGGACATTCATTTTTGAGGTGCCTTCTGGTGCATCTAGGGCAAAAGACAACTAAGGTTCTCTTTGCTTCCTCCTGCTTCCTCTTGATCTGCATGGTGTCCATTTACAAAGCAAGGGTATGCAACATTTCACTCTTAAAGTGCTCCAACATGTTTCCAATTTCACTCTTGATAGATGCATTGGAGGAGGATGAATTGACCAAAGCTTGACTAGCCCTACCCTTATTTCTAGTAGCCCTAGAATGATTTTTGAAAACTATCTTGATATCATCATAAGATAGCTGATAGATGTCCCCTCCAGACAACATGTTTAGGGTTTCTAGGATATCTTCCCTGATCCCTCTAAGGAGGAATAACTTGAGTGATTCAAGATCAAGGGTGCATCTAGCCCTTTTGTAGTTGAGTTGGAACCTTTCCTCATAATATTCCAAGGATTCATCATGTCCCAAGGTCATTCTGAAGATTTATTCTTTGGTGTCCTTAGACCTATAGTAGTCCCTATACTTGAAATGAAGGATTGCTGCATTTGAGCCTAGGTAGTGATGTTGTTCCTAGGAAAACCCATGAATGGGTGCAAGGATGCATCCTAAAGGGTGGATTGGAACAACTTCAACTTCTGTTCATTAGAGGTATAATCATAAGTTATGCAGATGACAGCAAACTCAAACAAGAAGGTATCAGGGTCTTTTGAGGTTAAGCCATGGAAGTGAGGAAGGGCATAGGGGCTTATGTTTTTCATCCTAGGATCTCCATTAGTCTCTCTAATGGGAAACAGACCTTCATTTCTGTTTTCAACCATATTGTAAGTGTGTTGAAGGGTTTCTTCCTCTTCTTCCCCAATAATCTCTTCAAAGATCTCTCATTGTTCACCTAATGGGTCCTTTAGCTCCCCTGCAGTCAGAGAGGGAAACTGACAACCACCGAAGAAGAGGGAAGGTTGACTATCTGATGGTGTGGGGGTATTTGGAAAATTTTCCCTAAATTGTCTCTACTCCTACGAGGCATGAAATAAAATTTATCTTTTTTGTTTTAGGTTATTTTCATAATCACTTGAAAAATAGAAAGAAAGCGAAATTTGCAACTATTTATTAAATGCAAAACAGAAAGAAAGTAGAAATTGCAACTACCTACTGAATGCAAAATAGAAAGAAAAGTAGAAATCACATCTACCTAGACACTTCCCCGGAAGTGACGCTAAAAAGTGATGAGCCTTAGTATTGCAGCAAGGATGCTACAACTCCTAGGGCTACTAACTTTACTTTATCAACCCGAGGTTTCGTACAAACTTGGAGGTGACAGTGCTATATGCACAAAAGATGCAACATTTTACTCATGTCATTTCTCAACTGGGGCGATATACCACGAGGGTTTCAAACTAGTCTTCCATTGACTAGAAGGAGTCTCACTACTGACATTGAATGTAAAGCTAGTTCTAATACATGAAAGTAAATTCTTTTCTATTTAGGAAATGAAAGTTACCGAATGGAAAATGCCATGAATCATCTAGCTAGGAAATGACACAAATTACTTGCAGGAAATAACTAAGCTAACCTTGCATTTTATGATCTAGATATTTGGACTAATTGGGCATGGAAATTTGTTCTATCATCTTATGATTCATATATGCATGCACTAACTATCTCATGTTGCATTTGCAGAAAAAGAGTCTTTTAATTTCTAAATTCAGAAATGTAAATGCTATGTTATGTTATCTGATCTTGCAGGGGGAAAAAGGCATGGGAGAGTTGGTCTCAGGTGGCACTTATAGGCATGGAATCGAAGATGAGGGCCTAACCTATACTTAGACTCACATTTCTTATCAAAATAGGGTCAAATAGGCTGCTACAGGAGATCTTGTAGTTGCTACAAGAACTGCTATAGGATGTCCTGATTTTCTATAGGAAATTAGCTGAAAGATTTAGGGGGGAAAGAATAGTGGAATAAGGTGTTGGAGAGATGTATGACAGTGAGAGAAGGTGTAAGGAAGGCTCACATTACCCAAGGCTAAGTCCAACACTCTAGGAAGGTTGGATTTGCCCAAGGTGGTTGTCCATGGTGGCTACAAAATAAAGATTCGAACTATGGTCTAGTATGCCTTGGCAGAAGGTGGAGAAGACTTAGGTGAAGTTGGTTGGACGATTTCCTCCTTGCAGATCAACAATCCCTACAACAAAACCTATTTTCCTGTTCATCTATGTATCACTATATACCAACATGGAAAAGATGAGTTGAATTTTGAGAAATCTGATCTATCTATTGCTAATCACTAGATCTATGGAATTGAATGCCTTCTTAGCTATGGAAAAATTAAGAAACAAAATAACAATTGTAGGTGCTTCCAAGAAATCATAAATACTGATATATTTAATCATGGAACCTAATCTATGTAATGGCCAAAAGACAAACCCTGTTTTTGGGGTTGTTAGAGTGGGGCCCTTTAATCATGATCCCACAAGGGAGATGAGGAAGAGGCCACTGTCACAAGATTTTCTAAATTAATTTCCTTCACTACTGCACCATTGATATACTTCTTCAAACTAATGGAAACAAGATTAAACAATCATTAAAATACCTAAACAAAACATAAATAATTTCAGCAACTAACTATCATCTTAATCTAAGAATACAGATACAAAAAGAGGAACTTCAACTGCTAGGGTTGGGCCCTAACCCAAGAGCTTCAACCCTCTGAGTTAACTCAATGCTAGATCAAAACAAAATTTCTAATTATCTTTAAAATGTCAATTACAACATAATAATAACATTTACAATGTTTTAGCTCAAAATGGCCTCTTGGCTACAACAAAAAATTCGAATCCTAATGAGTCCCTTGGCTCTCTTATTTATACAAACTGAAGCTGCCAAAAAATTCCTAAAAAATAGGGAGACTTGGATCCCTAAATCAAGAATAAATTGTTTTTGACTGTCACTTGCTTGGCTGGCAATGAACTCAGCTTGCTTGGCTACTAGCAACTCCGAGCTGATGAGATATTGTGGAGGAATCTTCGAATGATTTAAGGAGTCAAGGAGGGAGACCAATCTCCTAAAATATCTCTTGATATCCACCTTAAGTTCCTGCACTTAAATTAGCACAAAACTGCTCCAATTCTTGCATTTAATACATATTAGGCCACATGACATAGAAAATCACCTTTACCCTTATCACTAAGCAAAATATAACAAAACATGTAAATAAATGTGAGAAAAGTCAATTTCAATAAGTTGGAAAGTGGCATTGTGACCCATATAGTTTACCTATTGATGAGCCTCATCACTCTACTTCCAGAACTAGATTCCCCTCATCATCAAGAGAGGGAAACTATAAAGTTGTCATCTATTGTTGGCCTAGCACCTTCTCAAGGAATGGAACATGGAAGATGTTGTTAATATTTCTGCCCGAGGGAAGCTCCATCTCATAGGCCAACTCTTCAACTCTCCTAACCACTCTATATGGCCCATAGAAATGTGGTTTCAGCTTCTCGGCCCCTTTCTGCTTCAAGGTAGACTATCTATATGGTTGTATTCATATGAACACCAAGTCTCCCTCCTCAAAATGCATCTCAACCCTGTGCCTATCAAAATACATCTTTTGTTGGTTTTTAATTGTCAATATGTTGTCCTTGAGAGCCTTGAGAATGTCTTGGCTCTCTAGGATCCAATGTTTGGCCTTTGGGGCCCTTTTGTCTCCAAAAAAAATGTCAACGAAAGACAAGGCATCATAACCATACAAAGCATGGAAGGGTGACATACTAATGGACATGTGCTGAGTGGTGTTGTGGCAATACTCGCCCAAGTGCATCCATTGAATCCATGCCCTCTTCTTCCCGATCACTTAGTTCTTGAGATAGCCCTCCAACCATTTATTAACCTGATTTATATAATCATCCATCTGTGGGTGGTAACTCGTGTTTTAGGTGAGCTCAGTACCCATTAATCTGAAGAGCTCCTCCTAGAATCCCCCCATGAATCGACTGTTCCTATCATTGAATATGGTCTTAGGGAGTCCGTGCAAAGGAAACGCCTCCCTAAAGAAAAACTTAGACACTTGTGAGGCTAAATACCAGGTCAGGACGATGAATAAATGGGCAGATTTGGTCAGCCGATCGAACACCACATAAATACAATCCTTGTCGTGCACCATTGGAAGCCCCGTGATGAAATCCATGGGGAAACTCTCTCATTTCCACTCAGGAATGGGAAGAGGCTACAACAACCCGACTGATGGGTCAACTCCCCCTTATTCCTTGGGGATGCCTCACACTCCTACACATAAATCAACACATCCCCCTTGAGGCCCTTCCAGGTGAAGCGCTCTCTGACTACCATGTATGTATTCCTAAACCCTTGATGCCTGGATAATGGGGAATCATGTGCTGCATGGAGTACCCTCTCCCTCAACTATGAGCCCAGTATGGAGAATGTTATGAAACCAGCTCACAAAAAGATAGAAAAGATAGATGAACGCCTTATAAATCAACCTCTTCGAGGGGGAAACCTCCTTTACATTACAAAAATTAACAATTCTTGGATTATAAAAACGATAAGACTTCCATTCTATATATAGGAGTCTAAGGGGTCATAATATAATCAGAGCCAACATAACAATAATAATGTAAAGGCACAATAATAACAATAGTGGGCTTCTATGGGGCACAATAATAACAATATGGGGACTACATGGGCATGAAAATATAATAAGGGGGTTGTACTAATAACAATAAGGGGTTACACTAGTAGTATAGGGACCTAACATGCCCCTCTCCTTCAAAAAGTGTTTTCCTCAATGCTTGAGTAGTTCTTGATGCTTTTGTATAAATTTCTTGTCCTCCTCGTGTGGAATCTTCAGCGGGTAAGTTCTTCCACTTGATAAGATACTCTAAAATTGATCGATTTCGTAGCTGTCGAGTTCTTGTTTCTGTGACTGCTCCAGGCTCCAATATGATTTTTCCTTCCTCATCAGTTTCTGGCAATATTGTTTGAACTGGGATCTTCTGCAACTTTTGAATGAGTGGCCACACTTCTTCATCCTTCTTCCATTCATCCCTTGCTTCGTTTATCCATTTTGGTTGGATAATAGAAATAGCACAAAACAATGCTTCCACATCCTCATCCTTTCTTGAGAGTGCATTTGCAACAACATTTTTTCTTCCCTTTTTTGTAGATGATTTCAAAGTCATAGCCCAACATATTTGTGACCAATTTTTTTTTGTTCTTCTAAAGATAATCTTTGTTCTAAAAAGTATTTAAGACTATCATGATCCATTTTTAGCTTGAAGTGTCTTCCCATTAGGTAAGGTCGCCATTTTTTAAGTTCATGTAGTATTCCCAACATTTCCTTCTCATAAATAGCTTGCTTGAGATGTAGCCGTAAAAATACCCAATCACCTAGATCAAAACTTCTTTCATTGTGATGTGATCTACCTATTGTTTCATTCGATTCTGCACCAAAGTGGCGTTATCCTTTAAAAGTTGGAGAACTTGTTGTTGATGCTCGATGTGATCTTTCATTGCTTGAATCTTTTTCTTCTTGATATGTCCTTCCATCTTGAGAGATTGAGTGGTAATTTCTTCCAATGCATTACAACATATGGTCGGATTCATTTCTTGATGCTCGATGTGATCTTTCACTTCTTGAACATTTTTCTTCTTGATATGTCCTTTTATCTTGCTAGTTTGAGGAGTGGAAATTCCGGCTAATGCATTACAAGATATGGTCAATTTCATTTCTTCTTTCTCGATGTGATCTTTCACTTCTTGAACCTTTTTCTTATTGATATGTCATTCTATCTTGAGAGTTTTAGGAGTGGTAATTCTTGCCAATGCTTTACAAGATATGGTTGGATTCATTTCTTCTTTCTCTAGGGTTGGTTCCTGTTGTATATACTCCTCTTTTGATGTTTCTTGATCCTTTTCTTCCTCCTCTTCATAATCAATGTAAAATAGTTTCTTCTCAGAACACTTATGACCTTTAATGTATTTGTTATCACAATTGTAACAAAGCCCTTTGCTCTTTTTCTTCCAATTGTTGTGGTGTCAACCTTGTAGGTTGTGGAAGGCTAGGAGAAACAACACTTCCATATTTATAGTTGAGGGGTAGACTTCTTTGTTTCCATAATTTTGCTTTCCACTTTTCTTGCCAACCTGAATTCCCTCTCCAATGAGTCAGGTTCCCAAAGACGAACCTCATGTTGAATGTTATCCTTTAAAGTCCCTATGGAGACATCAATCCTCTACTTCTCTGGAATATAATTTTCCCTAATATTCAATTTTTGAAAGTCCTCAATGTGCTCTACCATTGAACACTTTTGTTTGAGATTTATCAATTGGATAAAGAAGGTGTTTCTCTTTGTATCCTCATAATTTGCTATTATTTCCTCTGTGAAAATTGACAACGTAACAAGTGGTTTACAAGAACAAAGCCCTTTATACCATAAAAAATGATCTGGTTCTAAATGTGAAGATGCAATATGTACCTTTTGTAACAGTTGCACCTCAAGTAGATCAAAATATTGCTCCATCTGTAGTATCCAATTTAACGGATCCTTGCCATCAAACTTCCTCATATCGCCTTTTCTTGATTTTAGGAGCTCGATCTTGAAACGACTATAACTTTTTACTTTCATATCTTCAAGTACTAAAATTGTGTCCTACTATAGCCCTCTGAGTCCTCTTTCTAACCCCATAAGTTTGATCAAGATTGGATTTTGTAAGAAATAGTTATGTCCAATCTCCCACGATGACGTGATTATAGACTGGTTCAGTAGAGAGAAATTGTACGAAGTTCCACGTGTCACTGTTTCAACCTTAGGACCTGAAATCGATACATAAAAAACTATAGTCCGTCCTCTTTTTGTAACTTCTTATGAAATTTCTATCTGATGCTCGTAGAGAAAGTTATGACAATTTTCCCAAGGTGACATGTTTGGAATGTAATTTGAGGGTCTGCAAAAACCTTAACTTCCTCAGATTATATCTCCGAAAATATAGTGAGACAGGATCTAATATTCAGAACTGAGGTTTAGATCGATTTCTTCTCAAATGGGTTGTTTTTTTAGCTTCTGAAACTTCGTATCAAAAGAGTTATAGAGAAAATTCCACAATGACCAGTTTTAGTTGAAATTCTAGAGCTTGCAAAAACCATAAGTTCCTCAGATCATATCTCCAAAAAATATAGCGCAACAAGATCTAAAATTCAAATCCGAGGTTTAGAGAGATTTATTCTCAAATGAGTTTTTGTTTTAGCTTCTGAAACATCGCAGAAAAAAAGTTATAGCGAAAATTCCACAATGACCTGTTTGGAGCAGCGAAACCCTAGAATCCAAAGCTTTGATACCAAATGTTATGAAACTAGCTCACAAAAAGATAGAAAAGATAGATGAATGCCTTAGAAATAAGCCTCTTCGAGGGGGAAACCTCCTTTACATTACACAAATGAATAATTCTTGGATTATATAAATGACAAGGCCTCCTTTCTATATATAGGAGTCTAAGGGGTCATAATATAATCAAAGCCGACATAACAATAATAATGTAAGGGAAAAATAATAACAATAGTGGGCTTCTGTGGGGCAAAATAATAAAAATATGGGGACTACATGGGCACAACAATATAATAAGGGGGTTGTACTAATAACATTAAGGGGTTACACTAGTAGTATAGGGACCTAACAAAGAATATGTTCCCCTTGTAATATATGATCTCGACCATCACTTGATAGCGCTTATCTGCATGTGTTCCCTCCAAGATCTTGCCTGCCCATCGATCTTTGGAGTACTCCACCAACAACTGTGCCTTCAAGTCATGGAAAATTTTCATGAGTGAGAGGCCTACGAGTCTCCTAAATAATGCATCAACCACTACATTTTTCTTTCTTTGCATGTACTTAAATCAAAATCGAAGGCCTGCACCTTTCTTACCCGTCTCTTCCATCTGTCACTGAGGTCATGCTGCCTCATGAAGTGGCGAAGACTTTTGTGATCTTTTTTCAACCGAAATTGGCTACCCACTAAGTACTGCCAGAATTTGGCCTACACATGCATGATGGCCAACATGTCTTTGTTGTATATAGAATAAGACCTCTCATGTGGTAGGAGCTTCCATCTCTTGAAAGCAATGGGATGTCCATCCTGGGACAATACTGCCCCAATATCCTCTCTTGATGCGTCACACTCCACTGTGAACGACTGAGTGAAATCTGGGAGTGCCAACACCCTGAAACTACTCTTCACCTCCTTGAGGTGATCCAAAGCTAACTGGGCTCCATATGTCCATGCAAAAGTCCCCTTCTTAGTCAAATCTGTGAGGGGTGCCACCAACTGTGAGAATCTCTTTATGAACTTCCACTAATAGGTGCAAATGCCCAAAATCCCCCTCAACATTGTCACATCTCTAGGCACCAACGAATCCTGAATGGCTTGTATCTTCTCCTCATGCACCTTCATCTCGTCTGTACTAATGATGTGCCCCCAAGTAGAGCATCTATGTCAGCCCAAACTTACACTTGGACAATTTGGCATAAAATTGTTGTTCCTCCAAAATACGCAACACCACCTCTAGGTGCTGCAGGTGCTCCTCAAAGGTTCTACTGTATATCAAAATGTCATCGAAGAACACCAATAAAAACCTCCTCAACTTCCCTTAGAACACATGGTTCATACATGACTAGAAGGTGGCAGGTGCATTGGTTAACCCAAAGGGCATGACCAAAAACTTGAAATGCCCATAGTGGCATCTAAAGTTCGTCTTAGGGATGTCCTCATCCCTCACACTAATTTGATGGTACTCTGAGCACAAATTTATCTTAGAGAAGTAATTAGCTCCTCTAATCTCATCCATTAACTCATCAATGTGTGAGATGGGGTATCGGTTCTTCAAAGTCTTCTTGTTGAGCACTCTGTAATCAATGCACATGTGCAAGGTTGCATCCTTCTTCTTCACCAACACCACTAAAGAAGCAAATGGGTTAGAACTCAGCTTAATATGGCCCAATGCCAACAAATCCCTGATGTCCCTCTCAATCTCGTCCCTATAGGAATTGGCGTGCCTATAAGGGGTGGTGATAACTTCCTACACACTAGGATCCAACTCAATGGTGTGCTCGAATCCCCTGTCTAGTTGCTGCCTCGGTGGGATGTCCCCAAATACTACCGAGTATTTGTCTAAGATGACCTGTATGTCCAGGTGTGGTGTTTGGTCTAGTCCCCCAGCCTCTGAAATCTTTAGCTACACATCCCATGCTATGTCCCTGTGCCTCAAATTTACCTCCATCGGATGTACTGAAACTATCTGTGGAGGATAAAAGTGCATTCCCCTAAGGAGTACCAACTTTCCATCTGGTCCGACGAACTCCATCTCCAGCTTCCTACAATTGGTGGTGACTCAGCCAAGGGAGTATAGCCATTGGATACCCATCACTACGTTGGTGTCTAGCATGTCCACTACAAAGAAATGGCCCCTCATCAATTAGTTCCCCATGGTTACTGTCAAGGCGAGAACATACCGAGTGCACTGCATAGTCCTGTCCCCTAGCATCAGAATGGAAAACCCCTCAAAATCTGTTGTGGTGATTCCCCTCCTCTAGACCATCTTAGCATCAATGAAATTGTGGGTGGTCCCACTGTCTACTAGGACTGAGACATGTTGCCCCTGCATTGTGCATGTGATCCTCAGGGTCAAAAATTTGGGGACCCCACACAAGGAAGCAAGGACTCCCCTATAATGTGTAAAAGATGCTCCCCCATGTGGTGGTGGTCCCCTCTCTGTACGACCCTCACTGTCTCCCTCACCATCCTCAAAGTCCACATCATCCTCCTAATCACTATCTGAAAATACCTCGATATAATGGGATGATTCAGTGCCCATCCCCTCATCCTGTCACACTGACCTTCAAAATTGTGCAGTTTCCTCCCTCAGCCCAGCCCAGACCGTGCATTGTGTAGTCTCAAGGCTCAAGGCTCACCCCTGACTACTTGAACTATGCAATTACAAAGTCACTGAGCCCCTCTCCCAGCTTGTCACACAGTTCCGAGTTAGTCAATGAACCCACATGCACTATCTTAAACTAGGGGTTTTGTCGGACTAATGTCGTCTCATCATGAGTGAATTGCAGATGTAGGTATCTTACTATTCCATGGAAAGATGATGAAGAAGGAGATGAAGAAGGGAAACATGTTGAAAGAACTCTTTGTAGCTGAGTATGCAAGATGATCAACCGAGAAAAAGCAAAGGGGGACCATCTTGTGACCACAACTCAAGACTTGATATCATTGAAGAATCCTTACTCTCAAGTCATAAAGAGGTGGATATAATAACACTCTCAAGAAGACACATAGAAAGGAGTAACAAGAGTTGCTTGGAATTTCCATATCATCAAGAAGTCTATGTCAGTAGTGTCATGTCATGTCATGTCATGATTTTTCCCATGCCACACCATATTATGGATGATGTAAATTATCTATTCAAAATGTATTGTAAAGTGGAAGTCCATAAGTCACATTCAGAATACAAAGAGTCATGTAAAGTTGAAAAGTCATAGGAAGTCAAATAGTCAAGAGTCACAAGGAAGGTGAATCGCCACCTCCTCATTGGTTATATATACACCCTAATTATATGAGAAAGGGACTTTTCACCTTAGCTCCTCTCGCATAGCATTAGAGAGACAAACTAGTTATTTTGAGGAGCAAGGAGTGGCTCCAATACTCCCCTATTGGAGCTAGTGGTGTTCATTGTATACATGTGTCTTAGAACTTTTACTTAATATCAAAAGCCTTATGGCCAACACATTCTTCATGCATGGATTATGGATATTTTTAAGACTATTCTGTGAATGTTTGTAATTCATGTTTGCTTTCATCTATGCTAAAGTAATTGAGCTATTTCAGTTTTTTTGGTACTTATCATATTGAGAATGTGTTGTAATTGTTATTATCCTTGTTGCATCCTTGTGGAATATTCCATCGGATATTAGACATATCTTCCTTGTTTCATTGGTTATAATTACCATCACATCTCTGTGGACTATTCTGCTTGATTTTTGAACAGATTATTCTAGTTTACGTGTGTCTCTACTAGGGTGGTACTATTACCTCTCTCTTAAAGGTTCACTTCTCCTACCCCCTCCATAATAAAATAAATTTAACACACAAACGACTGAACACTCACTAGACACACCCCCTTGCTTTTCGAAGGCACATTTTGTTATGAAACCAGCTCACAAAATAGAAGAAAAGACAGATCAATGCCTTCAAAATTAGCTTCTTTGAGGGTGAAACCTCCTTTACATTACACAAATGAACAATTCTTGGATGATACAAATGACAATACCTCCTTTCTATATATAGGAGTCTAAGTGGTCCCAATATAATTAGAACCTACATAACAATAATATTGTAGGGGCACAACAATAACAATAGTGGGCTTCTATGGGGCATAATAATAACAACATAGGGATTACATGGGCACAACAATAAAATAAGGGGGTGCAATAATAAAAATAAAGGGATACACTAGTAGTATAGGGACCTAACATACCCCTCTCCTTCAAAAATTGTTGTCCTCAATGCTTGAGTAGTTATGGATGCTTCTATATAAAATTCTCATCCTCCCATGTGAAATCTTCAGCGGTAAGTTCTTCCACTTGATAAGATACTATGAAATTGATAGATTTCCGTAGCTGTTGGGTTATGGTTTCTGTGACCACTTCGGGTTCCAATATGATTTTTCCTTCCTCGTTAAGTTTCGAAAATATTGTTTGAACTGGGAGCTTGTCATCTATAACCTTCTTTAAGCATGAAACATGGAGAGCTAGGGGCACTCGGGAAGATGCAGGAAGCTCCAATCTGTATGCCATAGTACCAATATTTTGCAACACCTTGTAAGGACCATAATACTTTGGTGATAATTTATTATCCTTCTTAGCTTGCTTAAGGGACATTTATTTGTATGGTTGCAGCCATAGAAATACCAGTCGTTTACATCAAAACTTCTTTCACTGCGATGCTGATCTTCCTATTTTTTCATTCTATTCTGTGCCAAAGTGAGGTTATACTTTAAGAGTTGGAGAACTTGTTGTTGTTGAGGGTCTACCTTAACACCTTCATGAGATCAAATATGACCCAAGTATTCCACCTCTTGTACTCCAAAGAAACATTTGGATGTTTTTGCATATAATTGTTTCTCCTCCAATAGTCTGAGCACTCTATCAACATGTTGAACATGATCCTTCCAAGACTTGTTGTAGATTAGTATACCATCAAAAAATACTAACACAAATTTTTGAAGGAAGGGTTTGAAAATAAAATTCATCAAACCTTGAAATGTAGAAGGTGAATTGGTAAGCCCAAAAGGCATGACCAAAAATTCATAATGACCCTCATGAGTTCTAAATGTTGTTTTCAGAATGTCTTCAGTCTTCATTCTGATTTGATGATATCTTGCATGAAGTTCCAACTTGTTGAAGTAAATTTCTCCATGCAATTCACCCAATAATTCATCAATGAGAGGAATGGGAAATTTATCTTCAATAGTGAGCTTGTTGAGCTCCCAATAATCCAGACACATGCACCATGATCCATCCTTCTTGCGCACCAATACTACTCGAGCATAGAAAGAACTTTGATTAGGTTGAATTATACCAGCCTCTAGCATTTCTACAACCATACATTCAATTTCACTCTTTTGTGCATAGGGATATCTGTAAGGCCTTATGTTTGGAGGAACACTTCCTGGAAAATGAATATCATGATCATGATCACGAATAGGTGGGAGGCCTTTGGGAGTCTCAAATACCTTGGAATGATTGTCCAAGACTTTTTCGATATCTGGAGAAATAGATTATTTCGACGTGAGAACCTATAGCATACATAATTGTGCAATTACACGATGATGTTATTTATTTAGAATATTTTTTCATGCTGTTAGAGCTGAATATCTTTCTCAGTTTCCCTACGATACCCCTTAATTCAACTTCCTTTCCTTCTGAAAAAATCTAAGAAGAGTTCTTGAAAATTAAAAATTATCATACCCAAAGATTGTAGCCATCTGAATCCTAGTACAACATCAACACCTACAATTGGAATGGAAAGCATTACACTATTCAAAACATATTCTCCCATGGATAGTTGATATTATGGCACTTTCCAGAGCAATTTATGGTTCTTCCATTTGCAACCGTCACTTGTAACTATAGTGCTGGATATAGGAAGCAATTCAATTCCTTCGTTATCTTACAATGAATAAAATTATGGGTACTGCCTGAATCAATCAACACTATTACCTTTTTCTTCTTGATATGTCCTTCTATCTTGATAGTTTGAGGAGATGTTATTCCGCCAAATGCATTACAAGATATGGTCGGATTCATTTCTTCTTTCTCTAGGATTTGTTCCTGGTGTGTGTCCTCTTCTTTTTATGTTTCTTTTTCCTTTTTTTCTTCCTCTTCACAATCTATGTAAAATAATTTCTTCTCAGCACACTTATGACCTTTAGTGCATTTTTTATCACAGCTGTAAAAAAGCCCTTTTTCTCTTTTTTCTTCCAATTTTTGTGGTGTCAACCTTATAGGTTGTGGAAGGCTAGGGGCAGCAACACTTCCATCTTTATAGTTGTGATTGGTAGGCTTCCTTGTTGCCATAATTTTTCTTTCAATTTTTTTTGCCAACTTGAATTCCTTTTCCAATGAATCAGGTTCTCAAATACGAACCGCATGTTGGATGTTATCATTTAATGTCCCTATGAACACATCAATTCTATGCCCCTCTGTAATATCTTTTACCCTTATATTAAAATTTTGGAAGTCCTCAATGTTGGTTGAGATTTATCAGTTGAAGAAAAAGTGTTTCTTTTTGTATCCTCATAATGTGCTATCATTTCTTCCATAAAAATTTCCAAAGTGAAAATTTGTTTATGAGAGAAAAGCCATTGATACCATACAAACTGATTGGGTTCCAAATATAAAGTTGCAATGCGTACCTTTTGTGTGTTTTGCACATTATGGAGATTGAAATATTGCTCCATCTGTAGTATCCATGTTATGAGATCCTTTCATCAAACTTACTCATATCGATCTTTGGAACGTGGTGGGTCTTTATTCCAACATTAGAGTCTATGAAATCATTATTAACATTTCTTTTGTTCTCATCATGAGTTTTCTCTACTACCTTTTCGCAATTAGGAAGCATTTCTTGTAGAAACTTTGTCAAACCTTCCAACCTTCGACGTATTTATTCAAATATTCAATGTTGTCATTCTTCGAATCATGATTAAAATTTCTTTTGTTAGACTCATTATGTTTTTTCTCTACTACCTTTTCGCCATTAGGAAGCCTTTCTTGTAGTAACTTTTTCAAACCTTCCTTCCACCCTTCCATGTCTTTCTTCCAATATTCAATGTTGTCTTTCATACCATCCATCTTATCTTCCACTTCTTTCTTTAAAAAATCCATCTTAGCTTCTATTACTTTTTGTGAGAGTGAAATTTGTTGCACTTGGTCTCGTAATTTTGATATATCATGTTGCATTTATTCCTCTTTTTCATGAGTCATGCTAGCACTTTCAGGTTGCTTACTAGGTGTTTCCATTTTCTTTCTTCAGGGGATCAATTAATGATAATATGCTTCATTATTCCCTTTGAATTCCTTCAAACTAATTTTTCAAACCAAACTTATGCAAAAAATTAAAACAAAACTACACACCTTTTTTCACTTTGTAGGAGCTCGATATTGAATCTGATGTATCTTTGAAATTTTGGATCTCCAAGATCTGAAATTGTGAACTATGGTAGCCCTCTGTGTCCTGTTTCCACCGCCACCATTCTGATCAAAATTGGATTCTCCAAGAAAGCGTTATTCCCAATCTCTCAAGATGTCCTAATTATACCCTTTTCCAGTAGAGAGAACTTGTACAAAGTTCCACGTGTCACTGTTTCAACTTTCAGACCTATAAATAATGCACAGAACACTACAGTTCGTCCTCTTTATGTAGCTTTTTACGAAATTTCAATTTCATACTCAGAGAGAAATTTATGACGATTTTCCCAAGGTCACTTGTTTGGGATGTAACTCAGGAGCATGGAAAAACCCTAACTTCCTTAGATCATATCTTCGAAAATATAGCGAGACAAGATCTAAAATTAGGATCCGAGCTTCATCATGATTTTGTCTCAAATAGGTTTTTAATTTCCAATTATGGACCTTTGTAGAAAAAGAAATACAACGAACATGCCACTATGACCTGTTTGTGATGGAATTCTCGAGTTTGAAAAAACCCTAACTTCCTCAGATCATATATGCGAAAATATAGTGAGATAAGATTTGAAATTTGGACCCAAGATTTGGAACGATTTCGGCTCAAATGGGTTTTTTTTAGCATCTGAAACTTTGTAGAGAAAACGTTATAGCAAAAATTCACGATGACCTGTTTGGAGCAGCAAAACCATAGAATCCAAAGCTCTGATACTAAATGTTATGAAACCAGCTCACAAAATAGAAGAAAATCAACACCTTCAAAATTAGCATCTTCTAGGGGGAAACCTCCTTTACATTACACAAATGAAAAATTCTTGGATGATCCAAATGAAAATACCTCCTTTATATATATAGGTGTCTAAGTGGTCCCAATATAATCAGAGCCTACATAACAATAATATTGTAGGGGCACAACAATAATAGTAGTGGGCTTCTATGGGGCACAATAATAACAACATGGGGAAAAAATGGGCACAACCATACAATAAGGGGGTTGCACTAGTAATAATAAGGGGCTACACTAGTAGTATAGGGAGCTAACACATTTCCACCCCTCTCTCTTACTAACAGTTAGAGCCAAGGAATATATTTAAGACAACCATCAACTAGGCCTTGTTTTGGATGGGCTCATATCCCAAACGGTGTGAGGTCTAATTGGGACCACATATCACGGAGACCCCTTGAATTTTGGCAGGTCCAACACCAAAACTCTGATATGAATCTAAAAATGATAAAATAATGTACACACACAACTCAACACTGCTACAGATGTATAATTATATATGCAAAAGTACCGTAGCACTTACTCACTCCATCCATACACTCAAATCATTAATCCACTAACACTAAAAAATAGTCACAAGAATATTTGTCAAAATATCCTCAACAATATCTAATAAATACCTTGGGAAAATGTTATGGTTATCCCAATATGATGGACACTTGTACTATAGTAAACTCTAGGTCAATAGGTCAATACCATGGTTATGCCAATAGCAAGGGAACCTGGACCATTGTAAACTTCAAGTCAATACCACAAGTCAATAACATGGTTATGTCAATACCATCAACCCCTGTACCATGGTAATATTCAAGCCAATACCATGTGTTGAAGGAAATGTAACTAGGTTCAGTCTTCATAAATGTACTTTTGATATTTGTATTTATTCAAGAAAAGAAATGTTATTTTTATGATATATGTCAATGAGTTTCTTACTCATTGAAATAGGTCTAGCACTAGTTAAAGTGCTATAGGTGAGTCAAATAGTCAAAAGAAAAAGTTTGAAGACCTTAAGGGCATGTTACACCTTGTATAAATATGTATTAAAGTCAAAGAGAAAGCCTCCAAGCAAAATCAAGCCTCCTCCTATGCTAAGGCACCATCAAGAAGCTCCTTCAAGCATGTAATACCACCAAAGAAACCATCTGAAGTCTACTCTTCAATTTGACCTACAAACAGTTCACTAGTTGGCCTTCTAGTTGGCCTAAATGGAGGGGCAATCCTCTATTTAGAGAGGTTTTCCTCTCCAATATGACGCACTCAGTAAGCTCTGAAATCTCCAAAGGTGAAAGGCAAGAAAGAGTGAAGGAAAAGGGGCTCTATGGGTAGCGAGGAAGAAGGGGATACCACCGAATTTAAGAGGTCTATTCTAGGGCTATTGCAGTCACACATGTGAAGAAGGAGAGGGTCTCTCTGTTGTCATAGCAACCCTCTATCACAGTCATACAAACTCCATTGTATGGGTTAAGATCATAGGCCTAAAGAGCCTCCCACTCAAACGAGAAAGCAAGGAAGGATAGCGAAGTAAAAAGGGCTGATCTGAAGCTTATTACAGTCACAAGTGTGAGTGAAGGAGGGCTGACTATGGTCATCACAACAACACTATCACTACCACATATATCTCATTGTTTAGGGTTCAAACTAGGCCTACAAGGCCTATCTACCAAGCGTGGAAGAAGGGTATGCAAGCAAAGAAGGGAAGACAAGTCTAACATATCTTTTGTGAGGAGAATCACTCACACATGTGGAGAATTAGGGTTGCATTGCTACTGCCCTAAGTCTGCAATAGTTGCTGGAAAAAGTACCGAAGGGAGGAAGATAAAGTGCTGCAAGAGGAAGTAATCTTGAAAGGACTTGACTTGTTCTTGGAGGATATTCTTGTCAGGGGTCTAGGGTTGGAATTGATCAATAGAAGCTTCAATAAGAGAAATTCACTAAAGGGTTTTCCTCTCAAGAGAAGAGAGGTTTTGGCCTTGGTAGAGAGCCAACATCTTATATTCTTGTTTTCATGTTCTGGTATCAGTTTGATGAAGTACACACATATGCACTAATAAGAAGAAGAAGAAGAAGAAGAAGAATAAGCTAATAAGGAAAAGTAAAAATACTCCACAAATTGTTATCAAGTAACGAAGAATCACACTACACTACTTTGCCCTAAATTCTTCAACACCATGGTTATCCAATACTACAAACCCTCGTACCATGGTAATTTCCTAGCCAATACCTGTAATGTCAATACCAAGTGCTAACCTGGATCACACACAAACCAATACCAAGGTAATATCAATGCCAAGAATACTTGTACCATGGTAATATTTACTTCAGCCACCTGCACAACTTTCAAACAAGCATATGCATAAACTCATACACACTCAAGCCAACTTCAACACATGCCTAGGTTGACATCAATGCCAACCATAAAACACTCCAACAAGAAACTACACCAATAACTACATCATCAATGCCAACAATCTCCCCCTTTGGCATTGATAACAACCCCATCTGAACCATCCAACTAATATTGATCTCTGAAACTAATATCCTCATGCACTCCCCCTTTGACATCATTGGAAAAGGGAAATAATTCATCAAAACATTCTACTGCAAAACACAATAACTCCCTGTGAACACTAGTTGGATCTTATCATAATTCAACAACAAACATCATACTCTCTCACTCTGTAAGGAAATATGACAACAAAAATAAACAACAGTTGTAACACCAGTTTGTCTCTCCTAATGCAGTAAGAACACAGTCAATCAACTGCTCCAACAACACTTCTCCAATAACATCACATCATAAGTAGCAACAATAGTAAAAATAACCAACAACTCCATCCACATCAAACACTCTCAACCAAAAGAGCAATAGAAATGTGTGAGCAACAACAACATTCTCCTAAGGAGTAGCAAGCATGTGATCTGCACCAACATCAATAGAAGCAAAACATATCCATCAACAATATCAATACGATATGAGAAACAATAAACTCAATTAGTAGCACCAACTACATCAACCTCACTCTCAACCAAGGAAACATCAACAAACTCCACCATCATCAACAACAACATCCTCCAACACATACATAGCAACAATCATATCCATCAAGCATCTCTCCTCATGCAGCAACATAGTATCCACTTGGTCAACAAGCACATGCAAGAGATGCTCCCCCTAAGCATCATCATCATCAACATCTTGCAATGAAAATTTTCTTGCAAAAAATTGCACCTCATGGATCAAAGGACTTAACCCAAAATTATAGCGATCCATAGACATTTTAGATGATTGAAGCAATTAACTGGCATCAAAGGCGGCTCCATGGACTCGACATTTACATCATGACACTCTTTATCCCAACCAATGACATGACATGAATAGAATAATTTGAACATATTTTATAGGGCTATAAGAATTTTAAATGTTGTAAAAGACTCTATGGACTTAATTTTTACAATATAAGGCATTTTCTCCCAACCAAGAAAATATTAGCACTAAAGCGTGCTTACATGGTTGAATAACCCTTTCCATGACCACCAAAACAATCTTCTAAATATGGACTCTCAAACTATATTGTGATTGGCACTTAGCCTTACATTGCCTTATGTGACATGAACCATACACAGTCTTAAAACAGAATTACAATCACCCACGTACATAAGTACTATTAGCTCAAGTAGGAGCATAGGAAACATCAACAACACTACAACACACGCAGATCCAACCAAAATTCTTTATCAAGATACTACCACAAACTTTCAACAGATTAAACTAAATTGTTTTGAACCTTAGCTCCACTCAAGGTTACACGCACAACAAATTGACCCATTGCACCATATTTATGCACATCTCATGATCTCAAAGTTTTTTCTCTTTCCAACGCCTTTCGTCTTTGTTATATGAATTAATGCACCTACAGGCTGACGATTACCATTAGTTCGAACAACCCATCACACTGAAAAAATATGCTCATTATCATTCTTGTGCAGACAAAACACTTCCCTGTATATTTTTGGGTGCTAAAAACCTCTCGACCACTCCATTATAGCCACAAATGATTATTTTTGTTAATTTCATGATTTCCCTACAACTTCACGACTTTTTATTACAATTATGCGTACATTGGAAATCACCCTCACTGCTTGACATTCGTAGCGATTTCAAACTTCTTAGGATGGGCATTGATCATGTCAAAATAAGTTCCAAAACAACACTTTTCATATTCACTAATAAGTATCGGTCCATTCTCTTGAAAGGCAACGACCTCCGTATTCGAATCAATACCACTTGTAAGATGTTCTTCAAAATAAGCCATTTACAATCAATCAACTGCACAAATTCAAAATACAACATAGACCAAACCATATATGGATATACCAGGATTCAAAACAAAGAATCTCTCGACACTGCCATCATCTCCAACAAATTAAAAGCATGGATCAGAAGGTAACAAAGTCAGGCTCAAATGACCTCTCATGTTGTTGAGATAAATTCTGAAGTCATTGTAAAAGCTTCTCTGCAATGACCGCATTAAAAAAAAACTTTTGTTGACCAAGACAATTAATAAGACGCCCAATAAATGATTTATTAAGTCGATTCACAACAATTTAAAATTTATGCTTTATCTCTAGGTGTTGAATCAAACTATAACTCACAAGTCAACCATTCCAGCGTACACTTATGAGCTTACCCTAGAACTGTATAAAAGAGACAAATTTCCACAAAATGAGCCATATCCATACATCAAACATGTACCTTCTCTTCTTGAGCCCATGATTCTAAAGTGTCAATGCAATTTGATTTCATCAATGCGTTATTTCATCGCACAACAACATGAGTTTCTTGCAAAAATATTCCTTCAAACATTTTCTGCTATGCGTTGAGTTCTTCTCCCGTTTTTTTATTTTGCAAGGCGTAATACTGATATCACCACTGATGTAGTGCCAAAGCTAAGAACTTCCACACCAAAACCAACTTTCGAATTGGCATGGATTTTGGTATAGATGAGGCTTCCAGCATGGCATTCCTGGCATCTAGTGGGTTGCTGTGGAAGCCGAGAGTGTGCTAAATATAATCCATTTCATCATCAATGGTATTTTCCCTACAATGTGCAATCTACAATATACCAATTTTGGACTTAATTTTTATTTATCACCAGGTTTTACAGGGTCGCGGTTTTTTTTAACAAGCATTCATATTGACAATGAGTGATGCAGTGCAACATAATTGGTTTGATCTCCACCTTCCTATTCTTCTTCCATGAGTGATGCGAGGCAAAAACTAAATGTTGCACTGGTGAAGGTCCAATGCCAATGCCAATGAGATTAGGATGAGAAGTAAACCATATGACTTAGAGCGCCTCCACCATAATTGTTTTCAAGTGGTTGCTGCTTGGTGGAATAATTTTTTACCTTTTTGCATCCAACACACTTAAAAAAAAAAATCTCTCCTACTTAGATACCATGAATCCGAATCCATTATTTTTTACAGCAACCATTCCTTTGACCAAGTTGAAACACACTGTGGACCATCACCTTTAGCATCCTCACTAAATTAATGCCATTACTTACCGAAATTGTGCCAAAGTTTATTGGTGACCAGATCTACACGTCGAGAGATTATTAATGCATTCCACTTCACTGGAGACTAGAACGAACACTCATGTCCCGTTATTATTAAAAAACAAAAAAACAGATTAAGAAAATACTTCCTCCATTCTTGTATATTAAATGCATTCAGACTTTAACACGACGTTGGAAAAGAACTTTCGATCTCCTATTTCCACTGTATATCATGTATCACCCTTCACTCTCCTTTTTTGGAAGTACTTAAATCCCACGACTTTGGGAACTCACCCAAAGTGATCGCAAGTCCTCTTCACACAAGGTTGGTGCATACTGGTCTATACTCACTGTTGGCTGCATGCTCAACATGCTGGCTCTTTACACACCCAAAATAGGTTCCATGGAGTTATAGCTCCTTACAGCACTTTAAGTTATAAATTTGCTCTTCCACACTCACGAAATGTATTTTTAGCTCTCCGATGTCTTCACATGTAGGCACACTGCATGCTACTCTTTGCAAAAACTAGTTATTACTCTATACAGGTGGGATTTGACATATCCTCCATCATACCACAACTCCACTATAGAACTACACACTCCAGCGCCTTTCAAGAACCGTGCTCTGTTGATAATCAAAGCACTCCATTCCTTTACATCCACACCATCGTAAGTCCACATAGTGAAATTTTCATCGCCTTTCAAGCCAAATGACACCCAACCAAGACCTACAGTAGCAATATCCACCAAATTGAAATCTTAACGGTTTCTTGATACTTTGAATTCCAACGTAGTGCCTGAAACCAGAGATTTGATGAGCTGGGTAACCTTCCCTCCAACATGCTTCCCAGTCCCATTAATCAAAGTCGATTTTCTCAAAACATATCGGATTGATCATGCACACAGATCTTCCCAAAGTTTGAAACATTATCTTCGTTTACCATGGGCGATTTTTCTTGTTTTGAACTGACAATTTTTTTTTATGCATGTGAACTTCATTAAGGACCGTCCAATATGGACCATATTTGATCAAATCAAAATCCCACGAGTCAAGTCAAGTGGTAACTAATTAATCCATTCGTTTTTATTCCAGCGAATGATGAAGAGTGTTGTTGACCAGATCAAGCACGTTAATTCCTTTAAAAATGTGAACCATATTTTACCAAAACATCTACTGCCACTAACTCCACTAGAAAATTATGCCATTCATACAATTTAGGACAATTTTAACCATATTTCTCTCCAACCATGGACCAAAACATGCCATTGATATGGATGCACCATTTTACAATGGGTCACTTTTATGGATTGCGCCCATGGTATTTCCTTATACATGCGCACATCGAATTTCCAAGATCGTTGGATCCACTATGGCCAATCTCTGGTGAGCTAGAAAATAATTTCAATGGTAGCTAATATTTCGACCCTCTATGATGAAGTGGTCCAATATTCTCCGCCCTTCTTCATCATTTTTTTTTAATTCTCAAGAGATAACCATCAATTTTTTGTATTGTGTGGGAAAATCTTCATCATTCCATGTTCTATGCTCTTTTGCTTCACTCTCCCCTTAAGGCCGAGGCAGCCTCAAATTTCTTTTTGCTCTTTTCTTTTCTATATTCTCTTGGTTTTCACCTGCAAATTTCTTTGATACATACTGGAAGCATTCACAACAAGACTTCTTTTCTTCAATTTGGACTCCATGATAATAGGAAGTTTATAATCTTTGGCCTTGTGGCCTAAATTATCACAAAAATAACATCTGATATGACCAAAATAAGGCCGAAAGGGCTACTTTTTACGGTGAATAGCTTTGTGCCCAAATTCATTACATAAATAATAGTAAACCATAAAAAATACATTTTTGTCAAGGAGGTTTTCTCTCCCTGGATGGATTTCTTGTGATTTATCTTTATCTTGCATCTTGCCTTACTTGAAAATATTTGTATTTTTGTTTCTGCAATTTGCATAAATGTGCCCAAATTTATGAAAACTAAAAACCTTTTATTTATCAAACCTTTCCTTAACGCATTCTTTGGATTTTGTTCTTGATGGTGGATTCCTATTTATGCCCAAATTTATGAAAACTAAAAACCTTGTATTTATCAAACCTTTGTTTAACACATTCTTTGGATTTTGTTCTGGATGGTGGATTCCTTCATTACTGACCAAACTTTTTGCTTTGGGGTTTTCAACTGCTGGCTCATTTTCTCTCTTTAGACTGAATTTTTTTTCTTCTAATTCTGCTTTCAGTTTTTCAAATTGGCTGATTTGATTTTTGAGCTGGCTGCAAGTCTTTTCTTCAATTCTCCTTGCTAACTCCAACTGATTTTTCAGATCTGAATTTTATTCTTTAAAGGCATGTTCTCTCTCCTCAAGAATTTCAAGAAGTTTTTTCAAATATTTATTTTCTAGTGATAGCTTCTCTATCAATTTTGCTTAAGCTTTATTTTCTACTTCAAGGGCGACTAGTCTCTTAAGCTCTTCATCTTCATATTCCCTCATTGGAACTACACCTTCCTCACATCTTGAGGAATCAACTTCAGATCATCAACTTCTTCATTAACCCCAAAATCGTCATCACTATATTGGTAAGGAAAATTTCCATGACTCAAAATATTGTTTTCCATAACTTTTACCAGCATAATAGGTTCTCTCGGTTTTGTAGAATTCTTGGCTTGTTTGAGACTCTTCTTCGTATGTGATTGCTTGCTCTTGTTCTTAGCCATAATCCCACTATCTGATCTCAAGCAATCAAGCTTCACAGAGGGAACCCCACTCTGATACCAATTGTTGGAAATGAGCTCACTATTGGGGGGGGGTGAATCAGTAGTGACAAGGTTTATATATATTTTTAAATTCTTTTTCGAATTACTGGATTCATAATCACACATTAACCCATTAGTATATTAGTCCATATAATGCATTAACAAACTGAGTAAATAACATATCTAAATACCATGATCATCATATGAGAGCCATAGAGCAATCAAATAATCGTGCACAAATTGACATTGGACATTTCTGGTGGAAAACCCTCTCTAAGGCAAAAAACCACTCGTTGCTCTGCTACTCAAATCTTCTATTATGCTAGACAATTTTTTACATAGAGGAGCTACTTCTATTATGCTCAACAATTTATTACATAGAGGAGCTACCACCTAGTAGCTAGAAGACTCTACTACTATGATAGTTTTCTAGAAACATCAGATAGAAAAACTCTTTTCATAGGACTCTATGAACACCCATTCGTTGGAAGCCACCATGAAAAATGGGTCTCATTGGAGAAATTTTCTTCCTATTCTGATATGTCTACTAGAAGACACCCACCATATATACACATTCTTTACTATGAGTCTCAACACCCTCAACACCTCCATGCGAATCATGCTTCATGCATTTTTAAAATGGTCTCTCAAACATGCTCAACATGAGCAACCCAACAACCTATCTCTAATATGAATATGAAAATGATAAACTTATGTACACACCCAACTCAATACCACTACATATGTATAATTATCTATGCAAAATTATTGTAGAACTTACTCACTCCATCCATACACTCACATCATTAATCCATTAACGCTCAAAAATACTCACAAGAGTATATGTCAAAATATCCTCAACATTCTCTAATCAATACCTTGGGAAAATACTATGGTTATCCCAATACCATGGACACCTGTACTATAGTAAACTCTAGGTCAATACCATGGTTATGCCAATACCAAGGGAACCTGTACCATAGTAAACTTCAAGTCAATACCACAGGTCAATACCATGGTAATATTTAAGCTAGTACCATGGGCCAATACCATGCTTATCCAATACTACAGACCCCTTACCATGGTAATATTCAACCCATTACCATAGGCTAATACCAAGGAAAAAAAATACCTATAATGTCAACACCAAGTGCTAATTTGGACCAAACACAAACCAATACTAAGGTAATATCAATGCCAAGAATACTTGTACCATGGTAATGTTTACTTCAACCACTTGCACAACTGTAAAACAAGCATATGCATAAACTCATATACACTCAAGCCAACTACAATGCATGCCTAGGTTGACATCAATGTCAGCCATAAAACACTACAATCAACAACACCTGCACCATTAACTGCATCATCAATGTCGACACCCATGCGTTTAAATTTTTTGATTCGACTCTATTGCCTCAAAATTTGCAACTGAAATCGATTAATATGGGTTCTACATAATTGTTTTACAAATATGTCTCGAAGAAACCTTGAAATCTCCCAAATTATGGAAAATTTTGTAAAATAACCCTTATCCTACTCAGTTTCCTATATTGGGAGAAAAACCCATGTCCTATAATTTCTAGATTTTCCCTCATCTGCACATAAATCAAGGAGGAAGTTGGAAGTTTGAAAATTGTTGTGAATTTGGGGTTGAAGCATTAATTAGCTTCTAGAAATCCACACATGTGACCTGGGTGTGTTTTGACTCATGTGCAAGCATGAAAACAACATTCAAAACACAAACTATGTCTCTGATTTCTCCGAGAAGTGTGCCAATATGTCAAATCCCAAATTAGTGCATGAATTGTATTGCACTTTAGCAATTAATTGTTGATGCATCATAAAAGAAAACATCATTAATAATAATTTCAATATAAATATTTTTGAAACAAAGGAAATATATCAAATAATAAATGATTAACTTATCATGCTCCAAATTGAGGGTAATATGTTAACAATCGTGCAAAAATGATAGTAATAATAATAGGGATTGGATAAAATCATGAGTAATCAAAGGGAAAAAAGATATATTAAATACGACAATTATGGGTCCTGATATAAATGATGTGGAAAAGGGAATGTGGGTCTTAAGGAGGCTAGTTGACACATAAAATTGTTGAGGAGAGTAAATTTTTCATACAGACTCCATTTAAGGTTTTTATTGCAATAATGAAAAAATTAATCCATTCTCAATGAGTTTGATAAATATCATACTGTGTCGTATTTCCAATAGAAAAAATGAACCAAACCCAACGACCTATGTATAATTCATCTAATGGCGTCTACAATTGAATTATATATATTTTATTCAATTAGAAAACTCATATGAATGGCCTTTATTATGTTATCACATGACACCAAACTATAAATAATGGGAATTAAAGCATAAAACCAAAATGATTTCAATAAATTGTAACCAAAAGAAAACTAATGAAGCAGAAACAATGCCTTTGCTACATACGGGACCCTACTAGCTTGGTGAAGCACTACAAAGAGTACACATAATTGAAGCTCACATAGCACACATAAATTGCAAACAAGAAAGCTATTATTTGATGTATTTTTTTCGAGGAAAAAAATCATAATTTTATTGAACCTAAAACAAGGAACAAAATTACATTTTGTAGATGTCGAGAGAATTTGATGAGATAAGCCTCCTGCTTGGTGAACAATAAGAAGATAAAAATCTAAAAATTACATGTAAATTTGGAAGTTAATTGTGATAAAAATAACTCAACTACTCTTTTTTTACTTTCTTTTCCTAAACTTGCAACCAACCCCCTAAGTTGGGGTCATCTGGAACCATTTCCAATTCACCTCCTAATGTCTGCGGTGGGGTTTCTTTGTCTTAGTCAGAGATCTTATAAGAAAGAGATTTCTTGATACTCTTCATCCTATTTTCATTATATGCCTCACTTTTCTATTGTTCTGGAACTTGAATATCTTCCAATTTAGTTCCCTTTTGCATATGGATTGCATTACCATTTTGAACCATAACAACCTATTATACTTGGTTTGTATGGTTTTCTATGACTTATTCTTCTTCCTCATCTAAGAAGTATGGATTGGATGGTTGCCATCATTTTATTTTTATTTATTTATTTATTTATTTATTTTATTTTATTTTTTATTTTTATTTTTTTTTGGACCTACCCCTTTTCATTTTTGGCATCTCTTTTTCCTACAAGAATGTGTTTTGTAGGTGTCCTATTTGGTAACATATACGACATATGAATGTCATATCTTCATAATTTAAAAATTCTTCCCACTCTGAATTTATATGTTTTAGTTGAATGTGATCTGGTAGACCTTTACTAAGATCTATTTCAACACATATTCTAGCAAAGGTGAATAGACCTTTCTCCGTTCTGTCAAGGTCCATCTTTTTTAATGTTCCTAAGATGTTCCCAATTTCCTCTAGAACCTTATGATTCTAGAAAGGAAGGGGAAGTTTGGAAGTCTCACCCATAACAACATTGTTGATACCACCATAGTTGTTTCATTGAAGTTAGGAAAACCAGGGGTGATGAAGAGCCCAACTCTTCCCCAAAACCATTGCCCATCTTTTAATACTTTTATCCAAATCTCCCCAAGTATCAAATTTGAACAAAAAATAAAAACTTGGAGCCTAATGATATATCACAACTTGGGGTAAAAGTTGAGAAGACCAATTGGTATAAAGCATCAGATATAGGCTAGAAACAGTTAAATGTGTAGATCACAACCCTAGATTGGAGATGAGTGAAAAGGTGGTTTACCTATGAAATATTTACCTCCATGGAAGGAACTTGTTTAATTTGTTCTATAGTGTAAGGTCATGGGTTATATTGAGGCATATTCATTATTTTCGAGCCCTTCCCTTGCATCACATTCTTGTAGGAGACAAATACTTCTAGGTTTCTAGGTTTCTAGGTCCCAGAGCACCTCCACTTAGCCTCATATTTAAGTATATGGTAGAGTTTCTAGAGATGCGATGATCCTTCATCTAAGAATAATCCTAAGGAAATTTTTCTTATGAAAGGATATTGTGGATATTTTTTAGTATAATTAGCATCTTCTCTATATGTTGCATTATTTTTTGCACTAAGTTTGATTCCACGATCCAGAAGATGGTGGAATGCACACGTAGGTCTTTTTGAAGTCTTCCTATTCTAGATCTCCCTTTTGTCCCTCCCACATAAATTGGTGAGATCCACACCTAACTTCACAGTTAGAAGTTGTCCGCTTGAGAGTTCTAAAGTAGGTGTCATAAAGGGCCTCATTTTCCAACACCATACACTCATCTTCATTTTCCATGTGATGAGTAGAGAAAGTGTAGAATTGTAAGGCTCCACCATAGTATAAAACACCTTATGAGATGGGACAATGGAGAAAGTGAGCATCATTCTATCATTGTACTCTTCTCTAATCTTGAAGATCAAGAGGGTTACCATTCCAAATCTAGGAACTCCTCCCAAAAATTGACACACCTAAAACCCTTAAAGGTAATCATAGTTATCAACCTCCTTCCTAACAACATAAGGAACTAAATCTATGAGCTATTCCTCCTCGGTGTAATGACCCTTGGCCTAGTTGTTCCAGCCCTAGACTAGATAAGAACATAGTTATTAGACCTAAAGACTTGTCTGTAAGGCCTATCCTCACACTATCCATGATACTAGGGTTTAGATCCATGCACACAACATGGGGAACAAATCACCCATAACTCATCTCATTCTAGCAAACATTAACCCTTTTGAGATGTGGATCTAAAGTTCCTTGATATCTCCTAGTGGGATCAATTATATGCTCATCACAAATAGCTTCCTAGAACTCTACATCGACCTAGTTTCCACATTGGGAACCCTAAATGTGCAGGATTTCACACATCTTGGAACTTTTTTTAGTTTCTATATGCCTCCTTGAACTCCATCCATCTATATATGCTACCATCAAAGGAATTTGCCAATGGTTCACAAGCGCCAACAATGTTTTCTTGGTGTGGTATATTTGTTTCTCGACTTTCATATTAAAGATGGGCCAATCCAATTCTCTTGTTGTTGTTTGATATTAATCAATGGAGAAGATGGAAATCTTCTACATTTGATTCATAAACATATGCTTAACACTTAGGCTCTCTTTATCCTTTTCCTTTCTCTAGCTCCAACCCTCTTCAAATGATTGATATCCGCTCATATTTATACATATAACACATCCTTCCTAAAAATAAAGATGCTACAACAAGATATAACTAATCCTTATATAAGTGGATTTAAAACCAACTTATGTTAGATGTAGGATAAAGGAGATAATGTAAAGATCTTATGAAGTTTATGTAGATATCATATTCAAATCATGTGGATATTATAAGAAGTTCAAATGTTGTCAAACCTTCTAATTTCCATGTGCCCAAATTCATACACAAGACTTGCTGGTCAAACAAGGAATTGTATATTTTAGGGCACAATTTTAATAAATCCCCTTTGAAACCTCTTCCAAGCATCCTGTATTTCGTGTTTTTTCAGGATTCTTCTCTCAACACCCCTAAAAAACCATATTTTTCGCAGTACCCATTATTTATATTTTCGTAATTCATATTTGATGATTTTTAAATGATCTAGAAAAACTACCTCTCCAATTATTTGTTATATGTTTCCATAGCTAAAACGAGCTTCTATAGCTACAAAAAATTTGGAAAAACACCCAAAAATTTTAGAAACAATTTGGAAAAAGATGAAAACCACTATAAGTAACCATCAAATCATGGAAATCAATCATATTAATATTGTTATGCTTTATGAAGTTTGTACTCAATGAGAATGGACAAATATATGGTAATAAAGGTAATAATGAATGAGGAAAAAAGAAAAATTCATAAAAAAATTATGTAAAATAACCTTCAAAATCATGTCAAAACAATGGCCCAATGTAACAAGGCTGGGTTAAAATATCATCTAATGAAGTTAATAATGGTAAAATAATACCAAGGTCATGGGACATGTATTCCAAACTCAATTTTGGGTAAAACATCCTAGTGGGTGTTCATTTCGGTTGATTATGGCTAAGGAAATTGGAAAAGGCATTGGCAAAGGAAAAAATGAATTAATTCGCATTTTATTATGAAAAAAAAGGAAAAATAGGAGAAAAGGGAGATGAAAGGTCACAAATTTGCATGAGAGAAAAATTGAAGGAAAAATAAAGGCCTTAATAATAAAAAGGCTTCTAAGGATCAGTTCACAACATTTTGTCAGTTTTAACTTGGAGATCTATCTATTCTCTCATATTATTTTACACTTATAGCATTCTTGGAGCACTCTAGCATTGGAGAAAGGAAAGAAAATAAGGACAAGAAAGAAAAGAAAAGAAAGGGACAAGCAAGGAAAAGTTGGGATCAAGCAGCTTTAGCAGGCATACTTGAAGGTAACAGGTTGCATGTGTGATTTCCTAGCTGGTTTGTGAATTCATGTATGTATTTGTTTCTCTTGTTGTCATTGACATGGATTTTTCTAGGTGTGACAGTGGTTTCAACATTTCCTTTCCATTTTCAGATAGCTATGGTGTGATGGGTTCTGTTATTCGGTGATCTTTTGATTGCTGGATGGTTTTGGAAGCAAGTGAGGTGGTCTCAGGAAAATTCCCAAGGGCCTAGGAATCCATTGACCAATTTTGGTGGGATTACGGTAAATCCTGAGGGTGGAGACAAGAAAATTCCTCAAGGTATTAGTGAAGAAATTTGGAGGCATCCAAGCTTATTTTAGGTCTAGTGTTCCCTTAACCAGTTTTTGCGGGTTTTTGATAAATATTGAGGGTGGAGGTGGTTTAATATCTGGGAAGCCCTAGTTTTTATGTTATTTTTTTAGGCCTAGTAATCCCTTGACTAGTTTTGGCAAGATTGCAGTAAAGCCTAGTTGTTTATGTTCTTGTTTTGGGCCTAGTGATCCCTTGGCTGGTTTTTGGTGGGATTGTGGTAAAGAATGAGAGTACAGGTGGTTTAATATTTAGGAATCCTTAGCTGTTTTGGTCTTGATTCCCACATTCATGTTTGGAATATGTCACGGGGGTGATTGGCTAAAAGAAAGATTTGGTTCAGCTCAATCTATGGTCGGGTGGTATGTGGAAATCCTTGACTTAGTTGGCTTTTGCATATATTAATAAGAGTTATTTTCCTCTTCTATTTCATGAGTATTTTGTACTTCTTATTATGTGGCTTTGATGGCTATTCTAGCATGGTTATTATTATGGTTATATGTTGGTTATAAGCATGGTTTCATAACAAGTTCTAGCTATGGCTCTTGATATGTTTGATTTTTTAATGAATGGTTAATGAATACATGAGCTAACATATGTTATTACAGCTATTATGAAAGGGAATTAGACCTTCTTGATGTTTCTCAAATAAGTTTCATATCCCTATGTTCATATATGCATTCATGACCTGTAGATTACATGTTCTCAATATGTTTGACGAAATGTCTATCATGTTCTAGGAAGTCTAGGTCAAGTTCATCCTACAAATTTGTATGTGTAGCATTTCTAGCATGTCATTATTGATTCTGAGAAGTTACAAGAGGTTCTAGGTTGTGGTCTAGAGGTTGACCTAGAATTTAGGCTTAGAATCTAGGATCACATGCTCCTAACTGAAAAATTTGGGTTGTAACTGCATGGATGTAGGCTTGTGCATGTGATTGGAGGCTTCCAACCGCATGGAGGCCTTGTTGTGGGTGTGTTTGAGGGCCCAGGGAAGAGAAGGAAGGGTCCATCTCAAGGTTTGGCCACCTAGGATGGTTTTTCAACCCCTGAGTGCCTTGTAGGCCCTGCAGGATGTTGTGAAAGGTCAGTTTGTCGTCAATAGTTGAACCCACTTCCTTAATGGGACCTATGAGGTCGGGCCATGTCATAGTAGCTCTCCTTCTCATGTTTACCCTAACAGGCTAGTGAAATTGGGTAAATGTGGGAGGGGTGGGTTATAGATTGGTATCAGATCATGGTTCAATACTTGGACTAAATGGGAAGAATGTGTTTGTCATGCATGCATGTTATTGTCTATGTGGTTGCTATGCACACATTATCATGGTTATGATTTTCATGCATGAGGTCGTTGTATGTAATTAGTGTTATCATGCATGAAGTCGGTATATTGATATCATTATGTCTATACATGTATCATGCTAATATGAACTAATTTTGTAGATGTGATAACCTCCCCTAAACTTCACTAAAGTATGTTGTTTATGTTTTTATTTGGATTAGCTAATATGGTATGTTTTCTAGAAGATGATCAAATATGAATACAAAAATGGTGGATTACAGTTCACAAGATTCTCCATATAGATCAGATGAGTAGCCAAGAGAGGGGTACTCTCTTGACATAGCATACGCTAATGGGCCTCCAAATTAGACATAAATTAAGGCCCATATGGACATCCTTCACCAAATTAAACCTATCTTTTTACATGAGATAATGTATTTTTAACTTTAATATCTTCATTAGGAAGGTTTATGGATAATTGTATATTTGTGCCTAATATTATTTATTTTTGTGGAATATTATACGATATTGTGTAGATTATGAAGATTTGGAGGAGGAGATAATCTAGGGACCTAGTCCCAACTACAGGAGGATTAATAATTAATAAAAAAGAAACAAGGTATTCTCGAATTACGGCACAGATTGTGGAGCTCCAATGATTGAGAAAATATAGGAATGTGTTCCCTACCATTTAATGCAGATTCCTAGTATTGGAAACCAGATCCACTAATCAAGGGATTTTTGCGGGGAAATCTTCGTCACTTCATGGGGAATGATTCCTAATAATTTTTATAAGTACCAAGTCAAATTTTCCTCTAGGGGTGGATTTTTCTTAGTCTTCTTGTGGAGAGAACTCGTATTTTTGCAGCTCCACTGTCATTTCTTGCAGGGATGTAATTATATTGATGCAAATAATGAATATTGGTGCTATGTTCAGCTTCTAAATCTTGGTCTCCTCCATAGGAATCTGAGTTTCCTTGGGCTTGTCCATCCCAGGAGCCTCAAAGCCCTATGTATCATTTACATTTTTCTTTTTCACTTCTTATTCACATGCATCTCTTGTTCTTGTCTTTTTTCTATTTCTTCATTTAGTATTAATGATTTCTTGTTATATGATTGGGTTAAATAGTTGAAGTAAGTTATTTTGAAGTATCACAAGAATCATTTCATCATTGGAACAACTTTGGAAGGTCATAGTAATCATTGAGCTACTTGGATTAATTTTCGTATTCCCAAATCTAGATTTCTAGAAGTCCCTTGTGGCAGATAATAGTAAAATTCTGCTATTTTTTAAAGCATGCTAATGAGTTTCAATTAGGTTTATTCCACTTGCATTAGATCACAAAAACATTCTAGTTAATAACAAAAATTACCCTGTTGCATTTTCACTTGATTGGGTTAGGCATTTGATAGATTTATTAGATCACTAGTTCTCGAATTTCTAGATTGTAGAAGAGTAATTTTCTGCTATTTTTTATCATGGGTTAACAGAGGTCTTTTTGAGTGATTCCACTTGGAATGGATACCTAAGACATCCTGGTCAATAAAAATATTTGTCCCATGTAATTTGGATTTGATTTTCTTGGTCATTCGGTGAATTATAGTTTCATGTAGTAAATTTGTTGTTCCATGTAGTACTCTTCCAGTGTGTATATACTTGCCCAGATTCACTCAAGAAGCTTAGTTATGATCCCTTAGGGTTGAATCAATACCCATATGCTCTAAATAAATTATTAGGGAAGACTAAATACCACTTAGGACTTTCCTTTTTACCCATGCAAAATATTTCAGTAATTTGGGCTAATGGACAGATTTATGAAATGGATAATATAATGATGATTGCCGCATCCAATGAACTTTGTTAATGGATCTAAACTATTTGAAATGTAATGGTTGACATTTAGTTCATGATATTTACTTTATGTAACTAGAATAGGTTTCTTTCCTTGTATTTTCTTTCTTGCAATAGGTGAAGGTTTCCATTTCGATCATTTCATTTTCTACAATTAGTTTAGGATTTGATTTCATTGCATGTACTCCATTACATCATGACAATGAGGTAAGGACACATTATATGTTTCACATATTGTGTCGATACCTATTAAGTTTGTACAAACCCTAAGTTGATAATTAAAGTTGGTAGCCTTAGGAGTTGCATCATTCTTGTTGCAATATCGAGGCTCATCACTTTTTGGCACCGTTGCTGGGGAGGTGTCAAAGTATGCGTTGTTTTCTTCCCTAGTTGATTAATTTCTTTTTACTTTTTGAAAAAACAAAAAATATTTACATTAGGCATATTTAATTTCAAAAACAGAAAAGTGCATTGCATTAGTGTTTTCATTCAATCATAGAAACAAAAGAAAAAATTCTCCAACACCAACCCACCCCCCCCATTTGATCATGTGGTGCAGTAAGAGCCACATCACCATCCACTTTTGCAGGTAGAAGAAGAATAGATGGAAAATAATGTAGAAGAAATGGATGGGGATGATGACAATGAGGAAGATCCTCTCGGATTTCCCATTCAAGATATCGATGGTAGTGTGCACATGAAGAACATCCCTCCATCTTTTCTTCCAACTTTCATGGTCTAAGGTCAAAGGATCCAGAAACTTTTCTCTTTGAGTTTGAAATTGTTTGTAGGTCTTATGGTTACTTATTAAAAACTCAAACATTGAGATTATTTCTGGAAACATTGAAGGATAGAGCTCTTAAATGGTCATAAGTTTAATGATTAATTTAATAAGATCATGGAGTGAGATGCAAAATATATTTCTACAAAAAATATAAATATCATGATCTTAAAGAAGAAATATTTCGAATGAATAACAAAGAAGATGAGAGTCTAGAGGATCTAATAGAGAGGTTCATGTATAATGTTAAGAGAGAAAAACTACATCATTTAGGATCTGACACACTAAAAACCCTCTTACTTATAACAATTAGGAATGAATGGATTGATCTCTTTGATCTCATGAGTAGAGGTGATGTATATCAATTATCATTTGAAGAAATTTGTGAAACATGCAAACACATATCAAGAGGAAGTGCAAGAATAATTCAATCAACATCAAGATCGGTAAGTCAAACTAAACTTGGAAATTTTCTTAATAAATTTAAAACGGAAATTCTTAGCAATTTAAGTGAACAAGGAGAAATTTTAATAATACAAAATGAGAAAAAAAAAAGATGTATATATTTGTGTTGTCCATGCAGAATCACATGATGTTAAATATTGCCCCTCATTACTAAGGTTGAAGGAAGTTTACCAAGAGGACAATGAAGCAAGTCAATTGCCAATGCAGCTATGTTATGTAGCTCCAAGAGGACCCTGGAAACCTATTCAACCTGATATGATGCAAGAGCCTAATTCACAATTTCAAGCTAATGCACATCCATCTCAAAGTAATTGTAACACACCCTTTCCTTAGCAACCTTGACCATCTCAACCCCAAAACCAATCTTGGCAACAAGGTTGGAAAGGAACTTATGGGAGCCAACCACAATATCCTCAATATTTTCCTCAATATCCTACATACTTAACTCCATGTTATCCCTACCATCCACCTCCACCACAACCACAACCCCAACCACATCCATCTCAAATATTCACTCCCACTCAACTACATGTACCACCATTTGCGAACCCACACAAAGAAGTAACTCAACCTACTTACAATGTTGAGGTACAACACTTCCAAACATCTCCTCTTGATCTAAATGGTATTCATCTTAGCTCATGAAGAGTATCACGGAAAAAATATTCTCTTGATATCATTGAAGGACAATATGTAGAGAAAAAATATTCAAATTAGAAGACCAAAGAATCATGGGTTGCATTTGATGAAGAGAAAACATCATAATCAAAGGTTGGGAAAGTGCCCTCATTTTTACCATTAGATCCTCTATGTGTTCAAGAGAATAATTAGCAAAAAGAAGAAGATCTGAATTTCATGGAAGAAGAAGACATCCAAGATGATCCAACTCAGCAAGTAGACCAGGAGCATCACAACTATATTGAAATATGGTTCTGGCAAAGTGTCAAGTTGCAACAACCCACTCTTCTTTGACAATTCATGATCTCATCTTAATCAAATAATTTGGTCTCTTACATGTAGGAACATGTCAAAGAATATGTTTTGAGCCTACACATGATTTTATCTGTCATCTAGTTATGAAAGTGGCTCCATTGGAAGTATTCTTACACTTGAAAATGATTTTGTTTTTTCAAGTAGAGTAGGATAGGAAAAGAAAAGAAAAAAATTAAAAAAAAAAAAGAGAAAATAAATCTCAGGTGAAAACCTCCCTTGAGGCACTTGAGATTGGCTCATTGATTGAAAACATGCGGTCAATGGGTTGGAAAAAAAAAGAGAAAAAAAAGATCCTAGGTGAAAACCTCCTTTGAGGTGCCTAGGCAGACCTGCTAGTTGAAAGCCTCATTGAGGTGGCTAGTACGCCTAGAAGAAAAAAAAGGTCAAAAATAAAAAATCTTTGCTCCATGTATTTCTCTCATAAATGTAGGTTCTCTCCAACATCTGCAAGCAGCAAAAAAAAGTTGGCACAAAAAGAAATGGTCAAAATTCTAGTCAAAGGAAGTCAGACTTGGACTTTCTCCTCCTTTTCTTAGATGCTCCAAAAGGACCAAGGCCATGCCAATCCATCACCCTCATCTATTTCCACCATCCACCCAACATTCCCAAGCTTTTCCCATTCATTTTCCTTGTTGTCCTACAATACTACATGAAGGCTTTGTTTTACTACAGGAAACATAAATACATAGAGCATAAAACTAATTTTGTCATATATTGAAAACCATGCATCCATTTGCTAAGTTGTTTTGGGGGCAGATGCATATGGATGATAGTAACATGCCTAATCAATTTCAACAAATTCCAGTGCACACTTTTCGAGAAATCGACCTCCATCACCTACAACCATTTTTGAATTTCATCAATATTCGTGCATCCATTTACAAATATGTTTCATGGGGAGATGCATATGGATGATGTTAGCATGCCCAAGAAATTTCAAAAAATTCCAATGCACAGTTTCCAAGAAATCGACCTCCATCAACTTCAACCATTTTTATTTTTTCTCAAGATTCATGTATCCATTGACCAAATTTTTTTTATGGGGAGGTGCATAAGGATGATGGCAACATGCTCAAAAAAGTTCAGGTCAATCCAGTATATTATTTGGTTGATATGGGTTAAACAAGCTGCTACAGGGTTGTGGAAATTTTGAATAATTTAACACATATTCAACAGAGATTATCCTGATCATGTACTATTGCGGAATACATACACAATACATAAGCTCCTCTACGTTGATCATCAATATAGCAGCATCAATAACAATAAAACATCAAGAGGATTCACACATTAACACAGTATGTAACCCGGGGAAAGCATCTCGCTAAAAACCCCAACTATTTGTATATTAATGATTGAGACCATGTAACATTACAAAGTACAATGCTTATCACAAGCAATCTAGTACCATCTCCACCTGTTACACACAATAGAGCTTAGATCTGATCTCCAAATCTATTCCACTGCTTGCCTGCCTCCACTGCTCAATACCTTCTCAAGAATGGATGAGAATGGTTTACCAAACTCGTATTTCACCTCCAAAGAATCACTCACACTATGTTAGACGTGAGTAGAGGCTATAATACTGGGCAAATACATGAGCAAACTCATTTTCATACTCAATCCCTTGATTGTGCAAGATCTGATGCACAACTATAGTCACAACTGATAGCAATTTGATTCTCTAACACCTGTCCCTGCTGAACTGAACATGCACTGACATGCAACTGAGTTAACTGATGTATTCTATAGTTTCATTATGAGTTAATAATTAGTTTAACAACTCATCATTAGTATATTTGCAGTTAGACTAATTACAACTAGTTTAACCAAGTCAAACTGAACACAACTCCATCAACTCCACAATCAACTCCACCAAACTCAACTGATTGAGTTCTAACTGAAGTCATGCATGAAACAACTCAACTGACTCATAAGAAAAGCGTACTTCCTTCTGACAGCTGCATGGGCCACATTTGTAGCTCAAACTGAAGTGTTCCAAGAGAATAAGATCAAGTTTATAGTCCAAATATTATTATGAGACAATAATATTTGACTTTTCTATTTTGGATAGCCAGTCTAAAAATAGACTTTTATCACTCCTGCTGTGATCACTCCTGTTGTGGTCACTCCTACTGTGATCACTCCTGCTGTCGTCACTCCTACTGTGATCATCCCTACTGTGGTCACTCCTGCTGTGATCATCCCTGCTTGGATCCAAAAATAGAACTTGCGCCATAATTTGCCTGCGGGCCCACTTAGTGAAGGCGACTCTTTCCACTAAGCTCCATCATCTTATTGCAATCTCAACAATGGTTTCCTGTAGTACTACAGGATGTCCTAGTTTACTACAGGAAACAAGCTGAAAGCTATAGGAAGGTACAAAAGGTGAAATAAAGTGTGGGAAAGGTGTCTAATGGTGGAATAAGGTATAGGGAAGGTGAAAATCACCCATGGCCAAGCCCAACACTCCAAGAAGGCTAAATTTGACTAAGATAGCTTGCTCATGGTAACTGGAAGACAGAGGTTTAGAATCACCAAGCTATGAAGACCTGTGTAGAAGAAAACAAAGGAAATTATCACCTCCAGAGGACCATGGATCGATCATCAACTCAGCAGCAACATGCATGCCTCTCCAAAAACCATCAGGTAGGTACATGTATGCAATATTCTTGACCTCTTCTCTTGAGCATATTATAGTTAGAAATTTGTTGTCAATGCATGAGAGTTGAGGTTTTATAAGCTACGAATGGGTCATCAGTCTTGGCCACCTTCAACTAGTTAATTGTAACTCACTCCTTCACTCCTGCAATATGGAAAATCCAAATTAAGGGTGATAATTTCAAGGAATGGGGACAACAAATAAAAGAAGACATTTATGCAAAGGCCAAGTCACCACAACACTCCAAACCCTCCATCCACTTCATATCCATCATTTAGACATCCCATTTCATAAGAAAAAAATAACAGTTTTCAACAACAAACCCTACACTTTGTCTCACCATGAAAATTTCTTGGAAAAACACACAGAGCATATGCTCTCCATTTTCGCAAACCTACGCTACTCCCTCTAAGCCCTAGCATCATCCTCGAAACCCTCTACATCATTTCTCATCACTCCCATATAGTTAGAAGCCCCTGAAAGAGAATGAATGATTGCTACAAGAAGGCAGAATGTTGCTACAAGAAGGAAGAAAGGAAAAAATTGCGTTAAAAAACCAAAATGGCATTGCCTAAGAGAGATCTAATTAAAATAGATAACTCCAAGGCATTAGGCAATCATCTAGGCCAAAAAAGAGAAGAAGAAGGCAACAAAAGGCAAGAAGGCATTCACCATCAATATAGAACTCAATCTGCAATGATGAAAAGAGGATTTCCAAGAGGTCTCTAATCTCTTTCTAAATTTTGTCCAAGGCCTAAAAGATGTTATAGAAAGGTAAGAGGTCATGAATCTTAAAGAAACCATCTTGCATAAGGGGAAAAAAGAAGGAATATACAAATCAGGGAGGCCACCAGGGCCATGAATGAGGCACAATGAAGTCACCAAGTTGCTCAGAGGATGAACAACACTTTCAGCAGGGGGGTATGATGGGCCTCCAAACTAGACATAAATTAAGGCTCATCTAACCATCCTTCAACACATTAAACTTTTGTTTTTGCATTAGATAATGTATTTTTAACTTTAATGTGTTCATTAGGAAGGTTTATGGATAATTGTATATTTGTGCCTAATATTATTTATTTTTGTGGAATATTATGAAAATATTGGGCAGATTATAAAGATTTGGAGGAGGTGATAATCTAGGGACCTACTACCTACTACAAGAGGATCAATATTCAATAATAAATCAACAATATATTCTAGAATTATGGCATAGATTATGGAGCTACAATGTTTGAGAAAATCTAGGAATGTGTTCCCTGCCATTTAATGCAGATTCCTAGTATTGGGAACCAGATCCACTAATCAAGGGATTTTGGTGGGGAAAGCTTCCTCCATTCACGAGGAATGATTCCTAATCATTTTTGTTTCCAAAGGAAAAATTGTAATCTTTCATTATTTTTGAAAAATTAGATATAGTAGATGCTTGGTGGCATATGTAGCATTTGGCCCTTAACCATATCAGTGTATACAAGTCAAAAATATATACATCCATGTCCATTTCAAAAATGGTGTTGAGTAATAAATGTATTCACCATGTAGGGCGATAGCGTGATAGTGTCTAAAATAGAAAACCATAACTGAGATATATACAATATAGACTCACCACGCAGGGCGATAGCATAATAAATAGTCTGAAAATAAAACCATATTATGATATATACAATGAATAATATTATGTCTGGATATGTCCCAAAAACATTTAGGGCCTATCTGCCCTATGATATGCCTGATCAATATAAGACCTGTGGTAGTATTGGTACTGAGTTTTACCCCTCTTCTCCTAAATCATCCACTAGCCTCTAGGTAGTAGCGTGGCCTCCTTGGAAAGCCTATCAGTGCTTTTGTTATGTTCCCTGTAAATGTGATGACATGAGATGGAGTGAAACTGAGATTTGAATATGACCACTTCATCCAAAATATTTCTAAGAGTGTGTGCATGGTAGGAAGTGATGTTATTTAACCAATTTATAATGATTTTTGAGTCTCCATAAATCTATAGATTGATGTAGTCATGGCCTAGTGAGAAATGCAGTAAATGTCGAAGGGTGATTAATTTAGCAGAATTGTTTGTCCCTCCTCCAAGTCCTAGCTTGACCTTGAAATGATGATGATCAGATAGATACAATAGGAAACCTCCCCCACACCCATGTTCCTATGCAACACCATCAAAGTATGCCCAGGGGATAGATTTATCAATGGGATCAGGTGCAAGTGGTCGTCAAGGAAGAGGAACTGTGAAATCAGGCAGTTCATGGTAGGCGGAGATGATCTTAGCAGAAATAATCTACCATCTAGCAACACCATCCTCAAAGATAATTCTGTTCCGGGTCGGCCAAATAGACCAACATATAAGCAAAGGGAGGCAAAGCAGTTTTGATCCGTGATGCGCAGTATACCAGTTTCTCCAGGCATGATTTAAGTTTTCCCCATCCCATCTGCTAGCAAATTGGATTGATGTAGAGATGGATTGCCAAAGGCTTGCGGTAGAACCACATTTTAGAAAAAGGTGTTCAATCGTTTCTGAGGCCTGCTTATAGAGGAAACACCAGTGCGGTCCATATATGGCACGATGGGTTATTCCCCAGTGGGAAATTTTTTACTAAGCACACACCAGAAAAAGGGCCTAGTTCTCGGTGGAGTTTTAAGCTTCCAGATAGTCTTCCACCAATCTTAAGTAACCTCCAGTTGTCTGCTATTAATCAGCCTGAGATAACCAACTTTTGGAGTATATACTCCATTATTAGCTAAGCACCAAATAAGTTCATCAGGTCCCTCCTTAATTCTGATGTGAGATTCAATCAGTGCAGAAGTATAATTTTTCCACATTTGGTGCCATTGGGGTGGGATATCAAGTAAGTGAGTAGACTTCCATCCCTGTGCAAAGATGGTGGTATTATCCTGATCTGCAATGTGAGTGATAACTTTGATATCTCTCTGATTTAGAAGGTGGATAAGCTCTCTCGAAAGATGGTGTAGATCGCCTCCACCAGTCCAGGGATCTAGACCGATGTGAGCTTTTGAACCTGTTATCACTCAGGTTGTTCCCAAAAGTTGTAAGAAAGGGAATACGGCCGAGGTAACCACAGACCAATCTTTTAGATGCAGTTTCTAGCCAATCTGCATCCAGAGAGGGCTCTCTCTTTATAATTTAGCTTTGTTTTTAGGTATATTAGGCTAGTTATGAAGTACAAGGGTTTGTTTGATTTTTGGATGATGATATTCAATAGAACAGGGGTGTAAATATGAGAAGTTCAGTCCATTGGGCTAATGGAGTCTATGAGGATGAACTGCTGGATATGGTTTATTTGACATAGGGTGGTACTACAGAGTAAGGTAATCAATCATGGAACAATTTATAAGCTGGAATCAGATGGGATGGAGTCAGTGGGTGAAGGGTAATTAAGAATCCTTCATCATGCAGACAGAGGGAAAGTGGATGATTATTGCTAGGGAGCAGTTAAGAATTCCTTAGCTAATATTCAAGATGTAAGAACTAGGGGAAACAGGAGCAGTTAAGAATTCCTGTTTATGCTAATTCTGAAGAAAACATTAATAATAACAGAGATTGAACACAGAGTGCGAAAAAACAAATTCTGAGTTATTCTTTTTCTCTATTATTCAGATCATGAAACATATATGATATAGTAAACACAGAAACTGAAAACACAAGTAAGAGGGACTTATTGATCCATAAGATGATTCAAGAATTCTGTAATAGGTCCTCTGCTATCAATTCCACATCCAAAGAGTCCAACAACAATGGATTCTAGCAACTTTTGTATTCAGAAGGTTTTCAGAGTTACAACGTAGTCTAAGAAATGTATCACCAACCCCAAATACTTCGCTTGGGGAGGTATTTATACAAAAGTGTTTACAAAATATCTCAAAGAGATAATATCTAGTAATAACTCATTCTACCTACTCTACAGGAGAAGTAAATGATCTTGAAAACAGGGAGAAATAAATGAAGAAGTAAATGTTGTTGTGCTGGCTGCTCAGTTGGTGAGATGTGTTGACTGTAAGCTCAGTGAGTCGGCTGGTGGTTGTTTCCACTGATATTCCGCGCTGCTGCCTCAGCTTTCTTGGGTGTATTTAATTTTGATTTGATAGACTATTGCCCCGCATGACTCTTATCCGTTCCTATTCTCTGCTTTATGGTATCTGTTGTATCCTGGGTAAAACAAAAGTTGAAACATGCCTATAGGATTTCCAACATGCTTTGCCACCACTGCTCTTCTGGTAAATTATGTCTTTGTAGCTTTCTCAAAGTCTCATCAGCGTCTATGTACCTAAAGAAGTTAGGCTGGATGGTAAAAAGATGTTTCACTTCATGCTCAATATAAAATAGATTTTCCAAGTTGTTGTAGAGAGTTTGGCCAGATGGAAGGGCCTTCTCTGCTGAAGTACTTGATGATGCATTTACTTGATCAACAGCATGTTTGTCCAACTTGTGCGTGTACTCAACTTGTCTCAACAGGCGTTCATTGCTTCCCAACAGACTTGGCAAGCCCCTTTCATGCAAAACTGCAAATATTTCTATAAAAGAGTCTATCTCCACTTGCATATCCTAGCACCTCCTTTCCAGATTCTGCATCAGGGTTCTCTTGGTCAGAACTCTTTTGATTGTTAAGATGGTGCCTGTCTTGTCTCTGATGTCCAGTGCTACTAGTTCTTCACTGGTCTTAGTGTTCAAAAAATGGATTAGCCTGTTGTCCTGTTCGGACATATGTCCCAATAGAGTTCTGGCCTTTTAAATTTCCACTTGGGCTACTGCTATCAAGTCAATCTGCTCATAAATAGTTTGAATAGATCTCCACACATTACTAATGGATTGACTGATGCTAGCCCACAAAATGCCTTTGATTTCTCCCAGAGGCTTATCCAAAGAGAGGTCCTTTTCCAACGCTTTTACCTTGTTCTCTAATGCTTTCACCTCTCTTGTCTTTTCTGCCACAGTCATTTTGGATTTGTCATAACTCACTTCTAATTTTTCCAATTTCTCTTTGGCTTCTTTCAATTCTGATACTTGGAGTTTTAATTCCTCCATGGCTTTTATTAACTCCTTTGTGGTCATGGTAGTGCTGCTGCCTGCTGTTGTTGTTGTTGCTGAAGTACCTGCTGCTGTTGCTGATGTTGGAGGGGCAGTTGTGACTGTTGGAGCTACTTCAGGTGGCTGGGAGGTCGACTCTCCCTGCTTCTCTCTTATTGCTTTCTCCAATGCCTGCTTTGTCTCACTTAGTCTCTCATTCATTTTCATAAGCAGGTCCATCATGTCCTCCTCTGCTTTTTGTTGTACAACCTCTGTAGTTTGTGGATGCATAGTAGTAGGCAGCTTCAATTGTTTCTTGAGGGCAGCAATATCCTCTTCCTTCTTCTTCATCAATGCTTTTATTCCTTTGGCATCCTTGGGATCATGTCCCAGCTCAATGATAATATCTTCCAAGGACTTTATTCTGTTGTCTTTGGCTAAAGAAGATGCCTTCTCCAAATCTAGTTGGGCAGATGTGTTGTTCAATGAGTTCTGCAATTTATAAGCCAAAATTGCCTTATTTGCCAAGGTAGAGTAGACTATCTCTCCAGTTTGCTTATGCAGCTCAATCTGGTCCATAGGATGAATGTCTTTAGCAAGGACCTCCAGATTTGTTCTAATGTAGTCAGTTGCTGACTGTGGTTGCTGCACTTTAGGCTTAAAGTGGCTCAAGATCATTTTTCCTTCTTTAATGTCATATGCAGACATTAACCTTTGCTGGTTGGCAGGGGTCATCTTGAGAAGCTGATTATAAAGTTGCAGCCTCAGTGGGTCATTCCGGGCTTTTATCTCTGTGAATATCTTTTTGATCTCAAAGCCCTGCTTTCTTTGTGGCCTTGTGGAGGAAACTTCCACACTATGCTACCTTTCTAGGTCCTGACTATGAGGGCTAGTGGATGTTTTTATTATTGGGGAGATATGTGGGCTGGTTGCCCTCTCGCCTCTTAGGCTTTCTATGGTTTCCTCAATAATTTCCTCTTCAGATAGAGGATTTATTCTTTGCCTTTTTTCCCCTGGTTGCTCTGCTGGTCCACTTATAGGTGTGGCCTCTTCTCTGTCTCTTTTCCTTCCCCTTTCCTCATTTAGAGGAGTCTGTAATGCTGGTATCTCTGGTGCTTTGGTCTGGACAGGAGGAATTTTCCCTTGGCCCTGTTCCTTTGATGTTGTTGGCTGATCTGTCATTATGTGCTGCTCTGTATCTAGCACTTCTTTGCCCTTTGATGTCCCTGCAGCTGGTGTAGTGCTTTCTTGGGTAGGTTGCTATGAAGTTCCAACAGAGGATGTACCCACTCCGGTTTGCTGAGGTAGCTTGAAAAATACCTGTCCAAAAGAGTCCAGGTCAAGAGTCTTTTCTAGATTTTTCATAGCTTGTTCCATTTTCTCTTGCTTAGTAAGCTCTTCTATCAATGTGCCCTCTACCCACTCATCTTGATTAGCAAATTGCTCTATTTCAGGGATTCTACAATGTTTATAGGCTAATAGCCTGTTTTTTACTTTTCTCTTATTGATAAAGCCATTTGGGTCATAGGGTACCCACCGAAAGCTCTTTTTTAATTTGAGTTGTTCCCCCAATATTTTATTAGCATCTTGCCATGCTTCCCTTTTGTTAATGATAAAGGGGCCTAATTGGTTCCTTATCCTCAGCTGAGCTTTTTTCTTCACATTGCAAAAATGAGTTAAATCTGCACTACTAAGTTGCCTGAAATATTCCAGAGCAAACAGTCTCATGGGCACATACTTGGGTAGCTTATAAGGGCACAACTCACAACCATATATTCTGATCTCAGTGTGATTCTGGTAGAAATACCAGTCACCTATTATGTAGTTCTTGGAGAGCTGTAAAATCTTATGCATATCACCAGAGAGTCTAGGAGGAGGAGCTCTCATCAGTAGAGAGGAAATCGGATGTATGAACAAGTCAATGAATTCACAGTAGGTATAAGGGGAGTCATGGACATTGTGGAAGACTAAGGTCCAAAAGATTACAGACCTCCACTCTCCTTTAGAATCCAATTTTCTGATGGGAAACTGAAAATTGTCTGTTTGGAAATACAGGAATAGATGATATATATAAGAGGTATACTTGAAGACTCCTTCTCTGTCTAGACTCAAGAATTGGTCATGGATCTTGTTGGCAATGAAATTAGCATAGTCATATTTGACAGCAGGGGGCTGTCCTGGAGTAAATATGGACAACAAAACTAGGGCGGTATCATCAACATATTCACTTGTCTTGAATCCCGAGACATAGGATATCATATCAATGATGAATCTTCCAGCTTTATTGAACCAGACATGTAGAAAGGGAGGTGGGAATTTGGGCTGGCAATCTAGTCTCATAAATGTTTGAGCAATACGGGTTATCTCTGAGTTTAGCATTTTAGGGCCCTGCTCAAGCAAGAATCCCATAGAAATAGGAGCCAGAGGCTGAATGGGTTTGAAGTGTAACATCTCATTTATGGACTCAGGAGTTATATAAAAGAGAACAGTTCCAGATGGAGTCTTGACTGCTCTTTGGGCAGGTTCATAATTGGCACAGCATAGGTGGATTATATCAGGAAAAACATTGACTGAGGGGAGGTAGTACATGGGCAGGTTGGATTCCCATATTCCATAGAGGTCAGAGTTACTTAGGTGACTGTTCCTGATTTCACAAAATGCTTGGAGGTGGTTTTGGTCACCAGTTAAGTCTTGGATTTGAAAATCTCTATCAGCCAGGGGTAACCACTCCAGGTCTTTATGAGGTGCATTGAGGGGCGTGACATTGAGGGCCACGGGAGCTTCCATTATTCAATTCTCTGTGTTTTTAAGCTGGAGGTCAAGTTTCTGTGGGAAAAAGGGGCAAAATGGGAGTTCTGGTGAATTTCAGCGGGCTAATAGACTGTTCTGTTCTTGAATTTGGCTCTCACAGGTATAATTTTACTGAGGAAAACTAAAAACACAGGTTCGGAAGGCGGAATAAGGTAAATACCTGTGTTCTTGCAGCGAACGAGTGTAACTTGCAGGTTGGATGATGAATTGTAGAGCGGGATGCCGGATTATGCTGGCCGGGTGGCGGACTGGAGCTTCTGTAGTTTTCTGGACATAGTTTGCATGCACAGTCTCGGGAAGCAAATGAATGAAAATGAACGAAAATGACGGTTTTTACGGGTTTTTTAACAAATATTGGCTTTGGCAGGCTTTTGGCGCTTTTTTCGGATGATGTCAGCATGACGTGATGTTTTGTCGCATAGCGGGGTACGGAGGCTGACGTGGCGGATGACGCGGAGGTGACGTGGTGATGACGTCAGCGGGGGTGGTAAGTGGTATTGGCCCACACCGCTTATCAGCCAAGGTGGTATCGGTGAGGAGGGCCACGAGCATACTGGGAGGGGGCTACGTGTCCCATGTACGGTGGGAATACCACCATTCCCCGGGCGTTAATCTTCGGTGTGGAGGGGTGCCGCGATATGATCGTGGGCCGTCCGATCGGCGGGCCCGGATCTAACGGCTGGCGGTCAACAGAGCTGGCATTGAGGTACGGTGTGGGACCCGCGTATATAAACAGTGTTTTTAAACATACCGGGGCGATTGCGATTGGCTGTCGGGGCGCTTAAAGCGTTAATTAACCAGATATTAATTAAACTTGGCATATGTGCACGCGGGGAGGGTTTAATATGGTTATTGATTAACCCGGGTGGTTAATCAATCCCGAGGTCGCTGATAGGGTTATTCACAGGTTCCAGATAAACCTTGAATCCCCTTTGATATAGTGTTATGGTTATAAATTAACCAAGGGCGGGATATTAAATTTTTTGGGGTTTTTCATATATTTACATAGTACAGGCATGGGGGAAAAGTATAGGGGTTTATATAATATGGTTAGCAGTTAATATGGGTTTATGAAGAGGCGCCAAGCTATAAAGTGTGATAACTTAGGTTGAGGGGAGGAAAGGATTTTTACACAAGAAATGTGGTTTCTTTTTTCAAAGCAAGAATGTTATACTTCTTAGGTTTTTCATGAAATGGAGTGTTTTTAAGAGTATTGAGCAGATCTCAATATCCTTGGGGGGAGGTTAGTAAGTGTTTTTGGGAGAAGAGTGAGGGGAAGTTAGACATGCTTCATTTGATCTGTCACCACATAGTTTCCATGGTACTTATGATAGTAATAAGATGAATCACCTTTGAAAGACAAAATTACTCATAAGCCTGCTTCTGCAACATCAAAACTGCCTACCCAGCCTATTATACCTAACATTTTTTCTTCCTTTTTCCTTGGGTGCATTTAAACTAGAAAACCCTTACTCTCTTCTTTTCTTTTAACTGCCATCCTATCTAAGTCTGCCCTTATTTCTTCCAAGGGCTCAGATTTAGCTGTTGAGCACCTTTGCTTCTCTATCTAACTATTTATCTGCCAAGCTTGAACTGTTTGGACAGATCTTATTCTCTATCTCTAAAACCAGAAATTCAAACATGAACTGGCCAAGATTAAGTTGTTTGGCCATCCATCAACTGTGACAAGAGTCAACTGATTGCACACAATGAAATTATTTGCAAAAATAGAATAGTAGTGGCATTTTGGACTAGCACACTTTCCTGGTCTTCTTCATTTGGGGTTTATTTGCTTTCTTTTTTACCATTTCATTGTTTTTGCCCTCTGATCTTTCTTTTAGGGCATACCCTCTTTTCATTTTTTAATTTTTTGATTTTTTCAAAATATGGAACCTTTGCAGCATGGAAAGGATGAACATATTTGGGATATTACCAGTCAATCATGAAATATGAGACCTATTGGTATAGGAGCATAACAAAACCTTCATTTATCCTCCAAGCCAAATTATTGCGGATGATAGGTAAGGAGTGAAGTAGAGCTTTCCATATAGAAGATATGCCAATCCTAGACCATCTTGGCAGACACACCTAGTCCATGAGCTGTAGAGGCCAAATGTATTTGTGATAAGTGATAGTGGTCCAGAAGTTCTTTCCAGTGAGTATTGTCCATCCCATTTTTGCAACAAGAACCTGAGCAAAGAGATTTAATTCTTTTAATCCCCAACCTCCCCATTTTTTAGGCAGAGCAATCTTATTCCAGCTAACCCATGCAAAAATCTTCTTATCTTGATGACCATTCCATAGATATCTATTGCATATTTGTTGAAGGTGGGCAAGAATGCTTCTGGTAATCCATGCCAAAGCCATCTAGAAAATAGGTGTGGCCTCCAGTACAAATTTGATGAGCACTAATCTTCCTGCTCTAGATAAGAATCGATGACACCAATTTGATAGCCTTTTCTCCAACTTAATGACCAACCATATCCAATCAGCAATTTTTTGACACAGGGGTTTGGTCCATAACCCCGGGTATTAAAACCCTGATCAAGTGGGAGGATGCTATATGGGAAGTGCTGCTAAGCATATCGAGACTCCTGGATGGAAGTGTGGGCTAAGGTTATAGTGGATTTCCCATGGTTAGCCATAATGCTTGTAGCCTGAGAGAAAAGGGAGAGTACATTAGCAAAGGAGGTAGAGTCTCGTATGCTACCATCAAGAAAAATGAGAACATCATCGACAAAAAGTAGATGAGTGAGGTAACATAGGTCATTCACTTTTAGTCCAAATAGTCGACCATTTCTCTTTGCCTGTGTAAGGAGCCAAGTGAGTCCTTCCATGACAATAAGGAAAAGAGGGGGAGATAAGGGGCATCCTTGTCTGAGTCCCCTCTTGGCATGAAAGAAATGTGAAGTAGATCCATTATGAGTACACTGAAGGAGGCTGAGGTGATGCAAGACATGATCCGGGTGATGAATCATGGGGGAAGCCCAGATGAATGAGAAGCATTTTGATGTAAAGCCAGCTAACATGGTCAAAAGATTTTTCCAGGTCAATATTTAAGATGATTCCCCTTAGTTTTTGGTTCTGATTGAGTGTATGGCCTCTTGAGCAGTGCCAATGGCTTCGTGAATCTGTCGATTCTCAAGAAAAGCAAATTGCTCGGGGGATATATGGAGAGAGAGGATGGGCCTGATCCTATTGGCAATAATCTTTGCAATGATTTTGTAGAGACAATTGCAGAGAGAGATGGGGTGAAAGTCATTGAAAGATGATGGAGAATTAGACTTGGGTATAAGAGAAATGAAGGTGGAGTTAATGGCATCATATAATTTTCCAGTGGTCCTGCATTCCTCCACTACTTTGAGCAGGTCTTGTCCCAAGAGTTCATAAAAGGACAGATAAAATTCAATAGTCCATCCATCCGGCCCTAGTTTTTTATATTTTTTAAACCATTTCAGGGTCCCCTCAAGTTTAGCAGTCATCACTGGTGAGGTGAGATCATCTGCCATATCTTCATCGGGTAAGGGTAGATTCCAAATAGTGTTAGACACCTTTCTTCCCTTGGCATAGTTCTGAAAGAATTTTGTGTTATCATCTCCTGCAAGAAGCCAAATGGCCCTGCTCTTGAGTCTCCAAGTTTCCTCTCTCTCCTTCAATATCTTATCCTTCTATTTCTCAAGCTCAATAAGATGGGATTTTTCATTAACAGTTGTAAACCCCTTGTTACGATCATCCATTAAATCACTCAGTTCTGATTCAATCTGAGATAGGATATGATCATCCCTCTATACTTTCTCTTTAGCCCAGGTGATAGATAGTTGCTTGAGATGAGAAAGATTGTGGCAGAAACCCTCAGCCAGAGATCTATGTCCTGATATGGGATTTGCTTTCCAGTAGTCAGTGACCAGCTTGATGTATCTCGGATCTTGTAGCCACACATGGTTGAATTTAAAGGGGGATTTAGGCTTTGAATGGGGACCAAGGATCTCCAAATATATGGGAGAGTGATCAGATATGCCCCCAAAACCCACCCATTGTCTATATCTATTCAGATATTGTATTAGAGGCACCTTAATCAGGAATCAATCAAGCCTTCTAGCTAAAGCTGCATCCCCAATCCTTCTGTTCCTCCAAGTAGGAAGGGGCTTAGTCATGGGGACATCAGAGAGGTTATGATACTCCAATAAATTCATCATATACCCTAATAGAGGATCCACTTGGGCATGTGAACCCCATGATTCCCCAAATCCCAAGGAGAAATTGAGATCACCCCCAAGGACAAGGTGATCAAATGAAGTTATAGATAGATTGAGGAATCTATTCCAGAAATCCTCTCGCCTATGACAGGGTCCATAAATGTTAATGATCCGAAGATCCATACCAAGTTCGACCAAGAAAATATCCATACCAATAAACCCTAATCCACCCCACGAGGATATGACCTTAATGGTGCGAGGATTATATCCAATGGCTAACCCCCTAGAATGCCCCATAACATCAAGAGAATAAAAGTGCCAACTAGGTTTTAAGGATTCCAAATATCTGGTGATGAGATCAACATCACGAAGGGTTTCTTGCAACATAATGATATCCGTAGACTTAGCATCAAATAATCTGCGCAAGGCTAGCTTTTTGGAGGCACTAGCCATATCTCTGCAATTGAAGGAAAGCCACTTCATGGGGGAAACCACCCCTGGGTATTCAACGCTCTAAGAACCTTGTCCAAGGAGGATTTTTTGCCTGAAACGACTTCTTCCCTAGCCTTTTGAATGGCTTTAAAGAGATAAGATTTTCGGCCATGAGATGATTTGGTGAAAGATCTAGGGAGGGCAAGTCCCAGCCCTAAATAGGAGGGTGTTTGACCTTCTGAGTGAGAGCGAGAGCGCAAATTGTATGAATGAGGCAGTTTAGACCAATTCTTCGAGGATGAGAGAGGAATGGAGGGTGATGGTGGGAATGATGGAGCAGTGGTAGAAATGATGGGAGGGGGAATGGTGAGAGTGCAGGGTATGGAGGAAGTAAAGTGCTTAAAAGATGATGAATCTTGAAATGCAATGCTAGAATTAGATACAAAGGAGTTAAGGTGAGAGGAAAGAGGAGTACCTGCTTTTCTCATAGCCTCAGCAATAGCCCAAGAGCGCGTCAGAGGAGGAGATGGTGTCTTGTGCGAACATTCTACAGTCGGGGGAGAAGCGGCCCGAACGGTGGCCTAGGGGACCGAAACAGGAGTACAGTCCAGAAGAGAAACTGCTTGGCCCTTTGTGGATTCTGGTGCGATTGGAGATCAGGTGATTTTTTTACTAGAGGGCATTCCTTGAATATGTGCCCCACCTTATGACATATTTTGCATTGAAACGCGACTCCTTCATAGTCCAGAATTTGAACTCGAGTGAAATTCCTCCACTGTAATGTGATTTTCTCCTCCAAACCTGTTTGGTCAATTTAGAGTGTCCTAAATTGCTATATTAATTGTCAATCCGGGAGTCATAAACTGTTGAATTGTGGCGCACTATATGTGCAAGATACCCTATTTCTTACTTTTTGTCGTTTTTTATTTTTTTTTTATTTTGTTTTGGGGGTTTTTATCTTCGTTTATCTCCTAATGTGAAATGGAAATTCTAAAAAACAAGTATGGATATAAATTTTCAAGGCAATTATGTCCTTTATAATGGTTTCCAAAACTTCAAACTTCAGAAGGTCTTAGAACATGCTAATGATGAAATTAATTCCTAAAAGAAAATGAAAATGTGCCACTATTCTAATCAAACAAATAGTGAACTATTGATCATGAAACCATTATCCCTGTTGCTGCCTAAATACAAAATAAATGAATTAAGCTACTGTACTCAAAGAAATCGAAAAAATTGCAAGTAAAGTAAAGCTAAAATCAAATTACATCAATTCATATTCTGACCCCTTGCCAGTTAGTCTCGCTATGGCTTTCAGAGGTAATCATCAACAACTTTAGCAATCTGATATCTAATTGCAGAAAAGTAAACTTAAAATCAAATCACATCAATTCATAGTCTGACCCCTCGCTAGTTAGTCTCACTATGGCTTTCGGAGGTAATCATCAACAACTTGAGAAATCTGATATCTAATTGCAGAAAAATAAAACTAATATCAAATTACACACTCATACTTCAATCCCTTGCCATTAGTCTCGCTATGGCTTTCGGAGGTAACTAACAATGATATGAGCAATTTAATATCTAAGCTAACTAATAAAGCCAATGAACAAAACTAAAATAAACAAAACAGAACTAAAATTAAAAGCTAAGAAAAGTAAGTCAGCAAAAATATTGATTCCATGTCATTAGTCATTGTGAAAACTATATGCAAATGCCCAGGCTGCCTACTGTAATCTGGAACATACACACTGATCAGCGTTAACAGCAATGTAAAGCATGTAAAATTATGAACAAAAATGAAACCTTAGTACCATAAGAAATTCAATATACATAAGTGAATAACTATGGCTAATAAACATAAAGAAACATAGCATGAAACTGTACAACAATAAGAAACAAAACCTCGGCGTGTGCAGGCTCTCTGCACAACCTCGGGCAATAGCTATCAATAAAAAATTATGCTAAAAAACAGAGTCTTCTCATATATTCAGAACATAGTCACAATAATGAAACTAGTGTCACGACACAGTGGTCTTTTAACAGCAAAATTACATTCCAAAAGATTAACTACTATGCATATAGAAACGTATTATTTATAACAAAAGGCTACATAACTGATTTCCTAAAAACTGCGCTGACAGAGGACACGTGAACAACAACGTCCATGGATCTAGCATCATGGCTACCGAGATGATGCAATCTATTGAAAGTGGCTTGTTGGATTTACATCGTGGGCAGCCTACAGGTGTCAGCGTGCCTCCAGAAATCTAGAAACGGCCACAAAAATCTTTCACGTGCTTGGAAACAGAGTCTTGTTGCCGTAGGACTCTTCTGTTTGACCACCGCTTGACCACCATTGACCATGGCCTCCTCTGATGAATCCGACTGAGCCAATAGGACTCGGTCCATGTCCACGTCATTTTCAACTTGCCCATGTGGCTTGATTTTCCTGAAGACACCTGCAATATAGGATTTAACAAAAACGGCTGCGGAAAGTTGAAGCAGTTGCAGAAAGTGACAGGATTCGCAGCTCAATGAGCAAAAATCTAATTCAAAAAGCAGACACAAAACATAGTTAAAAACCACTTTAAGTGCTCTTTTATGATTAATATGCAATGATGTTGATAGCTTAGGAGGTCCAGGTAAATGGAAAAAGTCTAGGAAGGTGTATAGGAAAGATGCAAGTTTAGGGCTCAACATACCCCCACTGTGAAGGTGTTGCATGTCCCCATGCAACCAAAATTTTAACCATCCTCTCTTCAATCCATATGCTCTGACACCTCTGCCAGCACATCCAGCCCTCTTCTCCTCTTCCTTGGTACTGCTAACATTCTAGGCTTCCTCATCAAGCATCTGAATTTGAGGTTGATAAGTGCTTTACTCAACCTCTTGCATTTCTTCTTCAATTTCCTGTTCTTTTTCTGCCACAGCCCCAGATGTAACATAGTGTTGTCATGAATGATCTTGTCCAATCTGCTTTGTTCCTTTAATGCTTCATTTTCATTTTTAATATGTCTATTTAAAACCTCCAATTCAAAGACTTCTTGTTTCAACGATTGGACTAGAGCTTCTTGTGTTGTGTGAGGCTGAGTGGATGAAGTGCTTGGGCCTGTGGCTGTCTTTTCCAAGGATTCTAGATAATCATACATCTCTTGCTGATTCGGGTCTATCTCGGGTGTAGTTTTCCTTGGGCTGACCCCAAAATCCTGTTGAGAAGGACTGATTTCCAAATCTGGCCGAGAAGGACTCATGTCAAAATTTGGCTGTGGAATGGAAGTATGGTGTGGGCTACGGTCAGGAGAGGTTGCTAGAGGCTGCTCCGGTGTTTCCCCTCCCAAGTCAATAAAGTGGGGTCCTTTGGTTTGTACTGTCCTTAATTTCCCTTTTAGCCTGGAGCTTCTTCTTACATGCTGTGGACTAGTGCCTTTTTCCTCCCTACTCTATTTTTCTTTTCCTTTCTTTTTGGCTACAGCTGACTGTTCCTGAAGGTGAACTAGTCTTTCAGAAAATACTTGATGGTATTCTTCTGAGGAAGGTTTTGGGGTTTGATGTACAGCCTTAATGCTTCTTTTCTCTTTTGATTTTGTTGGCTTTTTACCCTCAGTCTTTTCCTTCCTCCTTTTAGACAGTATTTCTTCTCTACTAGTTTCTTCAACTGTGTTAGTAGGAGTACTTTGAATTTTATCACTTGTTCTCTTTCTTCTGCTTCTTCTTGATGTACTTCTTTCAGGGGCTTCTTGTGGATCTTGAAAGAAATTTCTGATTAGAAATTGCTCCCATGTATCCTTCTTTTCCTTCAATTGTTTTTCTATCAAGACTTTCACAAGGCCATGGTGATACAAGTGTGGTTCTACATCCCCCAGATTCTTTTGGACGGTTACAGACATCTTTTTCAAACTGTTTAGTAAAAAGTATGGCATATTGAGGGTTTGGTTTTCTAGGAAGTTCATCAACAGCCGAGTGTGATACATATACATTGATCCAAAATGTCCCTCACAGGTAATGAACTTTTGAATAATCAACAATAGACTAGCCCACTTTTCTTCTAAAGCATGGACATGAATTCCTCGTTTAAAAATAGTTACGTCCATACCTGGATTTCGTAGGATAACCCTCCAAGCCTTCTCGTAAAAGTTATTGTTCTTGAACTAGCGTTCACCTTCCTGCAGAAGTTCTATAGCAGCTGCTATAAATGCCTCGGTGATTGTAAATTTGAGGTCTCCCACTTCCACGTCTAGGCCGTTAAAAGACCTCACAAAAGTCTTTGTAATCTCCTTGTTGTAGCCCTTGAATTTTTGAATAAACCGTAGCCACCTTGCCTTTTTCAATATGTTTTTCACTTGCAGGTTTCCTTCCAAAAACTTGGGCCCTTCCGGTTCTGCCCTCAACAACAGACCCATCCTTCCTTCTGCCTTTGTGAGTAATGGTTTTAGCGGAGGTAGACGGTTGGATTACGGTGATGAACATGGTTTATGGAGGAAAAATACAGTGACTGTAAATGGAAAACAGAGAACAGGTAGCGGGAGTGAATTCACGGAATGGAGTAGAGACTGATATGAACAAGGTGGAAATGCAACTGTGGCTTCAACAAAATAGTAGGGAAGTAAAGTGAACTCGGCAAAATTTTAAACTGAATGGCTGCGGAGTGGACGTAACCACGTTTATGAAATGGCTGCAGAATTTGTGCGGCAGAGAGAAGCCGTGATCAAATCAACCACGTCCCATAATTATAGGTGGAGTATCAAAGTACAACTGAACACAAGTTAAAACCAGAGGCTTGATCATGAGGCCGTTTGCAAATAAATGCAAGGATTGTGGGGGAATCGTATAGAGATCGTGGAACGGTTATGGACTTATCAACGCCAATCATTGCATATAATGAAGCTATGGTTTTATAACTATGTAAAAATGTGCTTTGAACGCTATTTGAAATAAATTTCTACTCATACCTTGGAATTCTTGCCATTTTTTCATTAATCTTTGATCAGTTGCTCCTTGTTGATGCTTTAAGTGCCTCATGTCTTCATAATATGTCCTCGGTCATACCTACATTTGATTTCATGATTATTGAACTAACATCTGGCTATCAGTTTTGAAAAACAGACTGATAACTGCGGAATTTGCTTCTGGCTGTGGAAACTGGTTTCAGTTGTGGAAACTGACACAACAATCATTTGACTAAATGGAGATGGATAGATGATAACTGACTGAATGAAAATGGTCCTAAAAGAAACTTTTATTGGCGAAATGAAATGAAATGGATGAAATTGAGTGGAATGAAATGAAGTGGAGTGTCACAAAACTATGAAATGAGAGAGAGAATTTTTTTTTTTGGAAAATATAGGGCGTCAGGAGTTCCTAATTTTTGCCCTGTATTTTCTGTATAAGACTGCCAATCAGTGATTGGTTTTCAGGCTTATACATTTTTTTTTTTTTTTGAAACAGAAAAGAACAAAGGCTAGGCTGGTGGAGAAGAAGGATTCTTCTTCACCAGCCTTATTGCAGAATTATCTTGAAATATTTTGACAAATTCTTCTTTTGAGAGTGGCTTATGATAGATCTTTAATCTGTGGCCATTCACAATAAGAGGAGTTTGATATTCGTCAATGGTTTTGATTCTTACCGCTCCATTGCTAAAGATTTTGTCAATCTCATATGGCCCAAGCCAATGAGTTTGAAATTTTCCTTTAAAATATTTAAACTTGGAATCAAATAGCAATGCCCAATCTCCTTCTTGAAACTTTTTCTCTTTGATGTATTTGTCATGCCACTTAGCTCTTTGATATTGAACTAGATCAGTTCTTAGAATTGCCTCTTGTCTGATCTCATCTATCTCATTCAACTGCTCCATTCTATGCTTTTGAGCTTCTGATAGATCCATCCCCAACTGAACTGCCATCTTGAAAGTTTTGACTTGGAACTCAATGGGGAGCAGGACTTCTTTCCCATAAACTAGTTCATAGGGAGAATGTCCTGTTGTATTTCTCCATGTAGTTCTATAGGCCCATAAGGCTTCAGGAAGCCTTTCTGCCCAATCTCTTCTGTGTAGATGAACAATTTTGGTGATGATGCCTTCAATAACTTTGTTTGTAGACTCCACTTGGCCATTTGTTTGCGGATGGTAAGGAGTAGATTTTATGTGCTTGATTTTGTATTCTTCCATCAGCGTTTCCACCAGGTTGAATGTGAATTGACTTCCCTGATCTGTCACAATATCTCTTGGAACACCAAAGTGAGTAAAAATATCCTCATAAAGAAAATTAACAACTGAATTTTCAGTAGCAGAAAATAATGCTTTGGCTTCTACCCATTTAGTGACATAATCAGTACATACCAATATATATTTTTTTTGTTTAGATGGTGGGTTAATAGGTCCAATGAAATCTAAAGCCCATTTTTTAAAGGGTTCGATGAGTACATGTGGCTGCAATGGCATTTCATTTGAAGGGGTAGGTTTCCCCACTCTTTGCCAACTGTCACACCTTTTGACATACTATTTTGCATCTTTGAAAAGGGATGGCCAATAATATCCCAAAGAGAGGATTTTATAGGCTGTTCTTTTGTCAGCAAAGTGTCTACCGCATGGTTCATCATGACATTCTTTGAGGATATCAGGCATTTCATCTTCCCTAACACATCTTCTGATCACAAGATCTGGCCCTGTTTTAAACAATTCGTAAGAAATCCATGAATATTTTGAACTCTCCTGAATAATCTTTCTTCTTTCACCAGGAAATAAATGTGGAGGCCGTTTCCCTGTAACCAAATAGTTAGTTATATCTGCATACCAACGGGTCTTAGTAGTTACTGCAAATAAGTATTCATTAGGAAACTTGTTCTCTACAGGAGAATCTTCTTTAGTATTTTTAATCCTAGACAAGAAATCAGCTACTGTATTTTGTTTCCCTGGTCTATCCAACACAGTAATATTGAATTCTTGTAAAAGTAAGAGCCACCTTGTAACTCTGCCATTAGTAACAGGTTTGTTCATTAGATATCTAATCGCAGAATGATCAGTATGAATAAAAGTTTCATAGCCTGTTATATATTGTCTAAACTTATTGATTGCATGAACGACAGCTAAGAACTCTTTTTCAGTTACAGTATAGTTCAACTCAGTGGGAATCAAATTTTTACTGGTATAGTAAATGGCATAAGGAACTAAATCCTTTTGACCCAACACAACCCCTAGAGCTGTATCTGAAGCATCTGTAGAAATATGGAAAGGAAGTTTCCAATTTTTCCCTCTCAAGATGGGTGCTTCAGATATTCTTGTTTTCAAAGTTTCAAACGCTGATTGACAATCAGGATCCCATTTGAATTCACAGTCTTTTGTAAGCAATTTGAAGAGGGGAGATGCTATTTTAGTGAAGTTCTCTATAAATCTTCTATAGTACCCAGTAAATCCCAGAAAACTTCTAACATCTTTTTGACAATTTGGAATAGGCAACTTGGAGATGACTTCAACTTTTGATTTATCAACTTTAATCCCATCCCTTGAAATGTGATGTCCCAAAACAATACCTTCAGTAAACATCATAAAGCATTTTTCATGACTTAATGAAAGGTTTGTTTCTTTACATCTTATAAGGACTTTTTCCAAATTCTCTAATGCCTCTTCAAACGAATTACCATAAATTGTAAAATCATCCACATAAACCTCTACACAATCATGGATTAGATCAGAAAAGATTCCTAGTACTGCTCTTTGGAATGTTGCGGGTGCATTACATAATCCAAAAGGAAGCACTCGATAAGCAAAAGTTCCCCATGGACAGGTAAATGTGGTCTTATCTTGATCTTCAGGTGCTACCTGAATTTGATTATAGCCACTAAAACCATCCAAAAATGAAAAGTACTTTTTGCCTGCTAGTGTATCTAATACTTGATCAATAAAGGGCAAAGGAAAGTGATCCTTCAAAGTTGCTTTATTCGGTTCCTTGTAATCAATGCATACCCTCCATTTACCATTCTTTTTAGGTACTATAACCAAAGGAGAAACCCATCGGCTATCTGAAATTGGATAAATGAAGTTTACATTGAATAGTTTTTGGAGCTCTTCTTTCACTATCTCCCTAAGGTTTGGATTCATCCTTCTCTGAGGTTGTCTGATTGGTCTACTGTTTTCCTCGATGTAGATGTGAGCAATGCAAGTCTTAGGGTCAATACCTTTCATATCAGTATACTCCCATGTAAATGCAGTAGAATGTTTTTGCAAGATTTTGGTTAGCTCTTCCTGTTGTGACTTTTCCAAATATTTATTGATATTCAATGTTTTACCTAGAAAAATCTCAATGGTGGAACTACCGAACTCTTCCATAGAGTAAAGAGACATTTGTCTTGATGATAAATACTCAATGTCAGAATCTAACTGAAATTGTGTGTGGTCATATTCTGAAGACGTTTCAAAGTTTTCTAATGTGTTCAGAATTTGACTATCTTCACTGATTTGAGAAATGGTAAAGACAGGTTGTATAGTGTCCTCATCATCGACCCATTCATTATCTCCTACTTTTGTAATTTCTTTTGTTGGAGGATACAAATTGAATTTCTTTGTCGAACTACCATTAGAAATGTACATATCCCCATATCTACAACTAATGAAAGCATCAGCTGTGGCTAGCCAAAGTCTTCCTAAGATGAGTGGGTGCCCTCCTAAATTACTCTTGGGAGTCAAAATCATGAAATCTACTGGATATTCGCAAGAATATAAGGAGACTGAAATATCTTCTAATACACCATCTGGTTTGGTATATTGATCTATTTGCAAATTGCAATAAGGTAGGTGTAAAAACAAGATTAGGAAGTTTAAGCTGTTCCATAGTCTGTCTACTCATAATGTTGATAGCAGCCCCTAAGTCAATTAATGTGTTTGGGATTTCTACCCCATTTATATGTGTCTTGACGATTGGACTACCTAGATCTACATATTTCTGCATGGTAATTTTTCCCATCATGATATCTGCAATTTTTCCTACCAGGTGGATTCTTCTTGTATCTCTTGGTTTCCTTCCTGGTCTTTTGAGACTCAACTCCTTTATTGTTTTCGCTAGAATAGGAATCTCTCTAATGGCTTGTAGCAAGGGAATCTTGATACAGACATTCTTTAATTCATCTAGGAAATCATAGTCAGGAAACAAGATTTGTTTTTCCACCCCTTTGTCAATTTGTAATCTTTCAGGGAAAGGAGGTGTAGATGAAGATGCAGGTTGCTCAACTATAGGAGTTGTGGGGGTTGACTCTTTTTCTTTTTCTTTTTGAGTGTTTGGGTTTTGAAGAGATGCTTTAGAACCTTTATTGACTTTAAGAGAATCTTCCTCAGAAGTACTTTGCTTTTGAGCATCTATAGAAGGTTTTTCTAAAACTCTACTAGACCTGAGTTGTACATCATTAAGAGTAACAATCATATAGGTAGGAAATTGTTGTCCTTCTACCATATAAGCATTCTGAGGATTTTTGTTATTAGGATTTGGCAATGGCTGGGCTGGTAGTTGATTTGTCTTTTGTTGGAATGGAAGCAAGAGTTGAGAATTTGGATTTTGTTGAGAAGGTTGTTGTTATGGAAATGGCAATGAAAGTTATGGGTTTTGATTTGGAAGTTGTGGAGCTTGTTGATTTTGTGATGATGGAGGATATTGATAAAATTGAGCAAATCTCCCGTAAGGATTTTGAATACCTTGTACCCATGATTGATATGGATTTTGAGGTTGGGACCAAGGTTTTTGCCAAGAATTCTAATTTGGCGGGGGTTGAAAGTTCATAGGGTTGTTAAACCCTTGATTTTGTTGCCCCTACCAAGGTCTCCTTGAAACAAAACAGAGAGACTCTATTGAAATTGGATCTTCTTGAAAGACAACTTTGAGCCCAGGAATTGAACGACAATCCTTGGTCTCATGGATTTCCGAGCAAATCATACATGTTTCTACAACTTTTGCATCCAAGGGGCATTCCCTTAGAGCATGTTTCTTCCTACATTTTGGACAAAAGATGGCCAAGGTTTTAGCTTCTACTTTCTGCTTGTTTTGTATTTTAAGGGTGTCTAGTTGTTCACTAAGGCTCCCTAGAATATCAGTTTTGAACTCATCAAGCATATTGCCAATCTCTGCCCTACTTACTGATCCAGTTGCAAATTTGTTTGCTCTAATAAGAGAAGGATCTCCAGGCCCTTTTCCCGTTTTAGATTTTCCCCTCGAGAGATGGACACATAGTTCTGCTATGTCACGAAGTGGAAGTTGAGAAATATCTCCCTTTCCCATCATGTTTAAAATATCTTTCCATTCATCTCTAATGGCTTTTAATAGAAGGGCTTTCAAGGTCTCCTCATCTAAGTTACTCATTTTTTCTCTTTTTAAGTTGTATTGAAATATTTCAAGTAAATCCTCCAAGTTTTCATCTTCTTTTTGCACCATTTTGAATACCTCATCCTTATGGTTGGTGGGCATGAAATAGTCCAGGTATCTATCCAGAAATGTTTGTTTCATATCATTCCAAGTCCTAATAGATTGAGTGACTAATCCCATGAACCATTTCAAAGCAGCTCCCTTCAATGTTGAAGGAAACAATTTGAGTTTTTGAGAGTCTTCCATATAGTCATAAGTTCGACACACGACTTCAAACTCAAATAGAAATGTTTCAGGATCCTCACTTCGCAACCCATAAAAGTTTGGGAGGACAGATGGTGAGATGTTTTTCATTGTCGTATGAGTTTCTTCATCAACTATAGGGAATCCAAATGAGTTATCTCCATCCCTATTTTCCCCATTGTTACCTCTACCTCCTCCATTGTTTCCTCCTCCTCTACCTCTACCTCTACCTCCTCCTCCAAATATGTTTACTACTTCCTCTGTCATGATAGTTTCCTCAGAGTTTTCAGAGTCCTCTGGTTCTTCTATTAATGGAGAACAAGGAGGAATTTCTCCCTCTTCTTCTTCAGGTGATTCTACTTCTTTGATTACAATATGTTCCCCTGTAGAAGTGAAGAAAGGTTCTTTCCCTAGGTCAGATTTGATGGATAGTGTGGGAGAGTCTCCTAATTCAGCTGCTGCCCCTTGAATTCCAGGAATCCTAAGGCTGGGAGTTTGAGTTGGAGATGATGGAGGTGTATCTTGTATATGCCTTGAAGTAGATGGAGCTGTAAAAATCGAACTCTTGGCCCTAGCTATAAACCTTCCCCTAGAATCTATTGCTCTATGCATGTCATTTTTTTTAACTTTTTTATCTTCAAGTCGGGCTAATAACTCTCTTTCTGATCTTCCAGATCACACTAGGTGTAAGAAGAGAGCATACTCAAAAAATTATTGAACCAATAACTCTCTTTTCTAATCCTCCAGATCACACTAGGTGCAAGAGGAGAGCATACTTTGAGAAGTTATCAATTTTCCCTTCTTTGAATAATTTTTTTTTTTTTTAAGAAATTGGCTACCTAGTTACACTTCCCCGGCAATGGTGCCAAAATGTTTGGTAAATTTAGAGTGTCCTAAATTGCTATATTAATTTTCAATCCGGGAGTCGTAAACTATTGAAGTGTGGTGCACTATATGTGCAAGATAACCTATTTCTTACTTTTTGTCGTTTTTTATTTTTTTTTAATTTTGTTTTGGGGGTTTTTATCTTCATTTACCTCCTAATGTAAAATGGAAATTCTAAAAGACAAGTATGGATATAAATTTTCAAGGCAATTATGTCCTTTATAATGGTTTCCAAAACTTCAAACTTCAGAAGGTCTTAGAACATGCTAATGATGAAATTAATTCCTAAAAGAAAATGAAAATGTGCCACTATTCTAATCAAACAAACAATAAACTATTGATCATGAAACCATTATCTATGCTGCTGCCTAAATACAAAAGAAATGAATTAAGCTACTGTACTCAAAGAAATCCAAAAAATTTCAAGTAAAGTAAAGCTAAAATAAAATTACATCAATTCATATTCTGACCCCTCGCCAGTTAGTCTCGCTATGGCTTTCGGAGGTAATCATCAACAACTTGAGAAATCTGATATCTAATTGTAGAAAAGTAAACTTAAAATCAAATCACATCAATTCATAGTCCAACCCCTCGCCAGTTAGTCTCGCTATGGCTTTCGGAGGTAATCATCAACAACTTGAGCAATCTGATATCTAATTGCAGAAAAATAAAACTAATATCAAATTACACACTCATACTTCAATCCCTCGCCATTAGTCTCACTATGGCTTTCGGAGGTAACTGACAATGATATGAGCAATTTAATATCTAAGCTAACTAATAAAGCCAATGAACAAAACTGAAATAAACAAAACAGAACTGAAATTAAAAGCTAAGAAAAGTAAGTCAGCAGAAAGACTGATTCCATGTCATTAGTCATTGTGAAAACTATATGCAAATGCCCAGGCTGCCTACTGTAATCTGGAACATACACACTGATCAACGTTAACAGCAATGTAAAGCATGTAAAATTATGAACAAAAATGAAACGTTAGTACCATAGGAAATGCAATATACATAAGTGAATAACTATGGCATAATAAACATAAAGAAACATAGCATGAAACTGTACAGCAATAAGAAACAAAACCTCAGCGTGTGCAGGGGCCCTCTGCACAACCTCGGGCAACAACTATCAATCAAGAATTATGCTAAAAAACAGAGTCTTCTCATATATTCAGAACGCAGTCACAATAATGAAACTAGTGTCACGGAACAATGGGCTTTTAACAGCAAAATTACATTCCAAAAGACTAAATACTATGCATATAGAAACGCATTATTTATAACAAAAGGCTACATAACTGATTTCCTAAAAACTGCATTGATAGAGGACACGTGAACGACAACGTCCATGGATCTAGCATCATGGCTGCTGAGATGATGCAATCTATTGAAAGCGGCTTGTTGGATTTACATCGTGGGCAGCCTACAGGTGTCAGCGTGCCTCCAGAAATCTAGAAACGACCACAAAAATCTTTCACGTGCTTGGAAACAGAGTCCTGTTGCTGTAGGACTCTTCTGTTTGACCACCGCTTGACCACCGTTGACCATGGCCTCCTCTGATGAATCCAACTGAGCCAATAGGACTTGGTCCATGTCCACATCATTTTCAACTTGCCCATGTGGCTCGATTTGCCTGAAGACACCTGCAATATAGACTTTAACAAAAACGGCTGCGGAAAGTTGAAGCAGCTGCGGAAAGTGACAGGATTCCGCAGCTCAATGAGCAAAAATCTAATTCAAACAGCAGACACAAAACATAGTTAAAAACCACTTTAAGTGCTCTTTTATGATTAATATGTAATGATGTTGATAACTTAGGAGGTCCAGGTAAATGGAAAGAGTTTAGGAAGGTGTATAGGAAAGATGCAAGTTCAGGGCTCAACAAAACCCTCGTGGGTATCCAAATGAACTAGAATGCGGGCTAGGGTTCGATTCTTGGATTGAATGTAGGATTTATCATAGTCAAGGTAGGTGTTGAGCATATTCCCAATTCTAACAAAAACATCCTCCGACCAATACTGTAGTGGGAGTCCCAGTAAACGAACCTAGAGTGGTCCAACCCCAATCTGTTCCCTATCCGGATCGAACAATGGACTCCAACGCTTAAGGAGGACTGGAGCCATCTCTATATGCTAGTATCGAGCAAGTACCAAATCTGTATATTCCTCCTTTGAAAAATGCAGAGCAAACCACCTGTGAGGGAGGATCTAAACCTCCGACAGTTCCTTGAGGGTATTTCCCCAGATTTCTTGTACCTAGAGGGTCAATCTCTCTGCCGAATAAGCCCTACCACAGACATGCCCAACCAGAACAGAGCTAGCCTTATCCGCGACTTCACCCATTGACAAACCCTCACCAAATCGGATGGTGAAATCCTTTGACAAAGCCTTTACACACTTAACTTTCCGCTTACCAGTTCGGGGAGTAGTAGGATGATCCCGAAGCGGGTTAGAAGGAGTGTGCCCACCCTATTGAAATTGAGATGTTGATTTAACCCAAATCACAGGTGTTTCAAAGCATCCAGATGAAGAATTTGCAGTAGAAATTGATGGGATGGAGCAGAGATTTGAAGGAACCCCAGCTATGTGATCTGCATCTTCAGTCCTCGCTTGATCCTGAGGTAGTGGAGAGCTAGATAGGTGAAGAATGTCTTCCGGAGGGTTTGGCTCAAACGAGGTCGAGGGCGGTGTGGCCACGGCAAGCAGGTGAAGAGTACCAAGGGAGAGTGGCGGACAATCCAAAACAGGTGAGTCTATAGAGAGGGTACCAAAATGAAGGGAGGATGCTGTAAGACCAGGGAGGGTGACCACCGGGGCAGAGTAGGATGGAGCAGATATGGAAGGTGGAGGGGAAACAAAAAACGTCAGGTTAGGGTTAGGGCTTCCAAATATAGGTTGGTTGGGAAATGGGTCCGGTGAGTAATCAACCTCCTCGAAGTCCATGTCTTCTTCCATATTTAGCAGGAAAATGACACCATGACTGTCGGTGACATATGGCAGCAGCAAAGGGAACGGACGCAGTCAGAGAGCCAACTGGAGGTCTACGGGGTAAACTGCGAGCCTACAGTAAACCGAGAAAAATTACCCTAAACCCTTGCTAGGAAAAATATTCAGGAGCTCTGTCATCGTGCCTCTCCTATTCAAAGAGAAATGATTTTAATTGGTAATAAGGTGGAATTCCTAATCATTTTGTATAAGTACCAAGTCGAATTTTCCTCTAGGGGTAGATTTTTCTTTGTCTTCTTGTGGAGAGAACTCGTATTTTTGCAGCTCCACTGTCATTCCTTGCAGGGATGTAATTGTATTGATGGAAATAATGAAGAATAGTGCTATGTTTAACTTCTAAATCTCAGTCTCCTCCATAGGAATATGAGTTTCCTTGGGATTGGACATCCCAGGAGCCTAAGAGCTCTTTTGTATCATTTACTTTTCTTCTTTTCACTTCTTATTCACACGCATCTCTTGTTCTTGTATTTTTCCTATTTCTACATTTAGTATTAGTGATTTCTTGTTGTAGGATTGGGTTAAATGGTTGAAGTAAGTTATTTTTCAGGATCACAAGCATCATTTCATCATTGGAACAACTTTGGAAGCTCATATTAATCATTGAGATACTTGGATTAGTTTGTTTATTCCCAAATCTAGATTTCTGGAAGTCCCTTGTGGCAGATAATAGTAAATTTATGCTATTTTTTAGAGAAATATAACGAGCATCAATCAAGTTGATTAAACTTGCATTAGATTAAAAAAAAATTATAGTTAATAAGAAAAATTACCCCATTGCATTTTCACTTGATTAGGTTAGACATTTGATATATTTATTAGCTCACTAGTTCTCGAATTTCTAGATTTTAGACTAGTAATTTTCTGTTGTTTTTTAGCATGGGTTAATAGAGGTATTTTTGAGTGATTTGAATTGGAATGGAGACCTAAGAAATCCTAGTCAATTAAATTGGTCCCATCCAATTTCGATTTGATTTGATTTGTCATTCAGTGAATTATAGTTTCCTGTAGTAAATCTGTTGTTCCCTATAGTACTCTTCCAACGTGTATATACTTGCCTAGATTTGCTCAAGAAGTTTGGTTATGATCCCTTAGGGTTGAATCAAGACCCCTAGGCTCTAAATCAATTATTAGGGAAGACTAAAGACCACTTAGGACTTGCCTCTTTACCCATGAAAAACATAATTTTCAGCGATTTGGGATAATGGACAGATTTATGAAATGGATAATACAATGATGATTGCCACATCCAATGAACTCTATTAATGCATCTAAACTCTTTGAAATGTAATGGTTTACATTTAGTTCACAATCTTTAATTTATGAAATTAGAATAGGTTTCTTTTCTTGTATTTTCTTTCTTGCAATAGGTGAAGGTTTCCATTTCGAGCATTTCATTTTCTACAATTAGTTTAGTATTTGATTTGATTACATGCACTCCATTACATCATGGCAGTGAAGGAAGGACACATTGTATGCTACACATATAGTCTCGATACCTCTTAATTTTGTATGAACCCCAAGTTGATAATTAAAGTTGGTAGCCTTGGGAGTTGCAACATTCCTGTTGCAATACCGAGGCTCATCATATGCCTTGAGAAGTTTAAAGGTCGAGATCATAAATTACAAAGAAAATAATGATAGGATCATTAAGTCATAAGAGAGACTTTCTAGGGCATAAGAGAAACAAACAGAGGTCAATGTAGTTATCCTTTAGATATTTTCAGACTTGCAAAGACATGGACAACCACAGATCAGTTATGGACAAGAGGACGAGACTAATGGGGTCTATGGCATTATGTCTCATGGTGGGAATAGGTTGGACAGGGATGACATGGTTAGAGATGGTAGGTTCTTGGATACACCTGATAGGAGGGGTAGTGGATATGGGTTCTACTATAGTTCTGATTCAGATAGATACCATGGTCATCATTGTTATCATCCTTACAAAAGGAGTGACAGGGGATATTTCTAGATGATTTCAAGAAAATCAAGCCACTTATATTTGATGGAGAGTTGAAAAATATAGAAGATGCAGAGGCATGGTTTCTTGGGATGAAGAACTTCTTTGAGTTGCATGATTACATAGAGAACATGAAGGCTAGGACAATTATTTTTAGTCTCAAATGGAAATCAGACATTTGGTGGGAAGATGTGAAGCATGTCAGAAACATCAAGACATAGGAGTTGAGTTGGCATGAATTCAAGAGACTCTTTAGGAAGTACTTGTCAGAGAGGTACTATGATGGAAAGGTCAAGGATTTCTATGACCTGAAGATGGGATCAATGATAAATGAGGAGTACATGACTAATTTCTTTGATTTGTTGAGGTATCTTCTGTATCTTATGGATGAGATGTTGGCTTGATGGGGCCTGACCCAGGTTCAGAGTTAATTAGCCAAACAAATCCCTGTACTACTGGCCATTTCAGCAAATAGCCCACAGAGCACGGACTGAGGTCTCACCTGAAGCACTATGGGGGGATGCTGGAACCAAGTTTCCACACCCTGGAGATGTCTAAGGGGTCAATTTTAGTCCAACTGTGAATAGCTCTGTGCCGGTCACCTCATGCACTGATCTAACCTGCGAGACCTTCGCGATTTGTTACAATCGCCTTCACGCAGCCCTCACAGGGGCTGAGGTGATTTCACGTTGCCCTAGCAGCGATCTACACTATTTCCCCAAGTTACACTACATATCTTACTTATCTTCTTATAACAATTAGTTATCTTCACATAAACAAATACTTTATCTTATATTCACTTTATCAACACATTCATATAATTTCGTGCATCATATAAACAATAGAAATGCAATTTATATCCGATACATTAAATGCATAAAACAGGAAAAGGGTACATAGAAATGATGTAAAAATTCTCTTTATTACTTCTCCAAAGGTTACAGACTTGACTCGCCCTACACACTTAGCTACAGGGGTCTGCGCACTCAACTGCAGACTATTAGGCCTCTGTGCACTTAGCTGCAAAGCTTTCTCCTACTCTACGACCCAAAGGCTCTATTCTACACTTAGATAAGACTCAATTCTTCATCATTAAATCACTTCATCAAATTATTTCTTTACAACTTAGAGCCTCGCTCTATTTATACAATCCCATGGTTCACGTACCATGGGTAGATCTCTAAAGCCGACATTACATTACAAAAATGAGGGCGAACAACCCTATGACTCATTTACAAACTTTGCGCTCTACACCCACAAAATGAGGATTCTTTACATCGGATTTAGTCAAAGCTTGGGCTTTAAGCCCCAAAACTTGCCTTGGGGGATCCTGCACCCAACAGGCCCCAACACAAACATCGTGAATCACCCTTGAGTCACTCGGTTGGTGCAGAGATCTTCGTGTGGAGACCTCCCAACTCTGTGCGGACCAGTGTGAGTTTGAAAGTGCACTGAGCAGCTACCTGTTGCACTTCCTATGGCTAGTCAGATGGTTGGGCCACCTGTGTATGGCTTCAAGCAACTACCGTTTACTTTTCCAGGGAAAATTTTGCCATTCAGTTTCACCAACTTCACTGTGCCACCATCTGTGATTTCCTTAACAACATACGGTCCCATCCAATGCATTTGGAGTTTCCCAGGAATTTTTCATACTTGTTGTCATATAACAACACCAAATCATTCACCTTAAACATGCGCAACTTGCTATGTCAGTCGTGCCAAGATTTTTAGCACTGCTTTTGTACCTGCTAATGGAATCCAGCCAAAAATCGTTCTTCTACGAATTCCTCCAACTGCACGAGCCTCTCCTCCAGGGCTCCACGGTATTTCATGCCTGTGAGCGCTACTATGCGCATGCTAGGCACGATATACTCCATGGGCATTATGGCTTCCACTCCATGGACAAGCCTAAAAGGTGTCTGTGCTGTCAGTTTCTTGCATGTTGTCCTATAGGCCCATAATACTGCAGGTACATGCAGATCCCAATGACTTCGCTGCACATTGCATAATTTCATCAGTGCAGTTTCCAATACTTTGTTAAATGCTTCTACGGTCCTGTTAGCCTGTGGCTGATACAGTGTACTTTTCTAATGATACACCTGAAACTATTTCGTTAGCGCTCTGATTATTTCATTCAGGAAATGTGTACAGTGATAACTCATCAAGATCTTCGGGAAACCAAATCGTGTAAGTACATGTTTAAACAGAAAACTTCGTGGTCGTTGTAGTCGTGTAATCTTTTATTGGCTACGCTTCTGCCCAACGCATCAGGTATTCTGTCGCAGTAATAATATATCTCACGCCTATCTTTCCATGCAGTTTGATAGGTCCTACAAAGTTGATCGTCCACTTTTCAAAGGGCTGCAACGTCATCTGCGAATTCAAAGGCATCTCCGCCCTCCGCGATGGCTTACCCATTCTTTAACATACATCACATGCCTTGCAATGTGCTTATGAATCTTGATGAAGGGTCGGCCACCATAACCCTGCGTGGAGAACCTTCTACCTAGTTGCTCTCCCTGCATAATGACCTCCTGCGGGGCCTCCATGAACGTCCGCGAGGATGCTACTTCATTCAAATTCTTGCACATACCTTCATAGTATCTCGTCATTCCCCATCTTGTATAGGTGCTCTGCAATGACAAAAAAATCTGCTGCAGGCACCACTAATTCCTTCTTCTGTTGGACAAAGTAAAATTCTGGCGCAGTTTTAGTTGTTAGGAAGTGAATTATATCTTCAAAATGTCCATCCGCTATGCGCACAACAAAAAATTATGCATCGGGTAGTCCTTCCTTCAAGCTGGTAGGTTCCTCCCTTGTCTCAATGTGCAAAAGGTGGTCAGGTCCCGCGTTCAATCATCCAGGCTTCACAACAAATTCAAAATCATATTCTTGGAACAATAAAACCCACCTGCATATGCGTCCCCCCAACATAGGCTTGTTGCCCAAGTATTTCAGCGCGGAATGATCTGTATACATCTTGAAGTGTTCCCCCCACAAATAGTGTTGATATTTTTGGAGCGCATACACCATAGCCAATCCCTCACATTCAGTGGTGGAAAAGTTCTTTTATGTTTTAGATAATCTACGACTCACGAACGCGATAGTGTGATCCAAGCCCTCTTTTCCATCCTATGTGAGAACTGGCCCTAGCGTTATACACGACGCATCAAAATGAACATGGAATTATTTCTTCCAGTTCGGGAAGATAAGAATCAGCGCAGTAACCATCTTCTCCTTCAATATATCTAGGCTTTTCTTACAGTCATCATCCCAGCAGAACGTGACATCCTTCTTTAGTAGATTTTCCATCGGCGTGGTGATCTGGGCATAACTCTTGATAAACTTTTTGTAGTACCCCGTATGCCCCAAGGTAGTGCACAGCTATTTCACACTGTGTAGTGCTTCCAAATTTAGAATCATCGCAATTTTCGTAGGGTCTACCATCAGCCCTTGTTTACAAACCAAATTCTCCAATAGGTTCCCAAAAGGAACAAGGAATGTACATTTCTTGAGGTTGAGCGCAATTTGGTATATTTGGCATGTATCCAACATTGAGCACAAGTTCGTTACATGGTTCCTAACCAACCCAAATATAGTCCAATCATCAAAATAGACCTCCAAGAATTTATGAATATATTCCCTGAATGTCGCAACAACTACGTGCGAGAAGATAGCTGGTGCGTTCTTTAATCCAAACAACATAACAGTGTATTGAAAGCAACCCCACTCTGTTGCGAAGGTTGTCTTACTCCTATCCTCCACCGTGATTCTAATTTGATGGTACCCTGAGAACCCATCGGTGAAAGAATATGCTTCCTAACCACCTACATTATCCAACACCTCATCTATGAACGAAGTTGGGAATGGATCATGTACACACACGTCGTTCAATTTTATGAGATCCATGCATATTCTTATTTCGTCCTTCTGCTTCTTTTCTCGTACCACCATCGAACTTACCTAATCAGATTCCTCGATAGACTCGATAATGCCCACCACGAGCATCTTACCTAATTCTACGCGGACCTTCTCCTTGTATTTTGGGTTTAAGCGATATGGTCTCTGCTTTATTGGCTTCTCGTTAGGTTTTAACGTGATCCGCATTACCCCTAAGTCTCTGATTATTCCCTTTAAGTCCGTGAACTTGATCGGGAATAAGTCCTGATACTCGCAGAGTAGTTCAGCGACCTTATCCACCGTCGTGTCATCCTAGTAGTCCCCAATCTTTGCGAATTTAGGTTCCGCCTCTGTACCAATATTCACTTGCTTAGTCTTTACTGGTGCGGTTATGTCAGGGTTCTCGATTTGTGGTCCTTGAACCTCGCGCTGGCCTTCTGTCTCTGGATATCAATTTTCCTCGGATCTTCATCTTCTTCCTCAACAGTTACATTATAAAACTCCAACGTGCAACTTAGCTGATTATCCCAGTCAAGCTGAGTCATCTCTACTGACTCTTACGGCATCCCAAAGATGGCTGCTTTTACTTCTTATAGCGCTTCATCAATACTACCCATCCATTCTAAAAGTTGAAGGTCATTATGAACCCTTTGCGTAGCACATCCCATTCACTTGTCCTGTGGTGGAGCTTTATTTCTATATACCATTTAATCGGTATAATATCTAGGGTGTGGCAGAATAGGTGTACCCACTCAGGTTGAGGCTTTTCCGCATATTCCTACATCCACTTAGCTAGATGCATGAACAGATCATCCTGCCCATTGTATTTATCTATGAATCATACTCTAGGCTTCCCAAATTGTGTATGCATCATCCTCCTACATGCGCACTAGTCTTCAAAGCTTCCTTTATGCGTACCCCAACACCTTGCGAGCGTAGGACGCAGTACCCAATTCAAGGCTTGAAAAATTTGCTTCTCTGGCACCTCCCTTTCAAACTTATCCAAGAAAGCATCTACCTCACCTAATCGACTATAAGTAGGTAGCTCTCTCACTTCCGTCGATATGCAACGCAGTGATCTTGTCATCATATTACAGTTCAGCATGGTTACCTCGTGTAACCGGTTCTACCATTGCTCTATTTCCTCATCCGAATCTGAATTACAGGAGCTTTCGCGCTCCCAGGAAATTCGTCCATCCGTGATGGGATTTACTCAGTCTTGCTCTCATGCAGTTATCTTGTAGATGCAATCCAAATCATCATCACTTTCATAGTCATGCACTAGCTCTGTATAGCGCGATCCCTCAGTAGGGTCCAAGGGTATAACTATGCGCAAAGACTTCTTTACAAAAATCATCTTGGGCTTCTTCAGATTAATCACCCCATTCATGTCAGTGGGCCAGTCAATTTTGAAGAGCACGGGGTAGGGTTTGCCATCATCAACAATCTCTATCACCTTAAAGTCTACTAGCGCGCTCACGCCATCAATATCCACTGTGATTCCCTACAATCGCCCTAGGGGTATTATCTTCTATTGGTTTTCCATTCGCAGCTGAATATGAGACCACTACAGAGTAGGCCTCCCCATGCGCTACCATTTCTTCTTCGGTAGAATGCTCGCGTCTGATCCTAAATCCAGAATTACTTGATCCATCTCATATTCTCCAATATGCGTAGTTAGCCTCATTTCTATTCCCATCCTCGTCTTATGCTTTCCAATCTTTCGGACTATGCGTGGTTCTCCTGGTGCGGTCCTAGAGCATCTATTAATGAGTTCATGTAATCCCTTTACAGCCTTACTGTCACGCAGTAGCTTCATACATGTTTCCAGGAATATTGTGAGCATCGATGGGTCCATCTCTGGCTCCTGTTTATCTTTGCTTCTTGAAGTGGAGGCATCAGTGAAGCTCTTCTTAGCTTCCATAAAGGTTTCTCGAGCATGCTCCAAATCAAACTCCGCTTCTTTCGCTAGAGCTTTGTGAACCCAAGTGTTATCTTCTGGCTATTTTCCTTTATCATCATTTGGGTCTTCCTCACGCGGCTCAGACCTCATCATCTATAGGTTCTGAGTCGGGGGAGGTGGTAGCACTTCCTTGTCGCGTATACTAGCTATTAGCGTAGGACAATCCTATGTCTCATGATCAAACCAGGTATAGTACATACATGATGGACGCATTGGATTTGTACAATCGCGAGCATAATGTCCTAGCCCTCCGCAATTATAACATATCAACTGTCCGTGACCTCTTCCAGGTCCTGCGCCAACTTGGCCTCGTCCGCGCCCCTGAAATCTAGTTCACGTCATCCCTCCACTCTAGTCTAGGGGTCGCGATTCGGCCTGAACTTTGTAGGTGGGAGTTCTATCCATCATTAACTCATAACTCCTACAAATGCGCTCATCGTGTCCTACTGACCTAAAAAAATTATAGAACAACTGTTACGAATTTTGTGTATACTTCTACAGCAAATGGCAGTTGTTTGTAGCATGCTTTCCACCTATTTGACAAATCGTGCACCACAAAACAGGCGCCGCGCTCGGTCCTGCTTATGCTTCCAGCCTTAATGGCATCGGTCCTCCTCCCACGAGGTAATTTGCGAACACTGGGCAGTGGTCCTTGTCATGCCCCTGACCTTTACATTTGACGCACCACACCTCTTCACGCACTTCTGGTCAAGCTATCATGTCCTATTTCAGACTCTACATCTCAAGGCATAAGTTTTTCAATTGCGCATGGATCTGTTGAACACCCAAGTTAGGATCCTGTATTGGGGTCTCATGCAGTCTCATCGCGATCTCCAAGGCCTCTGCCTAAGTTGTTAACCTCTGTTGTGACAACACGTTCCTCAAATGTGGTGTTAGCGATGCTACAAACCATTTGTAGTGTTGTCCATCCGTCAAAGTCATATTAGCTTCGCGAATCGTACACTTCAACCTCTGATCTAGCTCCCAAGGAGTCTCGCTTGGTAGCATTGTGATCTCCTTGAACCCAATGATCGACTGTGCTTCTGAATTCGGCTGGCTAAATTCCTTATTTAGTGCAGTTTGGATATCCGCGATTCCCGCATTTGGATTATCACTTGAGTGCTTAATGTACCAAGTCAACACACAATCCTACAGAGCGCTAAGCAGTGTTGCCTTCTTTATATTGTCATCCGTAACTCCCTGTGCTTCCCATACAGCATTTACCACAAACCAAAATTGGTCTGGATCTTCATTTCCCAATCCCTTGAACACATGCAACTTTATTGCACTTGCCATATTGACTCGCGGTGGTGGTGGAGGTGGTACGGGCAAAGATGGAGGTGATGGTGGTGAAGCTGGTGGTGGTGTGGGTGGGGGTGGTATGCACAGAAGTCTCTGCCTTATCAAATGGATTTCACTTTGCGGAGATACCTTCACGAGCTCTTCCTCGTCTCCTCACGGAGGTGAGATCAAAGGGCTATTCTCTAGTCCCTTACTTCCTTCATTCCTGTAGGTTTTTCCACTTCACGTAGCCCCGAACATCAATGTAACTGCATAATCCTCTTTTCGCACAATAAAATTTTAATCCAAGTATTCAGGGATTTTACGTACTTACCTTGCGGTCCTTTGAGAAAGCGTTGCTCTGCCTCACTATAGTTGACTGAAGTGTCTATCACAAATTCAGTGATGAATCCTCCTATAATCTGATCGAGCCAGTGATCAACAACGTGTGCAATCTTATCTTCTGATGCTTCCAATTGCATCAACTCTAGGGTCCACACAATAGGACCGTCAAGCTTCCACCTTCCTTGGTTATCTGCTAGCTTCATGATCCACTCATACAACTCAGTAGGGAAAGGTGAAAAGATGATTTCATGGATCTCTGTGTACAGGTAGTAGTCTAACCACTCTTCTTTTGTCAGTCGCAGATTCTTGTTCTCTTGTGCCGCAAACTCGTGAATTCTTCTATCCAACCAACCTTCAATTTCATTCTTAGTTGGATTCCAATGATACGACATCAGACATCTCTATGCAGATTCTAGTCCCGGCAACGGAACCATTTGTTGGCTTGATGGGGCTTCACCTAGCTTTGGAGTTAATTAGCCAAACAAATCCCTGTACTACTGGCACTTTTGGTAATAGCTCGCAGTGCGCAGATTGAGGTCTCACCTGAAGTAGTATGGGGGGATGCTGGAACCAAGTTTCTGCACCCTAGAGATGTCTGAGGGGTCAATTTTAGTCCAACTGTGAATAGCTCTGCGTAGGTCACCTCGTGCACTGACCTGACATGCGAGAGCTTCGTAATCTGTTACAATCCCCTTCGCGCAACCGTCACTAAGGGCTGAGCTGATTTTGCGTTACCCTAGCAGCGATCTGCGCTAATTCACCAAGTTACACCGCGTATCTTTCTTATATTCTTATAATAGTTAGTTATCTTCACGTAAATAGATACTTTATCTTATATTCATTTTATTAACACATTCATATAAGTTCGCGCATCATATAAACAATAGAAATGCAATTTATATCCGTACATTCAATGCATAAAACAGGAAAAAGATACACAGAAATGATGTAAAACTTCTCTTTATTACTTCTCCAAAGGTTATAGACTTGACTTGCCCTGTGAACTCAGCTGCAGGGGTCCGCGCACTCAGCTGTGGACTACTAGGCCTCTGCGCACTCAGTTGCAGAGCCTTCTCCTACTCTACAACCCAAAGGCTTGACTCTACACTTAGATAAGACTCAATTCTTCATCCTTAGATCACTTCATCAAATTATTTCTTTACAACTTAGAGCCTCACTCTATTTATACAATCCCATGGTCCGCAGACCATGGGTAGATCTCTAAAGCCGACATTATATTGCAAAAATTAGGGCGGACAACCCTATGACTCACTTACAAACTTTGCGCTCCGCGTCCACAAAACTCAGAGTCTTTACATTAGATTTAGTCAAAACTTGGGCTTTAAGCCCCAAAAATTGCCTTGGGAGGTCCCGCGCCCAAAATGAGAAGACAAAATGTCAGAGATTTATCATTGGATTTCCATTAGCATTTAAGGATCATATTGAGTATGATGAGCCTCAGTCACTTGAAGAAGTCATTGGGAAGTTGAAGCATTGTTATGATCAATCGAAGTGTAAGACCAAGTCTAAGAAGGGTTGGAAAGGGAATGATAAGACTAAAGGTAAATGGCCATTGAAGCGAGAAATACCTCAGGATGTAGGTTAGAAAAATAATGTTTCTCCTTACAAGAAGTTTAATGCAATTGGGAAGGCACATGGATTGCAACCTAGAGAGCAACAGAATAGAGGTGATGGTAGGAGACAGTTGTAGTGTTGGATATGTGGAAAGGAGCATCTCAAGAAATATTTTCCATCATATCAGAGTGGTAGGCCCCATATCTATAGTGCTTAGGAGGTGCAGATAGTTGGGGATGTTGGGAAGAGCGTTCATCAAATCTATGCAGCATTGGATAACAGATAGGTGGATCACTAGGCATCTATTATTGAGATGGAAGGTAAGCTTTATGATCAAGTTATTTATATTTTGATTGAACCTAGATCTAATTATAGTTATGTTAACCCTGACCTAGTGGATGTGTGGTTATAGAAAAGAAGTGCATGAAAAGTCTTGGTTGGTGCAGTTGGCTATAGGTACTAAGAAAAGTGTTCATCATTGGGTAAGAGCTTGTGCATTTGAGTTGATTGGTATGCCTACATTAGTGCATCTAAATGTACTTCCGTTGGGTTAATATAATATGCTTATGGGTATGGATTGGTTGTACCTTCGCAAGACTAAGGTGGATTATTATGAGAAGGCTATTGAGCGTTTGGATGATGATGGAGAGAAGAGAATCTTGCAGGGTAAGAAGAAGCCTACATTAGTTAGAATGTTTACAACTATGTAGGAAAAATGTAGTAGCAGGAAAGGATGTGTATTGTTTGCAGATCATATTTCCCATGATAAAGGTAAGGATTTGATGATGTTGAAGTCTTGAAGAGATATCCGGTTCTATAGCAGTTTCACGATTATTTCCAACATATATTTTAGAGTTACCACCTCACAGGAACGTGGACATTTCTATTTAGTTGGTACCAGGGGTAGCACCAACATTAAAGGCACCTTACAAGATGAGCACTCTTGAGCTAGTGGAATTGAAGTTGAAGTTGAAGGAAATTCTTGACAAGGGATACATTAGATCAAGTGTGTCCCAATGTTGTTTGTGAAGAAGAAGAATGGTCTCTCAGGTTGTGCATGTATTACAGGCAGTTTAACAAGGTGAAAATCAAGAATAGGTATTTGTTGTCGAGGATCAATGACTTGATTGATCAGTTGAAGGGAGAAACAATGTTCTCAAAATTTGATTTCAGATTAGGATATCATTAGGTACGCATCAAAGAAGAGGACATCTACAACATTTCTCTCTGGATGAGGTATGGGAATTATGAGTTTGTTGTGGTTCCTTTTGGTTTGATTAATTCTCTAGCTACTTTCATGTGTTTGATGAATAGTGTGTTTTATTCTTATTTGGACAAGTTTGTGATTGTATTAATTGATGATATATTGATATATTATAAGAATGAGGAAGAACATGATGAACACTTAGAAGTAGTATTATGATTTCTAAGAGAGCATCAATTGTATGCAAAGCTTAGTAAGTGCAGTTTCTTTCATAGAAAGGTACATTACTTGGGGCATGTGGTTTCCAAGGAAGGCATAACAATGGATCTGGAAAAGATAAGAGCTATCATGGAATGGGTAGCTCCTAGGAATGTGGATGAGGTTAGATAATTCATGGGATTAGCAGGTTATTATAGGAGGTTCATCAAAAATTTCTCATGGATTTCCTATCCTAAGACATCATTGTAGAGAAAGGGAAAGAAATTTGAATGGACAGAAGAATGTGCAACTAGTTTTTAGCAGTTGAAGCGATTGCTTACAAATGCTCCACTTCTAATGATTACAGATCCACAAAAATATTTCATGGTGTGTAAAAATGCTTATAAGAGAATACTTGGTGGAGTCTTGATGCAATAGGGCCAAGTGGTATTCTGCTAGTAAAGGAAATTGAATGAATGCGATCAAAACTATGTCACACATGATCTTGAGTTGGAAGCGATTATTCATGCATTGAAGATGTGGAGGAAATATCTTCTTGGGATAAGATACATGTTTGACCAACCTAATATGAATGTCATGCAAGCTAGATGGTTGGCTAAACTCAGTGAGTTTGACTTAAAGATTAGGTGCATTAAGGGTAAAGAGAACATGGTTGTAGATGATCTTAGCAGAAGAGTACAGATGAATGATATAGCAACCATGAGTTCAAGGGATAGATTTATAGGATCAGATCTTACAGGAAGGGAATTAGGATGACAAGTACAAGGATCTTAATCATAGGTGAGAATAGCAGGGTATAAGTGAATAAGATGTCAATTATCATCTCACAGCAGATGGTTTGGTGATATTTAAGGACAGGATCTATGTGTCCGACAACAGTGAGCTCAAGAAGATTATCATTAGGGAATTTCATGTCAATTCATATTCAAGTCACTTGGGATAACAAAAGACTCTACCAACTATGAAGAAATTCTATTATTGGCTGAATATGAAGAACCAAGTAGCTGAGTTCATTGTAAGGTGTTTGGATTATCAATAGGTAAAATCAAAGTGAAAAGATCCAGGTGGCTTACTATAATTGATTTCGATTCTAGAATGGAAATGGGAGGTTATTTCCATGGATTTCATAATAGGTTTTCTTAGGATATCTAGGAAACATGATTCCATCATGGTTGTGGTTGACAGGTTGACTAAGGTAGCACACTTCATCCCATTGAAGTCTACTCATTCAGCTAGCGAGGTAGCTCAAGTCTTCATCATGGAGATAGTGATATTACATGGTATTGCTTGGAATATTGTGTCAAACCGAGATGCCAAATTCACTTCCAGGTTTTGGAAATAGCCATTTGCATGATTCTTTATAGAGTTGGTATTTAGTACAATGTATCATCTGTAGACAGATGGACAAAAAAAGAGGGTCAATAGGATTCTAGAGGACATGTTGAGAATGCATTTTATGCACCAACAGAGGAGGTGGGAGGAGTATCTTCCACTTGTTTAGTTTTCTTTCAATAACGGGCATCATGAGTCAATGAGGATGAGTCTATTTGAGGGACTTTATGGGCGGAGTTGTAATACTCCCATCAACTAGAGTGATCTAGTGAACACGGTATTAATTGGACTAGATATGTTGGCACAGATGGAACAAGAAATGTAGGTTATGAAGAAGAATTTAAAGGAAACACATGATAGACAAAGGAGTTACGAAAATAAACACAAGGGATTTAAGGAGTTTTAGGTTGGTAGCATGTGTACTTGTGAATCAAGCCCAAGAATAGATCGTTGAGGATTGGGTCATGTTCCAAGTTGGCACCTTGGTATTGCAGGCCTTTCAAGATTCTTGAGAGGATTAGACCAGAAGCCTACAGACTTGCACTGCCTCCGACAGTGAAAGTCCATGATGTTTTCCATGTTTCATTACTTAAAAGGTATGTGAAAGATGTTAATCATGTGATTGGATAGTCTATATTGCAGGTGGAACCAAAAGGAGACTTCCAGTTGTAATCTCAGTGCATTTTGCAATGAAATATGCTCATGCTTCATAATCAAGAAATCAAGCAAGTTAAAGTGCAATGGAATCACTTTGGGCCCAATGAATCTAGATGGGAGATGGCTAATCAGATGCACCCCATGTATCCTTCATTGTTTACTTATTGAGTTAAGGAGTTTTGGTATATGTACATATTCATGTATGGTTTCTATTGTAAATACCACAATGAGTTGTGTTGTAAATCTCCAATAAGCAGTATGGTTGTCATGTTGGTTTTTCTTTTCAATAGGTTTTCCATTGTAAATACTGCATCAAGCTAAGTTATAAATCTCCATAGGTAGTATGTTTTGGTTTTCAACATTTTTTCTAGTTATAGGTGTCATAGAACACCGAGGACGGTATTCCCCTAAGGGGGAGGGGTCTGTAATGGCCCCGGTTTAAACGTTCATGTAATAAAGTTAATAAAGGAAAAATAAGACCAAGGTCATGAGACACGTATTCCAAGTTTAATGTTGGGAGAAACATCCTAATGGGTGTTCATTTCAGTATATTTTAGCCAAGTAAATTGAAAAAGGCATTAGAAAAGGAAAAGAGGCATTAATTTGCATTTGATTTATAAAAATAAAGGAAAAATAGGAAAAAAGGGAGATGAAAGGTCACAAATTTGCAAGAGAGAAAAATTGAAGGAGAAATAGAGGAAATTAAAGAAACTAGAGGCCTCAATAATAAAAATTATTCTAAGGATTAGTTCATAACCTTTTGTCAATTTAGCGTAGAGCTCTCTCTAATTTCTCATACTCTTGCACACTTAGAGCATTCTTGGAGCACTCTAGCACTAGAGAAAGGAAAGAAAAGAAAAGTAACGGACAAGTAAGGAAAAGTTGGGATCAAGCATCTTCAAGAGGAATACTTCTAGGTAACAAGTTGCCTATGTGGCTTCCTAGCTGGTTTGTGAATGCATGGTACATGCATCTATGTATTTGGTTCTCTTGTTGTCATTGGCATAGGGTTTTCCAAGTGTGACAGTGTTTTTAGCCTTGCCTTTCCATTTTCGGATAACCATTGTGTGATGAGGTTATGTTATTCAGTTGAGATTTGGATTTCCAGATGGTTTTGGAACTAGGTGAGGTGGTGTAAGGAAAATTCCCAAGCGAATAGGAATCCCTTGACTAGTTTTTACGGGATTGCGATAAATCCTGAGGTTGGAGATGAGAAAATCCCTCAAGGTATTAGTGAAGAAACTCTAAGGCACCCGATCTTATTTGTACCTAGTGATCCCTTGACATGTTTTGGCGGGATTGCGATAAAGCATGCAGGTGGAGGTGGCTTAATCTTTGGGAAGCCCTAGTTATTATGTTCTTATTTTGGGCCTAGTAATCCCTTGAACGATTTTGGTAGGAATGTGATAAATCCTGGTTGTTTATATTATTCTTTTGGGCCTAGTAATCCCTTGGCCAGTTTTTGGCGAGATTGTAGTAAATCTGAGGGTGGAGGTGGTTTAATCCTGGGAAGCCCTGGATTTTTTGGTCTTTTGTCCCACATTCATGCTTGGAATATGGGATGGGGATGATTGGATGAAATAAATATTTGGATCAACTAAATCTATGGTCAGGTGATATGTGGAAGTCCCTGACTTGGTTGGCTTTTGCATATGCTATTAAAAGCTCTTTTCTTCTTGTATTTCATGAGTATTTTTTACATGTTATTATGTGGCTTTGATGGTTGTTCTATCATGGTTATTATTTTGGTTATTTGGTCATTATAAGCATGGTTTCATAACAGGTTCTAGCTATCGCTCTTGATATGTTTGATTTGTTGATGAATGGTTAATGAATGCATGAGCTAATATATTTTATTGCATCTATTATGAGAGGGAACTAGGCCTTCTTTATGTTTCTTAGATAAGTTTCAGATCCCTATGTTCAGATATGCATTCATGACCTACAAGTTAGATGTTCTCAATATGTTTGATGAAATTCCTCTCATGTTCTAGGTAGTCTAGGTCAAGTTATGCCTGCAAGTTTGTATTTCTAGCATTTTTGGCATGTCATTATTGATTTTGAGAAGTTACAAGAAGTTCTAGGCAGTGGTATGAATGCTGACCTAGAATTTAGGCTTAGAATTCGAGACTTCATGCTCCTAAATGGAAATTTTGTGTTGCAACAACATGGATGTAGGCTTGTGCATACGTTTGGAGGCTTCCAACCACATGGAGGCCTTGTTGTGGGTGTGGTTGAGGGCCCAGGGCATAAGAGGGGTCCAACTTAGGGTTTGGCCACCTAGGATGGTTTCTCAACCTATGAGTGTCCTGTAGACCCCGTAGGATGTTGTGAAAGGTCAGTTTGTTATTAGTAGTTGACCCCACTTCCTTAAAGGGACCTAGGAGGTTGGGTCATGTCATAGTACCTCTTTGTCTCATGTTTACCTTGGCATGCCGGTGAAATTGATTAAATGTGGGATGGGTGGGTTACACCCAAAAACACTAAAAATGTATTATTTCAACCTAAGAATTGTATTCTGCATGCTATTTTCCTCAATTGACACCTATTGGTAGCCTAACATTATTTCAATACTACTAAAATACTTTGTCACCATTGATTTGATTAACAATTTATTATTCAAAGGATTGGTTATTGGTTCTTCAATATGAATATTTTTAAAGCTTTGTAATCAATAAAAAAAAATTCCATATTCCATCCCTATTTTTGAATGAAAATAAGTAGGCTTCTATAAGGTGAGGTATGTAGTCAAGGTTGCTCCATTAAGATGAGATCTTTAATTTTTAATATAATTTATTTGTCCTCTATAAGAGAACATTTGTATATTTTTCCACAATAGTTATCAAATCAATTGAGTGCTTAAATTAATAGTCTTTTGGCACCCCTATAGGTAAAGTGAAGATATCTATTTATTCTTCCACTATTCTCTTGATTCACTTCTAGATTATAAAGAGACTTCATGCCAAGGTCATGCAAATTGTAGTGACATTCCACTCCCTTTGAAATTGAATCAGGAGAGGATAATTTTATCATTTCTAGATTTTGGAGTCCACCATTTAATGAGATCAAGGAAAATATGTTAATTGGGACTCCCACTAGTGCTATATGGAGATGACCTCATAAGGTAACAATGAATCTATGGGAACTAGACTCATAACAAGAATAACATTTCCATATTTAGGCGACCAACAAGCTAGGGGACAATATAAAATATCTCACCTTTGAGGGGTCTGATGTCGTATGGTAGAAAACATTGTTGACTAATGTAGATGCCTCACCTCTCTTCTAGGAAAATAATATTGTATGGTTAGAGGCATGGGATTGTTACTAATTTTAATCCATTGATGACCTTAGCTATGATTAGGTTCATTCAACTACCACCACTAACATTGAAATTCATCAAATTCTTCTTAACACATATATTTGAATGGAAGGGATGCTCCCCTTTCCTGGACATATTTGGTTCTTCTGGTTGGATCTATTGTAGTTCAAGGTTTTGGGCCAATGATATTATCTCCCTTATTTGGCTCCAAATTAGTCTAATTAGTGTGAATTTTAATGGATTTCATCTTAGCTAGTAATGAACATTTCAAGCAACATTCATGGATGCCATGGGATTTCAACATAGTTATTGATTTAATGAGAATTGAAACCTCAAAGTGAGCACTTTATCCCTCCAAAACCATCTTTTAGTTGAATAAAAACCAAAATAAAGCTCCAAATAAGAAAGTGTCTCCAATAGTATCACCATTTTTTTTCATGGTTAAAATTACAACCTTTTTCAACCATGGCCTCAACATCCTTACAATGTTGCCAAACAAAGCCTTAAAATTCAATTGAATAATTAAAAGGTGGTGTAAGCAACAATGTCATTTCTTGGGTAGGAGGACAATCACAACTTATCATCATTACCATATCAACCGGTACTATTAAAACTAAATATGAAAATCAACCCCCAAATTGAAGGATGGTGTTATGAGTAACAAAACTATATTTTTCATATTTTGAATTGCAACAAATGTTATTGCGGCAACACTCCTAAAGTCGACAACAAATCAAGAAAATGTCTCACAATAGAATAAAAAGGCATTGAAATTGTCAACAAAATTATTAAAATGCTAAAATAAATGAGAAAATGGATTCAATTTTAAAAGAATAAGAGAAGAGAAAATAAAAAGTGGTTAAAAACAATGTTTTTTTCCAAAAATATAAAAAACATATATTATGATGTTTTTTTCAAATCTAATAATAAAATATAAGATTATAAAAAGGGTATTTAAAAAAAATAAAACAAAAATACACATTTTAGTTTTTTAATTAATGATAAAATGAAAAATTGTTAAAAAACACTTATGAAACACATAAAGTGAAAATAATTCAATAAAAATAAACAAAAATAAAAGATAAAATTATTAATTGTTTTTAACAAATCAAATGTGAAAAAAAAACATATAAAAAATATTAAAATGAAATATTCTAAAAATATTAGAAAATTATATTAAAATGAAATATTCCAAAAATATTAGAAAATCATATTTGCAAACACACAAACAAAAAATTAAAAATAAAGAGCAATCATTTTTGTTTTTAAAATAACATTAAAGGTTGGTGTTGTATGGGGGCTTGACATAACTACTATAAGTGCACCCAATTCTCCTAACTTCCATTCTCTCATAGACTCGAGCTTACTCGGAAGGTTGAGTAGTCACTTAATGGAATGGTTGAAAAGAAAAAGATTAAAGAAAGTATTATTCTTTTAGATTTAGAGATTGATTTTAATGTTTTTTTCAAAAATTTGTGAGGATATTACGATGCGAAAGGGTTTAATATTAAATTCCCTATAAAGTTTACTATAGGTATTGTCACTTAAAAAGAGAGAGGATAAAATTAGTTTTTAAATGAAATGTATTGAAAATAAGGATATGGAGTGTTCTTGTCAAGATGGTAACTATTACTTTTTTGGAACTTATGTCACTTTCTAGTGTTCTTCAACTTTCTGTTACCTCTGTGTTCATCTAGCTTGTAATATTTGTCTTGGCATTAGATATCATTTTTCTATCCTTGACTCAGGGAGATATGTTTTCCTTTAGCATGCTTATACTATATGAATTCACGGAGTCAAACTCCAATTTTTTCCTCTAAAAATTTCCTAGTAAGTGACTCCTAAGGATGAAATTTCCAAGAACTCGACATTTGCTTGAATGTACCTATGCAAACCACTATGCTATCTTGCAACCCAATTTCATTCAAAATTACACATACTCAATGTTGAGTGCAAGCCATGGAAGGTAATGTTGTACTCCAACAACAATTGGTCTCTTTTCTTGTGTAGAGTAGTCTACCTCATGTATTTGTCGTCATAATTTCCAAAGGGTGAAAGTCCTTCTTAAGGGCCTCCAAAAAGTAGTTATCATTAGCATGCTTCTTCTAGTAACAATTTCAAGAACGTTTGACCTTTTCGACATTGATTTTTTTTTTAATAGAGTAATAATAATCCTCGGGAATATTTAATCGGTTATCCAAAACATCCACATCTAATTTGCTACAAATAGATTATTTTCAATGATCAATTCTTTCTGGAATGGTTTGTACTTCTCAAATCATTATTGGTTGAAAGCATCCCCACCACTCTTAGTAGTGATTGAATGATTTAGGCAAAATCATCCATCATCTTGATCCTATATTGTAAAATGGATTCCTTGGTCAATAGTTTGATAACATCTCTTGTTATAACATCTTCATTTTCTTCTCCCATAATAGGTTTCTTGGGCCAATAGGATTAGTCTTCCATAGAGATAGTTAATTCAAAATGCAACTCCCTATACCATAACCTAATTAGTTCCATCTATGGATAGACAACAAAGATTTGATTGGTCATATACCAATAATCCAAAAATATGCAAAGAACAAAATCAAGTTATAAATATAAATGTAAATATATAAAGATATTTTAGAGAGCATAATAATATAGTAACTCCAATTTTTTTATAAAATAAATTGGAGAAAGGTTGTAACGTGTAGAATAATACAAACCATTTAGAATGGTGACAACTTGTCTTTGAAAGGAAATATGTTGAACACTCTCATTTGCAAGAAGATATTAGAAGAGGTAAGAATAGTTTGTTAACATAATGTATGATCCCCTATGATGCAAAAATAAAAAAGAACCAAAAACCTATGAAATGATTTGGCAAAAGAAATGTGGGCCTTTGAGGAGGTTGGTTGGCACATAAAACATTTTGGTATTGTAACATTTTCATACAAACTCTATTTAAGGTGTTTTTTGCATTATTGAAAATTCAATCCATGCTCAACAAGTTTAATAAAACTCATAATCAAATATTGGTGACATATGTCAAATACCAAAAATGAAAGTGAAATACCAAAAAAAAAAAGTGACGAAATTTTAGGCCTTAAAATTTAGTTTTACTCACATTTCAAACCATTTTGAATCAATGGAACAAGTCAATAGTGACCCTCCTATTTAAATTATTATAACATTCATGGTATATGCTCTTTGCTCTTTTTTATTTTGATATATTCATACTTTGAGTTCTTAAATTCATTATAAAAACATGAGCTGTGTTGTATTTTAAGTAGAAATCTTTCTTAACTTTCAAAAAGGTGATATATATTCCTAAATCCAGTCTTATATTTGATGCTAAATCTAGCCTACAACATAAAACACGAACTCAAAAGAAGCGTTCCATATCCTCCGTGTGTGTGAGGATATGGAACGCTTCGTCCGATCTGATCCAGACATTAAATCCACCTCATGCATCATCGCTAGGGCCCGATCTCATTGCTTACGGATATGGATCTGATACAGGATTTCTTGATGGGCTCGAAAACTGGTACCGACCTCCTATGCGGGGATGGAATCTACAAGTTGGGATGCTCGCCAGATATAACCAACAGTCTGTGAAGATAGAGCTTCTGCTCTTCCCAGATCTCTGCAAGGGCATTGAAGGAAATGAGGGACGTCGCAACCATGAACTGGGCCTGGATCTCTACAGAATTAGGTGGCCCTGGCACATATCTCACATCGCTGCCAGCTCGTAGTCACAAAAGTAATTTCAGTCGGATATGAAGACAAAATCCCGGATCTAGCAGCAGCTCGTCCACCCGTAACGATTCTCTTCATTGATCCGTGGTTACAGAGACTGCATCTGGATAATCGCTATCCCCTGAGCGAATACAAATGCCAAAATGGAGAAGCTGAAATAGATATGGGGAGTCTGTTTCACTTCTCGCTAGATCAGATCTCCCTCCCATCACAGTGGGTTGTTTTGCTGATTGGGCCATCGCCTGCTTGTCCCTTATCGAGATCCAGTCTTCAGCAGTTCACGTTTCCTTTGGAAAAATTGTGGACCAAAACTTTTACCTTGGGATCTCGTGATACCTCTGAAAAAAGGGCTTTTGGCGAAGAAAATTACACCAGACCAACATCATTTACTCAAGGAAGGTTCTTCTATGGAAGATTTGGGGCTGTAGTACACAATCCACTGTGGGAAACGAGTGATAGAAACCCGGAAATTAGGAATACACACACAGCAGATCTAGATCTGATTTGCAAGGGAAACCTATTTGCAAGGGAAACCTATTTTCCAGTAGATTTGGAATGGGATGCAGATTCAAGACCTAAAGTGCGAGATTCAAAAACAACTGGGTATATGAGCAAGTATGCAAAACTTGATTCATGCAAGGAAAATACTGCAAGATAATCTAAAGCTACACGTCTATGACATTGCTATTGATTTGACCATCATTCTCAGCCTGAGATTGCGAGGAGGATGCCCTGGTGCCATCTCAAAGGGCGTACACGTCTATGACATTGCTATTGATTTGACCATCATTCTCAGCCTGAGATTGCGAGGATGCCCTGGTGCCATCTCAAAGGGCACACGCTCTTTCAAGGATGCATTCAATGGGAAGGGAGAATCCCATACCAAACCAACTCAGCTTCCAAATCTACCTAGACCCTATATCGTGGAGCAGAAATCAGATTCTAGCCTTGACATTGACTTTCCCTCAGGTAAATGAGCTTTATGCAAATCTCTATTCCCATGAAGTCATGTGTAGATTTAATAGATTTTGTCCTAAATCAGATGCTCTACATCAATGGATTTTTTCTACTAGACACTAAATTGTGATATTCATCTATGTTCTAAGGGGTTTTTTATTGTAATTTGAAACAATAAAGGATAAAGAATATGTCCTAAATGAGGGACCATGGTTATGGGGAAATGCAGGGCTCTTCATGACACTTTGGTTCCCAAAATTTGACGCTACCACCATGTTGGTATCTAAAATGCTTGTATGGGTCAGGATACATAATCTACCACGGCATTTTTGGCACCACAAAGTATTAGATGGATTTGGCAACTCCCTCAGGAAATTTCTTAAGACTGATGCAGATATACTTTCAAAAGGCATTTTTACCTTTGTAAGAATCTGCTTTGAAGTAGATCTTAGCCAAGGTTTACCTGATTGCATTATGTTGGTTCACAACAATATTTACTGGACACAACTGTTAGGCTATGAAAATAAGACATTTCCATGTCGTGGATGTCTATGGACAGGCCACCTTTAAAGTGCATGCCCACAAGCCAAAAAATAACCCAAAAGAACTAAGAAACAATCACAAAATCCAAAAGGATGGCAAACTTTGAGAAAATACCACAAACAACAATAAACAGAATGCTCAAAACATCTCTTAGAAGGTCGAGAAAGAGCACAATTCTGCATTAATTCCGAAGTCTACCATCCCACAACATCAGAGTGAGCATCACACCCTTGGGAAAGAGGTAAGTGGCAACAAAAAACTACATGGATCAAAAGGCTCTGACAAAGAACTCCCATCAACTACAAATGAGAATCAAATGTCTATTGTAACATCCACATCCAACACTAGTTGGCCAAAAGTGGAAAAAAAGAAAGGTAGAAAAAAATAAAATAGTTTGCTGGTTTTTTTATAGCTCTTTACAAATCACGATCTGGTTATTATGCATATACTCTTTAGAATCTACAACATGTAATTTTGCTCATTATAAATAAAATTACAATTTTTCCTAAAATAATATATATATAAAACACTAACTCAAAACATATATTTATTACATAACATTATTAGCGTTTATATTTTATATATTAAAATAAAAATCTTAATCTTAATTTATTGATAAAAAAAATTAAATACTTTCAAATTTATTATAAATAATTTCTCTCTTTTATATATATAAAACTAACATAATTATATATAATTATCCCATTTTTACACTTTAATTAAATTTTAATGTAAATTTCAACTTTCTTTAAAATTATTATAAATACTATTATTAACTAAATCAATATAAATATTAAATCTATCTAATTTAATCCACCATACTGTTTTTAGATTTTATGCTATTATAATACCCCTAGTATAAATTTTCCCAAGCACAGATTTATATTATTTAAGAATAATACGAGTTTATATATATATCCCTTTGACGAGAGCCTCGAGATCAAAATGGCTATTTGACATTTTTAGGTTACAATGGATATCTAACTCTAGATTTGGTATGTCCAGGATCATAGAGTATATTTTTTGTTTTTGTTTTCTTAATAAATATTTAATTAAAAAAAATATTCAAAGATTTTGGATTAAGAAATTTGGATTTTTTTTTTACAAGTTTTTTTTATTAATATAGTTAATTTTATTATTGTGTTTTTTTATTATTAAATTTTTTATTTTTATTATTATTTTATTGGAGAAGTGACATGTATATCTTCTTCTACTAGATTGTAGTTGTAGAATGTCTCTCTCAACCCAATGAAATTAAAGTATCTTTTCTGCAGAATTTGTTTATGATATTCAATATTGATTATTTTGGGATACAAGGTTGAAAGTAAACCTTTCAAGAAACATAGACAATACCTGAAATATATTTTAGATTTGATGATGGATTTTGTCTAGGTAGCCAATGGTATTGATAAACAGAAAGCACTTGCTTTAGAAACTTTCACAGAAACTAGTTTTTAAATGAATGAAACTGTTACTAAAAGTATCAATGTGTGTGTTTATATAAGTTTTTATAGCTATATTTGATTTTAAAAACTGTGGATTGCAAAGTCATCAAGAAAATCTCAAAAATAAAATATATTAGAAAAATTTGGGAAAATAACTTCTTCCTTAATGAATTTTAATAAGGGATGGATGTTATTTGCAGATTCTAGTTCTCTTATATATAGAGAGTTTATGAATTTATGATACAAACAAAGAAATAAAAACTTTGATCTTCAAAATTGGTTGATTATAATAATATTAAGAAAATCTCACAAATATGGTTAATCGGAGTCAACTGAGAAAACAATTTCTACCTATATGAATTTCAAATTTCAAAATTAAAATTATAAATTACTATATATCTAAAAATATACATAATTTTATTTATAGATATAAAAAATCCCAAAATTAAAAATAAATATATGAATTTCAAATTTCAAAATTAAAATTATAAATTACTATATATCTAAAAATATACATAATTTTATTTATAGATATAAAAAATCCCAAAATTAAAAATAAATAAATAAATATTGGAGATAAAAATGTATTTTCAAAATCGTTGTGAATTATGGAACTGTATAGTTCAGTGGCTTTCGCTGTGACTCTGCAGCACGTATAGTGAGAACCATCATTCAAATAATTTGGAAACGCGAGGGTCTTTCCACTCGGATCAATTTCTCTTCTCGACTGTAGCCATGTCTCCATATAAAGAGCCCAAGAGTCAGGTGAATTGAAACAAATTTTTACAACTTCTGATATCCGTTTATTAGAATTAAATTAAAATTAAAAAGAAATAAGCGAACTGTCTGTATTGTACAGGCTTCGTTTCCACAATAAAGCTTCTCTGCACACGTGCTGTATCTAGATTGTTAGTTCTTACGACATCATTGCTGCCCAGGAGAGATGTTAATGGTTGGTTCGCATGCTAAAAACAGATGGCAGGTGAAAATAAAACCTGAGAAATAAACAACCCGATCGAAGTCTCTGGATTTTCCATAAACAATATTTCCAAGTTTTTATATCACTTAATATTAAATGTTGCCACGATTATATTAGAAAATAAATTTGCTGAAAAGAATTATAGAAAATTACAAACACATGACATAATATATTACAAATAAGCGTAGAACTATTTGTGATTAAATTTTTATGTGTGAAATTTATTTTAGAGTGAAAAATATATTTTATAATTTTTTATAGTTTAAATTTATTCTTAATTACAAACACATGACATAACATATTACACATCAAACACATGACATAACATATTACAAATCACATGACATAACATATTACAAATCAGAATAGATTTATTTGTGATTAGATTTTTCAAGTGTAAAATTTATTTAAGAGTGAAAAATATAATTTGTAATTTTTTATTGTTTAAATTGTATTTTTAAATGTTATAAAGATTAAACTAGTTTTCCTTTTTATTAATATATTTTTAAATATACTTTAATATTAATTCATATTAAAATATTTTATTCATAACTTATATTGAATATTTTATTCTATACAACATTAAAATATTTTTTTTTAACATTTTTTTTTATATATATAGATATATATGAAGTTAATATCATGTGTTAAAAATCTTAGTAGCATATTTTTTTTTTTTTACTTCAAACTATTTTACATGAAATTATGCTAATTTAGATCCATCTTAATTCTTTATCTACTTCAAATCTCTTTTAGCTCTTAAAGAGGTTTGTATATCAAGAGATTTGATTCCTAGATCCCTAGTTCTCCCTTTAAATAGGCTATATCCCAAATGAATATCATCGATCAATACCACTAATTCTCAATACCATGTCCCATTTTTATTTTTTTTCTTATTTTAATTTTATAATGTTGTTTTAATTTTTTATATTTATTTTATTATTTTATTTTGGATTAAGTTAAAAATTTATTACATTATATTAATATTTTAATTTAATTTAATTTAATTTTAATTTTTATGTTATTTGACTAAGTCAAAATGTTAAACATTACATTACAACAACTCTTCCATACTTAAGACATGTGGACAAATAATTAAATATGCATAGCATATTTTTTCTTTTTTATTATAGCCCGCATTGTTTTTCTATTTAGAAAATATTTTATTTTTATTTTAAGAGAGATGTACATATTTACACATAGCCTTCACATTAAGTTATAGAATGACCCTCTAGGCTCAATAATTCACTAAAAAAAGTAACAGGTCACCTAGTAAAACTTAACAAATAATATAATGGTAAAGCTTAACCTTGAAACCAAACATGAAAGTAATAATGTAAACATTGATCACTAACAAAACTTAATATCGACCAACCTAGATCCATCTTAACTCCGGATATATTGAGTGCCAAGAGGGATCAAATCTCTCGAGGTGCAAACCTACTTTTTGAGTCAAAAACTTCCTATTTTTTGAGTAAAAAACTTGAGGAAAGGTTTACACCTCGAGAGATTTGATCCCTCATGGCACATGATAGATCCAGAGTTAAGATGGATCTAGGTTGGTTTCATGGATCCAGAGTTAAGATGGATCTAGGCATCCGAAGTTAAGATGGATCTAGGCTGGTTTCATAGATCCGGAGTTAAGATGGATCTAGTATGGTTACATAGATCCAGAGTTAAGATGGATCTAGGTTGGTTTCATGGATCCAGAGTTAAGATGGATCTAGGCTTCCGAAGTTAAGATGGATCTAGGCTGGTTTCATAGATCCGGAGTTAAGATGGATCTAGTATGGTTACATAGATCCAGAGTTAAGATGGATCTAGGTTGGTTTTAGTAGTCTGCCACCAAAGAAAATCTAACCAACAGATGATTGATTTTATGAATAATATGTAAAATCATCTAATAATAATATAATAATTTTAAATATGCTAAATATGTATCAGATTAATATGGTCATTTTAATTTTAAATTTGCTTAGTTACATGAGTTTGTTGAGATGATAAATATTGTGAATAACTTTAATGATGAAAAATGATGAAACAAGAATTTTGAATGTAAAGTGATAATGTAATAATGTTGAATCCTCTCTCTCACATCCTCTATCTCTCTCTCTCTCTTCACCCTCCAACTCTGTTACTATATCCTTCCCTCTCTCCTTCTCTCCCCCATTTTCTCCATATTTCCTTCTTTGTCTCTTTATCTCACCCCCAAACATACACAGTCTCTCGCCATCTCTCTCTTGTCACTCTCTCTGTCTCTCCACTTCTCACTCTCTATGTATTTCTTCTTCCCTCCCTCTCTCCTCCTCTCTCTCAAGTGCGCTCTCTCGTACTTCCTCTCTCTCCCTTTCTCTCCTACCTCCCTCTCTCTTCCCCCATCACTCTCCTCCTATCTCTCAAGCATTGTCTCTAGTTCTTCCTCTCTCTCCCTCCCCCTCTCTCTCCCTCTCTCTCTCTCTCTTTTCCCTCCAATCCTCTCTCTTTCTCTCTCTCTCCCTTCCCTCCAATCCTCTCTCTTCCCCCATCGCACTCTCTCTCTCTCTCCAACTCTGTTACTATATCCCTCCCTCTCTCCTTCTCTTTACCTCTCTTTCTTTATCTATTTATCTCACCCCTAAACATACTCTCTCTCTCCATCTCTCCCTTGTCACTCTCTCTCTCTCCACTTCTCACTCTCTATGTCTTTATTCTTCCCTCCCTCTCTCCTCCTCTCTTGCAATTCCTCTCTCTCATCCTTCCTCTCTCTCCCTTTCTCTCCTACCTTCCTCTCTCTTCCCCCGTCTCTCTCTCTCTCTCTCTCTCCGCCCTTCAATCCTCTCACTATCTCCCTCCCTCTCTCCTTCTCTCTCTCAGCCTCCATTTTTGTGTCTCCCTCTCCCTCTCTTAACCTTCTCTACATCTCTCACTCATCTCCCTCTCTCTCTTCATTACTCCTCTCCCCTATCCTTAAGTTTATCTCCATCTTTCCCTTGTCACTCCCCCTATCCATGCACCTCTATCACTCGATGTCTTTGTTCTTCCCTCCCATATATATCTAGAGTTAATATATATGGTGATATATTAATATATATTAAAATATAACAAATTTAATATTGTATTAATCCAAATTTATTAAATTTAATAATATTAATATTATAATATATTAATATGAATATTAGATTTAATAATAATAATCTTTTAATATTAATATTAGGGTTACTAATGTTTTTTTAATGTTATTAATAATAATTTAGCCCATGGTATTTGGGCCATATGAGTGACCTAAATAAAACCCATTTTTTGAGTGTTAGTAAGTATAAAGAGGTTTATGGAGTAAATATAAAAAGAGGTTTTATTTATTTACCATACCTCTAGTTTATTTATATTTATATTTATTTATCATATCTCTTTTATTTACCATGGTATTTGGCCCATAGGCTTGGTATATAATTAGATTGATTTTTAAATAGGGCCGACATTATATTAAAAATGTTAAAGGTTAAACATTACGTTTACATTTACATTTACACGTTTACCTTTTTATGTGAGATCTACCTCCATACTAGGTTGTTTACATTTACATTTACGTTTTTATGTGAGATCTACCCAAAACTACACTGTAGAGCACCTCTTGGTACAATAATATAATAATATAACTGTAAAGCTAAACTTAAAACCAAACATAAAAGTAACCATATAAACATTGATCGGTAACAAAACTTAATATCAATGTGCTTTGAGAACAAAAGGTGACGCATTGAGTACCTAAGCAACCATGGTAGCAAACTAGGATAATTTTCATGGTTGATGGGAGATAATTCCCAAAATTTGATAGAGATAATTTGCAGATCATGTTTATATTTTTCATGTTCCATTTAGATAAATAGTATGTCACTTTGGTAATTAACATATTTCTACTAAATCCCTATATTGAATATGCCTAATATCCCCATCTACATCAAGTGACGTGATAAATTTTAATATGGGAATTACCTTACATACATATATATATAGAATTACCTTGGCTGCATATGGAGTTATTTTTAGTGATATGCATGTTATGTCTATTGGATATGGTAATTATCAAATCATAATGTTACATATATTTTTTTATGCTAATGTTACATATATTTTTTTATGCTACTTATCTTGTTATAACATATATCTTTTTATGCCACTTATGTGGGTGTAATATAAAGTTTTTATATTAGTTATTTCAGTGTAATATATAGTTATTTTGGTGCAATAAAGTTTTTATATTAGTTATCTTAGATTAATATATAGTTATTTTAGTGCAATATAAAAGTTTGAGTTAGTGAAGTGGTTAAATAGGCTTCTTCACTTTTATGTTTTCATTTCTGTTTCTATAGTTTACACTAAACATTTTGTTGCTTTAATTTTTTAGGTTCAACGTGAGGTATTTACTTAAACAAATAAGCATTACATAAACATAAAACTTTAGAGATACTCTAACTCGTTTACAAACTCGAACAAATTGGAACATTAATTTCTTTATTATCTCCAACGGTATTTACTTAAACAAATAAGCATTACATAAACATAAAACTTTAGAGATATTCTAACTCGTTTACAAACTCGAACAAATTGGAACATTAATTTCTTTATTATCTCCAAGTCTCCATTATTTACCACACCCAACTTGTCTCTACATAGCATAAACTTATGTTTTTCTAAAACTTTAGTAAACATTTGTGCCACATTATCATTTGTATTACAATATATCAAATTTATTTCTTTTGAATACATACAAAATGATGTTGTGTGTCAATGTGCTTTGATGTTGAATGACAGACTCAGTTGTTTGACACTTTGATAGAGCTCTCATTGTCACACGATGATTGTTACTCCTTCATATTTTTCTCCCATGTCTTCAAGAATTCTTCTTAGCCATATCCCTTCATAGGTTTCACTGCATAACACCTTCTACTCAACTTTAGTGGAAAAAAAAGAAGCAATGGGTTGTTTCTTATTTCTCCATGACAGTCATTTAGATTTCCTACCCAATCATAATATGAATAACCTATCAAATCAACATTCAAATCATTAATATACTCAATACCAAAATTTTCAGTCTCCTTCAAATATCAAAGAGTCTCTCGATTGCCTTCTAGTGGCTTTCATGTGGCTTAGCCATCAAATTGCTAATTATGCTAACTGAATATGAAATGTGTGGCCTAGTTGTAGTTAATTAATTCAAACTCCCCACTAAGTCTCTATACAATGTGTCATTCACTTCTTTTTTTTCTTCATCATTCACAAATTTAACATTATGTTCTAGTGTTGTAGTTACTGCTTTACATACATTCATGTTGAATCTCCTCATTAATTCATGTTTGTATTTACTTTGTGTGATCAAAACTCTACCATTATCTCTCCAAAATTTAAGGCCTAAATAGTAATGAAATTCTCCAAGATCGTTCATTTCAAATTCCTACGACAAACATTTTTGTATATTTCCAATTAACCTAGTATCACTCTGTTGGAGTCCATTTTTTTTTTTATGTTTAATTTTGTTAAGTGTGGACCTACACATGAGGATTGAGGAGCACATAAAAGATGGATGGCATGTAGCATAGGGATGGTGCAGGAGGTAAGGCGTGGTGCAAGTGGACGTTGCACAGGAAGGAGATAATGGTGCCTGATGAAGGCACATACAAGGAAATATTGAAAATTTGGATTTTGTAGTAGGATGAAGCTGACAAAGGGTGTCATGGTAGGTAGGGGGCTAGAGATATTTTGCAGGAGAAGGAGAAAGGGTGGAGTGGAGCAGTTTGGAGGGAAGATATTTTGAAGGACCATTATTACACATGTGTCAGCTCAAGGATGGGATTAGGAAATATCCCAACGGTTCGTAAGATAGCTGGAGAAATCAGTCAGAGAGAAGATTCGAAGGGCTTTCAAGTGACGATAATAGGAGTTGTTGAAGATAGAATGTGAGATGCGTGAGAAAATGAAGGAGAAAGTAGAAGTGTGGGACTTGTTCCTAGTTATGTGATGCCTGAGTTTGTATGTCTTTAGTCATAGGTGTGTATGTTAGAGTTTGTAGCTATTGAGCAACCTGATTGTAATATTCATGCATATCTCCATCTATGGGTTTTACATTATGAGTTTTATTCATGTTTCTACATGGAATATAATTGAAAGGTTGGTGAGCATGTTTTTCCGATGAATGTAACTCACCACATATCAGCTTTTTTATTTATGCTAATATAACCCAAAGGATGGATGAGTTGCCCCCTATGTTTCATATCGATGTTTGATTGTATAATGTTGTTTATGCGTACTTGATGTATTTATGTTAAAGGGTTTTATAATAGTTTTGAATACGCATGAATATGTTTAATGGTCTAGATGTTTATAATGGGGTTAATGTTAATAAATAATGTTGGTTGTGTGTAAAAGGAATTAATTTTGGATAAGTGTTAATATAACCTTTAATGGTTGAAACTGTAACTTCTTGTGACATCTTGCAAGTTGTCGGTTGTGATTGGTGTTCTTCTTGGTGAGTTGAGGGGCTTAAAACAATGCACAATGTGCAGTATTAGAGTGATGGTAAAGTTCCTTTCAGTGGGAGTCCAGTGTCATAGGTCATAGACAGTCCTATCAAACCATAAAAACCTAGTTCCGATAGTCACCCATTAACATCTCAAGTGATACTTCAACCACTTCATGGGTGTTGCTGAAATGGCCAATGCTGAGTGGGTTTTTGTTGGCCACTGCATAATAAATCTTGCATTTGTCAGAATCCTGTGTGCCAAAAAATGGTTCTGTTGTCGAGACTAGGATGGTTGTGTGACATGTTTGTCTTGTAGGAATGTGGAAGCCATGGAATCCAACCCAAAAAGAGATTACCATGTGGCTTAAATTGAAGGAGCACGAGTTTGTAGCAAAGGAAATTGACAATAGGAAGTAGAGCATGGAGAAATGGTTACACAAATACATGTATACTAATTTCCATGATGTTTTCTTTGCAGAGTTCCCAAATATTCTAACATAGTGGATCCAATAGTTAACGGAAAATAACCCAACATATGTCCATGATGGGCCAAGGAAGTGGACACCAAAGGAATTATGCCAAATCCAAGTGGTAGGCAATAAAACCTCTTTTGTTGTTGATTTCTAATTTTAAAGCGTGTTGGAAGGATACATTGTTGAATTTGCAGTGGAAGCGACAATGGCATATACTACAGTGGAGCATAAAATTTTTAAGGGACTGAGAGGCATGTTCATAAGTTCAATATCATTACTTATTAATATGTTTTTATATGACCATTGAGTTCAACCCTTGGAATTTGATAACATTAGCAGCTAAGTCATCTGTGCACAAGGGGAAGTGGGGGAGAACCAGGAGATGGTATGAGGAAAAGGGAAGGAGAAGAGGTAGAAGAATGCAGTGGAAGCTAACATTGGGGCCAGAACTACGTGTAGGAAGGAGAAGGGATAGGATGTAGTAAGAGAGTTACGAGGATGACACTTTGAGGAGTGGAAAGAGGTTTCAACGAGGTAACACAAGAGGAGGTAGATATCAAAACTATGCATAACATAACCCGTGAGACATACAAAGAGCTTAAAATTTTATTGTAATCCTCTTTTCTAGAGTGTTGTGGAATCCTTTAGTGACTTGCCTACACCCCTAAAAAAATTCTAGTTCAAATAGGATTTCAATTTTCTTTGCTAACCATCATAAGGCAATTGCTTGTCTTTTACTTTTGAAAATTTGCATCAAAACAGAGTTTAACCAGGAGGAAAGTAAGTGGCCCTAATCCACATATTTTTTCAATTTGTTTTTCTCATTTCAAAACTCACATCACACTTGGCTTAATTAGGGGGAAAGTTAGTGGCCTTAAATCCGCACATCTTTTTTGATAACCAAAGATTTTATTTCATTACGATTACTATCTGGACCAAGGCTTGGTTTTAATAAAGAAAGATAGTAGCCCTTGCTTCTCTTGTGTCCTTGTGGTGAACTTGTCGTTGCATCTAAAATCTTTCTCAAAGCACTAGGCTTCCATCTCCCTATATGTTCATATAGTGTAATTAGGAAGAATGTAAGTGACCCATTATCCATACATCCTTTATTTCCTTGCATGGAACAAGCATAACATAGTGTAATTATGGGAGTTGTAAAGAATCACCATATATCCACATCACTTCACACTTTGTATGCTCACAATTTCACTTGCACACACTTACACTTCACACACTAAGCTAACTTAAACTTTGTATAAAGAGTATCCTTCTTTTGGAAACTTTGTACTTAGTTTATTTTAGCCTATTTTTTCACATCCTAAGTGAAGAAAAGACTCTCTAAAAGAAATCTTAACTTGAACACATTAAATTCCCAATAAGGGCCACAAGATAATTTATAGTTCAGGTTAGGACCGCAGGGGTAGGAAGCACAAAAGACATCGTGGTTATTTTACATTTTGAAACATATAAGTTGTAATCTAGGGAGATTAAAATCATGCATCATCTAGTGACAAATATGATATATGAGGAGAAACCTGTGAAGGTGGTAAGGCCTATGTGGTCAACTATCACATACCTTCATGTTGTCTCCCAAAATATGGAAGGGGTATTGCGTCCAAAACTGACAACTGGAAACTGAGATTCACTCATTCCTACTGGACGTAGGTAACTTAGTTGCCAAAATTTAGGGCATCTTTCCCTATAGGTTTAGGTGTAGGGGCACTGAGACCAGAGGTTATTTTGGTAAGGCTATTGGAAAAGTCACAAGTTATTTTGGAACATAGCCCTACTGCCTCCCCATTATAATCCTCTTTTACCTTGGTTGGTTCTTGGTTGTTGGAAATGTTGCCAGTACTTTCAAGACATGGCCCCAACATCCCGCTACAAAATATTCTAAGGCACAGTTACTATTTGAGAAGATGAGACATTTAGGTCTTTATAGGATTTTTATCATACACAAAAACCTCACAAAATGTTTTTTGCTTATCGTTTCAGATATTAGTTTGATAAAGGGAAAATTAACCATTTTTTTTCATTCTTTTTATGTATGTGATTCATTTTTTATTTTATTTTTTATGTATGTGATTTTTATTTTTATTTTAATTTGAGCTACTAAACAATAGGGAAGTCCCTATTTCCTTGCGAAATTCCCAAGGAATGATCTCCTTATGCAACAATTGTAATCTCAAGTAGTATACAACTCATGTTACACTAGCCTTAACTCCTCCACCTCAGCTAAGCAATTTGAATTCCATGCATGCATGAGCTATTTTGGGTTGATTGATTAGTTAACAGACAAATCTTTGAGTTAGACTATTGTCCCACTACAAAACCGATCTTCAATTGACTCTATCAATAGTGAGAGGCCAGTTACCTAAATACAACCGAAAATAATTAGACTAGATTGCTAAATTTTAGAAATCAACACAAGCATGACTAAACTCCAAGTGCCTACCTTGAATTTACTGAGCTAACTCAGTGACAAGAGCCATGTCACACTAGTTAATTATCTCCATTAGGTGAATGTTTAGGTCTAAAATGGGCCTCCTAAGGAAATTATAAAATAATAGTGGAAATAATAAAATAATATTAGATTACACCATCAAATTTTAGAGGGAAAAAAGAAAAAAAACTATTTTTTCAACTCGTATTTTCAACTTATCTCCCTATGGGTTTAATCAAATTTCGAGCAAAAGCACTCGTTGGATGCAAAATTTGATTCCTCATCCAAGGAGTGCCCATGTTTCATACTTTCAATGGACCCTCCTACACAAAAAAGGAGAAATACATGAAAAACATGAGTGCAATCATGCTTTTTCATGTATTTCCCATTTTTCGTGTAGCAGGGTCCATCGAAAGTATGCAACATGGGTACTCCTTGGATAAGAAATTAATTTTTTCATCCAACGAGTACTCCCGCTTGAAATTTGAGTAAAACCTTACGGACATATGTTGAAAATACGAGTTGAAAAAGTAGTTTTATTATTTTATTATTTTTATTTTTTTACTCAAAAAATGGTGAATCATCCCCCATGGTGAACATCATAATCTTCAATCCTATTGGTTCTTATAAAGTTTATTTTGGTTGTACATTTTTCTTAGGAGGCCCATTTTAGACCTCAAAATTCCCCTAATTCAAGTTGTCCTGCTGATGTGGAAATTCAATTTACTCAATTTGAATAAGACTAAAGTCAAATTGAGCCTTTCTTGCTACATTTTTTTTTTTTTTATCTAGGATAATCAGTAACTGGTGAGAGTTATCTTGAATAGACCCAGGATCAAATCCAACTGGCCTTTCTTGCTACATTTTTTAACACCCTCCTTCTATTTTTTTGTTGGGCCTTTGTCCTAAGGAGTTGAAGTGACCAGATTACCATCCATCGACCGTGGAATTTACATAATAGTGCCACATTTTGATGGTCAAGTGTACTTTGTGCCAAAAAAGGAATGAAGACTAATATAAAGAGTGTTGTGAGAACAATAGTTGACAACAATGTTTAGATGAGAAGATGAAGGAGGTCTAATGAAGGATGGTTCTGGCTAAGGGCTCTGCCAAATTATTTGCCACCAATCGGTGAGGTTGTGCACTATCATATTTCTTTGTCTCAATGTTTTCTTTTCAATGACCATTGTTGCTCCTTGTTTTGGAATTTTCTTAGTCTAAAATTGTAATGCCTCAACCCTCTACACATTGTTCCATTGTCCATTCTCGGTGTTTCGTTCCCTCTCCTTGTAATGATCGCTCAAGCTCTGTTCAATGAACATTTCATCTATAAGTTTTTGCGACCTGCATTCCTCGTCAGGCCTATCTGGGAATGCAAATTAGTTATAAATGTGAGGGAGTTGCACGGGGGCTTCACTCAATGAACCTCTTACATATCACATGCGTTCTTGGAATATAAAACAATACCCTTAATTTAACTATATATTGGAAAATTCCTCTAAAAATCACATTATTTAACCCCCTACCAATATGAACCCAATACATCTTCCCAATTTAAAAACCCCTACTTTCACTAGATATTGTAGATATCCATTTTTTTATTAGCATTTTTTATACCCCTTTATGTTTTTTCATTAATTTTGGGCTCCATTTTTTATACCTTAAAATATAAAAACCCTCTACCCCCTATATACCCCCCAATATGTTATGTCATTTTTTCCTCAATAAATATCCCCCAATATGAACCCACATGTTATGGCATTGCTCCCGCAGTGAAGGCCCCTGTGGGGAGTTGCAGTCATTTTCAACCATAACTATCTCAAATTTTCATTGGAAGTTGCATTTTCTTTCTTTGTGAAGAGGTTTCTATCCAGAGTGATCCAACATGCCACTCAGTTATTTCTAATGACCATAAAAACCTAAATTATCTCTATTTTCATTCGTGTGTATATAAAGAGTTGTGAAAAGGAGCTATGAAGTTTGTGTAGTTTTGGAAGGTTTATATTTTATCCTTCTCATGCCTTATTCAAATATCTTGTTTATTTTGTCATTTTTATAATAATCTCTAGAAATATGTGACTCTTATACAAATATGATGCTATCTTGTGTGGAGAAGGTGTGACCACAATAGCACCAATGTGGATACAATTGTGGCACTATATATAAGACTCATTATCGCTGTCACTTTCCTAGTTATTGTTGTGTTCGGTGTTGAACTCCTGTAAGGCGTTAAAGTATACATAAGTTATACCCTTACTCCAATCTTGTATGGTTTCCCCGTTGATTCATACCTTGGTGCAAATTAGAATTGGAGCATCTTCTAATATCTTTGAAAATAAGTTAAATAAGTGCATTTTCAATTGAACCTCACATTCCTCATTTACAGAGTTTGCTTTATTGAAAAAATGAGAATACTTTATGGAGTATTAGAGTTACTAAATACTCGAATACATTCTATTATTGACAATACAGTCATGATTGACAAAACCATTGTCAAAGACATTCAAATATGTTTGGAAAATGCACATGACAAGATTAATGTTTTTAAACTAGAATCTCAATTATAGTGAGATGAACTTCAACAGAAGAGTTGTCATTTTGAACTAGTTTTTGTTTAGAATAATCCTCTATTTGAGTTTGAAATAGACTCCCATCAATAACCAGAAACTAATCATATCACTGAGATTGAAGTTGATTCACACCAAATTCCCAATTTAGGAGAAAGTTTTCATAAAGATGCAAAAGCTTAGTTTCCATTTCTAAGCCCATCATCAGATCTTGGGAAGAGCTTATCAACAATAAGCACAAAGATTGTCTTGGATATAACAAGGATGTGTCCTTTCATATTCCATATTACTCAAAACCCAATAAATTTGAGGGTGTTGGATTTCTTCAAGATAACTCATCTTCACCTACTTCTCATCCTCCAGATTCACCACAACTTGTTAAGTTCTAATAATATAATCGATTTGGCCATGTGAAATATCATTGTTTTTATGTTCACCTGTGTGATAATTGTCATAGAAACTCATCATTCAAACAGATACTTTAGAAACAAGCCTCTTGTAAGAACAAATATTCACCTTGGATGGATCACTTCTTGGCAATTGGCTTCAACAACCAATAATATATTTCAGTCATACGAAAGAATTTGTCTTGAGTCTTGACATGTATTGTAGTTGATATTACTTAATCTTCTCACCTTGTATATAAAAGGGGGGGAATTGATGGCCATCTATATTGAAAAATGTAACTAGGTTTGGTCTTCATAATGTCTCATGTAATCATGATTTTGGGCATTTGATGTAAAGAGAAAAATAAAATTTATTATTATTATTTTTTAGCATGGGTTTCATGCTCAAGGTCATTTTATTTATAGGTCAAGGACCCATTGAGTGCTTATAGGGATTTTTCATAAAGTCTAGGAGTCAAAGAAGTCCTTGTCATGTAAATACCCTATTGGGCATGTTGTATCATGTAAAAGAAATTTATTTGGAGTCAAAAGGATCAATTGTCCTCCTCCAATACCAAGTCAACTTAGCTGTGACAAGTCAGCCTCGTAATGAAAATTTGGCTCTAAGGAAAGGCTATATATACAAGATATTCAACCTCATTGAGAGAGAATCCAAAAAGTTCATTGAAGAATAAGAAAGACAAGGGATAACTAGCAAAGGAAAGGTTAGTATAGACGTAGAAAAAGGAAGACAATTATTGAAAGGGTTCTTAGAGCAAAAGGAAACCCGAGTAAGGTTTCTTGATGGAGTGGCTATCATTTAATTGCAGAGGGTTGGATAGCCTTGCTAAAAAACTAATCCTCAGAAGATTAATTGTGTTTGAAAGATTGGATGTTATTTATCTTCAAGAGACATTAGGGATTAGTGACCAAATTGTTTCTCTATTAGAAGCTATGATTTTGGGGTGGACATTCCACGACTTAGATGTGAGAGGATGATCAGGTAGTATTTCTATGGGTATAAATGGCAGAACGATGAAGTTACTGAATATCTGGGGGTGGGAGGGCGCTCTAATGGCAGACATATTCTCGAAGGAATTAGGCCTTGATATCCAGATTGTCAACATATATGGGCCTTGTCACAATCGTATGGTTTACTGGGAAGATACCTTGGGTTGATCCTTCATGGAAGTTGAGAATTTAATATTTGGGGGAGATTTAAATTTCTCATTAGCACATGTTGAATCCTGGGGTCACAATGCACAAGTGGACTTGCTCATTGATTTATTTGAAAAAATCGTGGAAAATAATAGACTCATTGATATAGAAGTTTCTCAAACTCAACCTAACTGGAGAAATCGTAGAACTAGAAGTGCTATGTTAGCAAGACATCTAGATAGATTCCTTATCAAGGAATCTCTGATGGATAATATTTACTCGATTAGGCAGTGGATGGGCTCGGGGGGTATATCAAATCACTCTCCTGTCTTCTTGGAAATCGTTGAAATTATCCCTAAGTCGCATGCCCTATTCTAATTTAATGTGAATTGGTTAAGAGATGAGGAATTCCATAGGATCGTCAAAGAAGTGTTTAGGTCTGGTCCCTCAATGAGGATAGGTCTCCATCAGAGAACCTAGCTCAAAATATTTTTTGTCTTAAAAAGAGGATGATCGAATGGAAAAAGGCAAAGAAAATAAAATAGGAGGAGTCTCTCTATAGAATATAAGCAGAATTAACCAGGTTAGAGGACCCTGATAGTGGAGGATTTGATTCCCCAGAATCAAAACTGTATATGACACAATTAGAGGAAGACAAGATCAAGTTATTAAAGGAGAAGTAAGAATCATGGAGACATAATAGAAGAGCTATATGGATGTAAGTGGGAGACGTGGGAGACGACAATACAAAATTCTCCCAGCAATATGCAAGAGGGTGAAAAGCTATCAATAGTATATGGTCTCTCGAGGATGAGGCTGAAAATACATCTCAGACTTTTAGGAGCTTAGCAAATCTTGTTATAAATCATTTTGGAAAAATTTTCAAAGCTCAACAGGAGGCACCACTAGTGGAAATTATTAAGGTGGATAGTTTATTCCCTCGTTTTTTTAATGAGGAAGAAAATGAAAGCTTGAATACACCTGCAATAATGGGAGAGCTAGAGTTCATTTTGAAGTGGTTCAAAAAAGACAAGAGTCCCAGTTCAGATGGGTGGCAGATGGAATTTCATCTTACTTTCTTTAATTTGATTGGACAATAGTTTCTAAGGGTTATTGAAGATTGCAGATTGAATGGGAGAATGTATGATGCCTTTAATGCTACATTCATTGCCTTAATCCCCATATCTGATAAGCCTGATAGCTTCAATGATTTTCGGCCTGTATCATTGTGTAATTGCATATATAAAATCATAGACAAAATCATTGCCAACAAAATTAAGCCTATCTTATCTCAGCACATATCCATGGAACAATTTCCATTTTTGGAAAATCAACAGATCCACGAAGCCATTGATATTGCACAGGAAGGCCTCCACTCCACAAAAGTAAATAATTTGAAAGGCATGAACTTGAAAATTGATTTATCTAAATCATACAATAGGACGATTGTACATTCAGATGTTATTGACTCACATAGGCTTTTATAATGATTTTGTAAATTGGATAATGTGTTGTATAACGTCTGTTTCTTATAGAATACTTATCAATGGATCGACAACGATTTGTTTCCATCTTGAGCATGGAATTTCGCAAGGATGCACGTTATCTCCCTTACTATTCCTTTTGGTCATGGAAGGTCTGAGTAGATTGTTGACAAATGAAAGGAATCAAGGAAGATTTAAAGGGGTGAAAATTGTTGCAAATACAATCTTATCTCATTTACTATTCATTGATGATGTCCTCATCTTTCTGAGAGGGGCTATTAGCTATACAGTTGTGCTCAACAATATTCTAAAAAAAAAATTGTAAGGCTACAGGGATGGAGACTAATCAGGAAAAATACACTTTATCAGCATTGAGATGTTCTCAGTTCTAACTAAACTATGCTATACAAAGATTTCCCTACAGACAGATGGCTTTTGATGATTGGCTCTAGTATCTTGGATTTCGCCTTAAACCAAACAACTATAAAATTGTAGACTTGACAAGGCTGGTAGCTAAGGTGGAAAGTAGAATAAATGTCTAGCATCATCGATGACTCTCTAGGTCCGGTAGAGTGGTTCTTATTAAGTCTATTTTGGAGGTCATCCCTGTATATTGTACATCTTTATCATGGATTCCAAAGGCTATTCCCCACAAAATTCAACAGATTTGTTGTAGATTTCTTTGGCGAGGAAAAAAGGAAGGTAGAAGTTTTTCAGGATAACCTTATAACCCAGAATTGGGATTTTTTCAGACACAAATGGATTTTCTGGTTCCATCTCCATCATCATTACAGTTTCTGGAGAGTTGCAGAAACCCTAGCTTGCTGGAAGAAAGGGATACAAAAAACCCTAATAGAGATGGAAAAGAAGGGGTTTTGGTGAATTACGATGGTCAGGATTCCTCTGGGCTCCAGTAAACTGTAGGTATTTCCCCATGGTGGAGGGTCGAAGCTGTTTCGATAACACACGGGTTAGGGGCTTCTTCTTTGGCCCAAACCTCTGGTTGCTTTGTTGGAATCTCTATTAGTGCATGAGACCACTGTTGGTCGAAAGCTAGGGTTTGTGAAACTGAAGGTTATCCATGAAAGGGTTCATGAAGTGTGGAGGAAGGATTACCAAGGACATAAGAGAAGAAATCTAAATACACCTAAGTAATGGAAGAAGGGTGTCAACTAGTTCTTGGGGAAGGCATTAAATTGAACGAGGTTATGGACACGGAAAATCAAGTACTTGTGGGTAGGGTTCAAGGACGCAATTACACAACAACGTGTCTAAAGAAATGGGTTGTGGAGGTTTGGGGATAAGTCTTAGATGTTATGTCGTATGTGGTAACAATGACCAGGGGTTGGTTTGCGCTTTGTTTCAATAAAGCTGAACATGTGACATGGGTTCTAAGGAAATTTTGGCACATTGAAATGGATCTTATAATGTTGAAGAGATGGTCTCCACTATTTGACCCAGAGCGTGAACAATTGGGATTCAGACTAATTTGGGTTAGGGTGTCGAGGCTACCGCTACAATTTTAGACAAAAGATGTATTCATAAGAATTGGGGATTATTTGGGGATATTTTTAGACTACGATAAATCCTTTGTTGAGATGGGGAAGATGTCATTTGCATGAATACTGGTTCACCTTGAGACTAGGGAGGGCTTGGTGGAAAGCCTACAACTACAATGGTGGGGTTTCTCCAAATTGAAGAAGGTGGATTATGAGGGGTCTTGTTTAGATGCAGGAAGTGTCATGAAGTTCAACACATTTTCAAAGAATTCCCTCTACTTAACAAGGATAGGATAGAGGAGGATAAATCAGGTGGGATGGAAGGTGGTCCAAAATCTATGGTACAAGAGCATTCAAAGGATTCGCTCCACCAGAATATAGGGGTGGAGAATATCGATGGAATAAAATCACAAGATCCTTGTCCGACACCTTCGATGATTACCCGTTCGCGTGCTTCATCAACTGTGCCTATTCCAGGTACCTTTCTTCATTTCCCATCCCCGTATTCTAATAAATCCTTAAATCCATATTTATTCTCTTCAGTTACATGTCCTGCTATGAATGAAGGGGTGGTATCATCATACATTTTAAAATTTGTTGCTTGTCCTATGGCTTCGGTCCCTATAAGTTGTTTGACTCCTTTCCTAGTTGTGCTTGCTTTGTCCCTCGCTTCTAATTCTTCAATGAAGGAATTATCATTGGAGTCATGTGCTAGTCATAGATATAACTTGTGTTCATTAGCCAAGTAGCCCATAGGAGACGAAGGGGTATAGGTATCCCATCGTCTCATAAGAGTTCCAAAGCTTGTAGAGCTAAACAACCTTTATATCTAAATCCATTCATAAGGATAGTATAGACGTAGAAAAAGGAAGAAAATTATCAATTGAAAGGGTTCTTAGAGAAAAAGGAAACCCGAGTAAGGTTTCTCGATGGAGTGGCTATCATTTAATTGCAGAGGGTTGGCTAGCCTTGCTAAAAAAGTAACCCTCAGAAGATTAATTATTTTTGAAAGATTGGATGTTATTTTTCTTCAAGAGACATTAGGGATTAGTGACCAAATTGTTTCTCTATTAGAAGCTATGATTATGGGGTGGACATTCCACACCTTAGATGTGAAAGGACGATCGGGTAGTATTTCTATGGGTATAAATGGTAGAATGATGAAGTCACTGAATATCTGCGGGTGGGAGGGCGCTCTAATGGCAGACATATTCTCGAAGGAATTAGGCCTTGATATCCAGATTGTCAACATATATGGGCCTTGTCACAATCATATGGTTTACTGGGAAGATATCTTGGGTTGATCTTTCATGCAAGTTGAGAATTTAATATTAGGGGGAGATTTAAATTTATCATTAACACATGTTGAATCCTGGGGTCACAATGCACAAGTGGACTCGCTCATAGATTTATTTGAAAAAATCATGGAAAATAATAGACTCATTGGTATAGAAGTTGCTCAAACTCAACCTAACTGGAGAAATTGTAGAACCAAAAGTGTTATTTTAGCAAGATGTCTAGATAGATTCCTTATTAAGGAATATCTGATGGATAATATTAACTCGATTAGGCAGTGGGTGGGCTCGGGGGGTATATCAGATCACTCTCCTATCTTCTTGGAAATCACTGAAATTATACCTAAGTCACATGCCCTATTCTAATTTAATGTGACTTGGTTAAGAGATGAGGAATTCCACAAGATCGTCAAAGAAGTGTGAGGTCTGGTCCCTCGATGAGGATAGGTCTCCATCAGAGAACCTGGCTCAAAATATTTTTCGTCTTAAAAAGAGAATGATCGAATGGGAAAAAGGCAAAGAAAATAAAATAGGAGGAGTCTCTCTATAGAATATAAGCAGAATTAACTAGGTTAGAGGACCATGATAGTGGAGGATTTGATTCCCCAGAATCCAAACTATATATGACACAATTAGAGGAAGACAAGATCAAGCTATTAAAGGATAAGTAAGAATCATGGAGACATAATAGAAGAGCTATATGGATGTAAGTGGGAGATGTGGGAGACGACAATACAAAATTCTTCCATCAATATGCAAGAGGGTGGAAAGCTATCAATACTATATGGTCTCTAGAGGATGAGGCTAAAAATACATCTCAGACTTTTAGGAGCTTAATAAATCTTGGTATACATCATTTTGGAATTTTTTTCAAAGCTCAACAGGAGGCACCAATAGTGGAAATTATTAAGGTGCCTAGTTTATTCCGTCTTTTTTTTAATGAGGAAGAAAATGAAAGCCAGAATACACCTGTAATGATGGGAAAGCTAGAGTTCGTTCTGAAGTGGTTCAAAAGATACAAGAGTCCCAGTTCAGATGGGTGGCCAATGGAATTTTATCTTACTTTCTTTAATTTGATTGGACAATAGTTTCTAAGGGTTATTGAAGATTGCAGATTGAATGGGAGAATGTATGATGCCTTTAATGCTACATTCATTACCTTAATCCCCATATCTGATAAGCCTGATAGCTTCAATGATTTTAGGCCTATATCATTGTGTAATTGCAAATATAAAATCATAGACAAAATCATTGCCAACAAAATTAAGCCTATCTTATCTCAACACATATCCATGGAACAATTTCCATTTTTGGAAAATCGACAGATCCACGAAGCCATTGATATTGCATGGGAAGTCCTCCACTCCATAAAAGTAAATAATTTGAAAGGCATGAACTTGAAAATTGATTTATCTAAATCATACAATAGGACGATTTGGTTGTACATTCAGATGTTATTGACTCACATAGGCTTTTATAATGATTTTGTAAATTGGATAATATGTTGTATAACATCTGTTTCTTATAGAATACTTATCAATGGATCGACAACGATTCTTTTCCATCTTGAGCGTGGACTTTCGCAAGGATTCACGTTATCGCCCTTACTAATCCTTTTGGTCATGGAAGGTCTGAGTAGACTTTTGACAAATGAAAGGAATCAAGGGAGATTTAAAGGGGTGAAAATTGTTGCAAATACAATCTTATCTCATTTACTATTCATTGATGATGTCCTCATACTTTTGAGAGGGGCTATTAGCTATACAATTGTGCTCAACAATATTCTAAAAGAAAATTGTAAGGCTACAGGGATGGAGATTAATCAGGAAAAATCCACTTTATCAGCATCGAGATGTTCTCAGTTCTAACTAAACTATGTTATACAAAGATTTCCCTACAGACCGATGGCTTTTGACAATTGGCTCTAGTATCTTGGATTTTGCCTTAAACCAAACAACTATAAAATTGTAGACTCGACATGGCTGGTAGCTAATGTGGAAAGTAAAATAAATGTCTGGCATCATCGATGAATCTCCAGGTCCGGTAGAGTGTTCTTATTAAGTCTATTTTGGAGGTCATTCCTGTATATTGGATGTCCTTATCATGGATTCCAAAGGCTATTCTCCACAAAATTCAACAGATCTATTGTAGATTTCTTTGGTGAGGAAAAAAGGAAGGTAGACCTTTTTCTTGGGTTATCTAGGGTCAAATTGCCCTACCCAAAAAATGGGGTGGTTGGGGGATGAAAAACCTCTCTTGTTTTTCAAAATCATTGGTTGCTAAAATGGAGTGGCAATTAATCACCTCAAATAGTTTATGGACATGGGTGGTTACACATAAATATATTAACCCTCTTTAGGTTGAGGACTAGATCAGACTTCCTGATTGTAATAGAACAAATGTCTCTTCAATCTGGTGTGTTGTTTTAAACTCCTTTGAATATATCAGAGCAGGATTGGCTTGGAGAGTGGGGACAGGGGAGCGAGTTCACATTGGTTTGGATGCTTGGTCGGGAAGTGGTAATGTACACATACTTCCCCCTGACCTAAAACAGTTCCTAGAGGAGGTCGGTTATTAGACATTGAATCAAATTGATGATGCAAAGAATACTATGCTTGTTGGTCAAAAATGGAAATTTTCACAGGATCTTCAGATCTCGAAACAATGGCAACAAGACTAGGTTATTTTCTCAAATTCCCTCTCGGAAGCACATGTGAGAATACATGATAGGGAGGATGAACTTATCTAGACTCTAGCTCCTCATGGCAGATACACTCAAAAAGATGGTTACTCCTTCATTTTCGCAAAGAAGAAACCTAATAGTGTTTGGTGGTGGTAGTCACTTTGGAAGATTAAAGGACCTGAAAGAACAAAGGTGTTCATGTGGTGCATGTTGCGTAACAAAGCACCTACATGAGATAATATTCAACGTAGATATTTTCAGGGCCCAACATGGTGCATTTTATGTAAGGAAAATGAAAAATCAATAAATCATTTGTTCCTTGAATGCCCCATAACAATACAATTATGGAATCACATATATAAGATGTTAGCAATCAATATTAGGTTGCAGGGAGAGACAATTCAAAAATATTGGGAATTATGGTGGAATAGGGCTCATCCCACAAAGCTCGGGAATCTACCCCCTCTGGTATGCTCGGGAATTTGGTTAGGTAGGAACAATAACAAAAAAATCAAGATAAAGGAAATAATTAGATTATCACCTATTCCCATATAGTGGCAACATATAACTTGATCCCTGAAGATGAACATAACCAACGAAACCAAAACATAAGTACATAATTCATTGACAAATCCTTGTCGTGGGCATATTTTGATGGTTTTGCACAAATAAAAGGTTGTAGTGGAGGAGCAGTGTTGTATTTAAATGAAGATCAATATTTCAACTAAAAATAGGTTTAGGGAGGGGTACAAATAACTATGCAGACCCAAACAACCTTAGATTTCTGCTTCTTTCTTCCCTAGAGGAAGGACGTCGACAACTTCAGATTTTTGGCGATTCAAAAATTGTCATAAATTGGTTCAATCAACTGTCAAATTTCCATGTGAACACATTAATAAATCTAATGGAAGAAGTAATTATTTTAAAATCACAATTTAACTATGTGATCTGTCGTCATATCTACAGGGAAAGGAATCAGATTTCCAACAACTTATCCAAAGAAGCTGCACAACAACATTTTGGCACTTGAATGATACAAGAACAAATGGGATAGGAATTCTATCAGTACTTTCACAAGCCCTTCATTGATCTACAAATACAGGATGCAGGATCAACATGATCCCTCTCAGCTTATAGTTGGACTACTTTTTGCTTATTTTTGTTGAATATAAGATCTTATGCTTATGTACATTTTTATCTATTTTGGTTTACAACTACTTATATGCATACAACCACAGTTATATTGAACTCTATGGAGTATGTGGCAAATACGGCCACCAATTTTTGAGATATGCTCCTTTGCAAGAATTTTCAATATTTTATATAATTAAAATTATGATTTTTCCTTAGGGAAATATATATATATATATATATATATATATATATATATATATATATATATATATATATATATATATATAGATATATATATAGATATAGACACACAAAGTATAGAGTGAAATAATACTAAAAATGATACATTCATACATATAAGCAAGTAACTCTTCGAAAATTACATTTGTATATACATACAAATAATGAAAAAACCACTCTAATATCAAAATTATTAAAAATGTACACCCATAGACATACAAATAAATAATGAGAGAATGCTAAAAAAAAGTAAAATGAGAGATTCATACATATACAAGTAAAGTATTAAAAAAAATTATACATTTACAAACAAAGAAAACACCAAACAAATAAACACTTGCACAAGGAAAGAAAACACCACTTACCAGCACTCCCAATAATACATTCATACACATAATATAAGTATATATTATATTTTTTAATGCATATAAAAACAAAGATGTTAACAAATGCATTCTAACATTTAAAATACAAACAATAAAGACAATAATCTAACTCTTAAAACAATATAATCATACAAACAAACTAAAGAATCCAAATAGTACATGAATACAACCAACCTAGATCCATCTTAACTCTTGGTGTACCAAGAGCTAAGAAGGATCAAATCTATTTTCACTCTAAAAGTGGTTTGCATCTCAAGAGATTTGATCCCTTTGAGTGCTTAGTAGATCCAGATTTAAGATGGATCTAGGCTGGTTTAATTATAATTTAAATTATAATTAGTGATTTATTTTTTAGTTATGTGTAATTTGAGTGAGACATAATGTTTTCTTCATAACTATTTTTTTCTAATTTATTTTTTATTTTAAGTAATTTGACCGAGTCAAATTGTTAAAGAAGACATTATATTACAACATCTCTATCATATTGGATGGAAAGACCTCTTAAATATTTAGATTTAAGAAAGAGAGTATATTCATTGATTTGATTAATCTAGGTTGGTTATTAATTGAGTCAATATTTAAAAATGTTATAAAATTAAATTAAAATAAATTATTTATAAAATATTATATTTTTGAAATGAATTATGGTTTATAGGCATGTGGTATTAATAAGTCATAGTTATGGTTGATGGTATTGTAACAAAGTCTATTTAGAAGTTAATAATATCTATAGTACTGTGGGAGTGAATATTCATAGTTAAGAATATTATTATATTGTAATTTTATTGTAAGTATTAAATTTTTCTCAAAATTATTAATTAAATTTAAATATTGTTACAAAATCATTATTTTAATTTACATGGTAAATCAATCTTAATTTATAACTACTATTAATATATATTTAAATGCGATATATGTATTATGATTTTCTTTTAACTAAAATTTTGTTTATAATTTTATTAATAAAAACAAAATAACAATATAAAATTGAATTTAAATTTTTCTCACTTCTAACATCCAATTTCTACACCTCCCCTTACTAGAATTCACATTCTAAATATAATATATTAATCTATATTATAAAAATACATTGGTTATACAAATACATTCATATAGATAAATAAGATATCAAAATATATTTATTACATATAAAATTATAAATTTATATATAAAGCAAATAAATAAATATCTTTTTATAGATCGAGGCACATAGAGCCTTAGTTGGCAAACATCTTAGATAATATACTTACCTTCTAAATAATATAATAATATATTTAGATAGACAATATTATATAATAAATAAAAAATGTATAAAAAACAAATAAATAAGTATTTTTTATATATCGAGACACAGTTTGGCAATAATATACTTACTTTCTAAATAATATAATCATATATTTAGATAGACACTATATTATTAAAAAAAAAAAAATTAAAAAAAAAAAAAATTAAGGAATTAAAAAAATTAATAATAATATATTTAGATACTAATAAAAATAAAAAAAAATAAATAATTAAAAAAAAGTTAATAATAATATATTTAGATAAAAACTGTATTATAAAAAAAATTAAAAAATTAAAATAGATAATAAATTTTAAAAAATTAATAATATAAATAAAAGTCTTTCGGACTAATTACATGATTAGGATTTGGTCACGTTCCACCAAACCATTTGTAGGAATAAATTCTTAGCCTCGAAGTTGAATAATCAAAATTCAGAAAACTATATTCACAAAAATATTGACCAACAAATGATACGTGTCTTATTAAATTGTAGTAATTAAGAGCAAACGGTGGGTTAGAAATGGTGGCAAATAAAATAACTTTTTGTCAGTCACAAGAAAAACAAAGCTTTTAAGAAAAACAGTGACAAATCACATCTCACAAACTCAGTGCCAGCGATTCTCGAATACCCGCAGGTACACTACGATTCTGTCGAATCTCTTGGCCATGACTTCTGCTTGGCCCAAGAAGGAACCAGTGCATCTTTGTACCATGGATCCGGAATCAGTGCTCTCAAATTTATCTACACGAATTTCTCACTACAATTGCTTTTCAACACTGCCCTGGCTCTGCAAATATATGTGATCTGTGCTATGGGAATGTGCATGTTATAAATGCAATATTCTATATCCTAACTATATATGCCACATTCGAACGAGTTAGACGCGTCAAATATGAGAATTATAAGCGTAATAATTCTATCAACACGATATGTGAATCATATGCAACTACAATTCGCCAACTATCAACCGAATCATCTCCACTCGATATGCGAATTGTCAAGGTGATCTGCACGGCTCCATCAGATACGCGAGTTATCAACGTTGTTATGTTGTATTTTTAGATATAACCAAAAAAATACAAATTTTCTATCATTTTGAAAATCTATTATGTCTTCTAATAATAACTTATTCTAGCATTGGTGAGGATACGCTGCCAATATTAGTAATAGTGTATGTTGCTAGCATTGGTGAGGATATGCTACCAACATTGGTAATAATAATGTATACTGGCAGCGTTGGTGAGAATATGCTACTAAACATTGGTAATAATCTATCTTGCCAAAATTGGTGAGGATTTCACCTCTTTACAAAATTGCCCAATGATTTAGCAGGAAAGAAAAAAACATCGACTGAAAACCTAAGCGATTTAAGAATTAAATATCAAAAAGAATGGATTTGAGACTTCTGTGAGTGATTATGTCTTCGGGATCCATCGCATTAGGTTTGCGAATATTAGGGTTCCTATCTATGCGAGGGTTCCGTTGACCGTAGAGGCAGCGAAACTAGTGAAATGGCTTAACACAATACTAATAGGAGCTGCAAATTTAGAAAATCCGTGGGCATACCTCGAGTGATTGTCGGTGCAGTTTTATCCATTTGTCCCTCCAAACAAATTATTATTTAAAAGAACTAGGGTACAAATTGAAAACCAGTTAAAAAGAACGAGGGTGCGGATTGAAAATCAGTAAAAGAGAGAGCGCATCGATTCGATCGTTTTTGTTCGTTAAATATTTTATTCAAAGGAAATAAACGAGACACTTATTTCTGCGAGTGCATGCAGAAAGAAACAAATTGTTTCAAAATTAGGGTTCCCATCTCTGCCAGGGTTCTGACGCCGCTATAGGAACCCGGCAAAACTGGTGAAATGGCTTAGCACAATACTACTAGGACGTGCAAATTTAGAAAATCCGTCGGCATACCTCCACAGATTGTCGGTCTCGCGATTTTATCTATTTTTCCCTTCAAACAAGTTATTATCAAAGAGAACCAGCCTGCAAATTGAAGACATCAATAAAAGAGAGATGCCATTGACAAGGCACTCCCTTCAAGAATTTCTCCCTCATCAGAATGCGAGAAAATGCATCTGTGTAAATGAATGTGTGTAAATGTTTAATAACCTACAATGCTTTTCAACGCTGACCTGGCCCCTTCAGATCTGCAAATATATGTGATCTGTGCTGTGCCAATTATGAATGTGCATGTTATAAATGCAACGTTCAACACGATATGGGAATCATCTCGGCAGCATATGCGAGTTTTATCCATCGGATATGCGACTACTATTCGCCAACTATCAACCGGATATGCGGATTATCTCCACTCGATATGCCAATTATCAAGGCGATCTGCACGGCTCCATCTTTTACGCGAGTTATCAACGTTGTTATGTTGTTCGAATATGCGAATTATCAATTCAATACGTCATATGCAAACTATCAATACGACATACAGGTTATCGCGGCTGGATATGCGTATGATCTCCGCAGAATATGCGAAATATCAAGGGAATATGCTATACGCGAATTATCTCAGCGCCTGATGCCAATTATCTCCGCGCGTAATATCGGTTCGATGGGTCTGATATGAGCACTATCAGCCCAATATTCAAACTATCATTCGCGTAATATGCAATTTTTCTGCCGTATATGCGTATTTTTATCCGCCGATATGCCAATTTACGGTGCAATTTGAAAATTAACGACATGATATGCGAGTTATCTCCGGTTACCCACCTGAAATGCGACTTATCGCTGACTATACACGATTTATCAAGTTGATCTGCATATCTTTGTTAAATACGCGAATTATCACCCTGATCTGCATATCTTCGTTGAATACGCGAATTATCAGTAATATGTCGTTATCAAGCTTATTTTGTCCGTGAAATATGCGATTTATCAACCAGATATCGGAGTTCTTGTTGCGGATTAACAACGGAATATCTGTTAAACGGGTTATCTCCGTCAAGTATGCCATTATCAACGCGATCTTCGACTCATCTCCGGCTTATACGCGATTTCTCAATGCTACGTTGGCTCTGTAGGATATGCGAATATTGAGGAACCGCCAGCCGGCCAAAATCCTGTGTTATGAGTCATCTTAACCGACCAATACTGCAATAACTCCATGGACAGATCGCTTGGAACGCTGGGAGTTTCCTTTCCTTCCCGATCCCTTGGAACTCGATCCATGTAAGGAACCTCCTTTTCCTATGCTAAGAACACTCGAACATCGGAAATCTTATATGAGTAAATTGACATTTTCAGCGATCACTTTCTGTCATAGCCCCGTCTCCTGCATAGAATCACTGGGTCGGAAAGCCGGAGGAGAGTCGCACAGGAGGAAGCCAAAGCCGTAGAGTAGCTTGGGGAAGCGCTCGTCCCGGATTCGGAGAAGGGAATGACTTCAAGCAGGCGTGGTATCACAAAGAATGTACAACCGCTCGACCCATTGCAACCGATAACAATGGCAGATTTGTTCTATCTCTATCTGATAGGGAATAGCCCGAATATTCATTCTCAATATTGTCAGAGGTTTCTTCACCAATTTCCTCAAGGAATCAAGGAAGCACAAACATATATTTCCTTACTCCAACCTTGCTAGTTTCAAAACATTACGAGACGCTGTACTCATTCATTATATTTGCTGCCACCTTCTGAAGTATAGATATTTCTCGTACATAAAGCTTTGCCAGCCACGGAATATCATATATGGTAATTTCAATCAACTTACACACCAAGGAAAACCCCGCAATCACACTGGTCGCACTAACCCTTTCCATCCTATTGGAATTGGATAACTTCACATCATATGGTTACTTATAGAATAGTGCTCATCTCTTAGTTTGCATTTAATTTCTATTTTTTTAATTACAGAGAGAATAAATTTGTAAATAGCTTATACATATGTAACATGATCATATATGTAACATGATCGGTAATGGACAATGAAAAATTAACATAGACGTTTGTAATAGAGTGGAGAGTAAGATATCTAGAAGGAAGAATCTAACGAATAAGCTTCAAGGGAGATGTGGCAAAAGTAAAAGGGAACGGCAAAAGATCATTAGTGTTTGTGCTTATCATATCTTAAGTATTGGGAAATTCAAATTTTATTTGGTTGAGAGTGTATGCTTTAGGAATGGTGGCTAAATTTGCATGTACTAAGAGAGTAGGTGAGGGGAATATACTTTTCTCCAATAAGGTTTAGCAAAAATATCTTTATAGCATGTAATAAGAGGGTGAAAGGAGTCTCGTTGTGTAATAGTTTGATAAGACCAAGTATGATTAGATAACATCATTAGGAGAGGAAGAAGAGAAGGGATTGAATTATCGTTCAATTGGAGGGTACAATAAGAAGCATTGTTGGGAAATGTGGTTGTGTGAAAAATAAATATTGTTTAGGGTAAAAAATGGAGAGTTAGACCTAGAGCATGTAGACTCGCTTCAATGTGTTGTTATAGGGGCTTAAAAACCACCAAATTGAAGCAATCTATACCTTCATTTTAGCTATGGGGATAAAATATCTTATAAAGAACAATATAAAATGTGAGACAACTCGTGATGGCATGAGAGTTTTATTGAAATACCTCCTTAATAAGTTCAATGCAAAAATACGCATCTTCAAACGACATATGTGCTGGTGTCAAAATGCAACACCCTTCAAAATTCTTGGCCTCGAGCTATAAGGTTCACAACCTTGTTTTGATCTGAGCTCAAAAGGACAAAATGTTGAGTTTGACCGGGCAGACACTAACGTAACATGCTACGCTAGGACCCATGGGTGTTGGGCACTAGAAAACATGCACGCTGACCAAATCAGATGGTGCCCGACCATCTAATGGCCAAGAGCGGTTCACATCGCAGAGTTGCACGACACATAACATGGAAGCCACATGTCACCTCCTCGTGCACTTTGCATTCCTCCAAAGATTTCAAATGATAAGGGCTCGACGTTGCAAAGTTCTTCCACGTGGGAAACCCACTCACTCCAAGCATCTAGTCAGTTTCCATGAGTTCGCTTCTTCTGCCCTGTCAACTACCACATGGTTGGTCCCACCTCCTTCGCACACCAACATGATGCCATCAGTGACTCCCAGCCAACTTGCACGTTAGCATATCCAACAATGTTAGAGGCGCTTCATCCAACATATGTGGGATCTCCATGTTGTGGAGATGCACAGTCGATAACGCAATTGATGGGGTGCATCGAGTGCTATGTGTCGCCACCTCATCCACTCTGCATGCCCCTAAATATTGAAAAATATAGCCTCCTAACCATCTGAGAGGGTGCCACATAGCCCTCCGCATAGGTTTCCCATGTATGATTGTGTTACACCGTGGCCAATCACTTCCTACCTAATCAGTTCTACCCTGTCAACTAGCTACCTGCCTTCCCACTTCCTATGTCAGCACAATCATCATGAACAATTAGCTTGCCACATGGCGTCGCCATGCCTCTCTGATGTCAGCATGGAATCATCCAAACATATCCCCACATGTGTCACATATTGATGAGGTATAAAGGATGTACAGGGGGGCATTTTTGGCATTTTCCACTGTAGTCACCTAGTCCAACTCTTGCACAACCGTGTCCTTTAATTTACTAAATTTGGTAAATGAACATCACAAATCCTACAAATTGAACGTATAAGCTACCTCTATTCATGAATTCTCCTAATCAAGTTCTCTAAATTGTAGAATTTATGAGAAATTTGGCCCAAATTTAAACCCTAGCTTCGCCTTGCAAGAAACATGCACTCCTTTAAACAACATTCTACCTCTGAGTAAAATAAACATGTAAATTCATCAAGCAAACCTTATAAATGCATTCTTAAGCTGTAAAAACCTCTTTAACTACTAAATTCAAGATCATCATCCTATCATTTGTGCACATGTCATCATTTCAGGGGTCGAAGTTTTAAAAAAATTTCCCAGCAACCCGTCATTCCTACTTTGTGACATGTGGCACCACATTATTTACCATTTTGATTCGCAAAATATCCTTGACCTTCTTTTGTTAATCAATTAAGTATTCTCCTCCAACTCACCATCCTGCCAAATGGCCTCCTCATCCATAGGAAGCTTTGTAGATGTGAAATGAAAAGACAAAGAGACGTGTCATTGCGACAATGATATCAGTACTCAAGGCCCATTTATAGCATCTCTTGAACTAAGAAAGTCCATTCATGTTCTAGCTGAGTGAATGGATACCTTAACAATGTTAGAGATCTTTGAAGAGACATCATTTTCACTGCCTAATCAAAGGTGGGAGTTGGAACTTGCCAATACAGAACTCCTTTAGGCCAAAGGACATATTAAGAGACTTGAAACCGAGCTAGAAATGTTAAGAAAATTGAACCCTATCAAGCCTTCATTTAAAGAAATTAGGAGGATTATGTGGGGGAGAATTATAAAGACGGTGGAAAAACAGTGGGACCACTTAAAATTTATTCAAGAAATGACTAAGACCATGAGAAGAGCACAAAGGGAAATGAAATCCATTGAGAATACTATTGTAGATTCTCCTTCCAAGGTCAAAGTAATTGTAGGCTTCCTTAACCAAATATCAATGGAAGAAGTGACAAAGTTAAATCTCAACAGGTTTGAATGGGTAACAAGAGCCAATTATATAATAAGGAAAATTGAATCACTAATGAAGGCTAAAGAGGAGGTGAAAGAACTGATGAAAGAAATAGAAGGTTTCAAAGAGAAAAGTGAGTTTCTCCACTCAAATAAATTTCCAACCTTCAATAATGATGATGGGGACTTACATCCCAAAGAGTCCTTCATGAAAATTCCAGTGGAAATTAAGGAAATCCACAAAGGTTTCAAAGAAAGGACCACTCCATTCAAGGGAAAAAGATTATGAAATTATATAATGATCATTATGAATTTTTTTCTTGCTCAAGAACATCTTTAAGGAGTGGGGAAAATTGATTATGAAGAAATTACTAGCCTGGAGGGGACCATCATAGAGGCTTGTTCATGTGACATGCCATATGACAGAGAGTGGAGGACTTTGATGGATCTATATGTATGGACTATCCAACAGGAATTCACATCAACATCTTGAGGTCTCAGCGGAAGCATTTCTAGTGCAAGGACTTCATTGCACCAGACAAGACTTCATTAGTTAGCACTAGCATTGGCACTTGCCTCAGTACTAGCATCGACGTCATCGACAACACGTCCACAATAACACTTAACGTAGGCAATTCCAAACAAGGATAGAGAAGGCCCAACACACAACCAAGAGAGAGAATGAAAATCTATTATATCTAAATCTAAAGGGGACCCACTCTACAACTGGAAAATCATTCAAAAAGCTTATAGAATACGTTATTATTATTATAGTTGGAAATTTTGTAAATAATATTGGTGGTTTTTCAAATACCACTAATGCTTCAGGATTAGTTCTTAGCTCTTGAGTTCCTGTATATAGGCCTCATTTTCTAATTCAAAGGGAAAATAAAAATCTTGGGCTGTAAGGAAACCCTGCCAATTTTTTTTGGGAATTTCTAGGAGGTCCTGAGGCATATCAAAGAAGGAATTCTGAAACGTATCTTAGGTTATCTGTCCTTTCTTTTCATTTAATTTCGTATACCCATCTCTCATTTTGAACTTTTCTACATATGAATACAATTTTATGCATTTTTCATGGAATTTTGTGTTGTAAACTTGATCTGTTATGTTAATTATATGGAATTGTTAAACTAGAATATACTATGGCATCAATATGATGGTTTATTTTAGTTTTTGCAAAATTTATTGGGGTTGTTTGAAGAGTAGCTTGACTTCTTCGATAGGTTTTACAAGGCTTTTGCAAGAAATGGAAAAGTTTCAAACTTTTGTGTATTCTAGTTCTTGAATTCTTAATTGCTCAGCTACCCCACTAGGTTTTAGTTGATTTAATGAAATTATTAATTGCTCCTTTAAATCTATTATAATATGATCTTCATATCTCACTCACCTTTTACATTTTCAACTCTTTATGTGAAACCAAAGGGTCATGAATGCTCTAACTTCTGATTAGTGGAAATGCAACTGGACATAATCATGTTAATGTCTGATAGTTTTTCCCTTCACCCAAGCTCTCAAAATAATATTTTTATTTCAATAGAAATCATTGTTAATTCTAACATGATTTATGCATGATATTTGTACTTTCTTGAAAACATTTCATGAGTATGGAATGTATGTGACAATAATATTTTAAATGCATCATATATCTATTAGGTCATAATTAATGTCACTTCATTTAAAACCATAATAAACTCATGCACAAGGACATATATCATTGAAAAAAACTTGAACATTCATTCAATGGTTGTCATAGTTCTTCATTTTACTCATTTTATTGTGACACTTGAAAGGAGAAAATTGGATGCATTAGACTTGAACCTTAATGAAAAATATGAAATATGAATTAAATTCAAGTCAGAACTACTTAGTCATTTCATCACAATGCATTCACAGGAAAAATATAAATATACGGTCTCATTTTCTACAATTTTGAGTCATCTATACTTCCTCGTTGAAGCTTTAGGCCAAGAACAAACGAATTAAAACATTAAGCCTAGAAAGAGTAAAATACAGTTAGCAATATTTAATATGAAAATAGATGGCTTCATGTGCTGATTTAAACAGAATATCATTAACGTAACAAGAAATTGAGATCGCACTTAGATGTTCCTTGGCTCTACACTAAAAAACGTAATTTGACTTTGGGGTCCCAAAAATATGATAAGTATTTTCCCACCATTGGGTAGTTATGCCCTAAATGTGACATTCTACTTCAACAAGTTAAATTTATCCTTAAAATAAGAAGAAAATTCCCTACCCATGTATCCACTTGTTTGTCATCAAATGATTTGACAAAATAAGGAAGAGTAATGTGTCCCACCATGAGCCAGGAGGAGGTGATAGCATTGAGGTGTTTATATTCATGTCTTCTGCCTAATTTTCCAAAACCTGGATGATGTGTTACTACTATTTGAAAAAAAATAGTGTTTTAAGAAATGATGAATTAACATATCTATGAGGGAGACACCATCTAATTCATTTTATGAGGAACCATTAGGAACATTCCCCCCCCCCCCACCCCACCCCACCCCACCTTTTTTTTAAAATGAGTCATTTCCTTGGATAAATAAGGATTTAATATAGTTGTCTTGAGGAAGCTTTCCCCTCTTAGATATTGGTTAAAAAAACTAGACATAGAGGGAACTAGGCCTTTTTTCTTGCCTTCTCCCTCAAAGGTAGGACTGGAAGCTCTAATACTAATTGGTACATGATATTGGTGGGAATAATAAATTTTAAAAGCACATTCAAAATATAATGATCCTCCTTTTATAAACAAGATGGATAAAAAATGGGCATCATGTTTGACGTTGTCTCTCTTTTTTTAATAATATATGTTATGAACCTTGGACCTTAAAAATGATAAGAAACCAATAATTACATTGTTCAATGGGGAAGCCTCCTTTTATAATGAGTACAATGTACAAGACAATATTTGATGATACTAAGAAAAAGACTAGGTCTCTTGTGTTTATATATATATATATATATATATATATATATATATATATATATATATATAGATATATATAGATATATAAGGGTACAATTACAATAAAATGAGACCATGCAATGTTTTAACCCACATAACAGTATAAAAATAGAAATGTAATCACTCCATATCTAGGTACTAATAATGGATTTAAATGTTAATATTTCCCTTATATAGGGCTTAACATGGCCCTTTGCATCAAACAAGTGTATTCAACACTTGACTAATTGCTAGTGATTATTTAGGAATGATTCAGCTTCTTATGTCATCTCTTCCACTCGCAGGTTCTTCTATTTGATGATGTACTCCATAGTTGTCAGTTACTCTACTACTTAAATGTTGTTTTTTAAATGTGTTTGGATTTTTTGTAGGTCAATCTTCCATAAAACAACATGAGGAATGGAAAAGGTAGCCAGATGCCTCAAAATATTTTGGAAGAAAGAACATTTTTTATAATGATCTTACATTCAGACATGACTCAAGTGATGTTGCAGGTGAATAAGATTAGTATCCAAAGGAAAAAGTGTGCTTTAGCATGTAGATGTTATCCTCAAGAAATTAAAGAAAATAGAAAATATATTTTTATATAAATTTGAAGTAAGGAAAGTGATAAAGAGATGGAAGTTATCCTGTTTACAAAAGGAGAACAAAAAAATTACAGCAATAGCTTGCAGCAATAAAAGACAAATCTAGATTGTGATATAGGTGGGTTATGTGAGCTTACGTGGAATATTTCCAAGTCAGAAAGAAAAGAAACGGGGTAGAACATAATCAATACATACATGTTAGATGAATATGATAATGAAAATAAAGTAGATGGACAACAAGCAAGCAGAGTATGGGATCCTAAAAAATTGAAGACAACAATTAAGTTGCTAGCAGATCATAAAGGCAAGTGGACAATAGCAGCAAAGTCAAACTTGGGATCTAGGAGGATTTCAACATATTGAAGGCACATGACCTGGAGGTCATGAAATTTGTACCCTAGGAGTGTGATGTAAGACTATTAACCCCATGTTTAACTTTTGTGAAAAACTCTAAAGGGGTCTTGAAATTTATAAAAGGAACTTGGTTCCCTTACTTAAAATTAGGATAATTAAGCATTAGAATCCTTATAATTATGTATTCTAGAATAATAAGGTTTGTTGGAAAGAGGTGAAATTTGTCTTCCATATGACATGTAGATAACCAAGTATGAAAGTGGTTAGGAGGTTAGGTGAGATTAGGCATGATTTTCCCTAAAATGGAGGATATGATTCCATTGATTGGGAATCCAAAAGTTTGTCTGTAGTTTTGTATAAAATGATACGTAAAGATAGAAAAAAGGGAGTGATTAGTAATACAGAAAATGAGAGGGCCAAGAAAATGTGTAGTTAGGCCAAAGGAGAGGTAGTAATATTTCTGAGTTTGTAGAAATCATGTGCAAAGTTTGAATTAACGAAATTAATGCAATTCATTATAAGTTTTCTAGCATTTAATATCATTAGGTTAATGTGTGGTGTTAACCGATATGAGTGTAAAGATCAATTTATATCGAGTTCTTCATTATTGTAGGGAGAATCAAGTGATGAAGAGTGATTGAATGAGACATGAATTTTGGGTTATAAACTTGAATCTGATATTGAAGGTTTAAAAGTGCAAGGGATATCCAAAATTCCAAGATCTGAAACCAACAATTTGAGTTGAAGACTTGAGGACAATTATCGCTTCAATTTGATGAGTAAATTTCAATATTTGGAAGGCAAGATTGATGATCCAATATTATGTTTGGGTTCATGAAACAAAGTATATGATTTAAAATGCATATTCTTAAGTCAAGACATGACACATCTTCTCTAGCTCCAAGTCTCATGAAGAACTTCAAATTCTAGAACCATAGACAAGGTCTTAAGGGGAAGTTTGGTCAAAATTTCAAGATGAAGTTTCAAAGGGGAGTTTGGATTGAAGATATGGCACATAGGTCCAAATGAGAAATCCATGATCAAATTTTTGATAGTTAATGGACATAGGATTGTCCATCAAGAAGAGTCTCATTTATTGGCTTCTCATTCCTCGAGCTATGCAGTGGGTTTTGAGAACAAAAGAAAAGTTTTTAGAATTTCTATGTGATCCAATATCAATATTGTGATATTTTATCTACTATTAATAGATTCCTCACATCATTTTTCATGGAATTCACCATCATCATTCTATCAAAGTTTTGGGGAAAATCCAAAATAATAAATATGAGACAAGCTTTTAGTTTCTAATAGTTCCAAGACAGATAAGCAAGAAGTTTAGGTCAAAATTCCAAGTCAAGGACCAGACTCTAAGTTTTGATATAAGGGTTTGATGCGAGTCTAAAATATGTGTTATGAATGGTAGATCGAAAATATACAAGTCTGATGAAACTATTAGTGCAGCAGGAACAAAGGGTTAAGATTTGAGACACAAAGTTCGCTATAGGGACTAAAAGGCTACCATTTGAGGTCAAGATCACTGCTTAGGTCATCATTTATTCAAATTTGAAGATGAAATGCTTCTAGTAATGATCTATTTGCATGAAAACAAAGATGAAGGACTTAGACAATGAGTTATCCAGGAATAAAAAAAAATATATCTCCAAATTGTTAAAAGAGCAAACCTTGGTCCAATGAAATGCTATGAAAGACTTAATTAATTTCTGAGATACAATAATAGATTGAGATCTAAAGGCATGAGATAATCTAGATATTTATATATCTCTTAGTTTAAGTGAATATAACAGTTTGGGTTATTATTTATCCCCGAAGGAATAAAATTCTAAAACTTGTGGTAGTAAATACTAAAATTATAGGCCTGTAAGTATTACTTGTTTTCTCTTTAAATAGTATTTAATACAAAAAATTTGGTGGATGAGAGTTGTATAGAGAGTGCAAGTTCTATGAATATAGTGTAAAATGAATATTACTTTTGATGGGCATAAGAGAATTTGCAAAGCTTATAGTATGTGTTGATGGAATTCAAAATCTATCATATGCCAGTCTATATTTTTTTGTAGAGTAAATGTTAATCATCCCCAATCTTGTGACCATGGTTGTTGAATTCTATAATTTTTACCATAAAAAGAGAATTGTGAGTGTTGGATCATTGATGCATTTTTGAGTCCAAGAATTGTGGAGAATACAATTGATTAGGGTAGTGCAGTACAAGCATTGTGGGCCCATAACCCACAAGTAGTGAGGATCCATTTCCATCAATTTCTCTCCCATTATCAAATTCACTACCTCATTGCACATAGGAAAATGTGTTGGGCCTCCTTGTGGATTTTTTCTACCACATTCCCACGCGAAAGAGGAGTGTATTTTACAATCATTGATTGATATTTCTTGTTGGGTAATGGAGTTATCAAAACAACAAGTATTTATTGGGAAAATCATGGATGAATCTCATCCATACATGGTAACTTCTAAGTCTCTGAGTAAGATGGTCTCATTGAAAAATTTTGAAAAGGAATTTCACCTTCAATTTATTTTGATTCACGTTGCCTCTTAGGTCCTTCGTTTTGGGGGACATAGTTTTTGACACATTTTGACCAAGTGTGATCGAAGGGCAGTTGCAAAGGAAACAACTAAGGAAAAGAGATAAAATATGCCAATATATGTCAGACGCTGAAGTTGGCAAGTGAAAAATATGGGAACATGCAAGCACAACCTAGTTGCAAAGGCTGTCGAGGAGAAATGGAGTAGTCGGAGTTGGGTCACAAAAGCCACCAAGGAGGAAAGTGCGTGGCATCGGAGGAAAATATTGGCAGTTCAAATAAGCGAATTTTATAAAAAGCTAAAGGAGAAGACAATAAGGAAATATTCAAAGCTCATATGTTGAGAAGTTGTCGTTGAGTCGCTATTAGACTTGGTTCTATTCTTAGTTTATCTATTTCTGAGCTAAATTGTATGATGAATCTTTTGATTCTCCTTGAAGGGTCATAGTACCAGAATGTAATGATGTCTTAAGTATAATGAAAAGAGTTGTAGGATTTCTCTATGTTTCTGAATGTGTTGGTTTGCATGTCCCTCTTTAAAATTTTCTTATGCATGGATGTGAATATTAATTGTTTCTTTGGATGTGTTGCAATTCACATCTTGCGTTGGTTACCTATCAGATAATGTGACTTCCTATAATATATGTGAATGGTAATCATTGTGTAACCCTCCTTGTGTCTAGTTCTAACCCCTATATCAATAAGGTCGTGGCACACCTTGGTTGAGAATCCTTACTTCTTCTGAGTAAGGAGAAAATGACAACATTACGCTAAACTACAAAGTACCCTTTTTTGGCCCATGCATCTAAACCCAAGGTCTCTATCTTTTACAAATTTTCACCAACAAATGGTTTTGTTTTTAGGACCTAAAATTTCTAAAAGGGACCTGGAAGATGGTGTCAAGGAATTTTGAGAAGGATCTTCAGGATTGGTGACATGAGTAGGTAGAGTGGTTTATTTCTCAGCAAGCATAACTATGTCAAAAAAATGCGAAGAGAGTGAAGGAAAAAGTTTTCTATGCGGAGCCTGCGAGTGATCAATATGATATATTCTGGTGTAAGATCCAAGAAGATATTTACAATTGGTTACAAAGGTTGTAGACAAATGAAAGGACTAGAAATCAGAGTAGATCTCCCCATACCTAGACTAAAGCTGAGATATTCAAGTTACACTTGCTTGATACAGACCTAACTTGGTCTACCCACTTTTGGGTACAAGCTACTTTAGAAGGATACATCATTGAGTTTGATGCAAAAGGCCATCTATCCTTTTCTAAGGCTAAGTTTGTGCTCAAGTCAAGGTTGCACGAAAGGTTATTGAAGGAGGATTTTTAATGGGTTCAGGTTTTAATGGTGGAAGAAAACCTACTTCCAGGTTTAGGGCCAATCCATGGTTGCTTAAAACCGATATTAGGGGAGGGGTATAGGGGGAGAAACATTATCTAGCTATGAGCGATGAAAATGTTGGAGAGATGGATGCAGATGACTCTTAGAAGGCTAGAGATATGAGTGTACAAAGGAGAGCAGAGGTAGTTGAGGAATGGTGGGAGAAGGCTTGGCAGCAGATGCATAGACGATAAAGGGAGTTGCACCAAGTAGCAGTGGTGTTGAGTAGCCCAGAAGTATGAGAAGAAAGACTAAGCTGACTAGAGTTTCACAAGGAAGGGGGTATAGACAAGGTGCGTTATAGCCCAACAGGAGAGGCTGGGACCACTATAGTGGCGCAGGTCGAAAGAAGTAATAGAGATTTCCTCCCACTAGGAGAGATGGAGACACCAGATGGATCAGGCCCTACGGGTCAAATCGAGGGCTCATATGATGACATGCACTTCATGATGAGGAGGTTATTTTCTAAAGATGATGCATCTCTTGATAACAGTAACTCACTACCTAGCAGTTCAAGTAGCACTTCCCTGAAATTCCCCTGGTACTTTATCAAAACCTTGTTCAATTTCTCTATAAGCTGATTAAAATCATAAAGGTTCACAAAGTACATAATACCTACAAAGTTGGTATCTTTGTTGGTAGAAATAATAGTTGTCATTCAGGTCTCCAAGGGTCTTTGTAACTTGGCTCACAATGGCTCATACTTCTCTCACCGTTCACCCACGTATGGATGGAAACATGTTGGGATCATTTACTCGGTATCTTGAATTCTTTGGGAAGGGGATCAAGGATGTCGAATAACATTGGTACTTGTGTGAGTTTATCTAAAGATCTCATCAAACTCTAGATTCCACCAAACTCATTGAATTTCAAACCACTCTCCTAGAAAGGGCACTTAGGTGGTTCATCAAACAGTCCATTTTCTAGTAGAATCATAAAATAGATGAAGTTCAATGAGAATTCATTCAAGACTTCAAACTTCCACAGTCTAACCAAAAGGGGTTATCTGAATTGTCAGACTTCAAGAAGCAAGAGAAAGAATCTATGTGGGAAATGATACAAAGGTTTAAGGACACCATTGGCAAGATGAGTTACCCCATTGATCTCAATCACCAGTGGGATTGGTTCATCAAAGCATTTTTGCCACTCACTTGGACATCTTTGACTCAGTAGCCAATTGACACCCTAAAGGATGCACTTGAAAAAGCAACAAGAATCAAAGTTATGGTAGGATATCCAAATGAACACCAAGGGGGATCGGCTTCCAACAATCCTACTCTCATAGGGTTGCAGCATCAAATCGTTGATTTGACTAATAAGCTGAGGGACATGGACCCATGACGACTTGTGTGGCCTCACATGTGGTGTAACAATTGCCACATTGAAAGGCATCATGCCACAGAGTTCCCGAGATTGAGGGCACTGAGCACTCCCTCTGTGTTGGTGGGGCCCATTACATCCTTAACCACCACTGGATTTGTGCAAATTAGTACACAAGGCTTATATCCATGCCACACTCAGTTTAACACCTTTCCCAACTAGCAGGGTGCATCTCCAAACAAATACTGTGAAATCTACCAAACAATAGACATCTTCCACGTGTATGTCTAATCTTATAGAAATATTCAAACATCTCGAACAACATTTTTTGTGAATTTTGCGGCTTGCTAACTCACCACACCAATCAGTGTAGGGCCTTAAACACTCTATTTGACCGGATGGATCATTTTGCCTTTAGAATTAATGAATCTCTTTGAGGGTGAGGAGGTGGAGGAATAAGGGGCGAAGAATAGGATGTAGAGGTCCAATTCATTTCTATAACTGTGACCAGGAAGGGAATGTTGCTAGATACTGCACACTACCCAAAAGACCTTGGTGCTCCTAATGTAGAGTCAACATGCATACAATAGAGGATTGCCCAGAACTAATCACTATATGGGAGGAAAGAAACTGATAGAGGGGAGAAAATTTGATTAATGCAAAAATGTGGGAACCCAAGCCAAATTTGATGTCAAACATTAACATAGTCACTTGAGGGGGAAAGAAGACTGGAGCTAACTTTGGGGCAACCTAGCAACCAAGAATCATAAATCTTGTCTGGCGAAAGTGATCCAATGATTCCAGCCAGCAAAAGCAATACTAAATAAATATTCCACGTAAGTATTCAACTAGCTGGTCTTGATAGATGGCACCCAAGGGGAGAAAAAAATAAAAATTTAAGCCCAAGACTATCACAGAAAAATTCCCAACCTATAGTAGAATGGTTCAAGTTGTTCTTGCAAATCATCAATTATGAGTAGATGTCAAGGAAGTTCTGGAAGAAGCTCAAGGCTTCTGTCAAATATGGGGAACTCTTGGAAGGGCTCATCTTTGCCAATTTTCCCAAAAGGCATTCTAGACAAGTGGAGAGGAAGAAAAAGAGGACAAAAAGGGAATTTCGTGTCAATGTCTATATTTCGGGGTTCCAGATGAAGGACACTATGATAGGTTTGGGTTTAGACATGAACATCCTATCAAGGAATACCTCGGAATCCCTAGGAAGACCTAAGCTCTAGTATTCTCCCCAATTTAGCTATGCATGGCGAATTAGTATTATATCCTCCAAGTTGGATGCATGGAAGATGTGGAAGTAG